>JANZYI010000007.1:0-1200000 GCA_033846785.1 Elsinoe necatrix
CTGGCTTAGTGCGAGCTATATTAAGTAATATATTGGTGTTATTAATTAGTGAAGGTATAATTATAAAAAGTAGTAAGTAGATAAATATAAATATTAATTAGGAGCTAAAGTAATATATAAAATATGAATGTGAAATTGTTATTATTATTGTTAATAATATAAGCAATTACTATACTATAACGATAATATGTATTTATAGCATAAGTAACTATTAACAACAATAGAAGTTATTTATGATAATAATAATAACAAATTCACATTTTATATTCTATACTTATAACCTCGTAGAATTTACTTTACCTTATATCCTCCTACTCCTTTATTCTTATCTAACCTCTTTTATCTCTACTAAGTTAGATATGCCTTTGTAATATCTAAATTTAGTTCCTACTATAACATTAAGTTCTTCTCTAATTATTAAGGTCGGGATTGAGTCTTAATGTTAACAATTCTTTAGATCCTAGAGGAGAATTTTTTTATTAGTATTATTTATTATAGACATTATCCAACAAGGCTAGGATTTAAGACTAGCTATAAGAAGTCACTTTCTGGATTTTATAGGCGCGGACAGGACAAACTATTAGGCCATTTCACCCCAGATTAAGCTAGATTCTCTGGTAGGCAGCAATGGCAAACGTGCTATTTCGTAGAGAGATATAGTAGCTTAGTAATCCACTTAAAGAGAAATTTATTATAGCTGCGAGAAGTATAGATCGTAAAAGCAAGAGTGCTCTGCCAGAAGCTACTTGGCGCAGAATAGCCGAGAGAGGGTAATAAAGTAGGAGAGAATAGGAGATAATCATAAGCCCCTTTAAAGGCTAGGGTAGAGTAGTATATATTATCATAGAGTATTATTATATAACACTAATAGGGACTAGGTAAATAGCTTAAATCTAACTTTATTGAAGTCTATAAAAAGTAGTAAAGAGATCATTAAAACTCTAACAATAGATAGTAGCATTGAATGCTATTAGCAGAAATACATAAAAAAACTACTAAGAAAGACAGGATTTTACTTCCCTATAAGATCTACTAAATAGCTCTATAGTAAGAAGGCGTTTATTCAAAGCTCTAGCACGATAATTTATAAGCAAAATTCATACTAAGCTTATAGTAGACTGAGGAAATAGCGAGATAGCTAAGAGAGGAATAGGTCTACGATTCGTCTGGAATAACTCTAAGGAGCTAGTAATAGTCTAAGATCTAGTATAGTAGTATATTAATCATAGTATGTAATTATAGACCTCTACCCCAACAAATGCTAGATAACGTGGCGTCAAACATACTCTACCGAGATTATTTTGGGAACGTCGATCTTAAAGTTAAGGATACGTTCCCTACATTAAAGGCGACAACGATAACAGTATAAGGAGGTCGAATTCGATAATAATAAAGTTAAGGAAGTATAGAATATAGTAGAGGTCGATGAATATAAGGGTTTAAAGCTAAGGGCGATAAGTAGGAAAGAGTTAGATAGTAACTCTAAAGAGGATATTAGTGAGGTTATTTAATGATACACACACAATAATAATAATAATAATAATATGGGGAAATAGAGGATAAGGACGAGGAAATAGAGGATAAGGACGAGGATAAGGAAATAGACGATACTAAGTAGAGGGTGGAAATTTTCACTACACTGTATTTTAGATTCTAATTCGTCACTAAATTAACTAATAACATTAACGATTAAACGCTAGTGCCTATCCTACTAATTAAAAGTAAGCTAAGGTAACTAAGAGTAGTAGAGATTTTAAAAAGACAATAGGTAATCGCTAGATTCTACACATAACGAAAATTCTACTATCTTTACGTTATATAATTATAGCGTATAATTATAGCGTGTAACCTACTACTTTATTTAAAATGTTAGACTTTAACGAAGACTTACTTAATTTAGAGCTACGACCTACTCCGACCCCTAAGATAACTTTAGGCCGCCTTCCTCCTCTACTCGAACCTTTCTAATTCATAGCTACTTATATAATATTAATAAAGTCCCGCGAAGTACTCTACTTAGTTAAATGTCCACTGTTTAACTCTAAGTAAAGAACTAAGGACTAACCTATAGCTTAAGCATAGTACAATTAGTAGACTAAAACCTTGTAGGCAACTACCTCTAGCTTTAATAAAGCTTATAATGCTCTAAGCTAGAATTCCGAAGCTCGAACTAGTATTATCTAGTCACAGTTTAGAGAAGCTACTCGGCTTTCTACTAGTTAGCTATTTATATACTACCTACGCTATAGCGATGCTCTTACTTATCCTACTCCTAGTAGTATTAGTAATAAGCATCTATTAAATCACTATGCCTCGAGGCGATGTAAGAACACAATAGCTTTTAAGTACTAACGCTTAATTGCTTAAACCTTACTCGCGCAACTTAAGTCTTATACTACTTAAGATGTAATTGCTCCTACCTACTTAAGTAGTCGCTTTAAGGCTAAGCTTATTAGGGTGTTTATTGATTACAATTAGTCCTTCTATATAGTTAAACGTAAGTCTTTTTAAAGGTTTCTACACTTCCTCCGTTAAGGTATATCTATTCCTAGTCGAACGATGTTTTTATAGATCTTCTAAGAGCAATTTAATACTATCTAGCGGAATCTACACGAAGATCTCCCTCGTAGTATAAAGGTTTTAATAGCTCTTAATGGTTAGATAGTAAATAACTACCTTAGCTTTATTAGGATTAAGGCATACTATGTTAATAACTAATGGCAACTACGGGAGATTCTACTTAACTTTATACTAGTTAGAGGTTAGTATACTAGAGAAGCACTAGGTACTAAGTTACTACGTGTATTATAAGAAAGAAAGCTTAAAGTATAATTACTTACTATTACTACCGATAATACTACTAACAACAACACGCTTCGTAGTGCTATATAAAGAGGACTATAGGATAAGAAGATATCCTAGAAAGTACACGAAAACGTAGTTCTATGTCTTATATATATTATTAACCTTATAGTATAGGACATCATTAAGCACCTCCGACTTACTATAATAGAGAATAACGAGCTAGCTCTAAAGCTATAGAAGCGCTATGTAAGAGTAATCTAGTTAACAATTTCTATGCTAAACTCATTACGAAAGGTACGTTAATATAATTATAGTATATAATCATAGTATATTATTATAGACTAAGACATCGAATAGCTCCGAGCGATCTATATTACGATTAACCGATCTCTATAGCGATTTAAACGATTTTAGGCACTTTAAAAAGAGCTACTACTAAGGCAACGACTAAACGTTATTCGTAATATAAAGATAAGATAGAACTTAACATTCGATATATATAAGCGAGCTCTTAAGCTATAACAATATATTAATACGTAGCTAGATTAGGAAATTGCTTAGTAGGGCCCGAAGGCTTTAACTACTAATAAGGATTACGAAGATGTCGATTAGCGGGACCTTCGGCGACTCCGAATAAGCTACATAGAGTAGTTACACCTCTCTCTACTTACGAAGATACTAGAGAATTTTAAGACAGTAATAAACGCTCTTAGCGAGTTAAATTAGCTAACTATTTAATACATCTAGTAGATGTATAACCGCCTATTCGACTTTCTTAATGATATAACAGTAGACTAGAAAGATAGCGACGACACTAATAACAATTCTTCGTGGCCTAATATTGTTATTATAGCTACTAATTAGGGCAGAACTAAGCTTTTAAAGTACTATTAACGTACGGATAAAGACCGAGGCTTTTTATTTAACTATGCTACAATTCTCGATCTAATATAAAAGCTTACGGCTTATGAGGTTTTTATCACGGATGATTATTATAGTTCTGTACTAATAATTTACCTAGGATAGTACTTAGGAGTACTCCGACAAGATTATATACCGTAAGCAATTCTTACAATATCTAGAGCGATACGATGAGCAAGTAACAGGTCCTACTATACAACGCGAGTATATAAGCTCTCTAGTAGTAAGCACTAATTAGCTATAGTTTCGAAGGCTAGCTTTAAAGCTAGTCTCAATAGTTGCTTTTCCTTCGTTATCTCCTCGACCTAGTGTACTCTCTAGCCGTAGTTTAACATTACACGAAGAAGTTCCTTATACTACGAGAAGTGAAGGCGAAGACTACCTTAGTACACCTATACTCCGCGAGCTTAACAACTTCGACATCCTTCTATAGTAGTATATAAACGAGAAGACCTATCCTCGTCTAGTATAGGTAGCTAAGGATATTCTAGCAATTCTAATTGCTAGTATAGGTGTTAAGCGTGTCTTTAACACTATAAAGGATGTAATTAGAGACCGTCGGCACAATCTTCGTGTATAAGCAATTAGGCAGATCGTTATTATAAAGTATACTATATTAAATAGTAGAGGCTTAGATAATACTAGCTTATAGGCTTTAGACTTGTCGTAAGACGAAGAAGAGCCCTTTAACGAAGTAGACGACTTATTTAACCTCCCTATAATAGTATATGTCTCTAATATAAGCGAGGATACTTTAGAAGAAGATAAGGACTATAATAGTAATAATGAAGTTAGTAGAAGGTATCTAAAGCGGCGTCGCGTTCATAATGAGAGTTAGCTCGAATTTAACCTATCCTCCTAGACCTATAATTATTTACTATAATAATACGTGAATATACTTCTAACTTTTAGTTTTTAATAATAATACTAATGTTCTAATGCATACATAGATAAATATGTTGTAATTAAGGTTCATAATGCGGGGTATAACCTAATACAACCCGTTTAGGTTGTAATAGGTTATATTAGGTTAGGTATAGGCTAGTACAACCTACCTAGAACCTAACACCCCCTAACCTAGGGTCCGTGCGACCTAACACCCCCTAACCCTAAGCCTATACGACCTAGAACCTAACCCCTACCTAAGTTAGGTTAATACCTACCTAACGACTAGCCTAGAATAAGCTTTTAGACCGCTATACCGACTTTAAAGTGGACCGGCTATCTAGAACGACATTCTACGATATTATAATCTATTCTCTAGCTAGGGAAGGCGCTAGAGCTATAGCGTAATCGACTTTAGCGATAGCTAAAGTCGAAAAACGCCGAAAATACGCCTATTTAGGGCGCAGCTTCTAGCCGCTTATACTTAGCTAGGGAGGCCTTTTAGGGCGCGAAATAGCGACGGCATTTAAGGATATTTAATAATCCTTAGCTACTACACCGAATAATAGCTTATAGGCTATATATCGGTTAGCTTAGCGCGTATAAGGGCGCGCTCTTAGGCGGGTTTTAGATTAAATTAAAACGAGTATATCTCGGTCAATTTACACCGCTTTTAGATGATTTTTGCTAGAATATATACGTAAAGAGATGAAAATAATATAGTCTAATTTAGAAAGTATTACGGTGTTGTTTTGTGCTATAGTGTTATATTTTATAGGGAAGCTTTAAATTTTAGATATATATATTAGGGGTAGATTATATTAATACTAGTTCGTATATATAATAACCTACTTATAGTAGTATAAGGATAGCTCTCGATTAGTATTACGAATAATACTTTAGGAGGGAAAATCCCTTAGCCTCTATATAGCTAGACTAGAGGCTATACGCTTAGGCTATCCGAAGCCGGCTAGACCCTAGATCCTTATACCTAATTAGAAGCCTATACCTTATCCCTAAAAATACCTATAACATTACCTTCTCCTCTAAGCTAATGTCCTTAGTAGCTAGCCTTAATAAAAACCTATTAGCCTTTATAGCTACTATAGGAAAAGAGTGTCTAGTATTACTACTTCACCTACTTACGTCCCTTATGTGATTTTTACGCGAACCGTATGCGATTAGTGAGGTTATCGCGGCTTTATCGCTTCTAGAAAGGTAGGTAATGTGCGCTTTATTTAGGCTTTATTTAGGATTTTTGCCCCCTTAGGTCCTTAGTGCTAGGATTGCCTTTATTACGCAGGGTAATAACAATAAACACGGCTAATATATCTTTCTACGACGCGCCTATACTCCTTAACTTCGTTAATAACACCTATTACGTATACCGCACCTTTCTCGCCTAGTATTATAGTCGCCTTTAGTAGACCTTAATACATTACTACTACTACTCTTAGTATAGCTCCCGACTATAATTTTAGCGCCCGAGTCGTTAGCGACATAACTGCGCCCTACGTAGCTACTTATATACGCTACGTATACGAGATTGCCCGCTATAGTATTATCTGTAATAAACTAACTCTAAGGAGGTGTAGCTACTATACTTCTAGGAATAGGTCCTCTTATATACTAGTAGGATATCGCTTTCTCTAAACTCCCTTAGTAAGTCGTCTATTTCCTTAAAGTCCTCTTCTTTTATCTATAAGCTCTTATTCTTATTATACCCTTCCTATTTAAGTAGGTATTCTTTCTTTCCCGCGCGTATAGTGCGCTTAGTAAGGATTTTCTCTATATACTAAACTTATTCTCTATCTTCTACTAACTCTAGGGCCCTTATATTTAGTAGTTCTTCTCCTTCCCTTAGGTAGAAAGGCTCTAGTAGAGACATATAGAATACATTGTATACGCGATAGGAGCTTAGTAGCTATAGGCGATATGCCTATAAGTTAATTACTTCTTTAACCCGAAAAGGGCCTACGAATTTATCTATTAGCTTCCTACTTAGGGCTTTTAGCTTAAGGTTCTTTATATTTAGCTATACTAGGTCTCTTAGCTTAAACCTTATTAGAGTATACTTTCTATTATAGTACCGGGTTTAATACTCTACTGCGGCTTATAGGCGTTCTTAAAGCTTTACTCGTAATACGTACATATCCTACACTTATCGTACTACTACGGGTACCTCCCCCCTCTAGCCGCCTATCCTTAGGTAGGTTATAAAGGATTAGGTGTTTCTTAAGAATAGCATAAAATAGTGTTTTTTTAGTAGCTATATACACTAAATTATTGTATGTAAACTTAGCTATATAAAGTAGGTTAGGCTAGTCTTAAGTATATTCTATAGTAAAGATACGTAGGTAATGCTTAAGCGTCTAATTCTAGCGCTCTATTTAGCCGTCGGTTTACGGATAGAACGCCGTGCTTAACCTACGCTTTACCTACATCTAGTAGTAAATCTCTAACTAGAACTAGCTTATAAATAGCGTCCCTCTATCTAATACTATCCCTTTCTACGCTCTATATTTATATATAATATACTTAAAGTACACATCTATAAAGTCTTTAGCTGTCTATATTTCTTTTACTAGGATATAGAGCGCTATCTTTAACAATCTATCGTAGATTACGAGGATTATATTATATACGCTTCTATTGTAAATAGTAGGGGGTAGCTTTATAATGAAGTCTAGTATAACTTCTTTAAAGATATTAGAAGGGATAGGAAGGGAAGATAGCTTACTATATAGTATATACCTTAGAGCTTTTAACCTTTAATAGGTACTATAGCTCTTTATATACTTACGTACTTCTTAATCTAATAAGGGCTAGTAGTAGTATCTACTAATTAGATTATACGTTCTTACTACGCTATAATGGCTAGCTATACGAGAGTTATAGTGCTAGTATAAGATTTCTTATCTAAGGCTAGGTTCATTTAGAATATATAGCCTACCCTTATATATAAGGGTTCTATCTTCACGTTTACGCTATACTAGCGACTTCTTACTGCTTCGGGTACGCCCTCTTACTCTAGATCGGCTATACGCTTAATTATAAAAGTATCCTTCTACTAAAGTATATAGATAGTCTATAATAGGGAGGTATCTCCTACTAATATAAGTTCGCTAGTAATAAGAACTCTTACTACTATAGTAGGCTTAGTCGTTATAGTTATAGCTACAGTTATAGGTTACGATATATAGTCCATTAAAGGGCTTAGGTAGAAAGGTAGCGTTTAGTTATGTATATACGGTTTCTACGACTACGAGGTTTCTAAGGGTAGTAACTAACTAACGAGTGTCGTCGACGAGCGTATACTATTTACTAACTACCTCGACTAGGAAGATACCTACACTGCAACAATAGTGATTTAGTGCTAGGGGTAGTGCCTTGCTATTATTATCGAGTAGTGTTACGGCAGCTATCGAACGAGTAGCTCGTTATTAGTTATATTAGGTTTATTAGGCTTATTAGGTTTATTAGGTTTCTTTAGTATTCTATAGCCGTTATTGTAGCACTATACGAGGACACTAGGACAAGACCGCCGCTATCTCTTAGGATTTAAAGTTTTTTTATACCTCCGAGGACGATTTCTAGTATACACGGAGCACGACGAGTTTCGTAATAGAGAATTAGTTAGGCATCTAGAAGACCCCGATAGGAGCGGCTATAGCTACTCGATTTAAACGATGTTCGACACGAGTATTAATTAGGAGTTTCTAACTCGTAAGAGTTATCTATATAGATAGAGAACATAGTAACCCTAGACCCGGAATAGACCTAGGTTTAGAAGTAGCGGAAGTGAACGGAGACGACGACTAATGCGGAAGGACTAAGCCTTTATAGATAAAAGGGCTAAAAGTATACGATATAGCGTATAAGGGCTATCTAGATTTAGCCTAGGTACTACGTAGTAGCATAGAGTTCACTAATAGTTTATTTAAATACTAAGGTTAATCCTACTACTATTCGAAAATATCTTAGTAGTACTAGTTCTTTATTCTAAGAGGATGTCGATGTTGCCGGAAGAGTTCGGTGCTAGATAAAGATTTTCTAAATTCCGTAAAGCTACTTATTTAGTAGTAAGTAACGAGTCCGAGGACAAAGGAAACGTTATAATAAATATCGGCCTTAATCCGGAGAGTACCTCTTCCCCTTAGCTAATACCTCCTTCTATAGAGGAGCGTACGACTCCTTCGAACCTACTAAAGGACGAGGAACGGACTCCTCTAATAGCTAAAGGTTTAGTATCGATATAATAGGGAGGGTAGCCTTTTATAGTGTAGATAACCCTACTAGCTCCTAGCCCTAGGCAATAAGGTGCTCCTTACTTCGACAGCTATAACGTTACGGAGTTTATAGAAGAATAGGAGACCTTTATTCGATCCTATAATCTTTCTAAGGAGGTTACTATTCGAAGGTTACCTTAGTATTATAGCGTTAAGATCCGTAGATAAGTGAAATCCTATCTTAGTTAGGCTTCGAGAGACTAGGTTAGTCTTAAGAAGGAGATAAAGCTTAGTTTCGAGGATAAGGACTCGGATTACCTAATAACGTCTCGTACTTATCTCGAATAACTAAGGGATACACCGAGGGAGACCTTCTCTAATATACTCTAGTACTATAGGATGTTTAGGAAGACTACTAACGCTCTAGGTAAGACTCGACTCGATATTATTACGAGGGGCACGTAGTTCACCGAAGGCCTTCTAGCTAATATTCGTAGTTACGTTAGAGTAAAGAGTAGTATAGATGTAAAGCACCCCGACACCTTTAAGGATTTTCCGAGGATCTACTATTTAGCTAAAGAGAAGATCTCTAAGATACGACGACTCGAATCCTTTTAGTCGGTTCGTAAGGAGCGCGAGAAGGTTACGGCGGCTATTACTAAAGAAAGCACTACTCCGCCTCGTGTCTCTAACTTTTCTACTAAGGCTCTAACGAATACTCCTACTACTACCCCTCCTTCGGATTCGAGTATATAGGCTCTTTATAAAAGAATAGACAAGCTATCGGTCTAAGTCGTATAAGTAATAAATAGCTAGTCTCTTCCTATAGGACTACCTCGTCTAGCCCCTATTATGTATTAACCGTCTAGATTTACACTAGCGACTAGTTCGAATACTATTCCTCTCGGTCCTCGTAGGTGCTAGTACTATAAAAGGAAGGTTACTCTCGACCTAATTACCTAGAGCTTCGAAAGCTTATTAATCTTAGTCTCCTACATTTAGAAGGTAATAGCTTAGTTTAGGGAACCACGGAGAACCTATAGCGTCTAGTTAGTCGTCTAGTAAGACGTAATAAGGGAGCTACTTAATTATAATAAGAATAGGTTAAGGCTAGACTCCGAGCTACGGGGAAGTTAGTAGTTAATAACCTAGACTATAAGATGCTAACTATCGACGATAATTCTAAGGATAAAGTGTCTAAGTCTATTTAGTATAAGGATTTCTACCTAGAGGATCTAGTTAGGAGGGATAATAACGATAATAACGACTTCGTTAAGGAAGTTCCGGTTATAGCTACTACTTAGCTAAGTACTACACCTCGCGATGCTCGAACGGATAAAGGTAAGGGTCCTACTAATAGGGTTACTAAGGCAGGTCCTTCTAAACCGTCCTACGGCGTTACTAAGTCCCTTCGTACTAGTACTTATCGTCTAGTAGCTATTACTAATGTTCCGGAAGGTATAACTATTACTAGGTCTCGTTTAGCCACCGTTAAAGCCGTCGCTAAGACTAAGGAGGAAGACGCCGATATAGAGGATCTAGTCGCTAAGGAGGCTCCTCGACCTATAAAGCGTATTCCTCGCACTAAACGCTTCGATAAGGTTCTATAATAGGTTACTAATCCGTAGTAAGCTATATAATCCTTGTTAAACTCTAATATTATAATAAGGATAGGGTCTCTCCTCGGAATCTTATAACCGCTATCTAAGATCTTTTATCGAAGGTTCGATAACCCTAATCTTCCTAGTAATAACATTCCCGAGCTCTTCCGCCCTCGTGCCGAGGTGAATCTAGTCTAATAACCGGAGGAATTCGTGAATCTCGATCCTAATATAGATATAGATTAGAAGGGAGCTTCTACCGATTTAATAACTATCGCTAGTCCGAGGTTAATTACTAGTCTTAGGTATAATACGACTACGGTTCGTACGCTTCTCGATAGTAGTGCTAAATGCAACCTTATATCGTTAAGGTTAGCTAAGGAACTAGGTTTGCCGATCTAGCGAGATGTTAAGATTATTATAGATAGTGTAACAGGTATAGGCTCTTTCTCTAGGGCTTATATTAATGTGCCCGTTAACGTTAGAGGTGTCGTTATCTATACGTATTTCTTATTAACTAGAAAGAGGTTAGAATACGTTATTCTAGGAAGGCCTTTCGAACGTAAGTCTCGTCTTATTTCTTAAAATATAGATAATAGTTCCTAGTATAGGACGATCTAGTCGGCTAACGGTTTATAAAAGGTTACCTTTTAGGGTGCGAAATTAAGCGGACCGAAGAATAGATCTTTCTACGAGTTAACGAGGTTATTAAGGTCTTTAAACGATTAGGCGGCATCGGTCCCGGCTATAATGTTACGTAAGGAGAGCCGGGATATCGACTAGGAGTTTCGGTTCCTATTTCTTCTTTATAGGTTACTTATAGTTCGGATCTCCCTATTTCTTATATTAATAATAGGTGCACGGATTTAATTCTTTATAAACTACTAGAAAACGACAAAAACAATTCTCTACTTTTATAGGTTACTTAGGATAAGGGAGTACGTATATTTAAGAGAGGTATAGGAGAACGGGAGGATTTCCTTTTTAGGAATAGCGCAAAAATTCCTAGATCTAAGCCGGGCTTAGAACTAGTATTGCTAGAGATTTGCCGAATTCGCTATATAGCTAATGTTCTATCCTCTAGAGGGGAACGGCTAGCTAACCCGCTATATAGATGTTTTTAGTTTATGCCGTCATTAGAGGACGATAGTGTGCCTCGGATCTCTCGAAAGAATAATATCTAATTAATGCTTACGGCTGTACGGCTTAGAATACGTCGAGCCTCCCGTAGAGTGCCGAGGGTAGGGGTAAATACCTTATATAAAAGGAAGGATAAGAAGGTTCGGCTAGTAGATACTTCGATCTTAGACGGTTCTACACCTAGAGGGGTAAATACGTAGCGAGAATAGTGCTTAGCTCGTAAAGCATTACGACCTTTCCGGTTAGCGCTATATAGTTACCTACTTATTGCTAAGTTTTCCGATATTAAGGAGCGATCGCGACTTACACCCGAGAGAGAGCGTAAGCTTATTATTAGTTACGAAGTTACTCTAGCTAAACGGGAGGTATTAATATAAGTACTCCTAAACCGAGAAGCTATTCTAGCTTAGGACTTCTCCGAGATTAGTACGGTAAAAAGTAACGTTACGCCGGCGTAGTCTATTAGGACTATAGACTACACGCCGTAGTAGGAACCTAGTTTCCCTATTCCGCGATCCTTAATAGGTATCGTAGTAGATATAGTAAAAGAGAGGATTACGAACGGGCTCCTTAAGCTAAGTTATGCACTGTATAGAAATCCCTATTTCCTAGTTAAGAAGAAGGATACGAATAAGTATCGGCTAGTTAATGCGGCGATAAGTATTAATCGCGTGACGATTAGAGATGCTAACCTCCCTCCTTCCGTAGATAAATTCTCGGAGTCTTTTACCGGTATATATATCGCCTTACTCGTAGATTACTTTTCCGGATACGACTAAGTCCCCCTTACGGAGGAAAGCTATAATATTACCTTATTTATGACACCTATTAGACTCGTCCGACAGATAAGACTTCCTTAGGGAGCGACGAATTTAGTTACGTAGTTCTATAGGATTAACGACACGATTCTACGGGATTAGATACCTTATAATGTATAACCTTTCGTAGACGATAACGGGATTAAGGGACCTCGTACGGATTATAATAGAGAGGAGTCTTTTCCTAGTGTTAGACGTTTTATGCTCGAATATATATAGACGTTAGACTATACGCTTACCGACATAGAGAGAGCTAGAGTTACTATTTCTAGTAGAAAGTCCTAGTTTCTATAGTTAGGTCTTAAGGTAGTAGGGTTCGTCTATAATTCTAGAGGACGTTATCTAGACTAGTCTAAGATCGTTAAGATTATAGAGTAGCTGCTATATAAGAACGGTACGGAGGTACGTACTTTCCTTAGTATCTGTATATATTACCGTATATAGGTTAAGGATTTTACTATCGTCGCCCGGCCGTTATATTAGCTACTTCGGGCTAGTATCGTTTTCGAATAGACTAAGGAGGTATAATCCTCTATAAACGTACTTAAATAAGCACTAACTTCTGTACCCGTACTTACGTCGATTAATTATAGTAAATAAGCCGGATCGATTATCTTAGCTATAGACGCTAGTTTAATAGGTTAGGGTGTAATCCTTATATAGGAGAGTTCGGAGACTAAGAAGAAACGTTATATCGTTCGTTTCGAATCTAGTATATAGTCTAAAGCTAAGAAGAAGTATAATACTAGTAAGAGGGAGTGCCGCGGTGTGCTTAAGGCACTATAGAAGGTCCGTTCGTATCTTTATAGAGTCCTATTTATTATCGAGACTAACGCTAACACCTTAGTAGTATAACTTAATCGATCCGCTACTAATCTTCCTAGTTCGGTTACCGCTCGGTAGATTACGTAGATACGCTTATTCGCCTTCGACGTTCGACATGTTCCTAGCAAGAAAAATAGAGCTACTAATAGGCTTTCTCGCCGCCTACGAGGTCCGTCGGACAATGATAATAAGGCACATAATATAGACGTAGACGACTTAATCGATTCCGAGCTATTTTACGTATCTATTCGTCCTCTCTAGGTAGATAGGAGTAATAAGCGAACTACTCTAGTTCGCGAGGAATATTTAGCAGAATCGTAAGACATTGCCGACTATCTTATAACGTTACGACGACCGCCACATTTAGACACATCCGAATTTATTAAATTTAAAAGGAATACGTTAATGTTCCTTATTAATAATAGTCACCTTTTTAAACGTAGTTAGAGGTTAATGCCGTTACGCCGCGTCGTCGATATAGAGGACTATAGAGATAAGATTATTAAAGAGCTTTATAACGGAAGTAGTTATAAGGGTCGTAAGGGTACTTAGAGAAAGATTGCCGACCGGTACTAGTAGAAGACGCTATATGCTAATATTCGTCACTACGTAGCTACGTACGACGAATGTTAAAGAAGAGCGCTTTTACGAGAAACGGAGGAGCTACATCCGAGTAGCGTCTCTACCCTTTATACGAAGTAGTACGTCGATGTCGTTTATATACCTATATCGGAAGGATGTTAATATCTCGTTATTACTCGGGAGGCTATTAGTTCATAGCTAGAGGCTAAGGCACTACATAATTCCGATAGTAAGTCCGCTGCGAAATTCCTATACGAAGAGGTTATATATAGGTTTAGCGCTATTAAGACACTAGTAGTAGATAGAGGTTCCGAGTTTAAAGGGTTAGTATACTCTCTCGCTAAGTAGTTTAGCATAGATTACGTCGTTACTTTAGCCTATAATCTACAATCTAATAAGGCTAAACGAGGGCATCCGAACATTATAGATAGCCTTTCGAAGATTACGGGTAAGGACAATAGCTAATAGGTTTAATATCTTACTTATGTCCTATAGGCTGAACGGTTAACTGTTAATAGGATCACTAGTTAAATACTATCGTTACTTATGTTTAGGACCGACACTATCCTTCTAGTAGAATTCGATATTTATAGTTAGCGAATATAGGATTAGTCGTAGGTTCGCACTATAGAAGAGCTTATTACCGCTCGTGCTCGATAACTTAAATAGAGGGATAAGGATCTTTAGGAGACGTAGGATCGTATATATCGTCTTCGTTAAGAATATAAAGAGGTATAGGATCTACGTCGCCGGATTTAATATAATAAGCTTAAAGTTGACGATATCGTCCTAGTCTATAATACTTATTATAAGAAGATTCGATAAGATAAGCTTAAGAACAGGTAGCGGGGCCCGTATCGCATTATTAAAGTTCACGATTTAGGTTTATATAAGATTACCGAGCTAGATAGCGTCGAGGTTCGTAGTATATATACACGTCGGAGATTAAAGAAATACTTATCGGTAGATAAGGAGTAAGTATATATAGTAGTACTTCGTTACGTATTAGAATAAGAACCTGTCGTCGAGATTACACGTCTAGAGGGCTTTAATCGCGACAAGTACGAGATTATAGAGTAGCTTTAGTGTCTAGGTTAGACACTAGGGGGAGGGGGTAGGGTTAATAAAGGGGGGATTTTTATTATATATATAGTCGGTTACAACTATTATATACATATTACGTCGCTACCGTTAAGGGTAGTAGATCTAACGAGGTATTAGAACGGATAAACGGTAAGGTAAAAGGTTTCCTTTATTGTTTCTATTCGTAGTACCTAGATTACTTCCTCGAAGCACTTCTACGTTTCCTTAGTTCCGAATTCGATTTCTTTATGTATGTTTACAGAGGTTCTATATAGTAAACGGTGTAGTAAAAGGACAAAGAGGAAGAAGGTATAAAGGTGCTATATAAACATATAGTGCCGCCGTATATAGCGAATTATAAGAGGTATAGCGCTTATTAGATGCACCTATATATAGATGTTACTGTAGTAGAGCTAGTGTTGCCGCGCGAAAATTTTCTAATATAACCCCTCGATCTCCTACACCTTATAGAAACCTACCTTTTATTTCCGTAAGATAACATATCTAACGAAGCTCTTAGAAGGTCTCCTTTTCGTAGCAAGACGAGGCTATAGCGTTATTAGACAAGAGCTACGCTATTTAATCGTAATCCCTATCGATAGCTACGGGTTTTATAGCCTTATAGCTTTTACGCTATATAGGAAGGTAGAGGTTAGCCTAAGGCTAATCCTACCTTAAGTGTAATAATCCTATCCGGCGATTCTAAGGTAATAAACGGAGGTAGTAGTTAGAACGGAGGAGTCGGAGTCTTTACGTATAAGGATAAGAGCTTTACGAATGCCGAGGAGGTCTTAAAGTACGCCTATAAGTGTAACGATAATATCCGTATAGATTTCATCGCGTAGGTCCTCGGTATCGCTATAAAGGCTTAGAACTATATCGAGACACTTACCTACGACATTATCTATAGTCTCCTCGAGGGTAATATCGTCGCCTTAAGTAAGAAGGATTAGGAGGAGATATTTCCTAAGACTTATAGTATATACGAGAGAGTTAAGGAGAATAGGAACAAGAGCTTAGAACATTATAGCGCTCTCTAGCGTAGCGTTTCGGACTACGAGTAGTCCTACGAGCTCTATAAGGATTAGTACTCCGGTCTAGGGGATCGTTCTCGTTAGTAGTTTAACTATATCTCTAGGGGGAAGACTTTCCGTTAGACTATTAATATAGTAGTTCGCGTAACTATTAAACGTGTTAGTACCCCGAAGAGCATCATTAGTTATAACGTCCGCCTATAAGACATTACTACTATAGCTAAATTAGTCGAATCCTCGAAGTAGCTAAGCGTTAAGGCACTTAATGTAAAGGAGCTTCGTATAGTCCGTAAAGGATAATTCACTAAGTATTTCGCCTAGAATAAGCTCGGTTTCTTATATAAGGTTCCCGCTCCGTCCTAGATTACTAGTGGCACCCCTACTACATCGTCTACTACTACGTTCGGAAGTCGTTAAGCTTCGGTTTCTAGTTATCCTAGTGTCTCTAACACTAACGCGGTGCGCATCACTAAAGCCGTAATATTCGTAGGAGAAAGTTCTCGGGTAAACCTCGGTAGTGCTAGACCTAAGCCGGGCTTAGGAGCGGCTACTCCCGTATAGGTTTTAAGCCGCTTACGTCGTTCTATACGTCTCCGTCTTAGTCGCTTAGAGGAAGAAGAAGAGGATAAAGAAGAGCTAGTCGAATAAGAGACTATTCCGTTAGTAGAGACTAGTCGTAAAGGTTCTCCTTCTAAGAAGCGTCGCTTTAACGAATTCGATAATAGTAATAGATAGTACGAGATACCCGATCGCTCTATTTCTACATTAGTTACTCCGTAGGACAAGGGTAAGGGCAAGGCTATTACTTCGTCGACTAAGAAGGAGTGTAACTACACTAGAGTCCCTCTAAGGGTTAAGGCCGAGTTTATCTCTAAGGAGCCGCTCTCTAATTCCGAACTCGCCGTCATTATAAACACTTAGATGCGTAAGGATTTAGCTACTAATGCGACCGTCTATTACTTATATACTCGTCTTCTAGCTCGTCGTCTATACCTACTTACTAACCTTAAGTACGAAGTTTTAGCTAGGCGTATTCGCTATTAGTATAACGCCTACTACGGGGGCACTCTAGACTTAATGCGTATATAGAAAGAGATAGCTAAGTAGCTTATTCCAACTTTCCGTGTCGCTCGCGAGTCTACTAAGCGTAGTGTTTTCAAGTATAAGTCTATAGTTATAGATTGTTACATCTCTAAGGATACGAGGAAGCTTATCCTCGACGGTTTCCGTAAGGGGCTTTACGACGAATAGGTTACTGACGGTAATATAGTCATTGACATCTTTAAATAGTAGGCCGAAGGGGATTCTCCTCTTATAGATATCTTCTACACTAAGATAGATATATATCTTTACTATTTCGGTCATTCTAAGGGTAAGAACTAGCTAGGGTAGTTACGTAATATATTTTACTCTCTCGGACAGTAGGCTATACGTATAGATCCTAAATACTATCGAGCATATATTGCTAGTTATCCCGATAAGCTTACTTAGTTAATTTCCTACCCTTACTACGCTAAATACACCGTCCCTAGAGATTATATATAGTTCCGTCACATTAACGTTAACCCTAGCCGCCTTACTAATAGGTATAGAGGAGATGCCGTCTAAGGTTCTATTAGTCTTAACGATAAGACGCTAAAGAATTATACTATCGTTATACCTAAGATGTATCACTATATAAAGGAGTAGGTTTAGGATATAAAGGCTCGTAAGGTTCTTACCGACGCCCTAGTTATTAATATCACCGATAAGCACTTTACGTAGGACGATATTAAGAAGTATAAGACCGACTAGGAGTTAATAATTTACAAGGCTAGTAACGTTTATATTACTATGCCTTATACCCCGCATAGTTCGACTAGTCCTACCGATTCTATTCGTCGCACTATGCTCCCTTAGTTCTGTAGGATTAGTGCCGATTACGAGACTCTAGAGTAGTTCGAGGGTAGTTCGTATAGCGAGCTTACTCTCGCTTACATATAGAAGCGCCCTAGTCCTAGGACTCCTTCTAGTAAGCTAAATATATACGGAAGTATACACTCTACTTTCCCCGCCGCTATTACTCTATAAATCGATAGTCCTATTAGTAACGCTCTAGTTAGCTATATTCGTTAGGACGATCCCGCCGTCGTCGAGGAAAGAGACATCCTATTAGGTAACGATCTCTAAGCTACTAAGGATCGTGTTAGGGAGATTCGTACGGAGATTACCGTAGCTATAGAGAAGGCTTAGGTCAAGGTCTAGTAGTATAAGAAGGCCTACTTTGTTAGTGCTCGTTCTTTCTTCCGTTATGCCGAGGAGGGCCTAGTCCCTACTACGAAGGATAACCCTAATCCTATTATAGTCGAGGGCGATAAGGAGGATATAGAGATAGGTTCTAATAAGGAAGGGGGGGAAGTAGATTTAGATTCTAAAGAAGAGGATAATAAGGGTAAAATAGATTTATTAGAGGATAAAGAGGAAGGTCTTTCTAGTAATAACTTAGAGACATAGCGTCGTTAGCGTAAGGAGGCGGAGGACGGAGCTACCGGCCTCGGCGAGGAGCTCGTTATTAGTAAGGGTCGTCGTCGTGTAGCTCGTCGTTAAGGACTCTAAGGCGTGTAGGTCGTTCGTGTCTAGGTTAGACACTAGGGGGAAGGGGACGGTTATAGTAGGCTTAGTCGTTATAGTTATAGCTGCAGTTATAGGTTACGATATATAGTCTATTAAAGGGCTTAGGTAGAAAGGTAGCGTTTAGTTATACATATACGGTTTCTACGACTACGAGGTTTCCGAGGGTAGTAACCGACTAACGAGTGTCGTCGACGAGCGTATACTATTCACTAACTACCTCGACTAGGAAGATACCTACACCGTAACACTACGTAGCGTAGTACGTATAGTATGCATTCTATAGCACTAGCGGTTAGGCTAGATCCGCGTTCGTAACCCGTAGGCTATCGACCTACGAGTTCCGAGCTATACTCGGGGTAGGAGCTAATTCCACCGACAAGATACACCCTAGTAGTGACTAGATCTACTCCTAGTTCACTAGCTAAGCTAAGTTTATTCTAAAGGGTAGGGAGTAGTCTTATTAGCGCGTAGTTCTCTTTAAAGTAGTCTACTCTCCTCGAGGGCCTATCTACTAGGTTAGACTTACTAGGTATATACTCTACCTTAAAGTTAAAGGCTACTAGGTAGGACGCCTAGCGGGCCTAGCGCGGGTTTAGCTTCGCTATATCGCGTATACCTCGTAGGTTGTTATAGTCACTAAGGACTTATATTATGTACTAGGCCCCCTCGAGGTAGTAGCGCTATTACTTAAAGCAATATATAATTATATATAGTTCTTAGTTATAGATCTCCTAATTACGTTTAGCCCCTTATAGCTTCTAAGAGATAAAAGCGACTAGATGCTACTTACTATCCTCGTATAGCTAGGAGAGTATACCTACTACTATAAATATAGATATATCTATCTCTAGGCGTATTAGTAACTTAGGGTTATAATGTCGTAGGAGCGGCGTATCTATAAAGCGCTCTTTAAGCTATACGAAACTAGCTTCTACCGCTTCTAGCTAAGAGAAGGCACCTTAGTCTTTCTTTAGAAGATCTATTATCGGCGTAGTTAGCTTAGTATAATTCTAAATAAATCTACGATAGAAGTTAGTAAAGCTAAGAAATAACTAAAGTTCCTTAACGCTAGTCGGTCGAGGCTATCTAGAGATAGTTACTACTCTCGCTAGATTAGCGTAGACACCTCGCGTGTCTATAATAAATCCTAAGAAGGAGACCTACTTAGCTATAAAAGTGCATTTTAATAGGTTAGTATATAGCTTAGCCTATCTTAGGCGTTTAAGAATAGAGCTAACTACTCGCTAGTAGGTCTTAAGGTCCTTACTATAAGTATAGATAAGGATATTATTAAGGTACACTATATAGAGATAATCTACTAACCCTCTTAGGGTCTAATTAATATAAGTCTAGAAGGTAGTAGGCGTATTTATAAGTCTAAAGGGCATAACTAGGTACTTAAAGTAGCTATAGCGCGTTCTAAAGGCTATCTTCTACTTATCCCCTAGGCTAATACGGATCCTGTTATATATATCCTTTAAGTCTAAGGTCGTATAGTAATATACGCCTAATAGGCGATCTAGTATCTCCCCGATTAAGGGTAGCGGATAACGATCCTTAATTATTACTAAGTTAAGGCCCCTATAGTCTATATAAAGGCGGAGGGTACTATCCTTTTTAGGCATAAAGAGGATAGGTGCTCCTACTAGGCTTATACTATAGCGAATCTACTCTTTCTTAAGGGCATCTTTAAGGTATACTCGTAGTACTTAAAGCTCGCGTATAGAGAGGTTATAAAGCGGGCTATAAGGTAGCTCCTTACCTAGTATAATAGGAATTTAGTGATCTCCCTCCTTAGTAGTAGGTAGAATTTTAGCTATATTAGTGTTAAAGACGTCTTAGTAGTCTAATAATGCGTCTAGCACCTAATTTTCCTAAGAGGCACCGGCGATTTAGACGTAGGCGACGACTTCCTCTCCTTAGGGGTCGCTACGAACTACACCTAAGAAGTGTATATAACTCTCCTCTTACTCTAACTACTAGATCGTTACTATTTAGATACGTAACTCATCTTTAATGCCCTAAGCCTAAGTCTACTATCTATAGTCTAGCTATATAGCTTCTCTTTATAAGAAGAGATTGCCTAAAAGTAGCTCTAGTCCTTCTTTATTTACTCTATAAGCGATAGTTTTAACCTAGTAGGTTATACCTCGGTCGTCGGTAAGTACTACCTATATCTCGTATATAGCGTATATAGCTTTCCTTTCTAATGTTAGGGGTAGATTATATTAATACTAGTTCGTATATATAATAACCTACTTATAGTAGTGTAAGGATGGCTCTCGATTAGTATTATGAATAATACTTAAGGAGGGAAAATCCCTTAGGCTAGGCGCAGCTAGACTAGAGGCTATACGCTTAGGCCATCCGAAACCGGCTGGACCCTAGATCCTTACACCTAATTAGAAGCCTACACCTTATCCCTGAAAATACCTATAACATCACCTCCTCCTCTAAGCTAATATCCTCAGCAGCTAGCCTCAATAAAAACCTATTAGCCTTTGTAGCTGCCATGGGAAAAGAGTGTCTAGCATTGCTGCTTTACCTACTTACGTCCCTCATGTGATTTTTGCGCGAACCGCATGCGATTAGTGAGGTCATCGCGGCTTTGTCGCTTCTAGAAAGGTAGGTAATGTGCGCTTTGTTTAGGCTTCATTTAGGATTTTTGCCCCCCTAGGTCCTTAGTGCTAGGATTGCCTTTGTTGCGTAGGGCAATAACAATAAACACGGCCAACATATCTTTCTACGACGCGCCTGCACTCCTTGACTTCGTTAACAATACCTATCACGTATACCGCACCTTTTTCGCCTAGCATTATAGTCGCCTTTAGTAGACCTTAATACATCACTGCTGCTGCTCTTAGTACAGCTCCCGACTATAATTTCAGCGCTAGAGTCGTCAGCGACACAACTGCGCCCCGCGTGGCTACTTGCATGCGCTACGTATACGAGATTACCCGCCATGGTATTGTCTATGACAAACTAACTCTAAGGAGGTGTGGCTACTACACTTCTAGGAACAGGTCCTCTTATACACTAGTAGGAATCCTTAAAACGAGACCCGTATGCGACCTTGCTGATACCTTTAGGTTCCTATCGTCTTTAACGGGCGCGTCGAGCGCGTATACAGGTTCTACGATTCTTACACTAGGGCTGTCACTGCTAGCACCTTTCCTATTAGAAGGAGGGGACAGGATCCCACTATCCGCCGTATAGGATTAGCTCTTGCGCGTGCCCAGCGCACCTTGACCTAATAGCTAGAGAATTATAGGAGGATCGTAGCTCTCCGAGGCAATCTATTAGAGATGCCCACTAAAGTCCCTAAGTCTAGCCCTGACATAGAGAGGCTACAGCTGTTAGAGCAGAGGAGGATTACGGATGTTCTAGAGTACATAGCTATATAGGCCTTTAGCTACGTAAGTTCGCACCTTAATCGCGTCTAGATCGTATACTAATAGCTAGGATAGCCTAGACCCCTTAGTTTTAGTGGTGGTGCTCCTAGTGGTGGCCCCTACCCTATGTTTAGGCCTAGCCCTAGAGGTTAGGGTAGTAGTAGAGGAGGTAGTGATAGAGGTGGTAGTAGTAATAGTGGCGGGAACGGAGCTGTAAGTTTACGCCTTCCTCGCTATTGTCTCGTAAGCTAACATCGTAGTATAGGATAGTAGTGGTGATAGAAATGGTGGTCCTAATAGGGATAGTGATAGTGATAGTAGTGGTGGCAGTAGTAATAAGAGCAGTAATGACAGCAGTAATGACAGCAGTGACGACAGTAGTAACGTTAGTAGCAGTAGTAGCGTAAGTTCGCACCTTCCTCGCTGTTTACTCGTAAGCTAATATCGTCGTTTAGGATGAGTCTAGTGAGGAGAGTGAGCCTATTAAAGGGGGTAAGGCTAGTAGGGAGGATAAGTTTAAGGAATTTAGTGAGGAGGATAGTGAGGTTAATAACTTAGGTAATTTAGATGTTAAGATACAAGATGAGTAGGCGCGCTTGTCAACTGCGACTCGGCTGCATAGAGCTAGCATAGCGTAGGTGTTTCTAGGGTGATTCTCGCGACGATACCCGGCTAGAAGGCCTATAGATGGAAATAGACAGTCTTAATCCTTAAGCTAATGTTCCTATTGCAGTTATAAAGCTAAAGTCTCTAGTGCTAAGCATTTCATTGCGAGCGTATAGCGGCATTCGTGCGAGCTAACTACAGTCTACGGCTAGGTCGCTTACTCTTATCTTGTCCCCGGCTATACTTATCGCTTTCTCTAAACTCCCTTAGTAAGTCATCTATTTCCTTAAAGTCCTCTTCTTTTGTCTATAAGCTCTTAGTCTCATTATACCCTTCCCATTTAAGTAGGTATTCTTTCTTTCCCGCGCGTATAGTGCGCTTAGTAAGGATTTTCTCTATAAGCTAAACTTATTCTTTATCTTCTACTAACTCTAGGGCCCTTATATTTGGTAGTTCTTCTCCTTCCCTTAGGTGGAAAGGCTCTAGTAGAGACATATAGAATACATCGTGTATACGATAGGAGCTTAGTAGCCACAGGCGATATGCCTGTAAGTTAATCGCTTCTTTAACCCGAAAAGGGCCCACGAATTTGTCTATTAGCTTCCTACTTAGGGCTTTTAGCTTGAGGTTCTTTATATTTAGCTATACTAGGTCTCTTAGCTTAAACCTCATTAGAGTGTGCTTTCTGTTATAGTACCGGGTTTAATACTCTACTGCGGCTTACAGTCGTTCTTAAAGCTTTGCTCGTAATACGTACATATCCTACACTTGTCGTACTGCTACGGGTACCTCCCCCCCTCTAGCCGCCTGTCCTTAGGTGGGTTTTGAAGGATTAGGTGTTTCCTAAGAACAGCATAAAATGGTGTTTCTTTAGTAGTTACATGCACTGAATTATTATATGCAAACTTAGCTATATAAAGTAGGTTAGGCTAGTCTTTAGCATGTTCTGTAGTAAAGACACGCAGGTAATGCTTAAGCGTCTAATTCTGGCGCTCTGTTTAGCCGTCGGTTTGCGGATGGAACGCCGTGCTTAACCTACGCTTTACCTGCATCTAGTAGCAAATCTCTAACTAGAAATAGCTTATAAACAGCGTCCCTCTATCTAATACTATCCCTTTCTACGCCCTATATTTACATATAACATACTTAAAGTACACATCTGTAAAGTCTTTAGCTATCTATGTTTCTTTTGCTAGGATGTAGAGCGCCATCTTTGACAATCTGTCGTAGATCACGAGGATCGCATTATATGCGCTTCCATTGTGAATGGTAGGGGGTAGCTTTGTAATGAAGTCTAGTGTGACTTCTTTAAAGATATTAGAAGGGATAGGAAGGGAAGACAGCTCACTATATAGTATATGCCTTAGAGCTTTTAACCTTTAATAGGTGCTATAGCTCTTAATATACTCACGCACTTCTTAATCTAATGAGGGCTAGTAGTAGTGTCTACTAATCAGATTATACGTTCTTGCTGCGCTATAATGGCCAGCTATACGAGAGTCATAGTGCTAGTACAAGATTTCTTGTCTAAGGCTAGGTTCGTTTAGAACGTACAGCCTGCCCTTATATATAAGGGTTCCATCTTCACGTTTACGCTATACTAGCGACTTCTTGCTGCTTCGGGTGCGCCCTTCTTGCTCCAGATCGGCTATACGCTTAATTGCAAAAGCGTCCTTCTACTAAAGTGCATAGATGGTCTATAATAGGGAGGTATCCCCTACTAATGTAAGTTCGCTAGTAACAAGAACTCTTACTACGTAGCGTAGTACGCATAGCATACATTCTATAGCACTAGCGGTTAGGCCAGATCCGCGTTCGTAACCCGTAGGCTGTCGACCTACGAGTTCCGAGCTATACTCGGGGTGGGAGCTAATTCCACCGACAAGATACACCCTAGCAGTGATTAGATCCACTCCTAGTTCACTAGCTAAGCTAAGTTTATTCTAAAGGGTAGGGAGTAGTCTTATTAGCGCGTAGTTCTCTTTAAAGTAGTCTACCCTCCTCGAGGGCCTGTCTACTAGGTTAGACTTACTAGGTGTATACTCCACCTTAAAGTTAAAGGCTCCTAGGTAGGACGCCTAGCGGGCCTAGCGCGGGTTTAGCTTCGCTACATCGCGCATGCCTCGTAGGTTATTATAGTCACTAAGGACTTATATTGTGTGCTAGGCCCCCTCGAGGTAGTAGCGCCATTGCTTGAAGCAATATACAATTGCGTATAGTTCTTAGTTATAGATCTCCTAATTGCGTTCAGCCCCTTACAGCTTCTAAGAGATAAAAGCGACTAGATGCCACTTGCTATCCTCGTATAGCTGGGAGAGTATACCTACTACTGTAAATGTAGATATATCTGTCTCTAGGCGTATCGGCAACTTAGGGTTATAATGTCGCAGGAGCGGCGCATCTATAAAGCGCTCTTTAAGCTGTGCGAAACTAGCTTCTGCCGCTTCTAGCTAAGAGAAGGCACCTTAGTCTTTCTTTAGAAGATCTGTTATAGGCGTAGTTAGCTTAGTATAATTCTGAATGAATCTGCGATAGAAGTTAGTAAAGCTAAGAAATGACTAAAGTTCCTTAACGCTAGTCGGTCGAGGCCATCCGGAGATAGTTGCTACTCTCGCTAGATTAGCGTAGACACCTCGCGTGTCTATAATGAATCCTAAGAAGGAGACCTACTTAGCTATAAAAGTGCATTTTAACAGGTTAGTATATAGCTTAGCCTGTCTTAGGCGTTTAAGAACAGAGCTAACTACTCGCTAGTAGGTCTTAAGGTCCTCGCTGTAAGTATAGATAAGGATATCATTAAGGTACACTACATAGAGATGATCTACTAACCCTCTTAGGGTCTAATTAATGTAAGCCTAGAAGGTGGTAGGCGCATTTATGAGTCTAAAGGGCATGACTAGGTACTTAAAGTAGCCATAGCGCGTTCTAAAGGCTGTCTTCTACTTATCCCCTAGGCTGATGCGGATCCTGTTATATGCATCCTTCAAGTCTAAGGTCGTATAGTAATATACGCCTAACAGGCGATCTAGTGTCTCCCCGATTAAGGGCAGCGGACAACGATCCTTAATTGTCACTAAGTTAAGGCCCCTATAGTCTATATAAAGGCGGAGGGTACCGTCCTTTTTAGGCACAAAGAGGATAGGTGCTCCTGCTAGGCTTATACTATAGCGAATCCACCCTTTCTTAAGGGCATCTTTAAGGTATACTCGTAGCACTTAAAGCTCGCGTGTAGAGAGGTTATAAAGCGGGCTATAAGGTGGCTCCTTGCCTGGCATAATAGGAATTTAGTGATCTCCCTCTTTAGTAGTAGGCAGAATTTTGGCTATATTAGTGTTAAAGACGTCTTAGTAGTCTAATAATGCGTCTAGCACCCGATTTTCCTAAGAGGCACCGGCGATTTAGACGCGGGCGACGACTTCCTCTCCTTAGGGGTCGCTACGAACTACACCCAAGAAGTGTATATAACTCTCCTCTTACTCTAACTACTAGATTATTACTATTTGGATGCGTAACTCATCTTTAATGCCCTAAGCCTAAGTCTGCTGTCCATAGTCTAGCTATATAGCTTCTCTTTATAAGAAGGGATTGCCTAAAAGCAGCTCTAGTCCTTCTTTGTCTACTCTATAAGCGATAGTTTTGACCCGGCGGGTCGCACCTCGGTCGTCGGTGAGTACCACCTATATCTCGTATGCAGCGTATGTGGCTTTCCTTTCTAACCCTACCTAGGCCAGTTAGGGTAGGTCACTTAGGACTAGGTTAAGGTTCATTTCGATTGCTGTGTGTTGACTAATAAGGCTAACCTCAGCTTAAGGGTCTAGGATGACTCCCACCTTACGGTCGACTCTAGTCGCTCCTATTGCGATGCAAGTGCGACGTATCCCCGGTAAGATGTCGACGGCTCTACGCCTCGCAGTACCCGAGGTGACTACGAGGCTCGGCCTTTTCCCTAGGCCTATCTCACACGAGTAATAGGCTCTTTATTGGCATCTAAGAGTTAGGCCTTCTTCTTACACTTATTTACGTAGTGACCTATCTTCTTATAGAAGTAGCACTCGATTCCTAGCTTATAGGAGGAGTCCTTCTTAGGGGCTAACCCCTCTTTGTGTTAGTCCTCCCGTCGTGGCTTCCGGCCATGCCCTATTAGGCGATTACGGGGATTCTGCGGCTTGCCTACGCCCTGTAGGTTACGCTCTAGCGTAGATCCTAAGATAATAAGGCCCTCTCTTGTAGGGGGCATAGTATAGTAATTCGTGATTGCTCGCTAGAGTTTAGGGCGGAGTTTAGAGAACAGGTGTTACACCCGATGCTCCTCTAAGTATAGGGGTAGCTAGTCCTTAATCGTTTCTAAGTGGGTAGTAAAGGCCCTAATACTCTATCTAGGAAGCTAGAGTGCAGCAGCATGCGTAGTAGTTGCTTCTAAGGTGCGGTTAATAGGATCAGAGAGTATGTCCAGTAGGAAGGTCTTAAATTAGCTCTAGGTGTACATCTTTACGAGGGGCTCGCGCTCTACATAAGAGTACTATGCTTCGCGCGGGTCTCCGATAAGATACTAGCTTGCCTAAGTTACCTTCTCTTATTCTAACTAGAAGTTCTCTAGGGTAAGCTAGAAGGCTATTTTATAGCTTCGAGTAAACTCCTTATATTCCCTTAGGTGTTTTCCTTTATACTCCCTAGGGTCTTTCGGCCTTATACTACGCTTTACACGCGATAGTCCTACGTCTTTAGAAGCGTAGCGCTTGTGGCTCGTCGCTGTTAATCTTGTTCCCGTATCGCTCCGGATCTCTAAAGGGTCCGGATTTGCTCCCTCCTCGAGGAGAGCAATTTGCTCCTTAATCTGCCTAAGGGTGCGCTCCTACAGGAGACGATCCCTTCGTTGTTCCGCGTCGCGGATGCGCTCTTCTAGCGACGCTGTTGCTACTAGCGGTTCTCCCGGTGTGGTTATAGAGGTTCCTAATCCTTCTTTATTGCTGATAGAACCTGACTATGTCCTTGTAATAGCTATCCTTAGACTACTTCCTAAGTAGGGCAAGGAAGTATTATTATATTAGGGGTAGATTATATTAATACTAGTTCGTATATATAATAACCTACTTATAGTAGTATAAGGATAGCTCTCGATTAGTATTGTAAATAATACTTAAGGAGGGAAAATCCCTTAGGCTAGGCGTAGCTAGACTAGAGGCTGTACGCTTAGGCCATCCGAAACCGGCTAGACCCTAGATCCTTACACCCAATTAGAAGCCTACACCTCATCCCTGAAAATACCTATAACATCTAACCCTACCTAGGCTAGTTAGGGTAGGTTACTTAGGACTAGGTTAAGGTTTATTTCGATTACTATATATTAACTAATAAGGCTAACCTTAGCTTAAGGGTCTAGGATAACTCCTACCTTACAGTCGACTCTAGTCGCTCCTATTGCGATATAAGTGCGACGTATCCCCGGTAAGATGTCGACAGCTCTACGCCTCGTAGTGCCCGAGGTAACTACGAGGCTCGGCCTTTTCCCTAGGCCTATCTTATACGAGTAACGGGCTCTTTATTAGCATCTAAGAGTTAGGCCTTCTTCTTACACTTATTTACGTAGTAACCTATCTTCTTATAGAAGTAGCACTCGATTCCTAGCTTATAGGAGGAGTCCTTCTTAGAGGCTAATCTCTCTTTATATTAGTCCTCCTATCGTAGCTTCCGGCTGTGCCCTATTAGGCGATTACGGAGATTCTACGGCTTGCCTACGCCCTATAGGTTATACTCTAGCGTAGATCCTAAGATAATAAGGCCCTCTCTTATAGGAGGTATAGTATAGTAATTCGTAATTACTCGCTAGAGTTTAGGGCGGAGTTTAGAGAATAGGTATTACACCCGATACTCCTCTAAGTATAGAGGTAGCTAGTCCTTAATCGTTTCTAAGTAGGTAGTAAAGGCCCTAATACTCTATCTAGGAAGCTAAAGTATAGTAGTATACGTAGTAGTTGCTTCTAAGGTGCGGTTAATAGGATTAGAGAGTATATCTAGTAGGAAGGTCTTAAATTAGCTCTAGGTGTATATCTTTACGAGGGGCTCGCGCTCTATATAAGAGTACTATACTTCGCGTAGGTCTCTAATAAGATACTAGCTTACCTAAGTTACCTTCTCTTATTCTAACTAGAAGTTCTCTAGGGTAAGCTAGAAGGCTATTTTATAGCTTCGAGTAAACTCCTTATATTCCCTTAGGTGTTTTCCTTTATACTCCCTAGGGTCTTTCGGCCTTATACTACGCTTTATACGCGATAGTCCTATGTCTTAAGAAGCGTAGCGCTTATAGCTCGTCGCTGTTAATCTTATTCCCGTATTACTCTAGATCTCTAAAGAGTCCGGATTTACTCCCTTCTCGAGGAGAGTAATTTACTCCTTAATCTACTTAAGGGTACACTCCTATAGGAGATAATCCCTTCGTTGTTCCGCGTCGCGGATACGCTCTTCTAGCGACGCTATTACTACTAGCTATTCTCCCGGTGTAGTCGTAGAGGTTCCTAATCCTTCTTTATTACTAATAGAACCTAACTATGTCCTTATAATAGCCATCCTTAGACTACTTCCTAAGTAGGGTAAGGAAGTATTATTATATTAGGGGTAGATTATATTAATACTAGTTCGTATATATATTAACCTACTTATAGTAGTGTAAGGATAGCTCTCGATTAGTATTGCGAATAATACTTTAGGAGGGAAAATCCCTTAGCCTCTACGTAGCTAGACTAGAGGCTATACGCTTAGGCCATCCGAAGCCGGCTAGACCCTAGATCCTTATACCTAATTAGAAGCCTACACCTTATCCCTGAAAATACCTATAATAATGTATATTAATGTAGATTGCTCCTAGTAATAGAATTCACCCTAACCCTAAATAGTAAAGTGTCCTCTTGCATTCTCTTAAGTGACCTTACTAAATGATAAATGTAAAAAGATAAGAGCTACTGTTTCGTATACTATAATTTATAGGCCCCTTAAAGTCCTTAGAAGAGGCTAGGGTAGTTAAGACTACCCTAGGGTTTTTGGTTTATCTAGAAGCAATTAAGGGCAAGCGCTAGTCACTAAATTAAGCGTAGGAGATGGAGGAGTACGGTAGTAAAAAATTAGATAAACATAAAGAGTAAAGTATCTTTTTGTAGAGTAGTATAGTATTGCAAAGAGTCATTGACAATGTCTTTCTTGACCAACTTATATTGCAACCAGTTCCATCCTACTTAAACAGTACATATATATGAATCATTCAGCCTACTCATCGTCATTGACATCAATGATGGTCTTCTTCCACTTGCGTGCGGGAACGCGACGCTTGAAGAGGATGTCGATCTCACGGTAGGACCTATCCTTCATCTCCGGAATCCAGATGAATGCCATGACCGTACATACGAAGGCAGTACCAGCCCAGACGTAGCCGCATTTGCCTCCAAGGTTCGCCGTATCAGGGTTAAGCATGTAGCTTGCCAAGAAGATGCAAGGAATGTTGACAAGATAATAAGCACCGCGGCCAACACCAGTTGTCAATGGCCTGAGACGAATAGAAGATGTCTCTCCGATAATAACCCATGAGGCAGGAGCTGGTCCTAAGCAGAATAAGACCGAGACGATCAGACCGAGCGAGGCTTGCGCTTGAGTGGCGGCAGTACTGTTACCAACAGAGGCTGCGATACCAAGGGCAACCAGGAACGCACAATTGATGAGTGAACCCCAGACGTAGATGGTTCGTCTGCCGAGATAAGTGGTGAGGACCCAGGACAGAATGACCATGACGGTCTGGAGGGCGGAAGTGATGAGACCAAGGGCGAACGCGGTGTTGGTGGACATGCCGGCACCTGCAATCCATGTCAGTACATGTGAAGCTCGCGATATAGGAAAGAGGACTCACGCTCGAAAAAATAGACAGCCTGATTGGCAATCAAGTTACCGGTCAAGTTCTGGGCGGCGTACACACCGCACACGATGAGGGTCCTGTATCGATCCGTGCCTTTCCACAGCTCAATGAGACTGGGCTTCTTAGCGCTTGCCTCGAGATCGATGGTGCGGCGCATCATCGATATGGTGTCAGCGGGTGCATCCGTGGCGCTTGCACGACCCAGACGTTTGACGGATTTTTCTGCTTCTGCAAGACGACCCTTGCGTACAAGCCACCAGGGTGATTCCGGGGCCAAGAACATGGCAATAGCGAGCGGTGTTGGGAACAACCATTGAAGAGCGATGGGAACCCTAGCTGTACATTAGCCTGTGAACCTGTGAAAGACGCAGTGGATCATCTGTACCTGTATGCGGCATCGGTGTCGAAGCTCTGGTAGTGATAGGTGATGCCACCCACGATGATAGCTCCGATGGCCCAGAACATTTGAAGCATCTGTGTCGCAGGAGCGCGAAGTCGAAGTGGGACAATTTCACTGCAGTATGCTGGTGCGTTTGCAATGAAAATACCCCATGGAATACCTTCGAGAAGCTGAGACAGTAGCAACACTCCCAATGAGTCACCGAAATAGAAGATAAAGATGAAACCGTTCAGAGCCATGAGGCCACCGATGGTTGCCCAGCGATAGCCAATAACGCTGGTTATGGGACCTGCAAGGAAGACACCGATCAAAGCGCCAACGGGTCCTCCACACTGGAAAGCCGACTGCCATGGGGCTGTAATGAAGTACTTGTTCTCGACGGCATTGTACACGCCGTATCGGAATGCAAATCGAGGTGTGGCGACGAAAGCGCCCATGAGGAAGACGCAGTAAGATTCCATGATCTAGCAAGCGTTAGAGACATGGCCGAGCTAGCGCGCGGGTCGAAACTTTACAATGGTGCAGGACATGAGGAAGGCCCACATGCTGGCGCTGGGATAGGCTTTGACGGCCTCAATCACACCCATGCGATGTTCGGTGTTCTCAGCCTCGATCGCGCCGGCTCTGTTGAAGTCGGCCTTCTCGTTGACATCGTTGACATGGTCACTGAATTGCGTCTGAACCTCCGGATTGGAGGTCGGCTTCTCCGTGTGAGTGTCGCTCATGTTCGCGGTTGCAAATGGATTTGGCAAGGGTGAACAGAATGAGGAAATGAAAGAGCCGGCGCACGATCACGGCTGGTAGCTTCCATTTGAGGACTTCAGCACCGACGGGGGACTGTGATGGGAGAAAAGCTCGCGAGATGAACATTACCGCGGTTCCGACGGGAGGACCAATAGACGATCTGGGGTCGGCCAAGCGGGCTTGGAATACCAAGCTCCCATCTCTTGGCAGCGCGCTCCGGAACCCAGGGAAGCGAGGGCTAGGCGCATTACTCGTATTAAAAACAATTCCGACCCTGCATTTTTTCCAGTAGTCGGTGATTTAGATTTATTGCATGGCTCTCATCGGTACCAGCAAAGTACAACAGGCACTGACCTGGGGATAGAATTCATGCAACTTACCTTGGACAAATCAGGCACACGTGGCGCCCCTGTAGGATGCCCTATAGGCTTCGACCCCGCATATCGGGCCCGGTGGGTTCGAGAGCTTCGAGAACGCGACCGGTCTCCCACGCCGCCTCACGACGGACTTTGAAGCAGAAAGTTCTTGTCTCGTTGATCGATGTCGCATACCTGCGTCAACGCTAGTATGCTGTTTAACATGTTCAGCACGTCGTCAGCCGCAGGAATGCGGTCGCAAGAATGCGGGACTTGTCGTGTTCATCATGCTGTGGCACTTGCGTCCACTTTGCAATTTCACCCAGGTCATGTGTTGTCTTTTGAGGATGCCACTTACCCCATGGGGCTAGCGAATTGCGGGGAAACGTTTGTCAGGGGAAGCGAGCCCGGGGGGGTCCAACTTGGTGTGGCACTTGCCGGAGGAACACACGCCGAGGAGGCACAGTCAAGCTCATGATGCCGAGCCTTCCGAAGTCTTGACTTTCAATCTGAGCCTCATGCATCACATTCGATTGGAGACGCCACCGGTCTTTGAAGCACTTTAAAAATCGGCAGCATCGCCGCGACGTCGGACCGTCTCCTCAACTTGGACACCCTTTCCCAGTTGCAGTGCTCATGCTTCACGACAAGATATGACTTTGGCAGGGCGTCATGGCTTGAAGACGAACGAGCACGACAGGGACGAGTGGTTGTTCGTGGCGTTGTACCATCTCAAGCTTTCCTTGTGCACAACTTTCCCCTCGGTGACGATGGCATTCACTATCTTTCCCTTTGTCTTCGCCTCCTTCTTCCACACCACAGTCTACTCGAGCCCGGTATTTGGTGTGCCTGTACCGTTGGCACCACAACGTTCTCATTCAAGATTCCAATCATGTCATGCACGCTCATTGCCGTGTTTGTGAAAGCGAAGGTGCATTGCGTACCTATCGTCGACTGGGCTGGCTGAGATCCCGGCTCTGAGGCTGCTCGATGGCCGAGTGGACTCCTCCTAGCCGACGGTGTAAATCAGTTTAGCATTGGGTATGATGGGTCCCTGCTATCGCGAATGGTTGGTAGTTGTTCAAAAGACTTGATGAAGAGTCACTGGCACCCATGATGATCGGACGGGGTGCAAGACAGTATTCGACAACGAGCCACAGGGTATGGTTACCAGCAAAGGGAGCTAAGATATCTAATGCAAATTCGCCAGAGTATGCCGCCCTTGGAGCCCCTGTTATGGGATCTGGACAAGAGCAAGTGGAGAGGAGGGAATGCAGAAGGAGTCATGCAGTATGTTCCAGCTTATGAAGCTGTTATCCTGCATAGCTGATATGCATGCGTTTTCAGTCGATTGACGATGGCCAAGATCCCCGAGATTCGTGTTGATTCATAGCCCGTAGCCGCCATCTGGGCTCGACGATCCGCACTCTGATTAGCTCTAGCCTGAGGTCTGTCATGGTGACACACCGAACTTCCCCTGACACCAATCTTGCATCGTGCAAGTCTTTGGAGATCATCGCTTGCAAGGTGGCCCAGCAAACTTCCCTTGGATGCAACTGCTCATCAACATGCCGCAGCTGATGACACGGGCGCAGAGCAATGACGGCCGCGCGGTGCTGCCTATTTTTACTGTCCTAGTCCCGCAATTGTCGCTGCATCTGCACGAATGCATACCGCTCCAGCCGCATGACGAACAGTGGTTTGCTGAGGTCGGCCCATCTCCACACACCCGGAAGCTGTTTGTTTGCCCAGCGCTCCAATGCCCGATATGTTCAATATGAACGAGCCGTGACCAAATCTTCTCAAGGACAGCGACCAAGTGCCCCCGCACACCTGGACTACTGCTTCGGGAGACGACCTCACATAGATTGGTCAATCGAGTCCGTGGCCGATCACATGGTGAACAATACAGGTCAATGCTACACAACGACTGAGTCCCTTTGGACTTCACCCGTCTGGCCATGGCCTTCCGATTGGTCTGGACCTGGGGCGCATTGACACTCCCACATTGCGGTGTAGAAGGGTGGCCGCAATGCAGACATGCAGAGCTGGCTCCTCTTGTGACTGTAGGTGTGGTCAGATCTCATTACCTCATTCGGGGAGCGGTCTCTCATTACCCAGCCTTCGGTCACTCCACACCGTCATGCCTTGATTGTAACGTGACAAATGTCCTTTTGGCCACCATACCAGGTCTCTTTTGGCGTTGTGCGGTGAGTCTCGTGTAGTCTCCATCTTACCCATTGGGTCACGTTGATTTTGACTCGTCAGTGTATCTGAGACTGCTCGGACCAGCTCTTCAACATTAGCGGTCCATGTGATCTGAAATGTTGTCAGGCAGACAAATCTCGTAGCACTCATCACATGATGATATAGTCTCTCCGCACGAGACAAGTGTAAGACGGATCAGGTACAGCCTCTTGCGCTAAGCGTGTGATGTAGAAATCTTCTGATCCATATGTGTGCCTGCGCTGAAGCTTATCCAACCTTGAAGCATCATTCTCTTACTCGCTTGCAAGTAGATTTGACAAGTCTGTCAGTTGTACCGCCATCGTGAAGCCCGATGTCCCTCGTGTTCTCATTGTCGCGGAGGCCAGTCCGAGTCATGCTTCTGATGAAAAAATCTGTACATCAAGATCCTCGCAGTAGTCTGCTACACGTATCCCATTGATAGAGACAGCTTTTGTGATGTTTGATCGGTTTGTGTATGCAAGGAGACTTCCATACCACCAAGGCTCTAGCGACAATAGAGTGCTAATAGAGATTGCCAATGTTATCAACGACGATGCTATCTGCGAGTGAGTAGCAAACTCAGCATCGGCAAGTACGTATCAGTATCGACTGGTTTGTTTGTCTTTACGATACTATCTGGACAGGAACATCAGATGCACTCTGATCTAAGTGCTCGAGTGAAGATCCCCGATCAGGTACAGGTAGGGGAGCACTTAAGATTCCGTCCTCGAGTAGCAAGAGATCCAGCGCATCAAAAGCTGTCTGATCCCGGTTTTCATGTGTGGTGTTGTAGTCATCATGGAAGACTCGGAGAATTCTGAGTACGTCGGAGAGTCGTCTCTTGTGCCCTGGGTCGAAATTGTCGCGAATCGTGGTCATGATCGATACGAAGAAGTCAAAGGTCGGCATCTGGTGACTGGCACAGAGGAAAACGACCAAAGGCCAAGCCATCGATGGGTTTCGCGCTTCATACGTGGTCGAGTGGACAAGGATGTCTTTAGCATCTTCTACGATGCTGCTGATCTCAGGGCTTGATGACTTGCATTGGTGATCGGCAATTTTGACCAGGAATATTCGAATGGCAAGGATATGGAGCATGTGCTTCCAGTGGTAGAGCGAAGCCACGTCGTCGGGTAAGAAGTGGTAATAGGACTGCAGCCCACTGCTCAAACGTTCTAGCTCCATGCACCACTTGGACGTTTGAACTGATCGCTTGTTATGAGGGACAGATCGCCTGATATAGCAAGTGACCTGCAGCATGAGTCTGTATATTGCATGACTGCCTCCGACAAAAGGTGATGCAGGTAGCGTCAGCTCATAAGAGAATAGATCTCCAAAAGTTCTATCAAGGACGGTCCAGTCCACAGTGCGTAATAAAGTGTCGGGGACCGGGATATAGATGGACAGGGTTGCTAGATTGAAGAGCCAGCATTCTACCGCGATTCTGTACAACATGAGCTGAGTATCGTCTCGAGGCAATGGAATCACTCGGCTTAGCCGAGCAGCAGTCTCGAAATGTTTGACGGCCAAGTGGGCATTGCCTGTTCCTAACGACTAGCGCGAGGCTTGTATTAGGATCAGATCCCAATCCAACGCCTATTTAAGCTTACCTCGAAGATTCCCAAGAAGGTCACGTTAGTGAGCACTTCGATTGACTCGCCCCCACAGAGGCTTATATGGCGGCGTAGACTGCACAGAGCTGATTGGTACATTCGAAGGGCCGTCTGACCCAGCGAAATTCTCTCTCCTGAGGCTGCCATGTTGTACGCGGCGAATGCAGCGAATGCATCTCTAATCCAGTCGTTCTGCAGGGCGATACTGATCAACACGGATGTTCTATGGAAAGTCGGAGATGCGCTCCTCGAAATCAGCATGCCGAGATATTGTGGGCTTCGCACAACCAGATCAAACTGCTCTTGGCTTTGGAATGGCAAATATCCCGAATTGGAGAAGCTAGTAGTCAACATGGGTCGCCGTTGCCCCAGAGCCAGTCGGACTGCATTGTCATCCTGGTTGAGCTTGGAGGGGCCGTCACCCTTGGCCTCCCAAGCGCATCGCATGCCCAACCTGGCACATGATCCGCATATCGGGCGCTGTTCGTCACACTTTTTCCGCCTGCTCCGACATGTAAAGCACCCCGTTCTTGACCGCAGCGATTGCCTTGGCATAATGGACTAGATGAAGTTTCCAGCGTTCGGTAATCCAGTAGAATGATTGGAGAAATTGAGCAGATGCACCTCCATGGTTTGATCTGTCGTTCGTTCCGCCACCCATTCGAAATCAAAGACATGACGCTCGATCATCCATCGGCCCTGCAGGAATGCACAGCGCTTGTTGTTGTGATTGGTGCAGGAAGTGACAGGACGGAAGGATCATGCATTGTCGAGCCGCGGGGCTACTGTAGGATTCAGGTGTCCTTTCTTCTGGCAGCCCGGGACCACACAACGCTACTTCTCAATAATGCTTTTCATGATGGCGTTCGTGTCTGATTTAACCATGTGGACATGGGCGACGTTGTCACATTCTAGCAAGCATTCTAGCAAGTCGCTTCTGATACTACCTCGCCGTACTCGCCCAGGTGAGTTGCTGCATAATCATCGAGCACTGATCCATCCTCATGTCGCAGGACACGTTTGCTTTGATGCACTGATCGCATCCGTCCTCTGTCAGCTTACACTTGGTCTTCTTCCTGTTGCACTGGCTAGATTGCTCAGTGACCCTGTCGAACTCGAACCTTGACACAACTTACACGCAAGCTTGCGGCGATCTCTTCCTTGCCTTGCCCGCCTTTGAGATACCCCATGCAGGATTCACAATCTGACCATCCACCTCTGCTGGACATATCGTGCCATCTTCATATATATGGCAGACTCCGATACTTGGAAATTGCTTCTGGCCGATGCATCTGGCCGCAATCAGTGAATGTGTCCTTAAGCGTGTTTGGTAGGCCAAGGGTGTTCCAGTCCGGATAGATGTGTCCTCACGAGCCAGCTGGGTTGCCTGATGCTTTGGATGATCAACACAAAGTGAGGTCTTGGTTGTGCTTCTTTGCATGATCTGATGTGCTGTCGGACAGCTTAAAGTCCGCGTCGGCAGAAGTGGTGGCTCGAGGACCTCGATACGCTGGATCGGTTGTACATGCTCGGTCGATGGTGCTCGCTCCGAGAGTCTTTGTCTAGCGTCTTGGGGTCCCTTCCCGGGATCAGGATATGTTTGCTGTGACTTAGTTGTGTCCAGGGACCAGTGCGGGTGTGTTATCACAGCTCTATAATCTTTGGCGGCGGATAGTGTCATCATTGGCCAGAGCATCCAAGTTTAGAGGTTCAGCATAAAATGCTACCAGGATCGCAAAGAGAGTTTATAGCACTTGATTGAGGCATGATTGCGGCCCTTGTTGATCAATGGGCTGGGTGCCTCCGAGATGCAGGGCGGTATGACCACTAATTCTCGCATGGGAGTCCAGATTGCGTCCTGTCATCGATCAAGCATGAGAACCTTGTATAAGATAAGCAAAGATGCTTGATCCCCGCGACGTCGAATTGCGCACAAGTGGTTAGCTGAACGTGCAATATGAGCGATGTGCCGGAACCCTCACCCTGAGATCCACTATTCGTATCTCGCCCTCATGCACGGCGCTCTCTTCTCTGATTGGATACCGAGTTCTATCCGGTCAATTGCTGTTCCAAGAGACATCTTGAGTCTGCATGTTTCGAAGGAAGAGAGTCGGGTCGCCTGATGCTGGCTTGGAAATAATGTCACCATCTTCCCGCCCTGAGTACGAACATCTTCCAGAATCTCCCGTGAGGCAGAGTAGACATGACTGAAGCAGTGATGCGAGCACTGACGTATGGCATTATTAGAGAACTGAGGAGCGTGCCGTGGCTTGCCTTGCATAACGTGATCCACCAATGCATGGCGCAGCCGAATGTGATGGGTCACCGCAGTGGAAGTAGCGATGGCCGCCAACCTCCAACTGACTCGTGTGTCACTTTGGTAGTACACAGGCGGGACTTGCATTGGTTATTATAGGTGTCTTTTCTTCTCCGAATTCTTCGATACTGTCACCCTATATGTGTAGCGCCTCGCTTCGGATGGCTTTTGCCACTGGTGAGACCAATCTCGCCGGCGCTCCGGTTCCGTACACTCTTCTTCTCCGTTCACACAATCCTGCACTCCCTCCTTCGCCAATGGTCCGATACATCCTGCATGGCCATTGGCAGGTGAATATTCCTACCAGAACTGGCCTCTGGACATGTCTAGCAAAAGCTGAGTTCCAAAACAGGTCTTGCGCTGCAAGAGTGAATGCCCGATACTGACTGAGACGGATGCGGTCTCTAGACTTTCCTCCTGACTGAACCTCGACGTGGTACTCTTCACTAGGTTCTGGAAGCTTGTCGCTGTCTTCAATCCGGGTCTTGTAAGACACGCAAGGCTACAACAGCGTGATGGCGCACCTGTTGCCTTGTGGACTAATCAAGAAGAAATTGCGCATGTCCATGTCGCTCGATCGCATGGAGTCCGCAATGCGCGCACCTCTACATCGCCTAAAGAATTCTGCAGTACCATGTCGCAGCTCCATCTTAGCGAGATGAATACCCAAGCAGCCTCTCACACCAGCTCCGAAAGGCGCCCAAGCAGTTTTCGGGGCCTCATATGCGCCATCCTTGTTAATGAAGCGCCACGGATTGAACCTTGGATAGTCAGCACTAGACTTTTATCGACTATATGATCCATACCTTTCTGGGTCCGGGTAGACATTCTCGTCACGGTGAAGCGTATATGCTTGCGAGCTCACGGTGGTTCCCTCGGGGATGTACCAGCCAGAGAGTGTGACTCCGCCTTGCGGTGTGGTCCGAGGTAGGTTCCCAGGTGCAGCACCGTACAGTCGCAGCGTTTCGTCGATAACGGCGTTGAGGAATGGTAAAGCTTCCAGGCTAGCATCACGAAGAGGCTCCTGTAGCTTGGCAACTTCTTCCTCCAACTTCACCTGAACATTTGGTTCCTGGAGGGCGGCCCAGACGAGATAAGTGAGTGTGACAGCGGTAGTGCCGGATCCGGCGACGATGAATCCGGTAGCTTCAAACGCGACCTGATACTCAGTCAAAGCGCCCTCTTGGTCCGAATCATTCTTGGCGATTAACCTCGAAAAGACATTCTGCTTTGACATAGCACCACTCTTGGCGCTGCGAATGGCAGCCGTACCATAAGACTGAGTCCGGTCCTCGGCCGAAAAGGCATGCTGTATGCCAGGGATGGGGAGAACCTGAAGCAGAGGCCGGAGCCACTGGAATTCGGCCAGGAAGCCGCCAATCTGGGTGGCCTCTTCCACGTCTCGGATATACTCGTTTCTCTACCGCACCATCAGCCCAGGGTCTGATATAGGAGGCATGACTCACAGCTTCTTGTTGTAACATATTAGTTGACTCCCCGAAAGCGAGGTGAGATATGACATCAGTAGTCATAAAGGTCCACCACTGGAAGACGCAAGCCTCCCCAATCAAGGCATCTCTTCGGATCTTTGATACCGCCAAACGGGCTTTTTCGATGACCATGTCTTCCCAGTGCTCATGAAGTGCTGAGTTTGTCCAGAGTGGAGCGAACAGCCTGCGGCGCTCGGCGTGGTCCCTCGGATCTATCATCGAGAAGACATCATGAGTGTCACCCGATCTAAATGACTGGTACCATGGGTCTTTCAGAAACGCACTCCCCACACGATGTACTTGCTTGTGTAACTCGGGCGAAGACACATCGACTTCGGTCGGCGATACCCTGACTATGGGGCCGTATTTCTGATGAAGCATGTGTATATAGTGCAACCGCCTGCCAGCAATCACATGTTTCTTCAACCACAAATGTGTGAAGTGACTGTACCAGGGTCCTGGCAGTGGTCGAAGTGGAGAAGTCCATAATCGATACAGGTACTATCACGACGTCAGTATGCGTCCTAAGAGCTGGCAGATCAGTCCACCAACAGCAAGGACAAGACACAGCACAGACAAGATCAGAATGGTGGACTGAAGCATGTTGCAGTGTCGGTGAGATGGACCCCGTGATAATAGCGACTGAATTCGAAGCGGGCTGATTCATCTACACAACAGGCATATCCTTCACTTTACAGAGAAAGTTCACCCTGCCAATGGAACATGGAGAAGAAGTTTTTGTTGTAATAGAAGGCTGGTACAGCTTCTCTAGTACTGAAGAACTGGTACTAATAAGTCAGCGCACGCACAGTAGATAATCGGTTATTGTAACTCTCTAAATAAAACACACGTCTCTCGATCCGATTTGCTAGTTATAATAGGTTATAAGCCCGGCGCTTCTTTAAAAGCACTTAAAGCTATAGTAAATTAAGCGTATTATTATTAAAAGGATCACTAAGCTACCTATACTAAATTCTAGACTAGCTATATTAAGATAAACACCTATAGTAGCCTACACTAATCCTTTAGTCTAAACAGCTTAAACGGCTTAAATAAGCTAATTACATTAATTAAATTAACAGGCTCTAGCTAATTATTATTATTATATCTAGATTATTAAAAATACTCGAGATATAGATTCTTAAGAGAGGGAGTAATTACAATACTTAGAAGTCTACCCTTAAAGTAGCTCTCCTTAAGAAGGATATCTTTAGATATACTATCTATAGTATTACCTAGATACTAGTAGCTATAAAACCTAAAGAACTAGATAAGGATGCTAGTAAAGGCGCTAAGTCTAGTTACGAGTTTAAGAATAAGGCCTAGTATATAAATAATAGAATTACTTATAGTATTATTATAATAAGAGTCTATAAATCTATTAGACCTTACTATAGTTTAATATAGAAGACTATAAAAGAACTTCTAGACACTATTAAAGCTACCTTTAAGCCTATTATTATATATAAGCTATATATAGCTATATATAACCTTAATAAAGTAGTTATAATAAGTTATAACACCTAAAAGTACTATAAAGAATTTATAAAGTACTATTATTAATATACTATTATAGTAGAGTAAAGAGTAACTATAATTAGTGTTTAACTAGATAAGTTTAGGCTCTCTCTATATTATATTAAGACTATATTTATTATAGGAATAGAGACTACTAAATAGTTAAGGAGCTAGAGAGTAGACCTTAACTATAGTAAGAGTCTTAAAGAGATAATAGGCTCTCTTAGAATATAGAAGCCTCTATATAATAGAAGAACTAATCTAAATCCTATCTATAGAGTAGCTAGTTATATTAAGGATTAATACACTTAGTATACTTATTATATCTACTCTAATATAGATTACTTTAAGTAGTACCCTAAGAAAGCCCTAAAGAGTTAGAGTAAAAGGAATAATAAAGGTAGGTTAAGTTATAGAAGTACTAAGGCTAAGGGTAAAAGTAATAAGTTAAAGACTAAGAAAGTTAGAGGTTAAGTAGCTACTAAAGAATCTAGAGAACCTACTAAGGTAGGTAAATTAGATAAGTACTCTAATAGTAAGGTTAATATAATTACTCTAATCTATAGAGAGGTAGTAGTGTCTATATTATTATTATCTTTAACCTATAGTAAGAATAGAGTAATCTATAACTCTAGTATATTAAGGTACTTTATTAAAGATAGATTATAGTTCTTAATAATTAAGGTAAATAAAGATGTCCTTAAATTTAAATAAGTAGTTAGTATAAAGAAGCTACTTAATATAGAAGTTAGTATAGTTAGGCTTACCCTAACTAATAGTAAAGGTAAGAAGTTAACTATTAAGCTTTATAATTATATATATTTACTATTATTAACTAATACCCTTATATCTAACCTTTAAAATAAGGAAGAACTTAGGATCTCTATAATTAGTAAATCCCTAATAAGGAATAGAAAGGAAGTTAGCCTTATTAAGCACTTTAAAAGAGTAAAATAGCTTAAGAACTTTAAGGTTTATAAGCCTTAGAACTTAAGGTAGCTACCTATAAGGCTAAAACCTTAAAAGCTATAGGCTATAAGAGTAAATCCTACTATTACTACTATATAAAAGCTAATATCTAAGAGATAGTACTAGAGATTAGACTATATTAGTAATACTATTCTCTCTCTTACTAAAAGCTAAGCTATTAGAATAGAGGAACTTTAAATATTAGACCTTAGCTACTATAAATTATATACTATATTAAAGGTATAAAGAGTAGTATTAAGGGAGCTAAGAGATCTCCTAAAGTGCTTACTAGATGAGCTTTATCTAGACCTTATTAGTCCTATTACTCTATAATTAAGTAAAGGTTATAGATATCTTCTCTTTACTATATATAGTAAGAGTAAGTATAAGTTCTTTACTATTCTCTTTCTAAAGAGTAATACCTCTATAGCTATTAAGGCTATCTACACTAAGAACTATATAGCTTATAATAAGCTATTATTTATCTTTATCTCTAATAGAGGGAGTAAATTTAAGAACTATAAACTAGTAACTACTATTTATCTTAATAGGTAGAGATAGGATATCTCTACCCTAGATACTTAATATTAGAATAGTAAGTCTAAGGCTACTAATAAAGCTATTATTCTTAGAATAAGATATATCTTTATTAACTATAGAATACCCCTTAAACTCTAGTACCTATTAGTAGAGTTTATAATTTATATTAGTAATAGAGTAGCCTATACTAAAACTAAGAAGATCCCTATATAAGAGCTAAGGAGAGATCTTCTTAATAATAATAGACCTATCTTATTAATATATATTAGGCGCTTTAGCTATAGAGTATATATCTATAATTAATATATTCCTAAATCCTATAAGTTTTAAGTAAGAGCATTACTTAGTTAGTATATTAGTATATAACTTAACTCTTAGACTAATTACCTTATCTAGATACCTTATTAGTATTATACTAAGTAAGCCTAGAAAGGAAAGATCCTTATATTACCTTATATTATATTTAATAAAGATATAGTCTATAAGGACTAGGCAATATAAACTATTAAGTAACTATATATCCTATAGGTATAACTACCTAAGGCTTTATAGCTTTAGAGAGAGTAGACATTTAGTAGTAATTATAACTATAAACTACCCTTTAGTTATAAGAATCTATAAACTACTTAGGCCGAATAAACTACTTAGACTAAACAACTAATATATAAATAACCCCCTACCCCTATTAAAGAATAGGGGGAGTATTTATAACATTATTACTCTTAATTAGATCCCTAACCTATTAATAAATAAGGGGAGTAACCTAATATTAAAGACTATAAAGGTAAAGACCTTATAACACTACTACCTAAAGTTATTAGTAAACCTTATTCTACCTTTAATCCTATAGTTAAGGTTAATTAACTACTAATATATATATAGAATAAAGATATTAACTTCCTTATTATATCTTTTAATATATAGCCTATAATAGGTAAGAGGAAGAGATCTCTCTTACTATAAGAAACTATTAGAAAGTCTCTTAGAATATACTACTAGATTAATTATAAGAAACTTAATACTAGTAAGATTATTATATCTATAGCTATTAACTTTAAGCCTAACCTATAAATAGTAAAGGAGGTACTCTCCTCTCCTAAAGGTTATTATTAGTAGACTATAATAAAGGAAGAATAGAAGGCTCTAACTAAGTCTAAAACCTTCTTAATTACTACGAAATTATAGGCACTAAAAGGTGTTAGGCTAATAATAGGCAAATAGGTCTTTAAGACTAAGAGGCTTACTAATAGTAAAGTTAAAAGATATAAGACTCGCTAGACTATAAGAGGCTTTATCTAAAGATAAGGTATTAACTTTATTAGAACCTTTATACTAATACTAAGAGCTAAAACTAGAAGAGTAATTCTTATATATACTCTTTACTATAGCTAGGTTATTATAATAGTAGATACTATTATAGCATTCCTTAGACTAGATATTAATATTAAGAACTACATCTCCTACCCTAAAGGTGTACTAATCCCTAATATAAAGAATAAACTTATTATTCTCTTAAAGGGCTTATATAGGCTTAAGTAAGCTATAGCCCTTTAGTTTAACTCTATAGTTAAAGTACTTCTATTACTTAGCTTCGTTAAGTCCTATAGTAATACCTATCTCTTTATTAGTAAGTACTATATAGTTCTTATATATATTAATAACTTTAGGATTATTACTACTAAGTAGAAGTATACTAATAAGTTAGTTAAAGACCTCTATCTTAAATTCCTAATAAAGGTTATAAACTTAAACCTCTTCCTTAGTATTTAACTTTATAGAACTAAGGATATAATTAAGATTAAGTAATTACACTACTTAAAGGAGAAGCTTAAAGGCTATAATCTTTACTAAGTAAGAACCTTAAAGTATCCTATTAATTAACTCTATAAACTAACTAATAGCTAAGTTAATGCTTAGTATTATAAGATATTTAATAGGATTATTAGTAAATTACAATATCTAGCTAATAATATAAGGCCTAATATTAGTTATACTACTAATTACTTAGCTAGGTTTCTTTAGAATCTAACTATAGCCTATATAGTTACTACTAAATAGATCTAGAGGTATATTAATAGTACTATTATAAAGGGTCTTACCTTTAAGAAGACTAATAGACTATTAGTTAATATAATTAAAGCCTACTCTAACTCTAACTTTACTAGTAATAGATTAATAGTAAGATCTATATCTAGTACTATTATTTATATACTTAGTATACTAGTTATCTAGAAGTCGAGGCTATAAAAGATTATAGTATTATTAAGTACTAAGGCTAAATACCTTACTCTTACTAAGACCTATAGAGAGATTAACTAGTTAAGGAACCTTATTATTAAACTTAGACTACTTACTAATATCTACCTTAGTCTAATTATAGTCTTTATTAATAATAAGTTAGCTATTAAACTTATAAGAGATTATACTAATTTAAGGAGATCGAAGTATATTAATTTAAGGAATTATTACTATAGAGAGCAGTATAAACTTAGTATAACTAAGCTTAAGTATATTAACATAACTTAGTAATTAGCTAATATACTTATAAAACCTAAGTCTCCTAATAAAATCCTTAACTAACTAGTAAAAGGCTAGTTACTTAGTGCAACTTTACACTATATACTTATTTAGATTTTATATATATTATTATTTTAAGTATGCTATTTATACTATTACTACTTATTAAGCTATCTTATTTATCTAAAGCTTAAAGTAATAACTACTACTTTATTATTAAAAAGAGAGAAAAGAAAAGCTATTATAACCCTATTACTAGCTACTTATACCTAAGCTATATCCTCTACTTAATACTATTATTACTATCTTAATTAATTTCTGTATACTAATCCCTAATGTAAAGAATAAACTTATTATTCTCTTAAAGGGCTTATATAGGCTTAAGTAAGCTATAGCCCTTTAGTATAACTCTATAGTTAAAGTACTTCTATTACTTAGCTTCGTTAAGTCCTATAGTAATACCTACCTCTTTATTAGTAAGTACTATATAGTTCTTATATATATTAATAACTTTAGGATTATTACTACTAAGTAGAAGTATACTAATAAGTTAGTTAAAGACCTCTATCTTAAATTCCTAATAAAGGTTATAAACTTAAACCTCTTCCTTAGTATTTAACTTTATAGAACTAAGGATATAATTAAGATTAAGTAATTATACTACTTAAAGGAGAAGCTTAAAGGCTATAATCTTTACTAAGTAAGAACCTTAAAGTATCCTATTAATTAACTCTATAAACTAACTAATAGCTAAGTTAATACTTAGTATTATAAGACATTTAATAGGATTATTAGTAAATTATAATATCTAGCTAATAATATAAGGCCTAATATTAGTTATACTACTAATTACTTAGCTAGGTTTCTTTAGAATCTAACTATAGCCTATATAGTTACTACTAAATAGATCTAGAGGTATATTAATAGTACTATTATAAAGGGTTTTACCTTTAAGAAGACTAATAGACTATTAGTTAATATAATTAAAGCCTACTCTAACTCTAACTTTACTAGTAATAGATTAATAGTAAGATCTATATCTAGTACTATTATTTATATACTTAGTGTACTAGTTATCTAGAAGTCGAGGCTATAAAAGATTATAGTATTATTAAGTACTAAGGCTAAATACCTTACCCTTACTAAGACCTATAGAGAGATTAACTAGTTAAGGAACCTTATTATTAAACTTAGACTACTTACTAATATCTACCTTAGTCTAATTATAGTCTTTATTAATAATAAGTTAGCTATTAAACTTATAAGAGATTATACTAATTTAAGGAGATCGAAGTATATTAATTTAAGGAATTATTACTATAGAGAGTAGTATAAACTTAGTATAATTAAGCTTAAGTATATTAACATAACTTAGTAATTAGCTAATATACTTATAAAACCTAAGTCTCCTAATAAAATCCTTAACTAACTAGTAAAAGGCTAGTTACTTAGTATAACTTTACACTATATACTTATTTAGATTTTATATATATTGTTATTTTAAGTATACTATTTATACTATTACTACTTATTAAGCTATCTTATTTATCTAAAGCTTAAAGTAATAACTACTACTTTATTATTAAAAAGAGAGAAAAGAAAAGCTATTATAACCCTATTACTAGCTACTTATACCTAAGCTATATCCTCTACTTAATACTATTATTACTATCTTAATTAATTTCTATTACTCCTTAATCTAGTATTTAGTTAGAAACTATAACGATTTAGGACTCTAATAGTAAGGCTATTACTTATATTAATAGCCTAGCGCCTATAGAATAGCATTATCTACTCTAGAATATTAGCCTAATTAGCCTAATTACTAGCCCTATTTAGCTTAAAGGTAGGGACTATTAGAACTACTATAAACCTATTAGTACTAATTAGTAGGCTAGCCTAACTACTACTATTACGGTGTAGGTGTCTTCCTAGTCGAGGTAGTTAGTGAACAGTATACGCTCGTCGACGACACTCGTTAGTCGGTTACTACCCTCGGAAACCTCGTAGTCGTAGAAACCTTATGTGTATAACTAAGCGCTACCTTTCTACCTGAGCCCTTTAATGGACTATATATCGTAACCTGTAACTGCAGCTATAACTATAACGACTAAGCCTACTACAACCGTCCCCTTCCCCCTAGTGTCTAACCTAGACACGAACGACCTACACGCCTTAGAGTCCTTAACGACGAGCTACACGACGACGACCCTTGCTAATAACGAGCTCCTCGCCGAGGCTAGTAGCTCCGTCCTCCGCCTCCTTACGCTAACGACGCTATGTCTCTAAGTCATTACTAGAAAGACCTTCCTCTTTATCCTCCGATAAATCTATTTCACCCTTATTATCCTCTTCTTTAGAATCTAAATCTACTTCCCCCCCTTCCTTATTAGAACCTATCTCTATATCCTCCTTATCGCCCTCGACTATAATAGGATCAGGGTCATCCTTCGCGGCAGGGACTAGACCCTCCTCGGCATAACGGAAGAAAGAACAAGCACTAACAAAGTAGGCCTTCTTATACTACTAGACCTTGACCTAAGCCTTCTCTATAGCTACGGCAATCTCCGTACGAATCTCCCTAATACGATCCTCGGTAGCTTAGAGATCGTCACCTAATAGGATATCTCTTTCCTCGACGACGGCGGGATCGTCCTAACAAATACGGCCAACTAGAGCGTTGCTAATAGGACTGTCGATTTGTAGAGTAATAGCGGCGGGGAAAGCAGAGTGCATACTTCCGTACATGTTTAGCTTACTAGAAGGAGTCCTAGGACTAGGGCGCTTCTACATATAAGCGAGAGTAAGCTCGCTATACGAACCACCCTCGAACTGCTCTAGAGTCTCGTAATCGGCACTAATCCTACAGAACTAAGGGAGTATAGTGCGATAAACAGAATCGGTAGGACCGGTCGAACCGTGCGGGGCATAAGGCATAGTAATACGAACGTCACTAGCCTTATAAATTATTAACTCCTAGTCGGCCTTATACTTCTTAACATCGTCCTACGTAAAGTACTTATCGGTGATATTAATGACTAGGGCGTCGGTAAGAACCTTACGAGCCTTTATGTCCTAAACCTACTTCTTTATATAGTGATGCATCTTAGGCACAACGATAGTGTAATTCTTTAGCGTCTCATCGTTAAGGCTAATAGAACCTTAGACGGCATCGCCTCTATACCTATTAGCAAGGCGGCCAGGGTTGACGTTAATGTAACGGAACTACGTATAATCTCTAGGGACGGTGTATTTAGCGTAGTAAGGGTAGGAAATTAACTAAGTAAGCTTATCGGGACGACTAGCAACGTATACTCGATAGTATTCAGGATCTATACGCATAGCCTACTGTCCGAGAGAGTGAAACATATTACGTAACTACCCTAGCTAGTTCTTGCCCTTAGGATGACCGAAATAGTGAAGATATATGTCTATCTCGGTGTGGAAGATATCCATGAGAGGAGAATCCCCTTCGGCCTACTATTTAAAGATGTTAATGACTATATTACCGTCGGTAACCTATTCGTCGTAAAGCCCCTCACGGAAACCGTCGAGGATAAGCTTCCTTGTATCCTTAGAGATGTAACGATCTATAACTATAGACTTATACTTGAAAACACTACGCTTAGCGGACTCGCGAGCGACACGGAAAGTTAGAATAAGCCACTTAGCTGTCTCTTTCTATATACGTATTAAGTCTAGAGTGCCCCCGTGGTAGGCGTTATACTAATAGCGAATACGCCTAGCTAAAACTTCGTACTTAAGGTTAGTAAGTAGGTGTAGACGACGAGCTAGAAGGCGAGTATATGAGTGACAGACGGTCGCATTAGTAGCTAAATCCTTACGCATCTAAGTATTTATAATAACGGCGAGTTTGGAATTAGAGAGCGGCTCCTTTAAGGTAAACTCGGCCTTAACCCTCGGAGGGACTCTAGTATAGTTACACTCCTTCTTAGTCGACGAAGTAACGGCCTTACCCTTACCCTTGTCCTACGGAGCAACTGATGTAGAAATAGAGCGATCGGGTATCTCGTACTACCTATTACTATCATCGAATTCGTTAAAGCGACGCTTCTTAGAAGGAGAACCTTTACGACTAGTCTCTACCGACGGAATAGCCTCTTGTTCGACTAGCTCTTCTTTATCCTCTTCTTCTTCTAAGCGACTAAGGCGGAGACGTGCAGAACGACGTAAGCGGCTTAAAACCTGTACGGGAGTAGCTGCTCCTAAGCCCGGCTTAGGTCTAGCACTGCCGAGGTTTACCCGAGAACTTCCTCCTACGAACATTGCGGCTTTAGTGATGCGCACCGCGTTAGTGTTAGAAACACTAGGATAACTAGAAACCGAAGCTTAACGACTTCCGAACGTAGTAGTGGACGAGGTAGTAGGGGTGCCACCGGTGATCTAGGACGGAGCGGGAACCTTATACAAGAAACCGAGCTTATTCTAGGCGAAATACTTAGTGAATTATCCTTTACGGACTACACGAAGCTCCTTTACGTTAAGTGCCTTAACGCTCGGCTACTTCGAGGATTCGACCAATTTAGCCGTAGTAGTAATGTCTTATAGGCAGACGTCGTGACTAATGATGCTCTTCGGGGTGCTAACACGTTTAATAGTTGCGCGAACCACTATGTTAATAGTCTAACGGAAAGTCTTCCCTCTAGAGATACGGTTAAACTACTAACGAGAACGATCCCCTAGACCGGAGTACTAATCCTTATAGAGCTCGTAGGACTACTCGTAGTCCGAAACGCTACGCTAGAGAGCGCTATAATGTTCTAAGCTCTTATTCCTGTTCTCCTTAACTCTCTCGTATATGCTATAAGCCTTAGGAAACATTTCCTCCTAATCCTTCTTACTTAAGGCGACGACATTACCCTCGAGGAGACTATAGATAATGTCGTAGGTGAGTGTCTCGACGTAGTTCTAAGCCTTTATAGCGATACCGAGGACCTACGCGATGAAATCTATACGGATATTATCGTTACACTTACGGGCGTACTTTAAGACCTCCTCGGCATTCGTAAAGTTCTTGTCCTTGTACGTAAAGACTCCGACTCCTCCGTTCTAACTACCGCCTCCGTTTATCACCTTAGAGTCGCCGGATGGGATTATTGCACTTAAGGTAGGATTAGCCTTAGGCTGACCTCTACCTCCCTATATAGCGTAAAAGCTATAAGGCCGTAAAACCCGCGGCTATCGATGGGGATTGCGATTAAATGGCGTAGCTATTGTCTAATAACGCTGTGGCCTCGTCTTGCTACGAAAAGGAGACCTTCTAAGAGCTTCGTTAGATATGTTGTCTTACGGAAATAAAAGGTAGGTTTCTATAAGGTATAGGAGATCGAGGGGTTATATTAGAAAATTTTCGCGCGGCAACACTAGCTCTACTACAGTAACATCCACATGTAGGTGTATCTAGTAAGCGCTACACCTCTTATGATTCGCTATATACGGCGGCACTATATGTTTATATAGCACCTTTACACCTTCTTCCTCTTTGTTCTTTCACTACACCGTTTGCTATATAGAACCTCCGTAAACACATATAAAGAAATCGAATTCGGAACTAAGGAAACGTAGAAGTGCTTCGAGGAAGCAATCTAGGTACTACGAATAGAAACAACAAAGGAAACCTTTCACCTTACCGTTTATCCGTTCTAACACCTCGTTAGATCCACCACCCTTGACGGCTGCGACGTAATATGTACACAATGGTTGTGACCGACTATGTGTATAATAAAAATCCCCCTTTTATTAACCCTACCCCCTCCCCCTAGTGTCTAACCTAGACACTAAAGCTACTCTATAATCTCGTACTCGTCGCGATTAAAGCCCTCTAGACGTGTAATCTCGACGATAGGTTCTTATTCTAATGCGTGACGAAGTGCTACTACATGCACTTACTCCTTATCTACCGACAAGTACTTCTTTAATCTCCGACGTGTGTATATGCCACGAACCTCGACGCTATTAAGCTCGGCAATCTTATATGAACCTAAATCGTGAACTTTAATAATGCGATACGGGCCTCGCCACCTGTTCTTAAGCTTATCTTGTCGAATCTTCTTATAATAAGTATTATAGACTAGGACGATATCGTCAATATTGAGCTTATTATATTAAATCCGGCGACGCAGATCCTATGCCTCTTTGTATTCTTAACGAAGACGATACACACGATCCTACGTCTCCTAAAGATCCTCGTCCCTCCGTTTAAGTTGTCGAGCACGAGCGGTAATAAGCTCTTCCGTAGTGCGAACCTGCGACTAATCCTGTGTTCGCTAACTGTAAATATCGAATTCTACCGGAAGGACAGTGTCGGTCCTAAACATAAGTAACGAAGGTATTTAACCGGTGATCCTGTTAACGGTTAACCGTTCGGCCTATAGGACGCAAGTAAGATATTGAACCTATTAGCTATTGTCCTTACCCGTGATCTTCGAAAGACTATCTACAATGTTCGGATGCCCTCGTTTAGCCTTATTAGATTGTAGATTATAGGCTAAAGTGACGACGTGATCTATGCTAAACTACTCGGCGAGAGAGTAGACTAACCCTTTAAACTCGGAACCTCTATCTACTACTAGTGTCTTAATGGCGCTAAATCTATATATAACCTCTTCGTATAGGAATTTCGTAGCGGACTTACTATTAGAATAGTGTAGTGCCTTAGCCTCTAGCTATAAACTAACGGCCTCCCGAGCAATAATGAGATATTAACATCCTTCCGATATAGGTATATAAACGACATCGACGTACCACTTCGTATAAAGGGTAGAGACGCCGCTCGGATGTAGCTCCTCCGTTTCTCGTAAAAGCGCTCTCCTTTAACATTCGTCGTACGTAGCCACGTAGTGACGAACATTAGCATATAGCGTCTTCTACTAGTACCGGTCGGCAATCTTTCTCTAAGTACCCTTACGACCCTTATAACTACTTCCGTTATAAAGCTCTTTAATGATCTTATCTCTGTGGTCCTCTATATCGACGACGCGGCGTAACGGCATTAACCTCTAACTACGTCTAAAAAGGTGACTATCATTAACAAGGAACATCGACGTATTCCTTTTAAATTTAATGAATTCGGATGTGTCTAAATGTGGCGGTCGTCGTAACGTTATAAGATAGTCGGCAATGTCTTACGATTCTGCTGAATATTCCTCGCGAACTAGAGTAGTTCGCTTATTACTCCTATCTACCTAGAGAGGACGAATAGACACGTGAAATAGCTCGGAATCGATTAAGTCGTCTACGTCCATATTATGTGCCTTATTATTATTGTCTAACGGACCTCGTAGGCGGCGAGAAAGCCCATTAGTAGCTCCATTTTTCTTGCCAGGAACATGTCGAACGTCGAAGGCGAATAAGCGTATCTACGTAATCTACCGAGCGGTAACCGAACTAGGAAGATTAGTAGCGGATCGATTAAGTTATGCTACTAAGGTGTTAGCGTTAGTCTCGATAATGAATAGGACCCTATAAAGATACGAACGGACCTTCTATAGTGCCTTAAGCACGCCGCGGCACTCCCTCTTACTAGCATTATACTTCTTTTCGGCTTTAGACTATATACTAGATTCGAATCGAACGATATAGCGTTTCTTCTTAGCCTCCGAACTCTCCTACATAAGGATTGCACCCCATCCTATTAAACTAGCGTCTATAGCTAAGATGATCGATCCGGCTTGTTTACTATAATTAATCGACGTAAGTACAGGTGCAGAAGTTAGCGCTTGTTTAAGTGCGTTTATAGAGGATTATACCTCCTCGGTCTATTCGAAAACAACACTAGCTCGTAGTAGCTAATACAATAGCCGGGCGACGACAGCAAAATCTTTAACCTATATACGGTAATACATACAGATGCTAAGGAAGGCGCGCACCTCCGTACCGTTCTTATATAGTAGCTACTCTACAATCTTAACGATCTTAGACTAGTCTAGATAACGTCCTCTGGAATTATAGACAAACCCTACTACCTTAAGACCTAACTGTAAAAACTGGGACTTTCTACTAGAAATAGTGACTCTAGCTCTCTCTATGTCGGTAAGCGTACAGTCTAACGTCTATATATATTCGAGCATAAAACGTCTAACACTAGGAAAAGACTCCTCTCCACTATAATCCGTGCGAGGTCCCTTAATGCTATTATCGTCTACGAAAGGTTGCGCATTATAAGGTATCCGATCCCGTAGAATCGTGTCGTTAATCCTATAGAACTATGTAACTAAATTCGTAGCTCCCTAAGGAAGCCTTGTCTGTCGGACGAGTCTAATAGGTGTCATGAATGAGGTAATATTGCGGCTCTCCTCCGTAAGGGGGACTTAGTCGTATCCGGAAAAGTAATCCACGAGTAAGGCGATATATATGCCGGCAAAAGACTCTGAGAATTTATCTACGGAAGGAGGGAGGTTAGCATCTCTAATCGTTACGCGATTAATACTCATCGCCGCATTAACTAGCCGATACTTATTCGTATCCTTCTTCTTAACTAGGAAATAGGGATTCCTGTACGGTGCGTAACTTAGCTTAAGGAGCCCGTTCGTAATCCTCTCTTTTACTATATCTACTACGATACCTATTAAGGATCGCGGAATAGGGAAACTAGGTTCCTGCTACGGCGTATAGTCTATAGTCCTAATAGACTACGCCGGCGCAACGTCACTTTTTACCGTACTAATCTCGGAGAAGTCCTAAGCTAGAACAGCTTCTCGGTTCAGGAGTACTTATATCAATACCTCCCGTTTAGCTAGAGTAACTTCGTGACCAATAATAAGCTTACGCTCTCTCTCGGGTGTAAGTCGCGATCGCTCCTTAATATCGGAAAACTTAGCAATAAGTAGGTGACCGTACGGCGCTAACCGGAAAGGTTACAATGCTTCACGAGCTAAGCACTGTTCTCGCCACGTATTTACCCCTCTAGGTGTGGAACCGTCTAAGATCGAAGTATCTACTGGCCGAACCTTCTTATCCTTCCTTTTGTATAAGGTATTTACCCCTACCCTCGGCACTCCGCGGGAGGCTCGACGCATTCTAAGCCGTACGGCCGTAAGCATTGATTAGATATCATTCTTTCGAGAGATCCGAGGCACACTATTGTCCTCTAATAACGGCATAAACTAAAAACATCCGCGTAGTGGGTTAGCTAGCCGTTCCCCTTTTAAGGATAGAACATTAGCTATGCGGCGAATTCGGTAAATCTCCGGCAATGCTAGTTCTAAGCCCGGCTTAGATCTAGGAATTTTTGCGCTATTCCTAAAAAGGAAACCCTCCCGTTCTCCTATACCCTCCTCGAATATACGAACCCCTTTATCCTAAGTAACCTATAAAAGTAGAGAATTGTTTTTGTCGTTTTCTAGTGGTTTATAAAGAATTAAATCCGTGCACGTATTGTTAATATAAGAAATAGGGAGATCCGATCCATAAGTAACCTATAAAGAAGAAACAGAAACCGAAACTCCTAGTCGATATCCCGGCTCTCCTCGCGCGATATTATAGCCGGGACCGATGCTGCCTAATCGTTTAAAGACCTCGATAACCTCGTTAACTCGTAGAAAGATCTATTCTTCGGTCCGCTCGATTTCGCACCCTAAAAGGTGACCTTTTACGAACTGTTAGCCGACTAGATCGTCCTATGCTAGGAACTATTATCCATATTTTAAGAAACAAGACGAGACTTACGTTCGAAAGGCCTTCCTAGAATAACGTATTCTAACCTCTTCCTAGTTAATAAGAAATACGTATAGATCACGACACCTCTAATATTAACGGGCACATTAATATAAGCCCTAGAGAAAGAGCCTATACCTGTTGCACTATCTATAATAATCTTAATATCTCGCTGGATCGGTAAACCTAGTTCCTTAGCTAACCTTAACGATATAAGGTTGCATTTAGCACCGCTATCGAGAAGCGTACGAACCGTAGTCGCATTAAACCTAAGACTAGTAATTAACCTCGGACTAGCAATAGTCATTAAATCGGCGGAAGCTCCCTTCTAATCTATATCCGCATTAGGATCGAGATTCACGAATTCCTCCGGTTGTTAGACTAGATTCACCTCGGTACGAGGGCGGAAGAGCTCGGGAATGTTATTACTAGGAAGATTAGGGTTGTCGAACCTTCGATAAAAGATCTTAGATAACAGTTATAAGATTCCGAGGAGAGACCCTATCCTTATTATAATATTAGAGTTTAATAAGGATTGTATAGCTTACTGCGGATTAGTGACCTATTATAGAACTTTATCGAAGCGTTTAGTGCGAGGAACACGCTTTATAGGTCGAGGAGCCTCCTTAGCGACCGGATCCTCTATGTCGGCGTCTTCCTCCTTAGTCTTAGCGACGGCTTTAATAGTAGCTAAACGAGACCTAGTGACAGTTATACCTTCCGGAACATTAGTAATAGCTACCGGACGATAAGCACTAGTGCGAAGGGACTTAGTAACGCCGTAGGACGGTTTAGAAGGACCTGCCTTAGTGACCCCATTAGTAGGACCCTTACCTTTATCTGTTCGAGCATCGCGAGGTGTAGTACTCGGCTAAGTAGTAGCTATAACCGGAACTTCCTTAACGAAGTCGTTATTATCGTCATTATCCCTCCTAACTAGATCCTCTAGGTAGAAATCCTTACACTAAATAGACTTAGACGCTTCATCCTTAGAATTATCGTCGACAGTTAGCATCTTATAGTCTAGGTTATTAACCGCTAACTTCCCCGTAGTTCGGAGTCTAGCCTTAACCTGTTCTTATTGTGACTAAGTAGCTCCCTTATTACGTCTTACTAGACGACTAACTAGACGCTGTAGGTTCTCCGTAGTTCCCTAAACTAAGCTATTGCCTTCTAAATGTAGGAGACTAAGATTAATAAGCTTACGAAGCTCTAGGTAATTAGGTCGAGAGTGACCTTCCTTTTCACAGTACTAGCACCTACGAGGACCGAGAGGAACAGCATTCGAACCAGTAGCTAGTGTAAATCTAGACGGTTAATACGAAACTAGGGCTAGACGAGGTAGTCCTACAGGAAGAGACTAGCCGTTTATCACTTATGCGACTTAGACCGACAGCTTATCTATTCTCTTATAAAGAGCCTATATGCTCGAATCCGAAGGAGGGGCAGCTATAGGAGTGTTCGTTTAAGCCTTAGCGGAAACATCGGGGACACGAGGCTAAGTAGTGCCTTCCTTAGTAATGACTAAGGCAACCTTCTCGCGCTCCTTACGAACCGACTAGAAGGATTTAAGTCGTCGCATCTTAGAGATCTTCTCCTTAGCTAAATAGTAGATCCTCGGAAAATCCTTAAAGGTATCGGGGTGCTTCACATCTATGCCACTCTTTGCCCTAACGTAACTACGAACATTAGCTAGAAGACCTTCGGTGAACTACGTGCCCCTCGTAATAATATCGAGTCGAGTCTCACCTAGAGCGTCGGCGGTCTTCCTAAACATCCTATAGTACTAGAGCATATTAGAGAAGGTCTCCCTCGGGGTATCCCTTAGTTGTTCGAGATAAGCACGAGACGTCATTAGGTAATCCGAGTCCTTATCCTCGAAACTAAGCTTTATCTCCTTCTTAAGACTAACCTAGTCTCTCGAAGCCTAACTAAGATAGGATTTCACTTGTCTACGGATCTTAACGCTATAATACTAAGGCAACCTTCGAACAGTAACCTCCTTAGAAAGATTATAGGATCGAATAAAGGTCTCCTATTCTTCTATAAACTCTATAACGTTATAGCTGTCGAAGTAAGGAGTACCTTGTTACCTAGGGCTAGGAGCTAGTAGTGTTATCTACACTATAAAAGGCTACCCTCCCCATTATATCGATGCTAAACCTTTAGCTATTAGAGGAGTCCGTTCCTCGTCCTTTAGTAGGTTCGAAGGGGTCGTATACTCCTCTATAGAAGGAGGTGTTAGTTGAGGGGAAGGGGTGCTCTCCGGATTAAGGCCGGCATTTATTGTAACGTTTCCTTTGTTCTCGGACTCGTTACTTACTACTAAATGAGTAGCTTCACGGAATTTAGAAAATCTTTATCTAGCACCGAACTCTTCCGGCAACATCGACATCCTCTTAGAATAAAGAACTAGTGCTACTAAGATGTTTTCGAATAGTAGTAGGATTAACCTTAGTATTTAAACAAACTATTAGTGAACTCTATGCTGCTACGTAGTACCTAGGCTAAATCTAGATAGCCCTTGTGTGCTATATCGTATACTTTTAGCCCTTTTATCTATAAAGGCTTAGTCCTTCCGCATTAGTCGTCGTCTCCGTTCACTTCCGCTACTTCTAAACCTAGGTCTATTCCGGGTCTAGGGTTGCTATGTTCTCCGTCTATATAGATAACTCTTACGAGTTAGAAACTCCTAATTAATACTCGTGTCGAACATCGTTTAAATCGAGCAGCTGTAGCCGCTCCTGTCGGAGTCTTCTAGATGCCTAACTAATTCTCTGTCATAAAACTCGTCGTGCTCCGTGTATACTAGAAATCGTCCTCGGAGGTATAAAAAACTTCAAATCCTAAGAGACAGCGGCGGTCTTGTCCTAGTGTCCTCGTATAGTGCTACAATGACGGCTATAGAACACTAAAGAAACCTAATAAACCTAATAAGCCTAATAAACCTAATGTAACTAACAACGAGCTACTCGTTCGATAGCTGCCGTAACACTACTCGATAACAATAGTAAGGCACTACCCCTAGCACTAAATCACTATTGTTGCGGTGTAGGTGTCTTCCTAGTCGAGGTAGTTAGTGAACAGTATACGCTCGTCGACGACACTCGTTAGTCGGTCACTACCCTCGGAAACCTCGTAGTCGTAGAAACCTTATATACATAACTAAGCGCTACCTTTCTACCTAAGCCCTTTAATGGACTATATATCGTAACCTGTAACTGCAGCTATGACTATAACGACTAAGCCTACTACACTACTAAGGATAAGACTAATAGCACTAGAGCTACTACTAAGATCGCTTCTAGGTCTAATAATATTAGTACCGATATATCTAGAACTACTAGAACTAATAAGACTAGAGGCTCTACTATTCCTTAAGAAGTTTATTAGTAGGAAGGTTAAAGGTGTAGGGACTAGGATCTAAGCTCTAAAAGTAGGTATAGGACGAGTAACACCTATTATTATACTTATAGTACGAGTCTAAGGAGCTTAACTTAGATAAGATAGATAAGGATTAGAGCTAGAGTAATAATTACACTTATTAGTATAATTAGTAAAGATATAGTTAGTGTAAGTACTATCCTAGAAGTCTAGATAACTAAAGTACTAAGAGAACTTTCCTAATAGCCTAGACCCTCTATACTTATTATATAGAGTAGGATTAATAACCCTCCTATTACTTATTACTACCTAATAGGTAGGAAGGTAGTTAACGTTACTTATAGACATCTTTATACCTATCGCTTAACCTTAACGAAGAGGAAGGCGATAAACGATAGTACGCCTATTCTAGGCAGTCCTAACGAGCTAGTTAAGACCCCTATTAAATAGAGCCCTAAGGCGGTATATTTAACTATTTTAATAAAGGAACTCTAGGATATTTATAATAGAAGTAATATAAAGAGTATTAATATATATAGTCTAGTTCGAGTAGCCTATTAAGTCTCTAATAAGCTAGTTAATTAAACTAGTAAGCTAAGGACTAGTTAGTATAGGATTAGGAGGGACCTAGGCTATTCTAGCTACTATAAGAGATAGGACCTAGGTAGGAAGCTACTATATAGCTAGTAGCTAAGCTACTAATATCTTTAGTAATAGTAGCTACTATAAGTGTAATAAAGGAAAGAGAAATTATAAAGGAGCTAGAAGGCTACTTATATCTCCCTTATTAAGATTTATAAGCTAGCGCTTTTATATAAACAATAGCTACCTAGCTATTATTAACAGTTACTATTGTTACTAGCAATTACGAGCTAAACTAATAGTAAACCTTTACTAATAATTAGCTAGCACTAATAATTATAAGTAATTATAATAAGATAAAGTAATAACCTAATTACTTTACTTATATATAATAGGGTAGTTCTTTAGCTTTAGTAATCTATACTAGAGGGGGAGTATTATAATAGAAGGCTAGTATAGCTTCTCTAGTACTAAAGAACTAGTACTAATAAGTTAGCGCACGCACAGTAGATAATCGGTTATTGTAACTCTCTGAATGAAACATACGTCTCTCGATCCGATTTGCTAGTTACAACAGTTTTGTTGGGGAAAGGCGGGGTGAGATTGTGGAGAATCGAGGGCCCAATGCGGTTTTCGGTCGGAATGTCCGCGCGGACATTGCACGCCCGATGGCAGTCGCATAGTGTGTTACATCCGAGCATTTCAACAATAGCACATGGTGGTTTGGGGAATCTGTTGTGACGCACGTATGAAGACAATAAGAGATGAAGAGATCTATGTAGGTGGTCAACAGAGTAGTGCTATATCGTACGACACAGGCCAGGAAGAAAGTCATTCGAAGGCGTGTGTATATACTCTGCAGTATATGAAGGCCGTCTTCCACCATGTACGCCAAGCGGTCACCTTGCCGAACACCGAGTTCTCAATCTATCCAAAGGCCCCCATTGGCATGCAGATGTACCCCATTGATCCATCGAGCTCTATCTTCACAAAGCATAGCGACTGCATATGCTATCTCTGTAGTCTCTCCCATACGCATGGCAGCCGGTGTCGCATCAATGGTAGGCTGAAGGAACTTCATGACCTCCTCCCCGGCATTGGCAAACCCTTCTGTCCTGGTTGGACCTGGGCTGACGGCATTCACCGTGCAACCGTATTTCTTTGCCAACTCTTTGGCCCATACTTTGGTGAAACTATCTACCATGCCCTTGGTCCCCGCATATATGGTTTGCCATGGCGGCGGTCCACGGGATGATGCGCTGCAGATATTGACGACACGGCCGCCTGGGCGAGATAGATGCGGGAGGGCGTATTGAGTGAGCAAGAAGGTCCCTCGTCCGTTTAGGTTCACCAGCAGGTCCCAATCAGCCATAGTCTGCTCTTCGAAAGGTTTATTAACCGCCAGCGCCGCATTGTTGACGACAATATCAATCTTGCCGTATGCTTTGACCGCAGCATTGACGAGGGTCTGCGGACCTTGTACTGTAGAGATGTCGGCACACACAGCAATGCCCGGTACTGCTAGACCAGCCAATACCGTATCGGCCTCACTTTTGAAACTGTCGCTTGGATAGTTGATGACAGTCGATGCACCGCGACTGGCAAGCTCGATGGCAATGGCTTTGCCAATGCCAGAGCTGGATCCACTGATGACAGCGATCTTGCCTTTGAGCGATTGGCTGTTTGTCGATTGAGCTGCTCCGTCACGTTGTGCAATGGCGGTTGCATCTGTGATGGACTCCATGCTGCCCTCTCTGTTGCTGCTCAACACCTTTCGCACTTTGTTCTCTCTCGATTTGTCCTCAACGTGCAGAGATGCTGTTCATCTCCACCTGTGGAGAAGCTCTCGGCATGTGGCCCTCATCAACTTGACGGCTCATACAGCCAGACATATGATGATGGAGTGAATATCAATGATGTCCACATGGCTTGGTATGGAGTCTTGATCATTAGGGCACGAAAGGGAACGATGTGGTCCCGATGCCAAGCATTGGTTTGACTCAGATCCATCCAAGCCTCGACCAATGCTAAGACAACGGTTCTCACACCACGCGTGGCATTTTGTCGGGACCACATGCCCTGTTGGCGTGACACGAGCGGCAGTTCGTTCTGTCCAGCGATAACGATGCTAATTTGTGTTTGTATGAAGCGGGTGAGATGTCATGCCGTCAACGTACGAACGTTCATTCGTCGTTTGTACAGTACATGACCATAGTGTAGCTGTACACTTGCTGCATCTCTGGCCAAACGTGACATGGAAAAGTCCAATCAAAAAGCAATCATGTGAAGACTGAAATGAAAAAATTGGGAGTGCCATTGTTTGGATATCGTTATACTCCCAGCGAATTTCGCTAGAATCGTTCTTGCGGATGCAAAGCGCACTCTTTTCCCAGCTCCAAGTCAATTTTACTCGCCAACCTCTCTGTCCTCATCCCAGCCTACCAAGTGTGTCATCAATCGCCACTTCATGGTAGCTATACGGATTTGTCTGCCCCAGACGTAAAAAGGCACCCACAGCAAGATCACACCTCCTGCAATACCAGCCATAGCACCAAAGGCGTTGGCGTAGCCGGCCTTTGCGATCCAAGGATTCGTGTAGAACGAAAGCAAGAAGCCAAAAGCTGATTTGAAGGCCAGCTGCGTGACGACAGTCTCCCCTGCGATAGGCCGATACGAGTCGATGATGTAGACTAACGACACATTCGTGGCCTGAGCAATGGCGAAACTGAGGAAACCAAGGCCGAGAGTCGCAACGATCCAGTGCAGTTGCTTCTCAATGCCAACGCCGTACAGCACGAGTCCAAGAGGTGTAGCAATCGAACCGAGCATCATCGCTGGTAGACGCATTTCCGGCTCGCGGACACCGCCATTTCGTCGGGTAAAGTAGTCAGCCACCCAGTCTGAAGCTTGACCTCCGCCAAAGATACCGAAAAGAGTGCCAACAAAGCCAGAGATGAAGCATAGACCAGACTGATAAGGCTTGAAGCCGTATGTTTCTGTGAAGGCTGACGCGAAATTCGACGAAATTGCTACCAAAAAGCCGATAGTGACAGACATGACGAGAGTGGCCCAGAGGACAGGTGGGAGTGCCAGAAGCACTATCGGTCGGTAGAAGATTCGGAAAACAGACTCGTGGGTGAATGTACCATGGAAAATTCGAAGACGTTGTGAATATGTCTCTCTTGGCTTTGTAGGAGATGAATCTTCCACGTGCTCAGTGACATCCGTCTCTTTCGTCTCAATGTTTCGTATTGTGGTGGTGGTCGGATCGCGTTTGAAGTCAGTCTCAGGCAAAGCGAAGACCACCAGAACAGTCAGAGCACCGATGAGGGCTGCAGCGACGTAGTATATGTAGCGCCAGCTCAGATTGATTGTGATCAGGCCGGATATGATGACGCCACCAGATACGCCGAGTGATAGTGATACAGTATACATGCTACATGTTGTTAGCTTGGTCTCTGTGATAGCAATACTGAGCTATGGTGCTGCACGAAAAAGGTGGAACCCAAACACGCGTAAGGGAAGGTGGTCTCACCCCATGTAGAATCCACGCTCGTGGAGGAAAAAGATGTCGGAGATTGTAAGAGGAGCGATACACTCGGCAGATCCAGCAAAGAATCCCAAGAAGATTCTCGAGGCCAATTCGCTCTCATACGTCTTACTTGCACCAGCCCATATGCTGCATGCTGTATAACCGACAAAGGAGATTATGTACATGGGTCGGCGACCATATTTGATGATCAAGGGCATCCAGATCAGGTTGCCCATACCCTGCAACAAAGAACACGTGGTGAAGATGTAAGCCGTCTTTGCAATGGCGGCTGCGAAGCCTGGACTTGTCGGAGGAGTGCCAAAGTAGTCGATGACAATGTTGACGATTGCAACAGAGGGTCCAGCTGCGAGGAAGTTGCAGAAGAACATGGCCAGCGAGACCAGCAGCGCGATGTAGATGCGATAGCCCTTGGACCTAAAATCATCAGCAATGTTCTATGAATGAAACTTCACAGGGCCATACCAATTGAGGGGATCATTGGGGTCGTTCGAAGGTGTCGGGATGAGGATGATCTCGTTGGTCTGCTCATTGCGAAGGCGTAGATGACCAAGGGTGTTGGCCTGGGTCACCTCCTCCGAAGTTCGTCTTTTCGTGACACCAGTCATGATGTCTCGTGTTGTGGAAAGTGATGATTAGCAGAGAAAAAGTATGATGTAGTGGGAACGATTGAAGACAGTCCATCAACATGGTCATATACTTGACGCGCAAGGGTTGTCCACTTGCATGTTCCTCACGGATGACTTGAAGGTTGAATCGTGGCTGAACCCACTGTATTGCAAGGGCTTTCCAAGCCAGGTCGGTTCCAGGCCAGCGACAGGGGCAAAACGGATGGGTCAGGTGGAGAGGATCTGCGGGGACCCCGCGAACGGCTCCGAAGAATGAGTCAGTCCCGATGTGGAGGAGAGACAAGATCCCGATGTATCCATTGTTAGAGATATCAAAAGCAATGAAGATTGTGGTAGTACGAAATCGAACAGAGCAGAGAACTATCGAAAATGTCCCTTCCAATCATCTGGAAAGATCGCGTTGACGAGGCGACTTACGAAGAGGCGAGAGTCGGGCGAGTCTTCAACCATCGTCGCCCTAAGCGCTATCCGGTAGCTGTTGTCAAGGCAGAAACAAGCGAACATGTGGTCGAAGCCGTGAAGATTGCAGTATCAAATGGCTACAGAGTCTCGGTACGATCTGGTGGCCATTCATGGGCGGCATGGAGTGTCAGGGACAATGCTGTCCTGATCGACCTCGGCAACATGAAGCACATCTCACTGGATGCCGACAGGAATATTGCAACAGTCTCACCAAGTACGACGGGCAGCATGCTGAATGATTTTCTCTCGCAGAGAGGACTCATGTTCGCTGGTGGTCACTGTCCAGACGTTGGCTTGGGCGGGTTTTTGCTCCAAGGCGGAATGGGTTGGAATTGCAGGGTAAGCTGATGCTTGTAGAATGCTGATTCGATGCTGACGCCAAGCAGAACTGGGGATGGGCGTGCGAAAATATTCTATCATTAGATGTAGTGACGGCAGACGGAGAGCTGATCAGAGTGGACGCGAAGCAGAACAGCGATTTGCTCTGGGCGGCGAAGGGAGCCGGACCTGGTAAGACAATGATTGCTTCTAGAGGCTCGCTACTGACTTTGACAGGCTTTCCTGGGATCGTTGTACGTTACCATCTCCAGGTACGACCCGAGGTCAAAGCCATGCGGTCGTCAGTCTTCGTTTATCCCATATCTCGGTACAAGGAAGTAATGAGATGGGTGGTGGATATCACGCCGACATTCGATCCCGATACGGAGATTGTCGCAGTCGGTAATACACCTCCTGGCATTGACCAAAAGTGTATCGTAGCACTTTTCGTCACCTTCAAGGATTCTGAGGAAGAATGCCAGGCTGCACTGAAGGCAGCGAACGAGACAAGACCGACATCTCCATTGGTCGAAGACATCAACCAAGAAACCAGTCTGGCCAAAGAGTATCGTGATCAAGCAGGTGCAAATCCGCATGGTCATAGATACTGTGCCGATAATGGCTATGTTGCCAACAGTGAGGACCCCGTCGATGTCCTGGAGTCTGCTTTCACAACTCTGCCTACCAACAAGTCATTCGCGCTGTGGTACGGAATGGCTCCTTGCAGTCGCCGAGATATGCCGGATATGGCTCTGAGTATGCAGTCAGACCACTATTTCGCGATCTACACAATCTGGGAGCATGAAAAGGACGACGAGAAATGTCAGGGCTGGACGGAAGGCATCATGAAGAAGATTGCCCCAAAGTGCGATGGCGCATACCTGGGTGACTCTGACTTCCAGATTCGCCAGACGAAGTATTGGACAGACGAAAAGGCTCGCCGGCTCATGGACCTGAGGAGACAGAGGGATCCAGAAGGTCGTATTTGCGGCTATCTGGATCACGGAGATCAAGCCGGCCATGCCGGTCTATTGAACGAGAACACATGGATTGGTAGAGGAGATTCGCCGATGGAAAAGTAGAACAGCGAGAGCAGCATACTCCAGTCGAACGGAGATCACTCCTTCACTTCCACACTCAGTATTGAACTATTGAAAAGAGTGGGCCCCAAAAGTATTATGTAGACTTTGATCAGCGTCAAGCCTGAAGCTGTGAAGAAAGCCGCAAGTCTGAACTCAGACCTCGGCACTGCTGACACTGCGGATCCCTCTCCTTCGTTTGTCGACCACAGTTTAACAACGACTGGATTTACTTACTGGGCTGGCGCATCTCAAATCCCTGCGAGATGCCAATATCTGGTATGATCATTGCATTTGAGGTCCACTCCAGGGGGAAAAATTCGGGGAAGCAAATTCGATTGAGTGGCGCTGGCCTGAGTAGAAGGAAGTAGACCTGATTTTGGGTGGATAACCAAACGCCACCGCTGGCAGTGGAGAGCTATCTCGAGCTCGGATCCGCGAAGAGCTGGATGACTACGTGGCATTCACTGACGCATCAGCATCTGCCATTCATACAGTGAACTTTCTCCGCTAGCTTCGTACACCGTGTGACTTGACAGTGCCACTGAAACGGCCTGTCACCTCATGGGGCAAGTTGCAGCATGTAGTCGATCCAACCAGAAACTTCTTCTTCGGCGACCACTCCGATGGGCAACAATAATGGGGTTGTCATCTGCGCATATTGGTCTGGTTTGGCATGTCTCTAATGAGAGTCAACATTCGTAGCATCCTCTTCATCTACTGCTACAATCGCTGCAACAGCGTTCTCACTCTACAATATGTCTAAATGTCATGTCCACAAGTACCTAGATGACGTTCACCCTCAAGGACCGTCCAGGGGAAGTCATCAAGATCTACACTCTCCACAGATCGCTTTTCCATGCTCATGGTTGAGTTTCCAGTACTCTTTGGGATGATATCCTGTCCACGCTGCGCAAGAACAGACAGTACGTGGGCTGCTGCCTTGGCATTGATAGTGAGAGTGTTGGGATTGGCGTTACCAAAAGTATCGCATTCCTGGTGGTAGCAGTCATCTTGGGCTACGCCAGTGCCAGTGTGGAGACCGCCAACGGGTTTGTTGAGAGTAGACATGAAAGAGGCGTAATCACTTCCGCCGGTAAAGATGGCAGCGGTGACATTGATACCTTTACTGGTCAAGTGGTCAACGAAGAGCTTTTCGATGACGTCCGAACCAGGGGCACCGGCCAAACCGTGCGTGTTTCCGTCGCCATCGAAGACACCAAAATAGCCCCTGCTAACCATGTCGAAGTTGAGGTAGAGCAGAAGATCATCAGCATCCTTGGTGTTGTTGATCTGCGAAGTGTAGAACCTGGACCCAACGAGACCGTTCTCTTCGGCACCCCACCAGGCGAGTCGGATCTTGTTGCGGAAGTTGAAACCCTGAAGACCATCGAACAATTCCATCAGAAGCGAACTCCCGGAGCCATCGTCGTTGACGCCAGCACCAGCTTTCACACTATCCAGATGCGCACCGAGCATGATGACATTGTTCGGATCACCGCCCCTGGACTCGGCAAAGACATTTTGTGTGACCTTTGTCTCAATAGTTTGAGTGTGCTGGAAGTATGGCTCTATCACTTCACCAGCAAGAAGTCGTGTCCGCAGTGCTTCTCCATCATCCTGGTTGATGAAGCCGCTGGGAACAAAATTCTCCGGATCTGGCGCAGACAGAGTACCACCTGTGACCTTGGTCGGGACGTTGTTGTAGAGAATGACGATGGCGGCACCGGCAGCGGCGGCTGGTCTGATACGTCCTGCGATAGTGCCTCCAGTCGGACAAGTCCCTCGTTGTACAAGCACCATCTTGTCCTTGACATCAATGTTGGCATATCCGTCAGCACTGCAACCGGCATCGCCAGAGGGACCGAGAACAAGTTGTCTTGTTAATCCTTCGGGAGAGGTCGATGGGGAGTAGGTTGGACCAAAGACATAGTAGCTAGTGTTACCCACGCGAAAGGTGATCGACTCGACGTTGTTGTAGAGCGCTGGAAAATCTTGCTTGGAAGCTATGAATCTTTGAGATTGTGACACACGGTCAAAAACGAAATCGCGCGAAGCATCGAATCCTGGAAGACCGAAAGCACGATTGCCACCATTCTCTGTCGCGATCCTGTCCAGATTGGCCAAATTCTCCATCAGTCTGGGATGCGTCAGATCATGACCTAAGAGGAGACTGCTTGCAACCGTACCCTCCTGTGGTGATGGTGTTCTGAAACCATTCTGAGCGAAGAGGTGGCAGCGCAGCTTTCGCCGTGGAAGCCAGAGCAACAAGCGATGCGATAGTGGCCTTCATTGTGAGTCGAGCAGTAATCCACTGAGAAAGAGCCTCCTCCCGCGGCCAGGGGCTGGTTATTATAGTAATACTTGCCATGACATTTTGGCATCAGCCAGTTATCTCTGACCATGAACCTAGTTGATGTCCGCCGCGTGCGCGCAGGACAGAATAGAAAGGTCCAAGCATGCTAAGCATTTGATCAAAGTGCCCTCTCCTGCTATTGTCCAACAGGAGACTTGGGAAGATTTCAGAGGTAAAAGCCAAGCAGAAGATCTCTATCCTGGCCCTGTCACCTTCCGAACAGAGCTTGGGCAAAGTCTTGGTTCCGCTCTTGCGTACATTTCGCGCTTGCTACTTTTCGGTCAGTCACCACTACTTCCAGAACATCGACTTGACCTACTGTGTTCACAGTCCAAAGGGCGGCTTGTGACGGAGCGCGACAATGTAATCGACATGATCCGGTCGCAGGCCGCGATCCGTCCGTAAGCGTCGAGTCAGCCACTTCCATGGGAGAGGGTAGGGTCTTGTTCGAGTTCATGGTAATATTGATAATCGTTCATTAATGCGCATCCTAGGCTCGTCGAGCGACTGGGACGCTTCTAGAGTACAAGAATAATATTACACTCATCGCTTCTGGAAATCAAAGCCATCCAACGACGAAGCATTCGGCGAGCTATCCGAACTGGAGCCCTTGGTGGTGTGGATATGGGTCGTCCGGACAATCACGTTGCTGTCCTTGTTCTCCTCTTCCCTTGTCGTGTTCGTGTCGGTTGCTCTCGCATGAGCAGGTGTGTGCTTCCCACTGACGGATGTGAGGACCAACCCTTCCTGGCTTCCCGTCTCATCTCTGTCCATGACATTCCGACTACATGTGGTGGACACCACACGGGAGTGGTATCCCATGGCTTTCGTCCGACCTCCTGTTTGCTGCGTATTCTTCTTGGTCCGTCCGCTGGAAGAACCGATCGTACTCCTGACGCCATTGAAAAAGGCAGCCATCAGTGGACGAAGAGTTGGCAGTGTTGCAGCGATGATGGCAATGTAGAGCTCAAGGGCAGCCCACACTGGAAAGCTGTTCGTACTGGTGGCTGTCAGCGTCTTTCGTGCAGTCAGACCTGGCGCTAAGTGTGCTTACAAGAATCGATCGGTCTTTGAAAGGAAGGTGAGCTGCGCATTCACCTTCACAGCTCCCGCAGCCACGGCTACCAGACCCAGGGCGAGCACACCGATAAGAGCTATCTTGGTTCGGAAATTCGTTTGCAGCTTCCACACGATTGGTACGGGAAGCAGCGCAAGCAGCACATCTGTGCAAATTGTGATGACGGAATTGGCAATGCCGAGAGCGCTGAAGGTCTTTGTCGAGAAGCATTTTGCTGTAGGCACCTTGGAGAAGTCCCATGCAGCGTCGACAGGCCGGCATGAGAGAACGATGGTAAGGTCGGAAGCGATAGTGTAAGCGCAGATGAGACCTGCTTATGTTCAGTCACCGTTTACAACAGTGGTCGCGACCAGCTTACCGATGAACACGTATAGGAAACGAATCAAGTGCTTGTTGTTCACCAACTTGATCAAAAGCAACGAGATCGACACCTTCACCAGAGTGATAGCGGATGTCACGAGCAGTGAGGCCCAGAACTGTATGCGCTGGAAACCCTGTTGGTCATCGAGAGTCAAGGCCTCGTCGTGCCTTCCAAGTCCATATTTGGCTTGCCCGCTGAAGCATCCGAACAGAGCGATACCCATGAGCTGTACTTGTCAGAGGCTATCATTGTAGGCAAGGAAGCTCACTGACCATTGCGACAAACATGACAATGTCATCGGCAGTTACGCCCTTCAGCATGAACTGGCGGACATAAAGCCGAAGACAAACCGCAACCAGCGACAAGCCACCGAAGATACCCACAAGCGTGAGTATAGCTGGCGCATTGTTCTCGGCGATGTAGGCTGGAGATCCCTTGACATTGGCGCGCGCCGCCAGGTCAGCTGCACGCGCGAACAAAAGTGCCGGCATGATGTACGCAACAATGCAGCACGGAAAAGTCCACGAGCATACCCTGACTGGCGATCACAGATCTTTATGGATATGCATGTATGATTACGGCGACCTGCCATTCAAAAGATCTCCACGGGACAAACACTTGCACGACCTCGTCTAGTCTCGTACCAAAACCTAATGTCACCCCCCCTCTGGACGATTAAGGGCTACCATACGACTTGGCACCGATCTAACCAAGGGCGGATCGATCACAATACGGTGAGTCAAGCAGGAATGGCCGTAAGGACCACAGACGACCGTTCAGCTAGAAGCCGAGGATGATTATGCACTACGAGTGCACAATTTCTATGGGGGAGACTGTCATATCAACGGTGGGCTGGCTTCCGTGCGGACATTCTCTACCGTCTAGAAGGCAATAGCGTTGTCTTTCCTCTCCTTGTGCGAACAGCCACACTCGCTTCTGCCCGGTTGCTGGCCGTGCCTCTGTCGTGGTCACCGACTGGAGAATTGCACGCGGCAAGTCGTTGCCGTTGTGCTAACTCGCGTGCGCTTCGCACCTCCGGTCGACTTGCACGTGTCTCCATAGATCGTCACTAGCAGCAGATCATCTTATCCTGGATCAGGACACCCAACAGCCCTAGAAGTCCTCATTTCCGATTTTGACGCTTATTCATCTCTCGGCGTTTCGAGTCGCGATAAACAAGCATATCTCGTGGCATCCCGGATCACAGGCTGAAATCGACAAGAAAGACGATCAACAGACAAGGATTATCTGATTTGTCCTGTCACGAGAGGCCCGTCTTGCCCTCGCTGGGTCTGGAAAGGGCTTCTGGGATGATCAGCCATCCCACCGGTGTTTGCCCTGCATATCTACCACGCCGCAGTGGGGCTACGCCAACTTAAATTGCCTTCTCCAAAAAGTCTGTTACCACAACGGGATGCGCCTGGACATGCTAACAGCCAACATCAAAGGTGTTCGCTAGACATGTTCAGTCACTCTTGTGGCTGCATGGGCAGGATGCCGCCTCCTTCTCCCGTCGTAAGCTTTTCTCCAATATTGAACCATTGGATACGAATACGTCAACCACAGTGAACGATCAGCTTTCTCGGTCTTCTATATATCCATGTCCCCCTAACCGCTTGCTGCGATCCATAACTTCAACGGCGACCACGGAAACTCGCAGCACGGGTATCACTTCAGGCTTGTCACTGTCGATCACATAGACTTGGCCCGTCCCAATCGCCTTCGCCATTATGCATCTTCTATGGCTTCTGTCGACAGTAGCCGCCATCGCTTCTGCTGGTCCGGTGAAGCGCAGCTGGGCTGGTGACAGCACGGCTGGCACAGACAAATTGGCTGCTCAAGGTCTAATCAAGCTCGCCGGTACGCAGTACAGTGGTGGCTCTATTGCAACCTGCAATGTCCTCACCGCCGCGAAGAGGAAGGAATGGTAAGATTCCCCATCGCTGGTAGTTTGTACAAGGCTGATATTCCCAGGCACTCGCTCAGTGACAACGAGAAGAAAGCATATATCGCTGCTGTCAAATGTCTCCAATCAAAGCCGTCCCAAGTCGGGACTGCGGCTCCTGGTGCAAAGAGTCGTTACGATGACTTTGTGGCTATTGTAAGTTGGCATTACTGTCGATCCGCTCCTCCGACGGTTTACTAACAGAGACAAGCACATCCAACAGACCCTTTCCATCCACGGAACAGGAAACTTTCTGTCATGGCACAGATATTTTACCTGGGCATACGAGCAGGCACTGAGGAACGAGTGCGGCTACACTGGGTATCAACCATATCTGAATTGGGGCAAGCTGGCATCAAACCCTAGAGACGCGCCAGTATTCGATGGCTCTGACACATCGATGAGTGGTGATGGCGCTTTCCGCGAACATGCTGCGGCATCCATCCCGTCAGAGGCCACGCCGTTCATTAAGCTACCGCCTGGGAACGGTGGTGACTGCATCACATCTGGGCCTTTCAAAGACTACCAAGTTAACCTCGGACCACTATCGCCAGTCCTCTCTTACGCCCCGGCAAACCCTTCGCCTGATGGTTTAGGCTACAACCCTCGTTGTATCCGACGCGATATCAGCTCTGCGGCTTCCACATCAGCGCTCACAGATAAGAACTCGACAGACCTTATCGGCAACAGCCCGGACATTCTCAGCTTCCAAACCACTATGCAGGGAGATTTCCCCAATGGCCTTATTGGTGTACACACAGCTGGTCACTTCCTCATTGGCGGTGACCCTGGTGGAGATCTCTTCGCCTCTCCAGGCGATCCATACTTCTTTCTTCACCACGGCCAAATCGATCGTACCTGGTGGATCTGGCAGAATCAGGATCTGGCCAATCGTGAACGGGCTCTCGCAGGTACCTTGACCCTATTCAACAGTCCCCCAAGTCGGAATACGGCACTGAACGACACCATCGACCTGGGCATCCTCGCACCGTCCGTCACCATTAGTGATGTCATGTCCACCACGAAAGGACCCCTCTGCTATATTTACATTTAATTTTCGACGCCCATCATCCTTGTACATATCCGTTGACGACTCTGGGGAAATAAGAGATTAGCATTTATTGGTTTGGCGGCGGCATGAGGACACATTCTTTTGATACCAGCTTCGGCACAGGTGGACGTTGAGGAAAACTCACCGGACTGGATATTGCATCCATCCGCACGACTTTTATATACTTTGTAGCGAGCACCTAAGCATGCATAATGTCAAGTGCAGAATATCATTCACGAAACAACACCTTTTGAAAGGTATTGATTATGAATCCATCCAATGTGCCGGAGAACCGTTGTCCACGCCACAGTGATCCCAGTTGCTTGCCCTCTCTCGACCACTAACCTCGCAAGAGCTTGAGTGGTTTTTTTACAGAGTGACTGCTATTGTCCCCAATGCCCTACATGGAGGGCGTGCGCCTGCCAATATGGCCAACAAGGCAGCTACACGACTGAATATAGTCATCTGCGGAGCAGGCATCGCTGGCCTTGCGCTCGCCCTTCTGCTGCGACTGAGTCTTGGGGATGAGGCCACGGGACAGATGACTTCGGGTGAAAGACGGGCCCATACGAGTAGCTGTAATATACAAGTAATGAGAATTATATTACTGATCTATCGCAATCTTGTCTAGATGCATCCAAACTCCGGCGCCATGCTGCGAAGTCTCGTACCATTACATATCATACATTGTGCTGCTTTTCATTCATGCCTTTGCCACACCATCAATCTCGGAGCTTGTCCTCTTGCCGTCTACGAATTGCTGCTTGCTTTCTAGTTGTCGGTCCAAGCTGAACTCCTTGATCAAGAAGGTGAGCAACAGGGCGAGACCGGCGAAACCACAGCATACAGCCCAGACAATCTTTAGCGCATCGGCGTAGCTCTCGATCAGATCGACCTTGATCTGTCCCTCGGGCATGGCGTGAATCATTTGAACCAGAGCACTCGAGTCGGCTGCCCATTGCGACGCATTTGCCGCGATAAGAGGATGGGAGGCGATTTGATTTCGGATGGCGTTCTGGAAGACAACACCCCCGACAGCCACGCCGACTGCTTGTCCAAAGGTTCGCATGAAGGTAAACAAAGCGACAGCCGGGGCAGTGTCTTCCTCCGGTGTCGCGGCTTGGATACTGAAAGACAGGCCAGGGAAAAGGAGACCTGTTCCGAGACCGGTGATGAGCAGGAAGAAGACCCAGGCGACTGTCGGTACAGTCGGCGTCATGAGATATTGCAGACCAAACCCGAGGGTCGCAAGGAACCAACCAATGTAGAGCGACCAGCGATACTTGCCAGTCTTGGTTACTAGGACACCGACCACGACGCTGGCAGGCGCGACGGTGAAAGTGGCTGGGAAGAGCGCGACACCAGATAGAATAGGACTGTAGCCCTTCACTGCCTCAAAGTAGAGAGGACCGTAGTAGAGCAGGCACCAGAGGACCATACCGTGCAAGAAGGTCGTGAGATATGTTGCCGCAGCGGTCCAGTTCTTGGTGATTCTGAGCGGAATGAGTGGCTCGGCGGCGAGGCGCTCCTCCCAGACAACGAAAGCGACAAGGCCTGCAGCTGAGACGATGAGAGGGACGAGGGTTCGCCAAGAAGACCAGGCATACGTAACACCGCCCCAGGTCAGAGGGATGAGGAAACCAGTCGTCGAACCGATGAACAGCAACATGCCTACATAGTCGACACGGCGGAGCTTCGCAGCCAGAGAATCGGTAAGATGGTTCAATTGCAAAAAGGCGATCATCATGGCACCGCCAATTGCAATGTATGGCAAGTTGATCCAGAAGATCCAAGGCCAATTATCGCCACTGGCAAAAGCGCCTCCGATAAGAGGACCTCCTACACTTCCCAATGCCCACATAGCACCAATTGCTGCCATGTAGTTGCCTCGCAGTCGGAGTGGGATGATATCGGTAGGCAGGATCTCAGCAAGGACAATGATGCCGCCACCGCCAATGCCCTGGATGCTCCGACCGATCAGCATAGCTGCCATGCCATGGGATGCGCGTCCAGCAAGCGCGGCGACAATGGCACCGACCAGGAAGAAGATAAGCGACGATTGGAGGAGTGGCTTTCGACCGAATATGCCACTCAAGGATCCAACGACTGGCTGGAAGACGGTGCTGGTGAGGAGGAAGGATGTGCCTGCCCAGAAAGCTTCGATGGCACTACCGCGCAGTTCCTGGGCAATCTTGGAGAGGGCGACCGAGAGTGATGTGGCGTCGAGGGCAGCCATGAGCACAATGATCATCAAAGATGACCATGCTAGGTAGAATCGAGTGCCAGGGTTGAAGGCAGGGGCGGCCTCCTCTCCGGGCTTTTCTATCGACGGCGACTCGCTGCCGGAGTGTGTTGGCTCTGGCCTCGATTGGACCTGCGGTGCCGACATTGTCTAGAGTCGCAAAGCGGTAGCTGTTGATTGAGCAGGGCGCTTGGTACATGTAAAGGTCAATGTGCTGCGAGTAGGTGGTGATGCCAGGATGGTTGACTTGATAATGGGATGATACAAACCAGTTCCACAAACAAGTAGGCTTTGCATTATATGTTCTTTCTGATTGTGTCACCGTCCGTATGAAGGGAAAATTCATTGTTCCGATGGAAATCATAGGATCACCATTGATGGCACTCGGCCGATGCTACAGTGGCTACCTAAAGCCTCAAGACGCGGAGGAAGCTTCGGATTTTAAGACGAGTCAGCAGTACGGCCGGTGCAGAGAAAGGGCTAGCGCCCAGTTGGGACTTTTGCTTTGGCGCAGAACTGGAGGGCCCAAAATGGCTAGCGTATCGGATGAATAATCTCGCCGTCTCTGGGTTGACTCCTGAGGCACGACCCTCCAACATTGCTCCGTTTCTTCCACTGGACCATCGGACAAGCAAATCTTGACATGAGTTCTGGAGATAGGGGATGCGATTAGTGTACAGTCGAAGGAGGCCTGCAATCAACTCTAGCAGGATGCCTCTATTCTTTGTTGTATGATATTCTCAACACCATTTGACACCGGCATACTCCGCATACTGACCCGACAAGCAGAGAGCCGTGGGACCTGCAAGCTCATCCAACCCATCGCCTGACACTCTTGAACATTCTCACCCAAGGTCCGTATTCGCCCCATTTCTCCGCCAACTCCTTGGGCACATAACTTCCCACATCGCTCAAGATCGTTCTCTCGGGATGAGGCATTAGCGCCAGTACCTTGCCGTCCGGAGTCCTCACACCCGCGATACCCATTGGACTACCGTTCGGATTGTATGGGTATCTCTCTGTTGGCTCGAAGTAGTTGTTTGTATATCGCAGACTCACCAGGCCTTCGTCCAGTAAACGCTGCGGCCCGGTCGGGCCAGCGTCCGCGAATGTGGCCTTGCCCTCTCCGTGAGCGGTCGCGATGGGTAGGTAGGAGCCGCTCATGCCATGAAGGAAAACGCTAGGTGTCCTTCCCTGCTCGTTGGAGTCTTGTACTTCTACCATACACACTCTTGCCTCATATTGCTCGCTTGCATTCTGCTCGAAGGTAGGCCACAGCTCAGCGCCTGGAATGATACTCTTCAAGCGAGAGAGGAACTGGCATCCGTTACAGACGCCCAAGGTGAAGGTATCAGGCCGAGCAAAGAACTTTTTAAACTCTTCGCGAGTTTCTTGGTGCAGAAGGACAGACTTTGACCAGCCTTGACCTGCACCCAGCACATCACCATATGAAAACCCGCCGCAAGCCGCAAGGCCCTTGAAAGAGGCGAGCGAGATGCGTCCAGAGAGAATATCGGTCATGTGGACATCAATGGGCGCGAATCCGGCAGCAGAGAACGCGAAGGCCATTTCTGCTTGACCATTAACACCTTGCTCACGTAGAATGGCGACTTGAGGTCTTGAAAAGACGGTTGACGACAGTGCAGTCTTCAGAGGGAGTGCAGAATCCTTGGGATCAAAACCGAGTTTGTATGATAATCCGGGATCTTTGCTGTCAAGAATGTTTTCGTACTCAGCATCAGCACACACCGGATTATCGCGCATCCGCTGCATAGCATACGATGTCGATGCCCATCTTTGCTGCAAAGACGTCCTGCTGGCCTGGTACGCCTGGCGATGATTGAAGGTAAAGGTCAAGTCCTGCTTTGTAGCAGCTGGCACACGTCCGATCTTCTTGATGAGCCCTTTTGGCGGTCCGCAGCTTGCGAAGCAGCCTTTGAATTCCTCTTCATCCTTCTTGCGAACCTGAAACACAGCCCCGAGTTCTTCATTGAATAGCGCTGGAATAACATCAGGCATCTGTGATGTATCTGAAATGTCATCCAGCATGATGTCCAGGCCACATCGTCCGGCGAACATCATCTCAGCCAATGTCGTGAAGAGACCACCATCGGATCGGTCATGGTATGCCAGTACGATGCCGGATTCGTGTAGCTGCTCAACTGCATCGTAGTAGTCTTTGAAGAGCTCAACATCTCTGACGTCCGGCGCCTCGTCGCCGACCTGTCCAAATGTCTGCGCCAGCGCTGAGCCTCCCATCGCTTTCTTGCCGATTGCAAGATCAACGAAGAATATGGTGTTCTCTCCGACATCTTCTAGTCTTCGCAAAGCAGGTGTCCAGGTCCTATCAATATGGTCCACAGCTCCAAAAGCAGTGATGACCAGTGACAATGGCCCAGTCACCTCCTTGGGTTGCCCGGATTGCTGGTCATTCCACTTCATCTTCATTGACATTGAGTCCTTGCCAACAGGAATGCTAATTCCAAGTTCTGGGCACAGCTCCATCCCTATGGCTTCGACCGCTTCGTACAGATTCGCGCCCTCACCAGGGTGCCCACTGGCGGCCATCCAGTTTGCAGACAAGATGATTCTGCTCAGCCTGTCGGGCATACTGGCGGCTGCTAGGTTCATCAAGGACTCCGCAACAGCCATGCGAGCAGAAGCTCGCGGGCTGATAAGGGCAACAGTCGGCTTCTCCCCCATGGCCATGGCCTCACCGGTCTTGACTCCTCCCAACAATGAGGAAGCCGTGACGGATACATCGGCCACGGGCGTCTGCCAGGGGCCAACCATTTGATCCCGCACCGTCAGACCTCCAACGGTGCGATCTCCAATCGTGATCAAGAAAGACTTTGACCCCACCGAAGGCAGTGCCAGAACACGGTCGATTGCCTGAGGAAGGACATCAGTCGTGGCAGATGGAAGATATGTCCTCAGGGAGACATCGATTTCTGGCAGTCGTAGATGTCTGCTGTCCACAATTCTCGTCATACGAGGTGGCTTGCCGAAAAGGATTGGCATGGGTAAATCAATCGGTTTAGGGAAGATTTTCGATTCGCGATCCATCAGGATCAAGCGCTTGTCGTTTGAGGGTCCGCCATCAGTCGCCTGACCCACGACGGAGTAGCCACATCTCTCCCGCTTGGCAATCTTGATGAATGTATCGAGACCTTCTGGTGCCACTGCCATGACATATCGCTCTTGTGCTTCACAGCACCAAATCTGCAAAGGACTGAGGCTGCGGTCGGCATTATCTACTTCTCGAAGCTCGAATCTTGCACCAAGACCCGCGTCATGGACAAGCTCGGGCAAAGCATTGGACAGACCACCTGCCCCGACGTCATGGATGAGCTGAATAGGATTTTGCGTGCCAAGTGACGTGCAGGTGTTGATGACCTCTTGCGCTCGTCGTTGTACCTCTGCGTTCCCTCTCTGGACACTGGCGAAGTCCAGATCTACGCTGCCCTCTCCTGATTGAATGCTAGACGCGGCTCCGCCACCAAGGCCAATCAGCATTGCAGGCCCGCCGAGAACGATGAGATGTGCGCCTGATTGCACGAGCGAGTCTGACTTGAGAGCATGCTGTGGACGCACTGTTCCCACACCACCTGCTAACATGATCGGCTTGTGGTAGCCTCTAATCTCTTCTCGGCCCTCCCTGTCAAGCACTTTTGTTGTAAGCGTTCTGAAATAGCCCGTTGTGCAAGGTCGACCAAATTCATTGTTGAATGCAGCGGCTCCGATCGGAGCCTCCAACATGATCTCCAGACTGCTTGCAATGTGAGCAGGCTTCCCCACGTCCAGCTCCCAGGGTTGCTCATGGCCAGGTATGAGAAGGTCTGAAACGTTGAACCCAGCCAGACCGGTCTTTGGCCGAGAGCCTCGCCCTACAGCGCCTTCATCTCTAATCTCTCCACCAGAGCCAGTGGCCGCACCCGGATATGGTGAAACCGCAGTAGGATGGTTGTGAGTCTCAACCTTTGCTAAATAGTGGACCATCTCCTTGATGTTCCTCCACTCGCCTGTCGCATGGTCCGGTGCCCAGTGAGATGCATTGAAGCCTTCCAGGACTGCAGCGTTGTCACTATATGCGCTCACTACCTTTTGCGGGTTGCGCTTGTGGGTATTCCTGATCATTGAGAAGAGGCTGTGACTCTTTCGCATACCATCGATCGTCCACTCGGCGTTGAACTGCTTGTGTCGACAGTGTTCGGAATTGACCTGCGCGAACATGAAGAGCTCTACATCCATGGGCGCTCTCTTCAGCTGGTTTGTGTATGCATCCACGAGGTATTCGATTTCAGAATCATCTAATGCGAGTCCCAGTCTACGATTTGCTGCTTGTAGAGCTTCGCGAGGCGCTTTTCCGTGGGCATCTAGACTGACCTCTTCTGCTACACCAGGCTCGCTTTCTGCGAACATCTCCTCTAGAGCTGGTGGCGAATGGCTGATCGTTTGTGTCATGCGATCATGTAGGGCATCTGCGTTCGGGATGCTCTTCTCAGGCAGAGGTTTGGTGAAGCTCGCAGCAATGACCATGCCACGTTCGACACGCTTCACGTGGTCTTTCAGACCACAAACGTGAGCGATGCTTGTTGCTTTCGAACTCCATGGCGAGATCGTGCCTGGTCGAGGAGAGACGTAGTAAAGTGCCAAGCGATCATCGCTGTTCGGACGAGGGTTGCGGACAGCGTCAAGAATCGTCTGAGTCAGATGATCGTTCGGATGAGGCTGTTGCCCATACTTTAGTAGTTGATCCAGGATCTGTCGCTCACTGGTGCCGATGTGTTCCAGAGGATTGACATAATGTACCCATAAGGCTCGAACATCACTGGCACCTATGGCGCTGGCAAGGCGAGCAAGCCTAAAATCAGAGAAGGCCAGCGAGCCAGGAATGGCTAAAAAGGAAGATTTGTCGTACATGCTGACCGATTCTGTGACTTCTAGATTGGTCAGATCATCCCATGCAGAGACGGAGTGGACGCCACGTCCTTGACCACTTTTTCGCGTCGGATAGAGATCTGACGCGGCTCTGGGCCCCGCCAAAGAATTTGCCCCGCACCTAGCCGGAGATTTGCCGTGCCCAAACGCCAGAGCCGCGCTTTTACGTAACGTGACTCTGACTTCTGGTGTCTATTGCAGGCTCAGTCCTTTCCATCAAGGTATTGCATCTCATGTCCCTCTTTTACAAGTTCTAGTCAGCGCAACGACTGCTGTGCGCACGCATCATCGAGATACCCAGCATTATAGATTTCATACTTCTGGTCCACCATGTTTCCGCCTTCTCAAGGATACAGCCTTGATGTAGAGGCCATTTCTGGTATTTGTGGTTCAATATCAATAGGTATGCTCGCTCGACAGAGCAGACCACGTCGAGATCTAACAACTCGTAGCATGCTGGGTAGTTGTATTTTCACCTCAAATCATTGAGAACTTTCGACGGAGTAGCGCAGAGGGTCTCAGCATAGAATTCATCATCATATGGCTTTTCGGCGACTTTGCCAACATCATTGGCGCTGTGCTACAGAAGGTCCTTCCAACCATGGTATGTGTCCGGTCTCTCAAGATGTCTTGGAGGGTCGCTTCTGACTATATTAGATCATCCTCGCCATCTATTACACCCTGGCTGATATCGTCCTTCTCGCGCAATGTTTCTACTACCGCGGTTTTACCCTTCGTGACCCGAAACCCGAGCCCGCCTCAAACGGAACCGCCAGCAACGGGTCTGCTACTGAGCGCACGGGTCTTCTAGATGGCCACTCTTCTCCCCATCCTAATCCGCGAGACGCAGATCATCCCCGCGCCCAGTCCGCATCTTCTTTTGGCGATCGGTTCACGACTCTGGGCGAGCACTTCTCCCCAGCCACTCCTCTGCACCCGCCACCCAAGTCCGAACCTCCCCGCCCGCCACCACCTCGACCGCTCTGGAAAGCAGTCGTCTTTAACGCCACCGCTATCGTGGTGGTAATCGTCGCTGGTGTTGGAGGATACTATCTTTCGCCTTCATCCAACAACCAGGATGGAGGGCACGAACCTTCCGAACAGCATGACATCTTGACCTTCAACACCTGGGGTCAAGTCTTCGGGTATCTTTGCGCCATTCTCTATCTCGGCAGTCGCATACCGCAGCTTCTTCTGAACTACCGCAGAAAGTCCACGGAAGGGCTCAATGCGCTCTTCTTCTTGTTCGCATGTATCGGCAATTTGACGTACGTTTTCAGCATCTTCGCATTTGAACCGGCGTGCAAAGGAGGGAAGCATGGATGCCATCCCGGCGAGGCCAAAACTATCTATGGGCGTTACATCTTGGTCAACCTCAGCTGGCTGCTGGGCAGTCTGGGCACATTGTTCTTGGATATGGGTGTATTTGTACAATTCTTCATGTATCGGAGAGACGAGATGGACGAGAGGGGTAGAACGCTCGGAGATGCAGAAGGCTGATGCATGTCTTGTACCTATAGCAAGTATCTTATACATCGCGCCACAGGGTTCGAAGGCTCCGAGCCTGTACTATTATCATACAGTGTATCTGATGCTCGGCACTCAGCAAATCGTCGTAAACTCATCATCTCCTGTGGTTCTTCCATGCCCACTATTGCTCCGCGAGTTGCCATGTCATCTGGCCTTTTGGACCCACACGCTTGAACTTGGCGACGACCGTTTCCTTGATGCTGTCATTCGTGAATTTGGGGAATCTGTAAATGTCAAAACGGTGCAAAATGGTCAAAGATAGCACACGTACCTCTGTTTCAAGGCCTTCAGCAGATCGATTTTCCCAACGTCACTCCCAATAATTGCATCGCGCAGCTGTTCGAAGTCGACACCGACGAGCTTTGCCGCTTTTGGCTTCTCGGACTTCATGATTGGCCCCTTCGAAGAAGGTGTGCGGTTCACAGCCTTCAGATTCGTCGCATTCGCACTAGGTTGTAGAGGTGCCCTAGGAGGCTTCATACTCCCATCTGCGCCCATGACCGGGTTTCCGAAAAGATCCCGCTGAGGCGTTAAAGTCACGGCTGCCCGCTTTGTTGGAGAGGCTTGCTTGGTCCAGTAAATGTCACTAAAAGGGTCCACGGATTGGATCGCGTCGCCTGGCAATATGAATTCGAGACGCATGGTGGACAAGTCAAATGGACAATCGCCCCTGTCTTGTAGTCCTTTGCGAGAACTGCTCTCCCAGCACAGTCCACTGCTGACCGGTTGATCGCCACCTTCGAGCTTGCGCCGTATTACCTGGGCATCTTCCCCATCATCCAGGAATTCGTCCATTTCGTCAGCACTACCGACGCTTTCTGCGTCGTCTTCCTCGTCCGAGAGTACGTCTTCGCCATCCTCGGGTTCCTCCCACTCTGCTTCTGAGTCGTAGTCATAGTTGGTATCTGGTCTGACACGGCGTAAAGGCGCGCGAGTGACTGCTCTGGCCTTCCTTGGATCTGTGATTCGTGTGTAAGAACCAGTGTAAGGTGGACGAACATCTTCTGAGAATTGGATGTGTTTTATGGTGATGGTATTCAGTTGCTGATCAATTGTTGGCCCTGAGCCGCCAGTCAGATCGACAGGGTGACTCGGACTGCCCTCCACGAGTCCATGGACGCTTGTAGCAGTTGGTGGCAGGTCGATGCGTAAAGTGGCGGCTCCAAAGAGGAGATGAAGACTCGGTGCGTGTTTCGGGCCTGGAGCTGAGGCACTAGCCAATACAGTGTCATCGAATTTTGTTAAAGCGCCTTCGAAATCAAATCTTGCGGGTACACTTGAGGCGAGCGTAGTGTGTTGTGGCAAAGAGAACGGTAGAAAGAAGCGGTCAAAGTTCAGGTTGCGCTTCCTCAAAGTCTCTGTCGCATTGTGTGAGCGTGGGAGCAAGGTAGATTCTGGTTCCTTTGCACTTTGTGACAGGATATCGTCTAGGTCGTCTGCCTCCTCCTTCTTTGGCTTTGTCGGGGCAGACCTCGCAAAGAAATTACCCAGACGAAGTTGTGCCTGCACCTGGTCAGTCTCCTGGTCACTTTGTAGCAATGATGGCATACCCTCTGCTTCTTAGCGACTTCTTCGTCTCTCTTGCGCTTCTCCTCTTCCTTCTGTTGTTTGAGAATATCTTTCTCTCTCTGCTTAATCTCCTTCTCTTCGTTCTTTACTCGGCGCTCCTCGGCTTTCACAGCGGCCTCGGCCTCTTTCTGTGCTTTCCTCTCATCACGTTGCCTCTGCTTCTCTGCCTTTTCGTGTGCTTGCTGGATCTTCTCGGTAGGTGTGAGCTTCCGCCTCTTTAATGGCGGGTCCGTTGTCCCGTCCAGGTTGGTCACTTTCTGCGTTGCAGCATTACTATCCGCCGTCGAAGTTGGCAGACTGCTCAATGTGGATGTCGAAGGGGTCGGGGAAGGTTCTCGTAAAAGTCTCGTTGGCGTGGTTTCTACCGTGTTACCGCTGTCACTAGAACTGTGTGGTGGAGTAGGCATCGAATGATCAGACGCAGCGCTAAGAGTATGTTCGGGTTTGTCGTCTAGGACTTCGAGGGTGCGTTTCAAAGGATTCGAGGAAGGGATCGTGGGAGTGTCGACGTCCATGACGGCGATTCGCGAAAGTTGCAAGAAGCGATAGCTGCCGCGGAGGCCCTGATTCAGCTTGCGGACAAGCACGATCTTCGTGATCAGGCAATGGCGAGGTTGGAGGTTATGAATCTGAAGAGGAAGGGTCGGAGGGACGCGCTCGACGCGTTTGCAGCGAAAGTGGTCTTGGCATTTCCGGAGCCGCACGTCGATGGACTGTCACATCGAACGACGGCCCTTTCTCTTCCTTCTCAACGTGCAGACAGTAACAATAAGATGTCGCTATTTGACAGTAGCCCTCGATCGATAGCGGCGACAATTGAAATGTCATTGAAGGAGGCCGAAAATCCGGATGATCTGTTTGATGAAGACTTATCCGCCTCGGAAGATGACCTTTTTGACACCTTAGCTACCCAACAATGCCGGCAAGAATCATCGGTAGGTGACGTCCAAGGCTTCGAGGATATACAATCAGTCCGTGTCGCTGGAGCCGGAGCATCGTCTGTGAGGTCATGGTCGAGCTCTTTCGTCAATCCGAGAGAGCATGTCAAGCTAAGGATAGATGCGATCATGGCCCGGATCAGCACTCAACTTGATCTTGGACAGCCTATGAGTTTCGCATTGGCAGGCGAGGACGATCTGCTGGATCTTGACCAGGAAAGTCGATCCCAAGCTCGAAATTTCACTTTTCCTGCAAGTGGTGCAGAGGAATCGTGGAGATTCAGTCAGTTGCTGTCCTTCTTTGATAATGATTGTGTCTGACGGCTGTAGCTGTGATGATCAAGATACTTGGTCAAATCCAAGAGGCTTGCATGACAAATACAACTGTCTCGAAGCGGTGGGTGTGCGAACCGATCAGGAAGCTTAGAGCTGATGTCACCTTAAAGTGATATCTACTATCACGATCCCGCTCTTTTCGACAGCCAGGCAATCGTCGATCGACAGGTTGATCAGATAGCTTCAGCGTTCGGTGTGAAGCGGTCAGACTTGAATGTGGTGAGCACTACTGCGCCGTCTCAAGTGAGAATCTCACTGAATGTCCTTAGACTGCAGCAGCCAAAGGGCTCATCACCGGCGCAGTGAGGTTACACTATCAAGACGGCTCGATTGACGATCTTCTCCATACACCTGATGCCAAACTTATCACGTCATGCGAAAGACTTTTGGCTGTCACTCTCAACTCTGCCAGGTTCATCCTGGTTGTGGAAAAAGAGGTTACCCCCCTTGATGCCATACTTCACATCGCATGCTGAAGATAAAACAGGCGAGCTTTCAGGACATGATGGCATGTAGCACGTGGCAGCATGTGAAGAAGAACGCAATCGCAATGACCGTGAGTCTTTTCAGGATCCTCTACCAAGCACCTCTTACATGCAGTAGGGCAAAGGCTACCCTGATATCGCTACTCGTAGACTCCTCCATCTATTAGCACAATCCTCCGCGTTCAACCACTTTGCAGACCCACCAGTCTACCTTCTGACTGATTTTGATCCGGATGGCATCGCCATTGCCAATATCTATGAGCGTGGATCGCTCAGATTGGCCCACGAAGGAGACGAGATCAAAACTGTCAAGGCTCAACGACTAGGTCTCACCCGCGAGCATGTCCGAGAGAACGAGTCCACTAAGGCGTCACATGTTCTGCTCGCCATGACTATTCGGGACAGACGCAAGGCAAGGAGCATACTGGATCGAATGGTGGGCTGCAATGAGATGAACGGGGATGTCTCCGACTTACAATTCATGCTAATGATGAATGTGAAGGCTGAGCTGCAGGCGCTGGACGAAGGACATGGTGGACTGGAGAGCTTGCTGGTGCCTCTAACGTCACCAGAATACGAGCACATTGATCCAAATGCAAATGACTAGTTGAAGAAGCTCCTGCTCGCTAATGGTAGATCTATCAGATCATGTATACAATAAACGATTCGTTCACTACAGCCCATTCTCCGCCTTGAACTTATCCCAGGCCTCGTTCAACGTGCTAAACACACTTCCGCTAATCATCCTTTGCTCGGTCGTGGCGTCTTGCGAAATCTATGCATGTCAGTACTTGTTCACCTTCCCAACAGCACGATAAACCATACCTTATCGGGATGCACCTTGGCGATGGCCTTCATGTACACAATCTTGACCCTATTCGTCTGGATCAACTCGGCCATGCCGACCTTCTTCCACCCTGCTCCTTCCCACAGCACGTTCTCCAAACTACCCAGCAGTGCCCGTAGATTATCCGCCTTGCCTCCCTTCCAGGCCTCGAGCCGCGCCGAGACAGCGTCCGTCAAAGCGAACCTCTCGTCGTCCAGCTTCTCGGCTGCAGCGTTCTGTGCGCGCAACTTCTTCACCGCTTCCTGGCTCGCTCCGGGCCCAGCAGCGGTCGCACGAGCCGCCGGTCGAGTGGCAGGTTTCGCTGGCCGAGCAGCGGGCTTGGGCGCTGGCTTGGATGGGTTGGCGGCCTTGATGCACCTCTCCCTCCCTCTTGCAGCGACCGCGCCGCCCAGGCCAGACTCCACCGCGTCTTTCCATACCGCGGCAGCGTCGGACCACTTCTCTAGCGCTTCGAGTGCTTCGGCTTTGCGCGCGAGTGCCTTGCCGTAGAGGTCACGCATGTTCTTGGTCCCTTCGGCGCCTAGATTGATGGATTCGTTCTCGCCCTTTGACGGTCCGATGAGTGTGAGGGCTTCGTCTGCATCCGAGATGGCGAGTTTGGGATCGCCGGTTTTGAGGGCCGTAAGTGAGCGGTTGGAGAAGAGGATGATGCGTATAGGGTGGGAGGAGGGGATGCCGGACAAGGAGGAGCTGTATGATTGGTGAGCTGCATCGTAGTCGCCGCGCTTGAATGCCTCGGTACCCTTGGAGCGATGGGTAGCAGATGCGGCGAGGAGGGATGGTGAAACAGCGGGTACAGCTCGTGGGGGCGCTTTGGGCTTTGAGGCTACTGGGGATACAGCTGAGCGGACCGCGGAAGCTTGAGACCTTGATGGTGCGGGAGCTGGTGAGGCTCGAGCAGGAGCCGGACTGAATAGGTCTACTTCTGGCTCGGGAGTCTTTGCGGGCGCAGATGGTGTAGCGGGTTTCCGACGACGAGCTGAACTGACATATGCTTGTGATGTCTGCTCTTCAACTTGCTCTCTGCTGAGCTTGGTCGGCTGTCGAGGAGCACTCGTGGTTTGAGTTGGGAAACGCTGTTGTGGAGGAGCAGATCTCTCTGGCAGCACTTGCGCGGGAGACCGTCCTCTTAGCGGCGAGGAATGGGGTGGATCTTGAGGAATACGAGGAGAAGCCTTTGCCGGCCTGTTTGGTCGCCCCTCACCGGCCTCAAGTAGGGCAGCCTCGTCTGTCATGTTGATCGCAGGAACTTTTCCATGACCATTCTGCTGAGCTCGAGGTGGTTGTGGTGCAGTGTCCGATTTGCGTGAATCTGTGCTGGCGTCTCGCATCCATTTTGGCTGATTCGGATCACCATCTTGCTGAAAGTCGGCCACGGCCTTTTGCACCTGCTTCCTCCCGGCTTTCCAAAGAGAATTGGCCGATTTGAAAAACGCGGAACCGACTTCTGTAGCATAATGGGAAACTTCCTTTTCCCCGGACGCGGCACTCTCAGGTCGTCTCTGCTGTGAATTGGACCTGCTCGAGTCTGCTCGCATCCAAGGTGGTACATTGCCTTGCGATTGTGGCTCTGGCTGCTTCATTGGACTCTGCGTCCGACCTGTCGCACTACCCTTGACTTTTGCCTGGGCTTCCGCATGAGCTTGGTTGAGGAGCCAGCTGACTGCTGCCTGAGGGTTTCCATTGGTCTCCTGAAGTGCAATCTGGGCACGGTCTGCAGGGAAGCCCATATCCACTAGCTCCGCTATCTGACGGTCGAAGGGTGTGCCTCTTTTCTGCGGCATTGCCTGCTGTTCTGGAGTGGGCTCTCTTGGTGGGGGTGAAGGCGTCGGTTGGGGCCTCGCTTGGACTGGCTTGCCCAAGTCTCCAAGAATGTCGTCGTCATTCGTGAAGGTTGGCTTCGTAGTTCGCTGTGCAGATGGCATGGAGCCCAATCCAAAAGGATCATCATCGTCTTCTGGGAATTGATTGCTCGTCGCGCCATTGCTTTGTCCGTTTGTTTGTGTTATCGCTGGAGTGCTTCTTCCACTGTCAAAGTCGGATCCTGGGGGTGGGAAATGGCTGCTCCTGTCTACTTTCGCAGACGAATTGAAGGAGGCTAGGATATCATCTACATCGTCACCAGCTCCCGGAATTTGGTTATTGATGTTCTTTGCAGGCTGAATCTGACCACGTGCTCCTGTCCCAAGCTTGTCCCATAGTCGCGCTTCCTGGTTGTGCCTGTGCTGCTGCTCTTGGATTTGTCTTTGTCTCTCCTCTTGCAACTGTCGTTGCCGATCCTGAAGTGTGAGATTGGTTTTGGCCTTGGTGGATGCGCCTGGCAGGAGGTTCGAGAAGCTGTCATTCGCTGGGGAGACAGACTTCAAAGGGGAAGCAGCAGACCCAACGCGGGCCACAGTGCTACCTGGTCTGCTCTGAGGTTGTGATGACAGAGAGGGTAAGGCAGGGTTAGGCCGCAAGGTCGGAGTATTCGAGGAGAAGGGATTGTTGCTGGCCGGCTTCAGCGGCTGCGATACTGGCGCCTTTGCGTTCCAGTCAATGCTGGATAAATCGTCCATGGCTGTGATGTTGATTGCTGCATCAGGGACCTGTCACCCGTAGTGGGCCGAGTTGCGCACTCATCATTGGAATTGTTGTATCGGTACAAGTTGGTAATGAAGGTTTCAAGACAACATGTGAATGTACCTGATGCTTGGCATTGATATTACCAAGGTCACACACAGCTCTAAAACGTGTTTCTGACCCTCGACAAGCACGTTACATAGCAAAAAGATATTGAGGATTACTGATGTATTATAAGGTTCTACTATATCCTGCCCTGTCGTATGCCGCGGTGGCTCTTCACTTTTTGGTACAATGCATCGCCGCCTTGATACGCCGCCTATGCATGCGTGTACATCATCTACCGTTCGCCATGAAAATGACTGATCCATCGCTTGGATCAGCCCTGTAGCTTCGTCGCTGTTGTCTCTGCTCGGATCCCAGCTCATCTACCGTACTCGACACTTGATCAAGTATGTCACCTCGTTTCCGTTCATGGGCCTTGTGAGGGCGCTCTACGCTTTGCGGCTACGAGTGACCCTGACATTGGCCTCATCGGCTTTGAGGACTTCGCGGACAGAGCTGTAAGATGCTTGACCACCGCTGAAGCGGCGCCTGGCCTCTCCCACGGTAGGAACTTTCTCGTCCTTCATCTCGACCAAGGCGCTGGTGGCACGACCACGGCCCTTCTTGACAGGCTTCTTGTAGGTGGCCGCATAGAAACCGAGGAAGAGGAAGAGGTAGCTGGAGAGGATGACCATGCCGGAAATGGCGGCAAACTCTTCGCCAGCACAAGTACCGTGGTTAGGCATCCAGGTGAAGTATGCTGAGGTAAAGTATGTGTACGAGGCGTAGTACACAAAGCCGAGGTCGATGACGAATTGAGTGATTTGCATAACGGTGATGTACTTCTTCCACCAAATGCGGATTCCACGTGCGGCCTGGAAGTAGTACCAGTACATGACAACATGGACCATCAGGTTGAGGACAATGGGGACCCAGGACACGGCTGTGTGACCGAGAAGCTGGGTGTAGCAAAGCAGCGCGGTGGCTCCATGGTGGTAGGTGTGTAGGAAGGTGAGGGGCTTCTTCTTGAGAAAAAGGAAGCAAGTATCGATGAGCTCGAGGAATTTCGTCAAATAGTTCATCTAGAGAATGTTAGTCCTTGCTGATGATGCCTGGCAGAGATCCTCGATGCCACATACATAATACAGGATTACAAGCTTATCCGTCCAGCCACCTGCGTGATCGCAAATGGCATGGAAGATTCCTCCTCTTACAATAGTCGGAATCAATTGCTCCAGAAAGAGAACCAGGAGAATGCCAGAGATCGCGGTCAGGTAGAAGTTGTGGATCTTGAACAGGCCATTGAGCTTGCAGGCCGGGCGATCACGCATCACCTCGCGACCACCAAAGATGATGATGTAGTATGAGATGAGCATTGTCGCGGTCGCAAAGTGCGTCGACATTGGCGTCTTGCCAGGCTCGAAGCGAAAGTCCTGCGGCCGGTAGCCCTTGACGGCAACGAAGGCCTTTTCGAAGATTGGCCATAGTTCGAGGCCGAACGGGCGATCGAGAGAAGGCACACCGTACCTGATCCATGAGGGGAGCGACATTGTGGACGTGGAAGGTGTAGACAATCAGCGGGGAAAGGACTCGAAAATGTTGGCAGCGCAAGCAAAACGCGTGAGACGGTTGATTATGTCCCTGATACGGCGATCGCGGAAAGTATACCGACCTGGCGTACAGATAAAGCACTGCCGGTTGAGCAAAGGAAGGACGAGAAGCGAAGAAGGAAGAGCGCAACGGCCGGTAGGTGCAGATGCAGGTAGCGGAGAAGATGACAGAAGATGTAGCTGAGGAGTCGGTTGGTGAAGTTAAGGGGCCTGACGCGGTTCCTGGTCGGTCGATGGCGGGAAGAGAGACACGCAAGAGAGAAAGACACTTTTTTCGAGAAGCTAATTGAGTCTGGGGAAATGAGGTGAAATTGGATGGCCCGTAGCTTGTGATGTCAAGTGTCTTGTCGCCTGATTATTTGACTGGCCGAGGACTTGATGCTACTGATCAATCAATCCTAGGGTGCCGAGCCATACAAGTAGAGTAGTGTCAACAGAGTGACATTATTGTTATTTTATTAGTGATGAGAATCATCGCCCGAATTGGTAGGACCAATTCTTGACCAATTAATTAATTAATTATAATAAAAATCTCGCGGCTGCTGTTGTTCTGCCCCGGCCCAACATTGGCAAGCCTAGCCGCCTCCCACCTTTCCTCGGCTCGTGTACCTTGGCTCACGGACGTCATTTTGGAAATTTTCCACCCAAGCATCTTTCGGATATTATACGTTGTACCCCTCCATGCCAGCCTGTACTATTCTATCCCAATACAGCAGTCATGATAGCCAGGGATGAAGAGCCGGCCAGGCTCCACGAAGACGACATTGACGATGTTCTCTACTCGGTCCGCACAAATGACAAGGAAGAATTGAATGGCTTTCTCAAAGCGCTTGCAAACAAGTACTCGACTACCGAAAAGGCCGTCTTGTTGTCAAGCATAGCGGAGCACAGCGGCAACACGGCTATCCATTTCGCTGCGGCCAATGGTCTGAAGGGTACTGTACTCTTCCGAGGATGCTATGGAACGCTGCTAAGATGCCAATCTAGACTTGCTCAGTCATATCCTCCAGCTACTCGATCTTCCGCCTGGCTCGGAATTTGTGAACGAGCGCAATCAATCTGGTAATACCTCCCTACACTGGGCATCCCTGAACGGCCACCTGGAAACGGCAAAGATTCTAGTCGAGGCCGGCGCGGATCTCTGGGTACGAAATTCTGCAGGCAACTTGGCCGTCTTCGAAGCTGAGAGGGCCGGCAAAGACGATGTCGTGGCATATCTGCTGAAGGTTGGAGGTACAGAAAAGGAGAATGAAGATGAGGATGCAAGCGGTGTCGAAATGAAGCAAAATGCACAAACAGAGGATGTGCAGGTGGACGATGCAATGGAAGGAGCTTCCCAAGACATGGCCGCGACTGACTTGAATGGTTGAATTTCTCGACTCGGTGCCAGAATGCCCTTATCGCTCAGGCAGGCGCTCGATAGACGGCTTCGACACCCCGACCATTGGCGCCTGCGTCATCTGGAATCGACGTATGCCAGGAAGGATACTGAGGTGGACCTGTCGAGCAGGAGCGTCTCGTGCCACCCACTCCGTCGTCTGCTGCTGATCTAGCTCCCTCCAGCCTGTATTAGGAGTGCTCTCTTCGCTGCTCGAGTTGACTTCTGGCACGACGGACAACTTCTTTATTAGTCGAGGACGACTGGCGATCTCTCCCTGCGGTGGCCTGTGGCAGGCATGAGCATCTGCCAAGCTGTATCTCGATCGCGCACATATCCCGGCAATCGCGTCGATGGACCTTTGCAGTTCTGACGACTCAATGGCGTCAACAATGCTGTTGAATTTGAACAAGGTTGCCGAGGGGTATGCAATGGGCTCGGGTTGTTTAGTGTGCTTGTGTCGTCCCATCTGTGGAGGTGAATGCAGGCTTGGGTGCGGCTTCACAAGGACTGGCCCCACTAGAGGCCGCACTGGTGATAGTATAGGTGAGATACGGGCAGCAGGATGCGGTGACGTTGGACTTGGTGTTCTGATTCCTTTCGTACCACTTCGCAAAATATTAATCAAGAGTTTGCGTGCCTCAGACATGAGTTGTGATGTGTCATCTGGTCAGGTACTCGAAAGTGATTTATTGGTGTGTTGACCGGATTGTGTGGGAAGAGCAGGCCTCTCTGGCTGGTTATCCAGGCCTGAAACATTCGTCGCAATAGATCTGAAATCTGTGTTGTTACCCTGAAGGAAATCTATTTGATCCGACCTGAGCATGTTTATATCAAGGTGTCCTGCAATCATGGCACATGTGATGTCTCCAGATGATCACCTGCATGAGAGAGATGCATGAGATGCTTTTGCCGATGTTTGCCCGGCGCATCGAGACAAAGAGCAGGCCGTCTCCGTCGTCCAGCTCATTTTTTCACCGTCCACCTTTCACTCCATGCTTTCATAATCCCTGGATGCTCCCTAGCCGCTTCGTTCTCTGCATTACGTCTTTGGTTATTGGGTACATGCAACATGGCGGATGACCTCATGGTCAAAGGAGCTGCCAAGCGCGCTCGCTCGACTTCAGACGCCAGCAGAAGCGACGAGATTGGTGAGGGGCACAAACAGACAAAGATCAGTCGGACGACAGAAGAAAACGCCGACAATCGCCAAACATCACCTCCCACGGATGGTGTCACGTCAAGAGGTCGGAGTCCATCTGAAGACGGCGAAGAACGAGACGACGATCCTCCATTGCCAGACGAAGAACCACCCCCATTACCAGATGAGGAGCCACCTGCAGACGAACCCTCTGACGATGGTTGGGAGCCTCGCTGGGACTACAACAGTAATGCATGGTACTACTTCAATCGGTTCACAGGCATCTCGCAGTGGGAGAACCCTCGTGTGCCAGAAGCTACTGCCGCGCCGCCCTCGACGACCGGGGCACCCGGCACAGAGGCCGCGCCAGGCACTGAGGGTGCGCTCCGGTCGACAGCCTCGGGTCCGCCTCCAAATTATATGGGCTACAATCCAAAGATACACGGTGATTGGGATCCGAACGCCGACTATGCCAAGTACCACCGACCAACAGCAGAGGAAGCAGCCGGAGACATAGCTACCGATGCGGCACCGTCCGCAGACGACCTCAGCGAAATGTACCAGCAGAGTGCCACCTTCAATCGCTTCACCGGCTCCTTCCAAAGCAAAGAGAGGGGACCAGATGCACACAACGATGAAAACAAGAGCAAAAGACAAATGGAGGCCTTCTTCGATGTGGACAAGGCCGCCAACGCACACGAGGGTCGTTCTCTCAAGGCGCAGAGACAACGCCAGAAGCTGTCCAAACAGCAAATCCAGGACTTCAACAATAAGAAAAAGGCCAAGAAGATCAAAAAGGATCGCGATTGGCTTACGTCTTGAGGCCCAGCAGTGAGTTGCTATTGTTGATGTGATCATGACATGACCCCACGAATCGTACAATCGTAAAAGCATCAGAGTTTGTATTCTCACCCGTGACTGACTGCAAGTAGCATCTCCCCACGCCGTACAAGGCAAGGCATTCAAGCTTTCATGAAAAGGCATGTAAGCGGGCAGTCGAGGCGAGACGTTGAGGTCGACTGCACCAAACGAGATACTCGGACAAGTAGGCCGAGTCTGAGGGAATAGAATCCACGACGTTTCCAATGACAGATTCGGCCAGGCCCGTACAACGAAGACCAGTTTGATAGATCAAAGTAGCCAGTCAGAACAAGAAGCGTTTACCCCCAGTGACCAAAAGACGATGCCACGGGACAGAAGGACGTAGCGAGAAAGTTCTGCTAGAGGCAGGTCACCGACACAGGATTGTAACGAAGAATCATGGAAACGGCGAATGCCAGAAGAGAAGGACGGTAGTCTCTCGGGCCCGGCACCACCGTCGACGACGACCTCGACAAGAATACGTAGCATGCGAGACACTTGCCGACGGATACGAAGGTATGCTTATTGAACAAGCAAGTAGACGACGAGGCGTCCAGTCCAGGGTCGTCGATGGTTGTAGTTACCACAGCGGTGCCTCATGATCGACAGGCACCGTCCCACCCTACCGGAGCAAAAGACCCGGACCAGACATGTTGGTGCGAGTAGTGCTGAGGAGGGCTTCTCCCTGATCATCCTTTGACCAGCAGCCAGCATCCTTCTGCCCCCCCCCTCTCCGTCGGCGCCCTCCGCTTTCGGTTTGCCGATAGTGGAGGATTCAGGACCAGAAAGATACCGGCACTATGGATATTGGAAACTACCAGATCCCATTGTGTTATCGTGACCATGAAATCTGATAAAGCCCAGCCCTCCTAACTCCCATTCGAGGACTGCTTGCGTGTAAGCCGTCCCAGTAGAGGGGGACAGGCAATAATCGTATCCTCTCCAACCATCCCGGTGGCAGGCGGCGGTTTCTGGCATATCGAGACGTTTCGACCGCCTCTTGCCCGGTCGAGCATACGACGGAAGCAAGTCTCACTGTCGTTGCAACGGCCTCTCCGTTTCTGTTCTTGCTGCCGGGCAATTCGGCGCTGTCATTGGTCGATGGGGGGATAGTCTACTGCGCGTTAGATATAGAGGACCAGCGAGCAGGTTGGCACAGGGCAATCGACGGGTAGCAGCAATGGTTCTCTAGTCCTCTTCGTCTCCCCAATGATGCCATCTTCTCCTCTGTGCTTCCTTTCAATACTGGTGTAGTTGCAGACTTGTCGGCCGTCGAAGCTCTCTCACTCTCTTCGATTTCCCTGGCTTCTTTGCTCCTTCCATCCTCGTCCATCCTCCAACCGAAACAAACCCACATCGGCACGCTCCCACAGCCCGCTTCCCCCTGTCGACTCCCCCTCACAACTCGATTTCTTTTCTTCTTCCCACCGCACAAACCACCTGCTGCGAACCTTGCGTCAGCCCCTCGCATTAGCGACACTTGCAAGCCGAGCGCCCCCGCCTGTTAGAGACGCGCACCATCTGCGACCTCACAGGCGCCCCCCCCAAGAAGTAGAAGCAGAAGCAGAAGAAGAAGAAGAAGAAGGAGCAAAGGCGACGGCCAAGATGGGCCTCTTCAAGAACAAGAGCAGGAACGACAGTTCCATAACAGCCGACAGCGACAAGAACTCGACCCATGGTAGTATCTCAAAGGCCGCCTCCATCTATGTCAAGACGGTGAACTCTTCACCCTCGGCCAATGCCTCCCTCCCCAATATTCCCCTCCCTGGTGCGCCAGACTACTCGATCAACCCGGCTGGCTTCCTCCGCAGCATCCATGCGGTACGCTCACGCAGCAGGGAGGTCATGCACATGGCCAAGAAGAACCAGCTGAAGCACTTCCATGTCGACATGGCAAAGTTTGAGGAGACGGCGCAGTATGTCGTGATGATCATCAAGGTGAGACAGCCCACAATCTAGAATTCAGCCCATGACTGACTTGCAATGCAGAGAGACTATGCACCTGACTATGCCTCAATTCCCCCTCATGGAAGGTGGCAGCACTTTGAGGTCGGCGGTCGCCCGCGTGTGGACCAGCTCATGGCTACTTGGCCCAGCTCAGTCACCACCCAAGAACGCTGCCGCCGACTGATCGACCTCTTCCTCGTGTCCGTCCTTCTCGATGCAGGTGCTGGAACTAAGTGGCAGTACAAGAGCAAGGAGAGTGGAAGGTTCTACAAGCGCAGCGAGGGTCTCGCCGTGGCCAGTTTGGAGATGTTCAAGGCTGGTCTCTTCAGCAGCAACCCCGACAATCAGTGCCAGGTCGATGCTGAGGGTCTCAAGAGATTGACCAAGGATGCCATGGCCAAGGCTCTCCAGGTCACTGAGCAGAACCCGCTGAATGGTCTTGACGGACGAACGAACCTGCTCCTTCGTCTTGGTGACGCTCTCCGCGGTAACTCTGAGATGTTCACAGACGACGCGAGACCCGGCTGCATGCTCAGTGAGTGCACACCGGACCTCCTCCTACACATGAGTTGATGCTAACAATGCTCTCAGACTACCTGCTCTCCCACCCGTCCACCCAGGCTTCGAGCGTGCCTCTTATTCCTGTCCCAACCCTCTGGAATGTGCTCATGGACGGTCTTGGGCCCATCTGGCCATCTACCCGCACCAAGCTCGACGGACAGTCTCTTGGTGACGCTTGGCCTTGCGAGTCTCTCCCTGACACCGGCAACCCCGCCGACAGGATCGTTCCATTCCACAAGCTTACCCAGTGGCTCTGCTATTCCCTCATGACCCCGATGACCAAGCTGCTTCACGTGCACTTTGCTGGCGTCGAGCTTCTCACTGGTCTGCCCGAGTACCGCAATGGTGGTCTGCTCGTGGATACTGGCCTCCTCACTCTCAAGAAGGACGATGCCGTCCGAGGTCTCCAGCAATACCAGTACAACGCCATGAAGGAGGGTCAGCCCAATGTCGAGGTCGTACCACTCTTTTCAGCCGACGACCCAGTCATTGTCGAGTGGAGAGCATTGACCGTCGCCTTCCTCGACGATCTGCTCATTGAGGTCAACAAGCAGCTCGGACTCCGAGGCAACGCCCAACTCTCTCTTGCACAAATGCTTGAAGCTGGCACATGGAAGGTAAGACAGATCAGACGCCTGTCATCAGATGCATTCGCTAACATTTCTACAGGGCGGTCGAGAACTCGCAGAAGTGTCGCGGCCAAACACCAAAGAACCACCGATCATGATCCTGTCGGACGGCACCGTCTTCTAGTCGGAGCATCCGTCCTTCATGCAACGATCTGATTGGATTCTTTTGCGCGCATCCTCTATACCTGAACGTTCGACCGCATCATACCCCTCTTCGGTCCATTATTAGTCCATTTACCCAGATTGCTCTTCAACCTCCGACTCATTCTCCCCGTCCTCCTCTAGGTGCGACTTCTACCCCTACTGCAGACGATTGAGGCACACCAAACACCGTATACATCTTGTTGAAAAGAGACCAGAAGGGAAGCGTTCACATAGGGTTGGCTGCCCCGGCGAGGCATTAGCTTGTTGCGTGTTGTGTATTCTTCGGAAATATTCTTTTTACAATGTCTTGCAGGGCGGTATCTGCTTGCATCTTTGCTCGTTCTGAGTCGCATCTCTCTCTCTTCGCCTGTCTGTTGATGGAAGCACGTGGGTGGTCGTTCAGCCTGCGAGGGTAGACAGACAACACTAGTAGTGTAGCACAAAGACTTGACCGCGTATGAAAACACTGTTAATCGTTTACTGCTTGTCTCATGGCGAGTGATCTGATATGCGGGTCGACCTTGTCAATCTAGTCCTCGATGAACTCTGCCGCTTCAAGATCCTCCAATGCACCATCGCCATCGCCACTCGCGAGACGTTCCTCATCTCCAGAACCTGCATCCTCGTCTTCAACACCTCCCTCTTCGTCGGCATCTGCCAAACTTTCTGAAGCCGCGTTGCTGTCTTGTCTGATAGCTATGCCATATCTCCCGCTCGGCTCCCGCAATCTCCTCCCCTTGCCCACTCCCTTTACACCCTGCCTGATCAGCGTCCTAGCATTCATGACCAGCTCCACCGCCTTCTTGATCTGGTCTTTGTCCAGTCCCTCTCTCTCACACTTGGCCGCATCCAAGGCTATCCCCTCCACATTCTCCTCGGTCACCACCCCCGGCACCCTCTTGGCCGCGACCTCATACGCCTTGGCCCACTGCTCCGGATCCTCCCCTCCCTGTATCAAAGCAATCATATCCCTCATGAGCACCCTAGCCGTGGCCACGGTCCCATTCCCCCACCAACCATCATGCTCATCACACTTGTCCATCACCTCGGCGGTATCGAACAACTCCCTGATGACCGGCTGCGTGATATCCATGATCTGAAACGTCTTGTTCACCCCCAATCCCCTGCCGTCAAACACGTGGTCCCGGCCTTGCTCTCTCCGTCCCTTGATCCCCTGGTGATCTGCCCCTTCGTCCCTGCCCGTGGCCCGGAACTCGGGCCGTTTGTACTGCCCGGACGTGGCTTTCTTGTTTTTGCCCTCGAGCTGGAAGACGAGGATCTGGCGGTCTTTGAACTTGGGGTCGACGCGTGGGTCGACGCCGTACAGCACGTGGCAGTCTTTCCAGGGCCCGGACTTGAAGGCGTACCCTGCGTATTGCGTGGCGTCTTTGAAGCTCTGGTCGGAGAGGGGTGGGCAGAGATTCATGGCGGCGCGGCGGGTGGTGACTTGTCGCGTGGAGAGGAGGGAGGTGAGGGACTTGACGGCGTCTTGTAGGGATCTCGGGCAGGTGTTGAGTGCGGGTAGAGTGATGGGGTAGGCGGTGGGAGAGGCATCTTCGAAGCGTATGGCTGGCTGGTGGCGCTTGCGTGGGATCGCCGTGTTGTTGCTTTTGAGCCGGCCTGTCTCGTCGACTGTAGTCACGGTTGCGCGATTCTGAGCGTAGCCATAGCTTAGGGGCTGGGCGTACGGGGCGAAGCGCGGAGGACCGGGGATATGTTGGGGGTTGGCAGTCACGCTCATGTCTGGTTTGAAGTTCTTGACTGAGGATAGGTTCAAGGGGAGGAGAGAGCTGACCATGGAGCGGAACAGAGGTGAGTCCTGGGACATGTGCTGAAAGTCTGGCAGGGAGCGGAAGCGATGTGATATGTTGATCGTGCCAACTGGCTCAACGGAATATTCACCCTGTGCTGTCGACAGCTTCTCGAGAAATTCGTCGGCCTTGAGTGGTAGTTTGCGGTCATCGTCGGCCGAACCATTCTGATGAGCTTGCGATGTGCGGCCATGACCATCCCATGAACCATTCTGCTGATCTGCATGGTCATTGTGAAACTCATAAGGCTCGTCAGTTCCTCGCCTACGCTTGCGACCAGTCCGTCTCGGAAGGACGATGCGAAGCAGCACGTGGTCTACTTCTGCTCTTTGAGACACAAGCTTCTTTGCAAATGGATCATCAGGACGTAGCGATGTCGCTGCCGATGCTTTTTTATTCACAATCTGATAGCAAAACAAAAGTCAGATACCTGCCTTGAATGTACAGCAATGCTTGCATCAATGCTTTGCAAGGCACACTCAGTGACCTACCTTCTTGAGGTGCTGCTCGCCTCCAAGCACCTTTACTGCTCTATCAATGTCTCTGATGATGCACGGGTGCTCAATACCGACGATTCGATCGTGGGGCACTGTCAAAGTTCTGCCAGCGGATTCAGAGCCATCAGATCCGGACATGACGGATGACGGCCTCGGGCTGCCCAAGTCCTGACCATCTGCGTATTTCCCAGGCATGGCCATCTCTGTGTCAACGTCTCCCATGTCGATAGCTACAGGCCCTGTCCTGCTACGTCGCCCAGGCAGTACGGCACCGTATCAGCTTGCGTCTGGAATCAAGTGGGTGGCAGTCTGTCGGACAACGGTATCGATGTGCGCATGGACGACAATAGTGAGCCGTTCTGCGACGTGGGACATCAACCAACGGTGGAATTTTCGAACGGTTATGTGAGCGAAAGAAGGTCGATAAAGGCTGAAAGTGAATTTGAGGCTCAAGACGGAAAGAAAGGCAGCGCGGGATCATCCGGAGCATCACAAGATCTAGCAACCAATCGCTGGGCTTCAACCTTCGCAGGCCAGATCATGGATCCTCCCTCACCCTAGCGAGTCTCCCAAACATCCAGGGATTCTCTGTTTTCGTCGATAGATCTGCCAGTCATTGCTGGAGACCTACGTCAAGCTTCCAAAGACTCGATCCTCGACTTTACGGCCACACGATCAAGCACAAAGCTTCCCACTCGAGCTCATCTCTTATTCATCACAGGGGACCAAGAGCTTGGTGGGCAATTCGCAAGATACGTACCGCCTTATTAGCGAGACCCTCTCGAGAGAGTTGCCGAACCCTGTGCTTCCGCCGTGGTGGAGCATCGACGTCCAACCCTCCTACTCCTCACCCCATCATCACAGCAACGATATCAGCTCTCACACACCGTCTCTTCTGCCCATGGATCCGTAGCATCGACCTGACGACCTGACGACCTCTTCTGACGAACCTTCCATTCATCACCAAACAACGTCATTCGTCACCGACCACAGCCCACATCTCGACCCACAGCTCAATTCAACACCAGGGAGCTTGTTTCCGACAGACTTGGCGAGCTCAACTGCAGCCAGCCGTCAACACTCCCTTCAAACCCCGAAATACAGACTTGTCGAGGCCACCATGAAGGGATTCCGCCAGAGAGTGGTGAGTTTTCAGTCGTTCCGGGCCTTTGGTGTGCGCCTCAAGCTGACCGTCGCGCAGAGCATCCCCCGCAGTTGCACGCATTACCCTCTACGAAGATTGTGCTAATCTACCACTCAGCTACAATTGACGCGTCAGAAGGACAGCAATAAGATCACAAAAAAGAGCAAGGGTGATTCGGGTACAGCTTCTCCAGCTTCTGCGCAATCGCCGGCCAATTCAGCTCAGCCGACTCCTTCCTCGTCGCAGCATAACCTCACAGAATCGCGGACAAAGTCGTCGAGCTCAGAGTCGGCACGCGATGGCCATTCCGAGGCTCGATCACAGCAGTCGCATCAGTATGTCCCTCAGGGACCTGGCTCCAATGCATCCTTGAGTTCATCAGTACCATCCACGCCCGGAAATCGTTTTGGTAGCGGCGGCGGTCCGCTACCGCCAAGTGTGGTCATCTCGCCAAGCGCGCCCGTGAGTATCAGTTCGAACGTTGCTTGCTCGTGGGAAGACTTACCATCCTCCAAGCATGTTCCACCTCCAGGCGCAGCAGAGACGATGCCTCACGACCTCGCACCACCCAAAGCCGGAACGAAATCGCTGCTCTTCGACAGACTTCAGACAACCCCGAAAGACGTAGTGCCGGAAGGAATTCGCACTCCAAAACGCCAGCACTCGTCACGATTTGACATTTCGGATCAAAAGCAACGAGAACTCGAAAAGCTACCTGGATTCCACGAAGTCGCACCAAACAGGAGGCAGGACCTGTTCATGCAGAAGCTCGACCAGTGCAACATCATTTTCGACTTCAACGATCCCAGTGCCGATATGAAGTCCAAGGAGATCAAACGTTTGGCTCTTCACGAATTGCTTGACTATGTCGCGCAGAACCGCCAGGTCATCACTGAGCCAATGTACCCGAGAGTGGTCGAAATGTTCAGCAAGAATTTGTTCCGACCAATTCCGCCTCCTGTCAATCCGCAAGGAGAGGCCTTTGACCCTGAGGAAGACGAGCCCGTTCTTGAAGTTGCATGGCCGCATATCCAGGTCGTCTATGAGTTCTTCCTGCGATTCATTGAGAGCCAGGACTTCAACACCAACTTTGCAAAGCAATATATCGACCATTCATTCGTCCTCTCGCTTCTAGAACTATTTGACTCGGAGGACCCCCGAGAACGTGACTTCCTGAAGACGACTCTGCACAGGATCTATGGCAAGTTCCTCAACCTGCGATCCTTTATCCGACGATCCATCAACAACGTCTTCTTCCAATTCATTTACGAGACCGAGCGCTTCAATGGTATTGCTGAGCTTCTCGAAATACTCGGATCCATTATCAACGGTTTCGCACTGCCACTGAAGGAAGAGCACAAACTTTTCCTGACAAGAGTCCTCATTCCGCTGCACAAGGTCAAGAGTCTCAGCATGTACCACCCGCAGCTGGCCTACTGTATCGTGCAGTTCCTGGAGAAAGACGCCAGTCTCACTGAAGAGGTTGTCCTCGGTCTTTTGCGTTACTGGCCAAAGGTCAATAGCACAAAAGAGGTCATGTTCCTTAACGAGGTCGAGGACATTTTCGAGGTCATGGACCCAGCAGAATTCGCCAAGGTTCAGGAAGCACTCTTCACACAGCTCGCAAAGTCGGTATCAAGTCCGCACTTCCAAGTAGCGGAACGAGCACTATACTTCTGGAATAACGAGTACTTTTGCAACTTGGTCAGCGACAATGTCGAAGTCATTTTGCCGATCATGTTCCAGCCATTGTATGAGAACTCGAAGGGCCATTGGAACAGGTAAGACATCATGTATCTCGAGTCGATGCTTGTGCTGACATTAAAAAGGACAATTCACGGCATGGTCTACAACGCCATGAAGCTCTTCATGGAGGTCAATCCACAATTGTTCGATGACTGCTCTCATGACTACACCGAGAAGCAGAACAACGCAGACAATGTCAAGAAAGACCGACAAGCTCGTTGGGATCGCCTTGCCGCTCTTGCCAAAACGCAAACGAACGGCAATCCTCTGCCCAAGACGATCACACACACGAGCCAAGGCATTCAGGGTCCGCCACGAGTCGTTAGTCCGGTCCGGGTAGACGAAGCAGACTCGCTCGGTACCGCGCGACTGGGTAACCTCAAGCTCGCAGACGAGGCGTCCAGAGCAACGGCGGCGGCGAACGCTGTCCGGTGAAATCCGGTCGGGCTCGGCATTTGGAGCAACATAGAGCAGGGCCCGGGATGAATGGAAGGACTACGCACGGGGGGTTCGGATACTCCTCACAGGCAAAGGTGCATTGGCGCATAGGAGCACATGGGACTTTTGGCATACAGAAAGCAGGGAGCTCGTGGATCACGGCAATGTAATATGATCCATTCCGCTACAGAGTTTAGGGCGATGTGCGCATTAGACGAGAAAAAGGGCGAAGATGCAAGAGAGAGAAGGATGGGAGCAGTCGACGATGAAGAGGTAACTCTGCTGCACTTTGGTATTTTGGTGTTTCTGATACGAGACGGCCGTAGAAGAATGGAGACTTTGATGTTATCTCTTCCTCATCGTGACACCACCCTGGCAACGCATCGATCATAGACTTCCCCGTACGAGAACAGGAGCAGTGCCAAGTGGGTTGGCGGATAGTCTTTGCGATTCTCTATAGCATTTGTACCGATCCACTGCTCCAATGCATCCACAACTTCGCTCTCCATTCGCTCTCCATTGCGCTCCTTCTTACAATTACACGCGCATCTCCTCTCTGGCCTCTTTTCGAAGTCTGATGGAAACAGGCTGAGTGGAGTTCGGCCTTTCCTTCTACGAAGACTCGGGGTACAGGACCTCCTTGAGGTTCACGCCCAGCTCTTCCCGAACCGGCTCCAATTCCTTGAGGTACTCGTCATATTGGTTCTTGTTCTCGACCTTGGCTTTGATACCTGGATGACGTTAGTGTTTCGTCCATAGGTATGCGGCTCGTATTGTGGCCGTGTAGGTATTGAGCATCCTGACCTTCAAAGATTCGGACAGCAGTGGGATAATCGTTCACCCTGCGGGCTGCGCGGAGGGCGGCGGTGATGACGGAGGGAGAGGGGACGAGATCATATGCGAAAGCGTTGTTGAGGTTTCTCTGCGAGAATATGAGTACTGTGCTTGCGGGTCATGCAACACGGTGATCGTGCTGGCGCGTAGAGTGGACCCCGGGAAGCCTACCTGAAGCTCGAAGACGTCGTTGACTTGCTCAAACTCCTTTTCGTATCTGTTGAAAGACCAGTGTCAGCCATTGTGGTCTTGTGGGTTCGCAATGACATATATGTATATCCTCAATGGGTCCTCTGAAGCTCGAACCACCTCCCTGCTCTTGCTCTTAAAGTTCTGTGTTGGATTAGAGACAGCCTTACCTGGCAGTGAACTCCTCGAAGCTCTCCTCGTGGTGAGGATCATGCGCATCCACATCAGCGCTCATCCTCGCCGAGACAGCGAATCCTCTGGTGTTCCTCGTCGACTGGAAAACCTGGCTGCTGCTGGTGGGACGCGCGACAGCGAGACGTGCTGCGCGGGCTGTGCATCTCGATCTTGCCGCAAGGCGAAATACAGCTGTGGCGGACATTTTTGTACCGATGTTGAGGTCGGAGGAGTGGAGTGGAGAGGTCAATGGCAATTAACAAAAGGTATGGCTGCGTTGCGAAGAGGTGTTTCGGGATGATGCTGGGAGAGATCGGGACGGGAAAATTTCGGAGCGAGCCAGAGCCAGTCACGTGGTCAGGGCTCGAAGGAAAGACAACGTTCACTATCCTCATTCTGACACTGATCCATAACTTTCATCTCTGTGTATTTGCATACGTATCGTCACCTAATCTCTTCCGATCTGCGACGCCATAGTCCTCGTCGTCACATTACCCCATACCTTTAGGTCTGATCCCATTTCCCACCTCCTGCAATCCGTGCAGCCACGAAAGTGGATGATGATCATCTTGCAGTCCAACAGCGTACTCAAAGCCTTCAGAAGGAATGCATTCATAGCTTCAAATCCCTCTCGCATGGAGCAAAGTTCCTTCACGTTGCCGGCGTGCCGCAGCGATGTCGATCGCCCTGAAGGTATGCGGCTTTCGCTGCGCAATGATCTCCTGCATCGGTACCCAGCACACCGATTGTGGCGGCATGCGTGGTAATCCAACACGACCATCTCAGCCATAGCCCCTGTCAAGCGATGCCGTGCTAGCGTTCATTACTCTCGAGTCGTCCAGTTGCTTGGTCATTTCAACAGAACGCTGAGCTTCAGTCCTGGAAGATTTTGCGTTAATGTCTAACTCTTCAAATCGCGGCCGAGACCGCATTATATTGACCCTTGCAGAGTTGAAGTATGCCTCGCTCGGGGGCAAGACGACTGCCAGGTTTGTGTTCTCGGTCAAGCGAGTGATGAAGAACATGAAGCGGCCAGTCTTGATCTGCAGCTCGGCAAAGTTGGCAGATCCCGCAGGTAGACCAGTGTGCTTGGCTATACTTTGCTTATGACTTTTGAGAATACTCGATAGCTTTTCGAAACGATCTTTGAACGGGTTTCCCGCTTCTTCCCAATCCCGTGAAACGTGTGTAATGGTCAGACATGTTATCCTCTCGTACAAGATGAGCTCATGAGCATGAGTGACGTCCGCCATTTTGTTCAAAAGACTTTCGATGCTTGTGGCGTTCGGGACAAGATGGTAGATAACCTGAGTCCAAGCCTTGAACAAGCTCTGGTCCCAAATGCTGGTGCCCCAGAATTCAATTTCCCTTCCTGCTCCAGGGCCAGAACCACCGAATCCATTTTCGATTCCTACTCGTCGGATCTCCTGGCTGCGATGGGCAAGGACGAGTTCCTTCTTGTCCGGAGCAATCAGGTCCATCTTGTGAATGAGAACAAAGATCCGAGCATTAGGCGTATACTCTCGCAGGGCCGTGATGATGGATGCGAAATTGACCAGGTCCGCGTTGAATTCACGCGACTCTACATCAAAGACAAAGATCAGTACGGCCACAGCGCTAAAGACGTGGGAGCGCTGATTGGTAAGGTAGCTTTCAGTGAAGCCATCTTGACCACCACAATCCCAGAGATTGAGAGTGAGATTCCCCATGAAGCGAATATTACTATGCTCGACGTCAATGGTCGCTCCCAATCTTCGGACGTCCTTGGCGACATAGTTGCTGAAGATGATTGATCTCATGGACGATTTGCCAGCTCCAGATTTGCCCATGAGCAGCACCTTGCGATTCTTGTGCCGCTTTGGAATGGTGGCACTCATACTGATGTGATTACGACCGGCGATCAGGCCGATCGATCTGATTCAGAAATTAAACCTGCATTGTTCTGCATTCAAGGAGGGCTGGCAGGGTGATGCTGCGGGCTGACATCCATTTGCGACGTCACCGCCCGGCAGAAACTGGAGGTTGGTTTGCAGATCAAAACACGACAATGGCTGTGCCCTCTTCACAACCACAGACACACCTCTCGAGCAGAGGCAAGCTGCGCCTCAGGTAAGGTTCACTAATAGCGTAGTTCACTTGTCGGATACATCATCAGACCGAAAGTCTTCAACATCATGTCTTCGACCGCAATTGCGGCCACAGGATCGTCCTCGAATGCTCTCAAGCCTGTGAATCAGAAGCTCGCTCCTGCACATCAGCAGTACAAGTCTCTTCCGCCTTCACCGGCTCCTCAGACCCCTGGTTCGCGGACGCCCCAGCAATTGCCGCAACCGGGCACATGGCGACATCCACAGATGGATGAGATTGCAAGGAGGCAGAACCAGGCGAGCTTCACGAGCGAGCACGTCAGGTCTGCTATACAGAATGGAATCTTCTTCGCGGTCTCATTGGCTGCGCCGAACTTTACATCTGCTTTGTACGTTGGGAGAGTCCTGTGACAGCTTCCCTAAGCTGACAATATCAAGTGCTCCCGACTTTGCAAAGAGCCTGGTCAAACTCCTCAGTCCGTACGATGAGTATGCTATACTGGTTGTACGCCTCTTCTTCCTCATCAACTTCATATTCGCCTTCCGACCTCTTGCCCGCAAGCAGGACGACATGAACGACATCCCCCTAACGCCTTCACAACGACAACTGCTTGGCTTAAAACCGAGCGGCACACCACTCACACCCGGCTCGCGAATCATGACACCTCCGCGCTATTCCAGATCAGCCACGCCAAAATCCTCAGCATCCGATCGTGGGACTTCTCGATCTCCGGCTTCAGGTTCACCACTCGTAGGGAGAGGAAGGAGCGGGTCCATGGACAGAAGCATTGGGCACGGCAACCGAGCAGGGTCAGGGAGTCCATACACCGGGAGCCCGCTTCTCAGGGAGTCGTTGACGGGGAGTGCAGGGAGGAGATTGAGCTTCGATACAGGAGGTAGCAGCAGCAGTGGTCTACCTAGCACCCCCACTCCGAGCCTGGGCACAGGAAGGGCTAGTGTGGCGCTAAACAGCAAGTGGCTCTATGAGCGCAGCAGATCGTCCCCAAATGGTCGCAACTTGTTCTCGTAGCGTCATGACAGCATAGCGAATGTACAACAGTCTTCAACGACTTCCGTTCACTTTGCTTTGATCTTCTCCTCAGGTCCCCACATCAAAGCGCCGTCTTTACCTCCATCCACAGCAACACATTTCCCGTGCACGCTACCACTCCAGCGCTCGCTTGCCAGGACGAGCACCATGCGTGCTACCGCCTCAGCAGGGACTGGCTTTCCCAAGGCTGTTGTAGCCTGACATTCGGCCCACCACTCCCTAGTTCCGTCTCCACCTGTCTCGTCATGGAACCGCACTGTATCTACCGGTCCGGGCGCAACGGCATTCACCCTCGCCTTCTCGTGTATCCTCGGTGCATCGGCTCTTAAGCTCTGCAAAAGGCCATACTGCACCGCTGACTTTGCCGCGGCGTAGACCGGGCAAGTCCTCACGCCAAGATGCCCCGCTTCACTGCCGATAATGATCAATGCCGGATTTGAAATGTCTTGTCCTGAGGTGACGGTCTCCTTGATGCCTTTCAGCCAGAGCTGGGAAGTGAGCATCGTCCCCTTGACGTTGATGTCTAGGACACGGGACCATACCGCGGGGTCGGAATCGATGATGGATTGCGTCTGTGGAATGACACTCAAGTCAAGCGAAGCGAGGGCTACGCAGACCGAGACGGGCCCCTGGGCTGTAACAGCCGTCGACCAGGCCGATATAAGAGAGTCGGAAGAGGAAATGTCAGCTTTGACGGTCAGAAGGGAGGAACCATTTGGACCCTGTTCCGGGGTGGTGGAGGCGGTGGTGGGGTAGGACAGATCGAGTGACGAGACACGGGCGCCGGCGGAGAGGGCGGCGCGAACCACAACGCTACCTATCAGGCCGGCACCGCCAGTTATGAGAATATGGATGTTTTCGAGACCGAGGCCTAAGTCCAGAGACGGAAGGGTGGTGGGAGACGCCATTCTGATGCTATCGAATGAGGATTACTCAGGGCACAAATTTGATCAAGCTACACCAACACTTTACCGGCAATACTGTTCGGCCACGGATGCTGCATGAATGCGGCCAGGTCAATTTGCAGCTGCGGGGATGTTGTCGGTCGATCTGATGCCGAGCAAATCTTCTCCGCCGGCTATATATGTACACACCTCAGCTAACATATACGAGCAAATTTATTCGCCGCAACTTCGCCGTCGTTCAATGAGGTAGGCCAGATATGTAGCCTGTGTAAGCTCCACGCTCCTCGGTCGAACAGTGATGACAGGTAAAGTGGATTCACTGACGACAGAGGTATGTCTCGGTCCCATTCGCATCGATTCGTTCCCGCTTGGTCGAGATGTTGCTCTTCAACGTTGCTGTCCTTGATTTGGTAGCCAAGCTGTGGCAACACGCAATACTACAAATTTTACCTACATCAATCCTGTACTGCCCAGCTGGCGTTCTCATCCTATCTATATATGTGTTGCCAATCACAAGGACTTGTTCTGCACCGTCCTTACTTTCTTGAAAGACTTCTTAAGTCTGACGGCCGACCTCGACTTCAAGTCCGAGATGAACGGAGAGGTGGCAGGGGGGGTGACCTGTTCTTGACGGTATATCAGCATGTCGACCTGTCCCTAATCCGTGGGACTGCCTTTGACTCGAGCACTGGCAGTGTCTTTCTGGGATCACAATCGACCGTATTCGGCAAGGTCGACCAGAAGGTGCCGAACATCATCATACCACCTCTGCCTGATGCCTGGCAAGACGATGTAGTCCGCTTGAGCGTCCAGGCTGTCGACCACACACCACCACTTCACTGCCGCTTCTACAAATGGCGCATTTTTCCGCATCTTTGACTTTGGCGCTTCTCCAGCCGCTGTTCTTCCTGGAGGTCCGGGTCTCTTTACTTAGACTCCCCAGGTGGTGCATGCCACAAGCAATGGTTGCAGTGGAAGGACACCAGCTTTTCCCAGTCGACGGAGACAGACTGGCGAAGCACAGCCGATTGACAACACTGGCGCCTGTGCTTGACGTCTTGCGAGTAGAGTAAAGCTTGGTTGATGAACCTGGCAACTCGCATATTTCGATCAACTAGGTGGGAAGTTTGTCAACAAGCATGTCATGTTAGGACTCTTTTGAAAATTGGATTGGGTTTCAAAATCGAATACACCCAAGTTTTCTAACACTGCTCACCTAGTTGCGCACACATAGGAGCATGATACACTTACACAATCCTATGACAGAGATCCAAGTCACCTCACTATGGAGAAATCGGATCAGTGCCATCATGTATTCACATCCTCCATCTTCTGTACTCTCAGAGCAACAAGATGAGCGCCCACGAGCATGTGCGGACGACCTTCACATTCTCGTCGTAGTGGTATGTAGAGGAAGTCTGGCACAGTGTGACAAGGTTTGAGCCAAAATCCCAATTGTCATTGTTGTAACCAGCAATCTGGACCGAGAAGCGTGACCTATTAATTACAATGAGACTTCGGACCCAGGTTTAACTATCTAACGTGGTCGGCAAGCTCGTTAGTCATGTAACCTCGGTAGTCAAAATTCAGTTACCTTTACCTTCAACCACAAATAACAATAGCAATTCTGGTAATGAATTGATTCTATTTCTTGTTCCTAAGGCTGCATTGAAACAGCCTATGACCTTCTTCACTACATAGACTACACTTAAATGCTGCTTTCCTACTAGTACTAAATAATCGGCCTTCAACAACAACCTCTCTCTCCTTCGTGTGCTTATCTTGCTATTGTAAAGCCATTTAGCTACTCTCTACTCTAGTAGAGCTATCTTGAATAGTCAAAGATCCCTTCCCTCTAATTATCTGCTTTTTGACCTCCCTCTTCCTTTTAATCTTCTTGTTTTTAGCTTTGAGTACTGCATTCTTAGCTATTAAAATTGCCCTCCTATGAATAGCAGTTTTAAAGCCTTTAAGTAGCCTATCAAAGTGCGCATTAGTTAGAGACCTTAATAGCTCTCTTCTTTGCCTCTTTACGCTCTAGATAAGCCTTACTTACTTCTTGATTTTAGGGATTGTCTTAGGAGTCTTTAACTCCTAAGTTGAATTACTACCCCTTAGTAATAGTGTTAATAAGATTAGATCTAGCCTATCTAGAACTTAAGCAGGATTGAATGGAACAAGCCTAGAGGTAGCAAAGCTAGCCTTAATGTTGCTAGTAGTCATAGCTTGCCTATGGACTATAGCAAAGGCTAATAGGAACTCAACCTTGTCGATGTGATTATTGCTAAGCCTCATCTTTGCTTCCACCTGTTAACTATATGCTTTCTTTATAGGTGCAAAGCAGCTTACATCTAGAGGCTAAAGGATGTGTGATAAGTGTGTAGGCATGTAGAGAGTTAAGATGTTGTTCTAAAGGCAGAATTCCTTAAATTTAGTCGTCATATGGCTGCTATGTCTATCAAAGATAAGTAGCCTCCACTTGCTCTTCCTTATAAGATCTATGTGCTAATGGAAGTGCTTAATCTAGTCTAAGGAGAGCTCGTCATTGGTCTAGCCTTTGTCACTAACTACTAGCCTCTAGTCTAAAGGAATGCTAGTCTAATACTAGGTTGTCAAATGGACCTTTCTATAGAGGATAACAAAAGGGGGAATTAACTAGCCCTTTGTATTGATCCCTTTAATCACAGTAACCTATTCTCTGTTACTAGGCTAAACTATTCTTAGTCTCCCTTGTCTGTCTAATGATGTGATTACCTTTAAGGTTGAGATAACCCCTATTTAGAAGCTAGTCTCATCAAAGTTCTAGATATCATCCTTAGGGACACTATACTTGTCTATAGTCTCCTATACAAGGTTAAACTAAGCTTGGATGACCTTTAGATCCTCCTAGTATGCTCTCTAATAGTCAAACTTCCTGTTGTATACACTAGCTAGCTAAGGAGTACGCTTAACAAAGTTATATACCTATTTCTAGCTAACAGTATCTAGCTTCTGTGGATTCTTATTCTTAAGGATAAGATTAGCAATATCTCTGACATCTACAGCTCTTAGAGGGAATCCTTTATGCATAAGATCCATAATCCTCTATATTAGAAGATCCTCCTTAGCAATAGTGAATTTGCTTGTTGCTAATCGCTTCTCATAGACTGATACCTTGCCTTAGTGTCTTCGTCGGAGGGTCTTAAAACAGACCTTAAAGGCTTTTACAGCAGCTCGGAGCGATTTGAATTGACCTTGGTTAAATGCATAAAGGGCTAATAGTACTCTGCCTTCGTTTTAGGACGTCATTGTCATACAAAAGTGTGGAATACTACGCGTTAGAAGGGAGAGGTACGCGTTTTGTTGTGTTTTGACTACCGAGGTTACATGACTAACGAGCTTGCCGACCACGTTACTGCAGTGGGCTTAGTCATCCCAACCAGACTCCATTTAACGTTACCAGTTTTGGTACCACAACAGTCATGGGTCGACGTTGTTTAAACTTCGACATTCGTGTCGATAAAAAGGTATAACCATGTCTGACCCAATGTCACTCCTCTCCATTACTTCAATCGCACGGTGCTTGCTGCCAGGCAGTGAGCCATGGCTTCCAACTCGAGCGGTGATAGCGGACTCGTACAGTTCGTCAACCCTGCTACGGAACAACCCCTCTTCATTGCCGAATGGGTGACTTGTGCATATCCAGCGAGTGAAGTGTATGGAAGCTCGCCGAGGTACTTGTACTACGCACTTCTGGTGGCGGTCTTCTTCACGCAATGGTACCCCTGGCTGGCCAACGTCTTTCTTGGTGTGGCGGCAACATACGCTGGGACCGCCGCCATCGAAGCCATGGTGTTGAAAGCCTACAGTCATGCTGAGCCAGTCGCCCAGACTCTCTCTATACCGTTCGTCAACTCAACGGTGGCAATGGCGGACTCGGTTCTCTCTGCGATACCAAACCTAATCATGGACAGGGACACTATTGATATCATCCCAGAGGCATTAGACTTTGATATCGATGCAGTGCTCGCCATTACCGTCACTGCCTATCTCACCATGCTCCCGGTCCATTGCTGGTCGTCCTTTGTTCAACACAATCGAGCACGAAGACTACTTGTCCTACTTTGGAATGTGCTCATGTTTGCCGGGGCTTTATGTGCCCTGATTGTCTGGCCAACACTCCTCGACACACCTCTCCAATATCGCTTCTGCTATCCTGGCATCCTAGATTCCGAGTCGGTGACATCGGACGGCAACGTCAATGCTTCATTGGCCACACGCTCCTGGAACGAAACCATCTGGCAGACCTTTTCCAACTATTCCAACACCCTGGACCTCAACTCCAACTGCTTCTACCCCTGCTTCACCACTGATGAGATTCTTCGTCGACCCAACATGCTCGTCGCCAACACCGCCACCTACCGCTCCCCCCGCACCAAATCCGCCCTGGCCGCAGCCGGCATCTCCGACCCCTCCCCGGGTCTCATCAAAGAATACAACCTCACCCAACTCATGATCTCGGCCATTGTCATCACGGGCTTCACGATGATCATCATGCTCCTTTTCCTGCTGACCGGGGCATCCCGCCTCTCCCGGGTCCCCCTGCACCGTCCCAAGGAGATCTTCCACCGCTCCACGACCCCCTTCCCCGCCATCTGGGACGACGTCAAGTCCGGCGTGCGCCGCGGCTGGACCGCCCTCGCTCGCCCGGCGAAAGCATGGCATGGCTTCACGCATCAGCCCGAGCGCACGAGAAGGCGCAAGGCAGGGCACGTGTTGCGCTTTGCTCTCGACGTCCTGGCGCTGATCGTCCTCTTCATCGCCATGGTGCTCACCCCTGCGACAATCGTTGTGTTTGTCGTGTTCATCGAGTGGTACATCCACCTTGGCTTCGGGAATGGGGAGAGCCCGAAGGAGGTGGGCCAGTGGGCGACGAGTGTTGGGGTCGGGCTGGTGTTGGTGTCTGCGCTGGTGTTGAGATTGAGGCACGCCATGGCTTCGAGGAGGGAAGTGGAGAATGAGATTGAGGAGGTGGAGCAGAAGTTGAGGAGGTTGAAGAGGTTGTTGGACGAGAAGAAGGATAAGCGGAAAGAGGAGGTGGATAGAGACGAGGAAACTGGTGAGGAGGGGGAGGTGGAGATGGAGAGGTTCACTTGACGATATTGATACGGGTAAGATGACGTGATACTATACTGTACAGTATATACTCTGGTAATATTTAAATTGGCTACAACTTCGCCTTCGGCCGTGAGTACATCTCTTTCCGATCCTTGGCTGACCAGTCTCGCATGACTTTGCGCTGAATCTTACCACTGGGACTCTTGGGTACTTCGTTGATGAATTTGACGCCACCTTCGAGTCGTTTGTGCTTGGCCACCCGACTGTCTATCCATCGAGCGACCTCGTCTTCTTTGACTTTGCCTTTTGCCGAGTCTTTCAGCACAACATATGCTCGAGGTCGCTCTTCATGGCCGTCCTCGTCTAATATACCGACGACTGCGGCGTCTCCAATGTCTTGGTTCTCGAGCAAAACTGCTTCCAACTCGGCCGGTGCGACTTGGAAGCCCTTGACCTTGATCAACTCCTTCTTTCTGTCGACGATCCAGAACCAGCCTTTCTCGTCGACAATTGCTACATCGCCAGTACGCAAAAAGCCCTCGTCGTCAAATGTGTCCTTGGTAGCTTTGTCGTTCCTCCAATACCCAAGACACACATTAGGACCCTTGACATGGATTTCGCCCCGCTCTCCTTCTCTAGCCTCTTTGCCGTCTTCCGTGATGAGCTTCATCTGACAGTTGGGATCTATGTGTCCTACACTGCCAGATCGATCGTCCAGTAGACCGGGTACGTGAAGGGACGAACAAGTCACTTCAGTCATCCCCCATGTCTGCACGACTTTGAGCTTGAAACGGTCCGAGACTTCGTTTTGAAGTTCTTTGCTGAGAGGAGCAGCACCGCAAAGAATGTTTTGTAACGACGAGAGATTGAACTTTGCAGTCTCTGGACGTTTGGCTAGCATGACAAGCACTGGAGGTGCGGTCTGGATGTGAGTGATGCGATGCTCTTGAACATTGGTCAAAAAGGGGACGAGGGAGAACGCCCGCATGTAGAAGCACGGCGTGAGAGTGATGGCAGCTGCTGTGATGGACCACAGTTGACCGTACGCGTGATAGAGTGGAAGGAAGCCGAGCCAGCGCTCCGCCGACTGCGATTTGGCTGGTAAGAAGGATGGTGAAGCAGTAGGCTGTGACGATGACAGCAAGCGCATGTAGAGAGATTGGCAGACATTGGCAATGATGTTCTGGTGTGAGATCATGACACCTTTGGGGAGACCAGTGGTGCCAGATGAGTAGTTGAGAACAGCAGTACGCGTGCGTGACTCCTCTACAGTCATCCGATGCCATGACCAGGACTTTACCTCTGATGATGATGGAGATGGCAGGAAGGACGACCAGTCCTGAATGCCCTCAGTAGGAGTACAAGTGGAATCCGAGAAGAGGTAGATGCGATCCCGAGGGAAATTAGACTTCTTTGCCGCGGCGAGGACTGTTGATAGATATGGTGGCTCCACTAGGATCAATTTCGCACCAGTATTTTCGATCTGGAATGCTGTTTCTGTGATCGGTCAGTATAGCTGTAGTAGCACCGAGTAGTCTGCCTACCATTGATTCCGTAAGCAGGATTGCATCCACTGAAGATTCTTCCGCTGCCTGCAGCTCCGAGATAGATAACCGGAACAAAGATGTGATTAGATGAATACATCATGACCACTCCATCCTGATTGATCCCAAGACCATCCAGCCCAGCACCCAGTCGTTTGATCCACTGGAGTGCTTGCGCCGGTGACAGTGCATTGTCTGTCTTTTCTGCATCGATCCACACTGGTTCCTCCGAAGGTTCATGGTCGGGCGGGAAGACGAATGACAGGACGTCGGTCAATGGTATGTCCAGCTGGAATGGTGATCTGAGAGGCATGACAGGGTGCAAGAGTGCCTGTTACTACCAGAGGGCACACGACCAAGGATGAAGCTATACAAAGGAATGCAAGACAAATTGATATGACGCAGTCGGGGCTCGGTTGACCTGCCTTTTCCCCGCATTCTCGTGGTCGATGCCCCGCGAGGCTAACCATATTGCCGGGACCAGAAAGATCGCCCGCAAGATACGTACCATTCATTTCGAAAGCGTTCAGTAGTTTATACTTGGGTTTGGTTGTTTCTAGTTTATACTTGGGTTTGGTTGTTTCTAGTTTATACTTGGGTTTGCTTGTTTCTCGTGAACGAGATGAACATTATAATTGTGTCAAATTTGGCATCAGTCACATACAAGCACCCCTGGAGCTTTGACCATTCGTTTTGTGTTCCCGAAGCTTTCCGAATTTCTCTGTTTTCCTCAATGACTCGACAATTCCATCTCAACATTTCAACCGTCGCTTCTCCTATGTTGACCATGAATATCTGGCGGTAGCAGCTGCGAGCCTTCAATTGCACGGCAAATGGTAGCGCGAGAGCATATTCTGTCCACCAAACCCTCCGGTGGTGCAGATGATGGTCCCTCCAGTGTCATTTGGCTGGCAGCAGTTGCCTGCTTGGTCTGGTATGTCGCGGTAGTACTGGTCTCCCTTACTGGCTATACCCAATTGTGAGAATCACTTGACATGGCGCGAGGTTTGACACTGACTTTCTTCAAGATGGCGACATTATTCAGCTCCCCGGCCAAAGGCCGAATCGAGCAGCGACCCGAAAGCACCACAAGTCACTGTAATTCGACCCGTCAAAGGCCTTGAGCCTAATCTGTACGAATGTCTGGCCTCCACCTTCCATCAGGACTATGCCCGCTCCAAGATCAGCATCGTCTTTTGCATTCCCGACCGCCATGATCCATCCCTACCAATCCTTGAAAGGCTCCTCAAAGACTATCCTGACTTTGACGCCCGTATTCTGGTCGAATCAGAAGATGAACCATTGCAGGCCTCTACCATGGGACCCAACCCAAAGATCAGGAATATGAGCAGGGCATACCGCGAAGCGAAGGGGAATGTGGTGTGGATCATCGATTGCAATGTCTGGGTCGCCAAGGGCACATTAGGAAGAATGGTCGATACGCTGCAGGGCTCGACAGACAAGCCGGCCAAATTCGTGCATCTCCTGCCATTGGTCGTGGATGTCACTTCGGCGCAGGTAGGTGCCGAGACGGATTGGCTACTCGCAAATGGCGCGAGCAGTGATCAAGCATCTGTTCCATCAAGCACAAGCACAAGTGCCCACACTCTGAGGTCATCACGACAACATCCAGCTACCTGGCAGTATGGAGGAGGTCGGTTGGAAGAGCTCTTCATGTCATCCTCCCACGCCAAGTTTTACACAGCCATCAACACCGTATTGATTGCTCCATGCATTGTTGGCAAGTCGACGATGTTTCGAAAGTCGCACCTGGACGCTCTCACCGGGGGACAGGGCATCGACTTCTTCTCCGAGAATATCTGCGAGGATCACCTGATTGGCGATCTCCTCTGGAAACGTCAGGTACCAGAAGAAGTCGCCGGCGAAAGTTGGGCCAAACACCGCATGGTGTTCGGTGATCTTGCAGTCCAACCGATGGCGGGAATGAGTGTCAGCGAATACGTCGCTCGTCGAGTGCGGTGGCTGCGGGTCAGAAAGTTCACTGTGGCTCTAGCGACACTCGTCGAACCTGGTACCGAGAGTTTCCTCTGTTCACTTTACGGCGCCTTTGCTACATCACATCTGAGACTGATCTCACCGAGCTGGACCGCCTTTGTGCTCTTCTGGCTGTTCAGTGTCGGTCTCTGGGGCTTCATCGATTGGACATTGTACGGCATGCTTCACTCATCTGCCTCAATCGACGTAGATGACAACACTCCGGGCTTCAGTAGACCACCGAAGGGCGCGCATCGACGCCCCTTTACAGACTGGCTGATTGCATGGCTCGGACGAGAAGCGCTCGCCTTCCCTATCTGGGCCTGGGCCGTCTTTGGTGGTGTTACCGTGACGTGGAGAGGGAAAAGCTTCTGGGTTGGCTTGGACATGAAAGTGCATGAGATTGTGCCGGACGCGAAATCAAGACGCGACTGATATCACAAGTCGACACATGAAGTACTTTTCTCTGCTTAGGTATTGCGAAAAACTTGGAACGGTGATAGCTGCTACTTTGGAGTGGATCTGCAATATCATGCGAGCCAGATGAGCCAATATGAGGCACATGTCTTGCCAGCACATTCGCTGGCTTACCTACGAAGAAAGGGGCGAAGCGAATACTTCACGAGCGTGTCCACATCACTGACCCATCTGCTGGGAGTAAGCGCAAGTCGTCCTTGCACTTTAGACGCTACGGATACGGACCACGATAAATGGCAAATATGTGTGACAGAGATGTGATCAAATCGAAAAGATTAGACCATACACAAGAGTGTCTTGAGCACGCATGGCGAAGGCCTCGGCAGGACAGCTCAACACCTCCGGCTGGGACTTGAGTGACGCTCAGTCTAAATTCCGAAATCCTCCTTTGCTTCTTTCAAAACTTCGCGACTGCACACATACCTAGTAATCATTCCTGCGGGCTTGTAATTCTTCTAGAATACTACGGCTACTGTCTTGCACCGGCGAGGCTGTCGGTCTTGACTGCTTGACCGTCGTTCGAGTGTGGCGAGGCTCGGGCACACCAACAAGCTCTTCAGGCTGCGCAGCCGTCTGCTGACGAATTTGCTCTGGATGCAGCCATTTCCCAGCATTTGCGCAAGTAGTCGGCTCCTCCATCGCAGTCTGACGACAAACTGCATATCGGACATGATTGTTCGGACTTGATGGTGATAGGTGTCCCTCAAGTGTCAAGCCTGCCGTTCAGCCCGAAGGAGGAAGACCCCCGCTCAGCCTGATCTTAATTGTACTCCCACACGACGAATCACCGGCTGTGATATGCTTGTGGCCGGAGTCCTCGATATCCATGTTCACGTTCTTGAGATGGTACCTGGTCGTCGGCAATCACAGTGGCTTGTGACCTTGTTCCTCGACTCATGCAAGTCGGACACGCGGACTTCGCGATGCGGACGCCATCCCTCTCGCTCGTCACTCCCATTTGGCATTCATGCAGAATTTTGCACGCACTTTCGTTTCCTATTCTCCCTGGATTCTACGCATGTCAACCCGATGCTACCTGGCCGCGCGTATTGTCTGAAGATGGAGCCTCATGGTTGGTCTAAGATCTTTGGCCCCGGATTTCTAGTCCCCCATAGGCATCTCCTACGAGCAGCCTCATGGTAAGTACGGCCATATAATGCCCCTTGTCTTCTTCCGCCCTGCCTTTTCTCCTTCAGCCGCTACAGGACACTCTTTCCTTTCATTCTCTTGGTATTGCGCCTCGTCATTCATTGACTATTTGTTTACATCCTACCCTGTCGTTCCTTACCGGTAGATCGATTGTGGCTCTTGCATCGTTTCAGAAACATCCAGCACACTCATTTTCTCACAATGTCTGTCCTTACTACCCTTTTCTTCGCTACTTTCGCCCTTTACAGCCATGCTAAACCAGTCCCAATCCTCCCGCGCCAGAGCAGTGACCAGTCGCTCAACATCAAGTTTGACATCAAGGATAACAACACTTACAATGCCTGGATTACTGGTATCTCATCAGGCAATGCTGTCATGATCACCAATACTGGACAAGTCTACACCGATACACCTGGAGCCGACCTGCCTGAGTCTCTAACCATTGATACCTCCCAAGGCGTCACAATTCCCTCTTATCTGAGCGGCGCTCGTGTCTTCATCTCAACCGGCACATCGCTCGGTATCGTCAAGAACGCTGCCATCCAAGAGCCCTCCGCCGTTGACACTTCGGGGGCTGCGTTCTCCGAGCACTGGGGCATCGCCGAGTTTACCACCCAAACCGGCGACTCTTTCGCCAATCCATCCTACGTCGACTTCCTCGGTCTTCCTATCGGCGCGTCTTTTGGTGGGGATACAGCTCTGGGTGCCACTTCCGACGCCGTCGAGAAAGCCTGTACTTTTCTGTCCGGTCAAGGCTCCGCCTGGAGTTCGCTCTGCGTCGGCTCCGGTGGCGGTAAACGTGTCTTGTCGCCCACCCTAGGCGGTGGCCCTGACAAGTACTGGGATGAGTACGCCGCGGCGGTCTGGAACAAGTACGCTAGCGCCGACTTGCTGGTCGACACTCGCACTTGGGGCGTCTGGAAATGCAGAGTCGTCAGTGGGAAATTGGGCTGCAGCTCGGTCGACGATCCATCGCAAGTGGATCCCACGCCGTTTGACCAGCCCCTCAGCGATGATATCTGGGGATGTCATGCCGGCACTTTCTCCACCGCCGGCGGCACTGATGTGCACAACGCGATCATCCCAATCCTCTGTGCGGGTTTCCACAGGGGCACGCTGATGGTCGAAGGAGGCGAGAAACAGCCTACCCCCAAGAACACGTACTACCCAGACGGCCAGACGTCGAACTTGTACTGCAAGGCTGTCAAGGAAAACGAGGCTGATGGGCGGGGATACTGCTTCCCGTACGACGACGTGCACGTTGAGGGAGAAGAGGTGGCCGGTGTGGTGACCGCTCAAGACCTCAGTGGTGGCTTGACCATCATTGTTGGAGGGTCAAGCGGTACTGCGCCGCCCTCCAGCGGAGACTCGGTGCAGCCGGCACAAGCGACAACGACCGCTCCGCTGACCGAGACGACCAGCCAAGGGACCGCCACTGTAGAGGCAGCAGTTGCTCCTGCGCCTTCCGCATCCACGCCGGTCACTTCAACCACCAACGAAGTCAAGCAGAGGAGGGTAAGGAGTCCCCGCTCGCGTCAGATGAGGAACGCACTGACATGAGTAGGAGTGCTCTTCTGCACGTCGTAAACGGGGGAGTCCCCACCGCCATGAAATGGCGTGATTCTCCCCATTCAATTCTATTCCGACAGCAGCCAGGCGCCACTGTTCATCATTCATTACAACCAAGATTTGATATCATCATGTAGATACATCATGACAAGCGATTTCATGTACAGATGCCCCCTTTCCCACCCCCTGAGCTCCCATTTCTTCTTTCCGTGTAAGCTACTCCTTGATCCAATACCTAAACTTGACCTTGTCCTTTGGCTTCTCCGCCGAAAACGCATTGTGGTTGATAGCCGGCACCTTGGCGTCCCCCTCGATCTCCCAGTCGAAATACGCCATCCAGAAAGCGATGATGACGTTCTGCTCCAATTTCGCGAAACGCATGCCCAGACATGGATGGCGGGCCGCTCCCCATCCCACGAAAGGGTGCACCGCCTCCTTGTGTCGTGCCGCCGCGCTGTCTGGGTCCGTGGCCGGGGAGCCGTCGAGGTTGATGTACCGCTCTGGTTTCCAGCTGTAAGGGTCCGGGTAGAGGGCTGGGTCGAAGTGTACGTCTCCGATGGGATAGGTGACGAACCAGCCCGGCGGGATGATTTCGTCGCCGACGCCGATGGGGACGTCCGAGGCGTTTTTGCGGAACGCGGTGCCGTTGGTGTTGAGCCGGATGCTGTCGCGCAGACAGGCGTCGGCGATGGGGAACTCGTTCTCCCATCCGTCGAGCGGGACAGAGGCGAGGCGGTCGGCGAGGTGTTTCGTCGTGTCCTGGTCATATTTGGCCGCTACTCGCTCGACTTCGGCGCGGCAGGCGGCTTTCCATTCGGGTCTGGAGGCGAGGAAGGTCAGGAGCCAAGCGGCGTTGATGCCGCTGTTCAGCTGGCCGGCGAAGAGAGCACCCATGACAAAGGTGATGACGTGCAGGGTGTCATCGCCCTGATCCATGAGATACTGCATCGGATCGTCTTCCCGACGGCCTGTCTTTTTGCGGTCTTTGATCAACTTGTCAAAGGTCATGAAGATCTTGGTGCCACCCCAGAGTCGCTTGAGCATGGCAAAGGAAGGAAATCGTGGGTACATGACGACGGCGGGTGTATTCGCGGATTCGACCATCTCGTAGAGGTGCAAGATCTTGTCGAGGGTGCGACGGTCTTCAGCGATTTCTTTGGCGGCCACAGTGCGCATGGTCAGCTGAAAGACGATGCGGTATATACTCTCGAAGGGATCAGTTGTCTTGTCTTTTTGGTCCACGAGTTCCTTGAGCCTTGCACGGGTGTCGTCCATGAGGAATGGCAGACCTGTAAATAATCAGTGGGAGTAATACGCGCTTGGACACAATCTAATTGACCTTTGACGAATTGCTCACGCTTGAGCATGGTCACTAGTCTTCTCGCAAAGTACTTGCCAAAGTCGAGTTGATCATCGGCTGCCTTTGAGGGGTCCTTTGGCGGAGGGGGAGAACCAGCAAGTAGACCTTCGTAACTACCGGCATTGTCAGAACAAGACAAACATCTGAGCATGGACTACGATACACACCCTTTACTGAAGTCGAGCTTGCTGCTTTCGAAGAACAGCTTCCTATCTGCAGGACCACTCAACGCGACCACAGGCTTGCGGCCAACCAGGAAACTAAAGCGGCCAGTGTTCGATGCCTCGATATTCTCGCTGTGAAAGTCCATTCTGGCAGACCAGAACTTGTAACACCCGACAATCGGCCATCCTTGGACGAATTTCGGTGTCTTGTTCGGCACTATCGTCCTGTTCTGGTAGAGGAAAGTGAAGAGACCAATTACCACAGAGGCAAAGGCGATGATGGCGTAAGAGCTGTTGAAGAGCTCCGGCACAGGGAGTGATTCGGTCACTGCCATGTTGCTGGTCGTAGCTGAACTGTGATGGAGCTGGGGAGGGTGGCAGAGAGCGGACTACGAGCTAGACGGCCATCTTAAGGAACGGGAGTAAGACGATCAGCATGCTATAACAAAGGTCCAAGCGTAGTCGGTCAATCTCACATTGCAGGATTGGTTAGAGGATCGACAAGCTTATCCTGGGTATACCAATGGTGCACCAGGTGCCGGCTACGGCAAGGCGCAAAAACAGGGTACGTGTCAGAGGATCAAGTATGGATCTTTCACCCTCGCTTATTGTTGACCCGCAGCAGTAGTATAGTAGATCTACCGTGCAAGCGATTGGTGCTGGCCGATGGCAGTGTGCGTCACAACCAGGATTGACTCTCGTTCGGATCCTGGTTTTCCGAGGGGCAGTTCGGCGGCAGGCATGCGAGATGACAGTGTCGGGGAAACCCCCAGCCATGAGCTCGACAGAAAGTACCAGACATTACGTCTTGGTTCCAGGACATCGAGGCGTGTCTCTCCGTCATGGCTGTATCTCGCAATACAATGTGATGCGACATTGTTGGCACGACCGACCAACATTCCAGCATCGACTCAGCACGCGTCTTGGACGCCCAGAACCAGAAGACGTTTGACTTTGTGGCACAAATAACCTTGTTGGTGCGGGTCACAGGCAAACCGGTGGCGGATGACGGTTCCGTGTCTGGACCTCGTGAGATGGTCAAGTAGCGGACCCGCTTGTGAGTCTCTGCTGTACACGAGTATACATGACCTTCTCCCAAGAGCGGCATGAAGACATGTCAGTGTGTTGAGAATGTTGAAGTGGCCTGATCCGCCGAGCCGTCTCCATATTCGACCACAACCAATGTGCTGCTTGTGGTATACAGTCCGCATGTGCTAGAAGAAGTAGGGCACGATCCCCCTCCAGTCATGTAATGCACATTTGACCAAAACTGTACGCGTACCTTAATTTGCAAGTGGTACGATGTATGAATATGTCAAAGACTACTGCGCAGTAGGAGTGATGCATAGCAATGTAAGCTCGTACGTTTGAGTAGGCTGCGCAGAGACCAGCAATTATGCTGGGTGTTTCGGTAGAAATTGTATGCGCATCTTCTATGTATTACTGCGCAATGTCTTGCTGTACCCTAACTCGGACCCTTCTCGGGATGTACCCAAGTCCCATTCGCGAGCCAAATGCCGGCCTTGGTGTAATCTGCAGCGGAACTGCCCATCATGTAGGCGAAGCGGAAATACTCTGGCAAGTCTTGCTTGTAACGATCCCATGTCCACTCTTTCGTACCGTTTGTCCATGACCCTGACTCGTAGAAGTCACTGTATGTCCTGAGTCTCTCTACATCGTTGACGAGTATGGAGATGCCATCATACTTTCTTCCGTGATCAAGACCTGAAGGAATTGGTCCAAGCCTGAAAGTGATATTGTTCCCAAGGGCGCCAATGACAGGTGCGGCAATGACTGGTAGAAGAGAGTCCAAATTGACATCCCGAAAAAGATCTCCCGGAGTTTGAAGCAGAGGGTCGAAGCCCCAGCGTGCGATGCCGTTCACGAATAGCCCCACCAGCAAACCCTGATAGAGGAGGCTTGGTCTTGTTTGAAAGGAAGTGCCCGGCAAGAACAACAACCCTAAAATGTAGTGATGGATTCTGATGTTCATCCTGGGAATAGCCAGCATCAGCAGAAGCGAGCCGCAGAAGATTCCATAGAGGAGGAGGTAGCGGGGCAACCGTCCTTCGATTCGGAAACACCAAGCTTGACCAATGGCAATCGTAAAGATAGACAGTACGACAACGATGAGAGCAGGGATAGCTCCGGGCTGAGCTCTGAGATCGTGTGGTGTCAAGCGCTGGATAGGTATGTGGTCGAAAGTGTAGTTGTTCAGTGCCCCCACCCAAGCTGCGCCAACCCAGAATACACTCTTCTCAATCTGTGCGGTCAAGCCGGTCAAAGTACGCCGTACTGCAAAGTGGTACATGACTGCCATGCAGAAACCAGCAGGTAAGATTCTGCCAGCGGCCGAAGATATGAGCTGTGCATAGTCTGCAAAACTGGGTGGATCGGTGGCCAATGCAGTTGTGGCGAATAAGATGACGAAGACTGATGTGAAGAATACCGGCGGCGAGGTGGTGAATAGAGCAACTATGACAGTGAAGATGACAGAAACAATCATGACCGGCCATCTGAGGTCTTTGCATTGTTGTCGAGTGCCGGACTTGAATTTGAAAGCCTGAGGAAAGTAAGAGTCAAAGCCGACCGACTCGATGTGGTGAGCTTTGGTGCTTGGGTACTCGTCCTTCTCGCCAACAAGTTCAAGCACACCGCATCCACCTTCCTTATCATCGATGAAACCGGCATGAATAGCAGCACCGCAGATGAATGAGTCGCCGCGATACGCAGAAGTATCAAGCGGCTCTGAGATATCCGTCGGGCCGCCGATGACCAGGTTACGGTAGACGACTTCTTGCTCGCCCACCGCATGCGGCGTGTAGATTTGATATCTGGCACAGTTTGCCGGGCATCTAAAGGCCAGGCTGGCATTGGCAAAGGGCCTGCACCCGTCCCCGTTGATACCGCAGCCATTTCGGTCACTCCAGTACCTGGCGCCACACGAAAGTCGAGCTGGAGCGCCATAGCCAGGGATCTCGCTAGCAAAAGATGATTTCCATTGTATCAACGAGAAAACAAGGAGCCAGGCCGCCCAGAAAAAAGCCAACAGCCACGCCCGCTGTCCTCGCTTTGGAGCATACCGATCCAGCAGTTTCAGAGGCGCATGCTGGATGGTTGGGAAGATCGGAGTGATCTTGTATATTCGTGGGGGCTGAGGACCTTTGACCCATGTGACAGTAGTATTCCAGTACTGCACGAGTTTCGGAGGGATGCCATTCTTGACCCTTTTGGAAAAGGTCGGCCGGTCTGGAGTGCCTGGATCTACCAGGCCGACCTGACGAATGCTGTCGCTGACATTTGTCTGGATGAAGGGTTCCTCGTCTTCGGAACGAGGGTCATCTCTGTATCGCTCTGCTGGTCTGCTTGGAATGGGGTCATCATGGTCGTCGTCGGTATATCGTTGTCCATCCATCACCAGTTGCTTCCGCTGGCTTGCGAGACAACTTGACTTCACCTTATCAGCTTGCGAATATCAAGCTTTGGATGGCTACAATATCGAAGGCATACCAATCAGAATGCGTTCGATATCCTCTGATTAATAAAAGGTCTCGGAAACGCGTACGGAAAGTGTACAGGAGGAACCCGCCATGCAGGAACAGGTACCTAGGTGATGACGCCGCGTAACCAACCAAGGCTCTTGGAGCATGAAACGACGAGCATCCGCCGCGTGCCGATGCAAACGATCTGGGTAGAGTTGTCTTGGCCTGATCAGTGCTTCGGATCTTGTGAAGCTAGAGATCTTGGAGGGGAAGAGGGCAAGCGGGCAAGCAAAAGGCAATTGCGTGCTTGACAGGTTCGAACGTGGGGGCTTTTAGATACATCAGTAACCTGTCTTCTTCTTTCGAAGCTCCCATTCGCTGTACGTACATGCTCTCGTCTCGCACATCAATAATAATAGGGACGACCGTTGCTACAGGTCTGTCATGACCCAGAAGAGGAAGGCGGGTGTCGCGGGGCAGCATCTCCCCGACCTGGACGACTTGAGCTTTGGATTACTAAGTGCATCGATCGAGCCATCATCTTGACGCCCTTATCTCTTGCTTTGCGATGTATTGCAGGTAGTATTACACTGGTCATTCCCTTGCTTTCTTCCGCACCCATCACAAGAACTACAGCAGGCTTCTAATCATGGGCGACATTGCAGACCAGCGAGATCCTCCCAAGGACCTATCTCACCACTTATCCAGGAACGCCAAAGCACGAGAAGCAAGCGCCGTCAAGCAGTTCTACAAATACTTCCAAATACCCGGCATTGGTCAGCTAGCTGGAGGCCTGCCGAATCGCTGGTACTTTCCCTTCGACACCCTCGAGGCCAAGGTAGCCCCTCCACACAGATGGCAGCCAACACCAAACAAGCCAGTCGATCCGCCGGCGGAAGATGGCAAAGCAGCCGTACGAGATGATAAGCCACCTTACACACAATCGAACAATCTGTTGGTCCCACACGGCTCGGACGAGCAGAACCCACTGAAGAAAATCGACCTCGAGACGGCCCTTCAGTATGGCACAGCTCAAGGCTACCCGCCACTTTACTACTTCTTGCGACAGCTCACTCGCAACCACTTACATCCAAACATTCCATACCGCGATGGTGCAGAGATCATTCTCACCTGTGGTAACACGGATGGTTTCTCCAAAATTCTACAGACCTTGACGAATGAATGGAGTGAGGAGAAAGATTGGACAAGAGACAGGGAAGGGCTGTTGGTAGAGGAGTTCTGCTACATGAATGCCGTGCAGTCTGCCCGTCCCCGAGGTTTGAACATTGTTCCGGTGGGTATCGACGATGAAGGAATGCGGGCAGATGGCAAGAATGGACTGCGAGAAGTATTGGAGAATTGGGACTACAAGAAGGGCAAGAGGCCACATTTGATGTACACCGTCACGTAAGTCCCGGGCATGCTTTGTACGATATCTGGACTGACAGGAACAGCATGGGACAGAACCCGACCTCTGGCGTACTATCTTTGAAGCGCCGCCGAGCAATCTATGAGCTCTGTTCAGAGTACGACATCATCATTGTCGAGGACGATCCATATTGGTATCTACAATACCCGTCAGCGACGGCGAGACTCCCCGAGAAGACGGAAGAGGTGCCAACTGCGAACTGGAAGTCGTCCGGCTACGACTTTCTCGACTCGCTTGTTCCATCGTCCCTCAACATCGACCCGGACGGTCGTGTCCTGCGACTGGATACATTCTCCAAAACGGTCGCACCCGGATGCCGCCTCGGCTGGATTACAGGACAACCGGCCTTGATTGAGCGCATCCTTCGCGTCACCGAGACAAGCACACAGCAACCTTCGGGATTTGTGCAGAGCATGATCGCCGAATTGTTGATGGGACCGCAAGAGACTAGGGACAAGATACCACCAAGCTACGAAGGCTGGAAGGCGGATGGCTGGATTCGTTGGATCGAAGGCCTTCGCGGTAACTACGAACGCAGAATGAACGCCATGGCAAAGATCATGGATGCGAACAAAGAGCTGGTCAAGACGGGCAGACGGAACTCCCTGTCAGAAGCCTTGGGCTCCAGCTCATTGCAGGATAAGGATGACGATGATTGGGCAGTGGTCGAGAAGACGCAGATCTACTCGTTCGACTGGCCTGTTGGAGGCATGTTCCTTTGGTTGAGGATACACTTTGAGGATCACCCTTTGGCCGGGAAGGTAGCTGGCCCGAGGCTGAGCAGAGCGCAATGGGTCTTCTGGACTACCAAGCCGTACCTCGTCTTGGTTGCCCCTGGAAGTATGTTCTCACCAACGCCAGAGATCAGGGCCGAGAAGGGTTGGCAGTACTACAGACTCTGCTTTGCGGCCTGTGATGAGCCAACACTCGAGCCTATTACGAAGAGGGTGGCAGAGGGTATCAACGCATTCTTCAAGATCAAGAGTGTCAAGCAGATTGATGATTTGCTCAAGGATGACGATGCTGCGATTCAATCCAAGACGGATGTACAGAACCTTGGACAGCTGACTGGCTTGTGCCTTTAAGATTCATGATAGATTGTATACTTTATAATGCCATGACGTACGTTTTCATTCGTATCTCTGCCACTTATCGTATACGGCACGGTTGCTGTCAAGGGACTCGCGCCGACCTGGAGAAAGTTGCAGCACCGTCCGTCTTGGCTTGCTATATATTTAGCCGGAACGCTGACCAGTGTATATTTCTACCATCGACATTGATGGAATTACTTGGCCAAGTAGCGGTGCTGATGCCCATGCAGTGACCCCGCCCTCTGATGCTACTCTCCGGGCCTGGGGAGGGATCTGTCTGAGTCGTGGTAGGTATGGGCGTATTGTATATACTATGATTTCTCCCGCAGCCCATGTTCCGCCAGTCTTGCACGTTCCTTTGCTGCAGTTCTGCGAGGAAAGTTACTATGGTTGGAGCAACACACGCACCGGGGGCAGCGGACCCTGTTCTCACCAAGGCGATCGAAGCAGACAAGACACCATGGTTTTTTCAATTGTTCGGCAGAGGTGCAGGCTTCTTCAACACCTTTGTCAACCCAATCGGTCTCGATGACATTGGCGTCCAGTACCTCATCACATACTGCTGCTGGATCGCCTTTGAGATTGTCGTCGTCTACTTCCTGTTCCCCGAGACGTCGGGACGCACGCTGGAAGAGCTGGCCTTTCTCTTTGAGGATGCCACGTTTGCAGAGCAGCAGGCGGCTCTCACAGACAAGCAGTTGCATGCAGGACCGATGGAGAGGGGAAACAAGCGGGATGATGTTGTGGTACAGCACAAGGAACTTGCTTGAGTGGACCAGTGGATGTCTGAAGCAGTGTGTTGTGGTCTGGTGGGAGGTATGGTAGACTTGCGAATACAGGGCACTCAGTGGATTGACTCGTGACATGTTGTTCCGTTGGCCGATGCTCGTAAGGTACAGTATCTTCCCATGCGGCTCTGGCTCTGCCATCTAGTCCGACACTCAAATGAAAAGATACATGAAGCTCGGGCCGTCCAAGGTAGGTTGGCAAGGAGAGTGAGCTCTCAAGGACTGGTCCCGAAACGCGAAACACGTCCTCGGGGAAAGATCTGCCAACCCCTTTGCATGCATTGCCGCCGACCTGCCGACCCGCCGACCTTGAGTCTATTGTGACACGTACACTGGGCTTATACCGCGAGAAGATATCTGGAAGAAGGATCATCAACAGCTTCATCATGCAGGTGTCCGCGTGACCATCTGCAAGAACAACGGGAGATGGACCTAGATCCTGGAATGCTGCTGCACATGTCATCATGTCTTTCGGATGTCCATACCGACAAACCCTGCCAGCCTCTCTCCAGGGCCCAGAGACCCCCGTGTTTCGGGTCTTGTGCGTCACCCAACCATCCTGGATTATTTTAAAATGAGCATGCACCTTGTAGGAAAAAGAGGGGGCGCCGATGGGGACCTCATGGATAACAGATGCCGGCGAAGACGTGTGTACGTGATTGGACCGTTGTGGCTATCCCCAAGGTAAAAGCATCTTCTTGTCCCCTTGCCTCGCTTCTCTTTGACGTCTGCGTCTTGTTCTCGTCGTCCTCGCCGTCGACTTTTTCGCTTGACAGTCCTTGTCACCACATTCCTTACCTCCAGTCACTCATTTGCACACTCCATACACTCGCTTTGCGCTCCTGTTCGAGCTCGCCATCTCTTTCCCTCAATCACGTTCGTTGCTATCAAAACGGCTATCTCCAAGTCCGACCAACGCTCGATTGACATCATTTGAAAGGGAAAGGGAAAAGGAAAAGGAAACGAAAAAAAAGAAGAAGAAGACGCAGCGCGTCATCGTATCTCACCGCAGAGCTCGCAGTGCGACGACGTTCACGTGGCACCGGCTATCTTGCTTCACCTGACAACGACGTGCAGCCTATCTACATCCTTGCCACATCCCACACCTCCTCCACCACCTCCACCACCTCCACCAAAACCTCACACGCACAACAATTTCGATCGAGCTGTCACAGCTCATCATACAGCGCTTCCTACACACTCAACCGCCATCAACGAATCTACCAACCTCATTGCCGACAACAAGTGAGCACCATGGTGTCACTCAAGTCGGCCGCGCTGGTCGCGACAGCTGTCATTGGCGGCGCTGATGCCTTTTGGCGCATGCCCTGTCGCTCTCGCACCGGTCTGGCTCGTCTTGACCCATTGGTCGCTCCAGGCACTCTCTCCGACCATTCTCACGCTATTCACGGTGGTGGCAGTAAGTTGACTCCCCACAGCTTGACAAATCTCACACGACTGACCACTTCACCCAGACTTCGGCATGGATGTCAAGGCAACAGAGCTCAAGAATTCGGAATGCACGTCTTGCGGAGTGACTCAAGATAAGTCTGCCTATTGGACCCCCTCCCTGCACTTCATGTACACAAATGGCACTACTGTCGTTGTCCCACAGGTTGGAGGTATGCTGGCATACTACCTACTTTACGGAAACAACTACGATGGCTCCGGCAAGATCACCGCGTTTCCCGACGGCTTCCAGATGTTGGCCGGCGACATGAACCTGCGCAACTTTTCCAACCTCCCCGTTCCCGACCCGCCTACCTATCAGTGGACTGCCGCCATGCAGACCCAGGGTGCTTTGCGCCAGAAGGCCATTGGCTTCAACTGCATGAATTACCAACGTGCTCCTGAACCGACTCTCTACCGCCACTTCATGCCTGAGAAGTCTTACCTTGACGCGAACTGCGCCGACGGGCTCCGTCTCGAGCTCATGTTTCCCAGCTGCTGGAACGGCAAGGATCTCGATTCCCCCGATCACAAATCTCACGTTGCTTACCCAAACTTTGTCATGACTGGCACGTGTCCTTCCGGCTACGACGTCAAGCTCCCCAGTATGCTCTACGAGACCATCTGGAACACAAATGCATTCAACGGGGTGGGCGGCCAGTTTCTGCTTTCATACGGTGACCCTACTGGTGAGTTAACATGGGCAATGATCATATGCTTCAGCTTCACTAACGCTTTCAGGGTATGGGTACCACGGCGACTTTATGATGGGCTGGGACTCTGTCGACTTCCTCCAGCAGGCCGTCGATACTTGCACCAACCTGTCCGGCAATATTCAAGACTGTGCCCTGTTCGACATTCAGACCGACTACACTGCCGCGGAATGCACGTTCAAGGAGCCCGCCATCGTCAAGGGTGACGACGTCGCTGGGCCTCGTGACGGTCTGCCCGTGAACATTCCTATTCAGGCCGGTCCTGGGTATGCGACAAAGTATCCGGTCGTCGGTGCTGAGAATGCTGTTCCATCATCGGCTGGAAGCAGTAGCATTCCTGCTCCGTCCCCGATGCCAGAGCTACCTTACACACCCAAGCCGAGCTCCACCACTCTTCCAGCTCCGGCATCTCCGGCACCTTCAGCATACACTCCTCCCGCCCCCGCGCCGGCTCCTGCGCCCTCTTCATCTCCTACTTCATCTCCTACTTCATCTCCCACTTCAAGCTCTGATGCTTCCCCACCAGCTCCAACTTCAGCCACGACTCCAGCCCCCAATATTCCTGTCAAGCCCGAGACCGCTAGCAACTTACCAATCATCGGCACGAGCTACCTCACCAAGGATAACGAGGTGCTGGAGATTGTGCTTGTCCAAGCTTACGTGACAGTGACCGAGGGCGCTCCACCCCCACCCGTGGACACTCCAGTACCGTACAAGAAGCTGGCCAAGAAGCATTTGGCTGCTCACAAGAGGCACGTTCACCACTACGTCGAGGCCTAGAGGTGCTACACGTCAGCAACAAAAACGATCACGAAGGAGAATGTTACGATACCCACAAGAAGAAGAAGAGTAGTCCGAAGGAAGGTCATGAAAAGGACAGAAGAAGAAAAAAAAGGTATACCCCTTGTCTCTCCCTTCTCCCTCAACCCACCCTGGGTCGCACCAGGGTGGATTTTGTTTCTTGTTTTCTGCTTCTTCTCCCGGCCTACCATGAACCGCTGGACGGACATGTGGACGAAGTGATGGCGTTTTCGGCGGATCCGGAAAGGGGATAGGGCATGGACATCAGGCATGATTGATGAACTTACGGCTGGATTACCGGGTGGGTCAAGGGAGCTGGGCAAGGGGATTAGGGGAATACCAACTACCACAAAGCAAATCAAGACCTCCAAGCAGCAAGACATGACATGACTACCAGATGTGAATATGAATATGAATGTGAATGTGAATGTGAATGTGAATACCAAGCATTCGCCTTTGTCGACAACCATGCACAAGGCTGTCGTTTGTCAGCACGGTGGAATCGCAGTCGTTGCAGCACCTGAGCCTGGCCTCCAATCTCCTTATCGCTGACAGCTGGGACAGGCTTGGTACTTTTCTGATAATCGACCACCGCCCCGCCGATCCCTCTCATCAGGCCCATGCCAAGCAAACCCGCACCACGATCTTCTCGTTTGGTTCCGCTGCTTCAACCACTCATTTTCTCTTGTCCATCCTGCTTATCCTCTTCCACCGCGTAAGCAAGGAAATCCAAAGCTGTGACCATGCTTACTTTCGACTTGTAATCAGTGTCATTTGTTTTATGCACACAATGGTGCGGCTCTACTCTTCTAAACGCCATCCTTCGGCGTCCAGCCCGATGTCATTCGAAAGTGCACTGAGACAATCCTACAAGCTCGACAGCTTCACATGTTCGGATCTGCAGAGGCTGTGAAGGCAGGCGGCCTTGAACCATCTTTACTCCATCTGCTCTCTGCCTGGTATATCTCTTTACAGGCCTTACTAAATCCTCTTTATTTAATACCTCTCTTATCCTCACCTCATTCCGTCTCCTTTCCCATCTCCTCTTCCGTTCTCCAATCCCTACGCAACAGCAAGAGACAAACGACAATGAGTCCCTCCCCCTTGCTCTCGCGCGAGAACCGTCTCGCCCTCCTCGTCTTCCTCCCCCTCGCCATCCTCTTCCACTTCGCCATGATTCCCCTCAGGATCTACTTCACCGTCGACTCATGGTCCATTCTCGGCGCCTCCACCTCCAGCCGCCACCGGCAGAACGACCAACGCGGCCGTCCCTACCAAATCGCGACCATCATCATCGAGACACTGTTGTTACCCGTAGCGCTGTTCCAGCTGTGGACCCTGTGGAAGCGACGATTGACCTACGCCGCGTTCCTGGGCTACAGTGCGATCTCGGGAAGGTACACGCGCGGTAGGAAACGACCACGGGCAGCGGGCGAAGTACGCTATGCTGACTGGCTTGCAGGGGATTATACGTGATCCAGATGTCCTGGGCCATGGGCGTTTTCTTCGCTGCGAGGAGAAGGAGCGAAAGACGGCGGAGACGATCCCGGGAGGCGCGGTCGGAGCTAGAAGGGGTTATGATGTCTACCTCGAGAGTATGAGCGCGGATGAGAGGGGGGAGAAGAGTACTAGCACTGAAGCCTAGGGTGGGTCATGCGTTTATATTGAGAGTGCATGTAATAATAACTCGACGAGTAGAACAAGAAGCTCAGGCACTTGCTGCGATATCACGAGCACGACACGGCGGAAGACAGAGAGGCGGTAATGTCTAATCATAATGCATGATCAAACCTATCGAAATATCAAAGTCTGCCAATCTCCATGCCGTTCTCTGAGTAAACATGGGCCCCAAGACTTTCGTCCGATATGCAGTGTCGCGAAAAAGCGACTTTCAAACTCCAGACCACCATCGTTAGCGTTGCTTGCTGTCATCAATCATGCTCGTGAATCATGCCGCATCACCACCACCACTGCTCTTCTCCCGCTTCTTCTCCAACTCCCTCTCCACCCACCCATTCACCTCCTGCAACGCCTTCAACGGCGTCTTTTTATGCAAGAGTAGGAAACCCTGGACATCACTGGGACTGAACACCTTGTCCGGCACCTTGTCCGCAAACTCCCTCGCCACCTCGTCCAACTTTTCCCTCTTCTCCTTCCCCGTCAACCCCTTCCTCTTCTCCCCAACTCCCCCGTCGTGCTCGAACAGATCCAACCCATCAGACCACCTCTTCACCCCCCGTCTCTTGTTCCCCTCGTTCACGACCGGGCCCTGCTTCTCCTCCTCGTCCTCGTCATCGTCCTCGTCCTCGTCAAAATCCCCTCCGTACATCCGTCCATACAACTCCTTGATCTGCGCCCGGGACGCAAAGTCGAAACACACCTTGACGTCCACCCGACCCGTCCTGACCAGCGCATCATCCAGTGCTTCGGGGTGGTTGGTGGTCATGATCAACACCCTGCCTTCATGGGTGGCGACGCCGTCGATGGCGTTGAGGAGACCGGAGAGGGAGATGCCGTTTTCGTCGCTGGAGGCGGTGGGCGGGGCCAAGGCGTCTTTCCTACGGCCGCCGCCGCCGCCACGGCGTCGCTTTCTGCCGTTTGTGGCGGGGATGGCTGCGGCGCGGGAGGCTGCGATGAGGGCTTCGGCGAGGGAGGTGGCGGTCAGTGCCTCGGGTGGAGCCGGAGCCGGAATGGTGAGAGCGGGGCCCTGTCTTGGGGTTGTGGGATCCGCGGCGGTGGAGTGTGTGGAGAGGCAAGAAGAGTCTGTGGCGGAGGAGCTAGTGCTGATGGAAGAGGAATGCGAGACTGTGCGGGAGAGGGACAGGTCGTCTTCCATTTTAGAGTCGCGACGTTTCTCGGTTGCGGCTGGATTGTGCGTGGCGTCCGTGGCGGGAACGACGGGACCTTCGAGCCCGGGCTTGTCGTCTGATCGCTTGATACCCGCTTCATCAATGTCCTCGAGGAGCACGATACAGCGACGAGGAAGAGAGTTGAACAGTTCCCTGAGATCACCTTCTGTCAACTCCGGATCGTTGAGAGCACAGCAGTAGATATCGAGACCAAAGATACCGGCGAGGGCGAAGCTGAGACTGGTCTTGCCAGTACCCGGAGGACCATAGAAGAGGTAGCCGCGACGGTAAGGAATACCACGACTTGCATACCACTTTGGGCTCTCTGGATGGAGAAATTCGTCCATGTCATCGACAATCATTTCTTTCTGACGATCGTCAAGAATGACGGTGCCGATGGGACGAGATGGGCGAGAATGAGACGAACTCCAGCCCATGCCGAAGCGAGAATTTTTGGTTGAGGCATTCCTGATGATGGTACGAGATTCTTTCTGCTCGCTGTGCCAAACCTTTAATCCCTGAAGGAAAGACTTGATTGGTTGAGTAGTGAAGCCAATGCAGCGGATCTCGAGCAGATCCTGAGTCTCACTACCCCATCGTGTCATGGTCTGATTCGGCTTCTGTGTTCGTTGAAAGCTAAAGTATCGTCCTTGAAACCAGAATCGGTGATGTCCATAGTATGGCTCGAAGCGAGGAGGGATTTGAGATTGCCACTTGCCAAAGTTGAAGTGTCCGCCATCTCCCAATGACGGCAAAGAGACATCATCATCGTCGCTGTCATCGTCCCATGCGCTACCATACTGAGTGCAAGCTTTAACCATGCGAGTCCTCTTGGTCATCTTCTGGGCAGCAAGCCATTTGAGAACCATGTCAAAGAGATCATCGTCCTCCTCGATGTAGACCTTTGACATGCAGTAAATCTCAAAGGACCCGTAGATGTGATTCCATGCCCAGGACAGGGTCTTGTTGAGACCGAGCAGAACTGCCAGAACAGTGACGACGATGCTAATGTCAAATCCAAAGTGCATCTTGACAAACTGTGAAAACACGCTATAGCCAGGAATGACAGCCTCTACCACAGTTGTGGGAAGCTGGTTGAATGTTCCATTCGAAGTACCGTTGCCACTGCTCACCGTCCGGGCGAGATGGGCTCCGATCTTGACGATATCCATGATTGAAGGAACTAAAGACAAGGCCCGGCTGGTACAGTTGATGTTGCAGGATTCGCTTGATCCGGCGCCAGCGATGAGGTCGAGGATGATGATTGCAGCGCGACCTCAATGAGCGATGGTCGAGCTGGAGGGATATGTAGGAAGAGAAGAACGGGATGCTTCACTCGCGTTCACTTATATACATGAAAGTGATGACTGTGCCAGCAAATGCGGTCACCCTGAGGAGGAGCATTAGATACTGAGGTGCATTCAGGCAACACCCATGATGCATCTGTCAAAAGTCAAAACATGTCTGCCGCGGACACCGATCAGTCACGATTCGCTGCGGAAAGACGCGTTGCTGCGCGGCGTCTACATCTAGACTTGTCAATCCAGATTCCCCATGGCAGAAGATACGTGATGAGTCACGGAAAGGAAGACCACGAACGAATCGGGTGAGCGGTGCATGCAAAACGAAGAAAGGTCCGCCAGACGACGGCGTGTGGCGACGAGAGAAGGCTGGTCTGGCGCGTCGCTGGGTCGGACCGTCGATTATTGATTGCTTTGCCTAAAAAGCCATTGGTGCCACGATCTTGCTGACGGGTTGATGGAAGGGAAGGAATTGGGGGGCAATGGATGGAAAGCGGACAAGTGCCGGTCTAGCTGCGGTGGTTCTCATGCAGGAAGCCGCGCCACAGTCTGAAATGTCACCGCCACAGTCTGAAATGTCACCGCCACAATCTGAAATGTCACCGCCACAATCACTACAGTATGCTTTTTTTGCCTCGCCGGGAACACACTTGTGTATTATCGTGATTGAGGGGTTTGAAGTATACAATCATGACTGTATACCGCTGACACAGGAATAGACCAACACTGAACTCAAAGGCCATGATGGGAAAGGAAATATCGTCTATCGCAACAATGTCCGGCAGAGCCGCATCGTCATCACCACACCCCTCACTCGCCCCCGGATTTGTCACCCACCACAGCTCGTCGTCCCCTCCTCCTCCTCCTCCTCCTCCACCACCATACTCCCAAGCTCACCCACCAATGACCCCCCACTAGCCAACACTACTCCTACAAACCAACCAACCAACCCACCCATCCGCACCAATGCCACCGCCCGACCTCCCCGCCCCCGCCCACCCAGAGATCGACTCGATGCTCTCCCGCAAATTCGGGCGGGAAGTAGCAAACTACTTCTCCGGCTCGCCCTTGAACCGCGTGGGTTTCCTGCGCGGGGACACGGCTTTCCTCTCGCTCGCCCTGCGACATCCCAGCACCTCATTCCTGCTCTGCAACGATCTCGCCCCGCTGGTGTCCGACAAGACTCGTCTCGCGTACGTCAAGTACGACGACGTCAAGGGCTTGATAGGCGATGACGTCTACGCTGTCGACGAGGACGAGTTGATCAAGCGCTATGATTCCTCGAGGCATGTCCCCCAGATGATCTTCCTGGGATTGGACGAGGGGAAGGATGGGGTTACATACACCCCGAAGAAGGGGACGTACAAGGGTGCGCCGTACTTTGCTGTGGATGTGACACCGAGGGAAGGGGTCAAGGAGGCGGCGGAGAAGCTGATCAAAGAGGTCGAAGGGAAGGGGTTGAGCTGGGGCAAGGGTAGGGTTATGGACTTGGTCGCGGGAGACGGTGAGTTGACAGCTGGAGCATGTACATTCAACTGTTATACTGACATCACAAACAGCTGCCATCTTCGCAGAGGCCAGGCAGTTGCTCGACTGGAACCTGCGCAATCCGTTCTGTGCCCAGTGTGGCAACCCTACACTATCTACGAACGGAGGCTTCAAGCGAACCTGCCCCCCGACAGACGCAAAGCTCCCGCCCGGAGCAACAGCGACCAACACAGATCGTCCCGCAACGGACCGACCGTCTTGCGCAACCCGGAAGGGTGTTTCAAATTTGTCCTTCCCTCGAACCGATCCCACTGTCATCATGGCCGTAGTCAACAGCGCTGGCAACAAGATCCTACTCGGACGATCGAAACGCTTCCCCCCGTACTGGTACAGCACACTCGCTGGATTCTGTGAGCCAGCCGAGAGCATCGAAGAGGCTGTCCGGCGTGAAGTCTGGGAAGAGGCAGGCATTCATCTCGGAAGAGTCGTGATACACTCGACGCAGCCATGGCCATATCCAGCAAATCTGATGATCGGAGCCATCGGTCAGAGCGTGCCGAACGGAGAGACCATCGATCTCGGCAACGATCCAGAGCTCGAGGATGCAAAGTGGTACTCGTTCGATGAAGTAAGAGAAGCCCTCAGGGTCGGTACAAGCGGAATCGGAGAGGACGCCGGACCAGAGTACAAGGAAGGCGGGTTGAGATTGCCCCCTTCTACCGCGATTGCCCACCAGCTCATCACAGCCGTGGTGCAGAAGGGCTTCATCAGTGCCGAGCCGAAGATGTAAGCATCCATGGCGTCCGAAGCCGTGTAGAGTAGTGTAGATATAGAGCGTATAGATGAGTAGATGAGACCACGGTAAGGAGAGTCGTTGCTCGGTGTGGTGATCAATTGACCGCGAGATCCTTTGACGGAGGGCTATCCTCGCCCCTCAGCTCTCCGTTCAAGCTCAGACCTGGACCATTTGTACTGCTGAGGACCACCTCGTGAATCTCCTTGTTGAACTTGTCGCCCAGACCAGCCATGTCCTTCTTCAGCGCATCAATGAACGCCTTGATGTTCCTCTGCAGCTCTTCCGGCGTGTATCCCAATTGTCCAACCGCCATCCGGACCACCCCTAGCCTTTCCCTGTACTCGCTTGCTCCAGCGATATTCCTAACAGCAGCAGCCACGTCCTTGATAACAGTGTTGGTCTTTGCGCTGGGCATCATTCCCCTCGGTCCAAGCACCCTGCCCAGACCTTGTTTCTGCAGCTTCTGCAACGAGTCCGGGTGACAGACGAGCCGATCGAAACCAATTTCCCCCGCCTTGACTTTTTCGAAGATGGTCTCCTCTCCGACCATGACTGCGCCAGCCTTGAGTGCACTCTGTGCCGCTGGGTTATCTATCGGGCAGACAACTGCGATGCGTACATCGGTCTTTACCGGGTGTGGCAGGCGGACGCGATTCCGTACCACAGGACCGCTCTTGAGGGTCCGTAATCGGACGTGAAGTTCGTACTTTGAAGATTGAGGATGGCGACCGACTTCTGCTGCCTTGAGGTACCTGAATGGCTTAGTCTTTACTGGTATCTGCTCACAACACACAATCATGAATCTACCTCATAGCGTCCAGGAGGGCGAACTGCGGCACCTTGTTCAGATCCGTGATGAAGAATGTATTCCGACCCTTCTTCTTGCGCGCAGCTGCGGCTGCTTTCCTCGATCCTTTGGTTTTGCCAGATGCATCGCGGTGCTGCTGCTGGAAAGGTAAGAGAAAGGACGGTGGGAGTGTGCTCGGTCGGCTCGAGAGCTGAAAGACCTGATGGAGAGGTCTCGCGAAGGAGAATCGCGACGATGAGAAAGATGCGGCCATTGTGGGTTGTGATGATTACACTGTCAAGCGGATGTCAATGGTCGGAGATTTTTTGTTGGAGCTTCATTGCTCGGCCTTGGCGCACACCGTCTGCGGCTCTGCAGTCCTCGGATTCGATGGGTATCTCACACCGCAGTCATTCTTTCGAGATGGCAGAGTCTCATACCTCATCACTCCCGTGCTCGCATAGCACTGGACCAAACCGAATTCACTAATGCTGATCACCGCTCAAAAGTCACGCACTGGCATACCGGGCGAAGCTGCGAGCAAGAGCCCGATAAACGACACAAATCATGCTAGTTGAATTGATATTTACTAATGTCACATATGGTGAAGGGTAATCCGGTCAATTTTTGCTACAACTTTATCGATTTCCACGTTACCTCTTCCATGGTCAACCATGACCTGACTGTCTTGCCACGACTATGCCGGTAGTGTGCCAATGCCCAAAAAGCCAAGCAGTAGTAAGTGCATCGAGAATCTGTACCACAACGGCGATCAATCCGTCTACGAGCTCTCCCAGTGCTTCGACCAGAGCATTGATAGCTTGCTCCAATGGGGCGAGAACAGCATCCACTAGAGGACCTGTGGTGAAGATTAGTAACGAGTCTTTCATACACCCGGAAGAAAAATCAGTGCCGCACCAAGACCGAGATTGTCTAACAGAGGATTGATTGTGTTCTCAACCTCCAGCAAAAGGGTGACGAGCAAATTGCCCAAGTTAATGACTGTGGTCGAAGGTGGGTCTTGACGAGTGAAGAGATGCATGACGGATCGTTTGCCAACAGGCACCGCGATTGTGTTGATCTGGACGGTCGCGGCAGTGACCAAAGTGGTGAGGCTCACGATATCAGTCTGGAAGGATACCAAGGCGGTGGCATTATCGACAATGGTAGAGTCGGCGTTGAGACCTGCTCGAGTAGCATCTGGAAACACTCACTAGCCGGTGAGGTAGCATGGCTAGTAGCGAGAGGACAGACTGATGTTAGCAGTGACACCCAGAATCTGGCTGTAGAGGCCGCGGACAACAGCAAGCGCTTCCAGGTTGGAAGCTTCATCCCTTTTCTGCAGGGTCACGGCATCCGTGCTGACGACTGCAGCGATAACGGTACTGGCAAGCTCGAGGAAGACGAGTGCAGAGACGAAGAGCTTCATGATGTCCCGTTGTCAGGAGGCATGCTGTGGGCGGAGACGTCTAAGGGGTGGCAGACCTTTCGATGCTCGCACAGCAAGACTATATGTCTCTCGCTTTCGCTCTCGCCTCGCTTATTGCATGTTGTCAATATCAAAGAAGCTACCCATCAACATCGATACATTCCACTATCGTCATCTCAGCACTTGCCTGAAATGATAGTAGATAGATCTGGTAGCATCGCAACTGTCAAAAGTACCTACCGATACGCCAGGAAGTATGCTCTCATGCCTGCATAGATGGCTGCATGGAGTGGAGATTATGAGGGGATGAATCCTCGATCTTGATTAAGAAGTAGTATTGCAACAGGCGTGCGGCGTGGAATCGTATGTTGCTGCTCATTCGTCCGGCGAGTCTCTCCAATCCACCATCAAGTACGAGAGGCTGCTCAGCATTGGGAAAAGTTGGTACAATCCATATGCATGGTGTCGTCGATGACTGGTAGGCCTTGCATGACCTGTTACTTCAATCAATGCACGTCGTCTACTGGTATATAATAGCCTGAATATCTGGAGAAGGCTTGGTGGTGCTGATTGGTGGGAAAAGACGATTGATGTTGATTGCCTGCATTTACTGCTTTCTGTCGGCTGGCAATTTGCTTGTCGATCAACGTCGATGGTTCAACAACAAGGCATCGAGCTGAGTGTCGTTCAAGTTGGTGGCGGCGTCAGCAGCGACCTTTTCGAGGGTACCTCGCGGACGAGTGCGGTTGCAACACAGAGCCGCCGAAGACAAGACAAACGTGACCGGTCTTTGTCTGCACTATATGATTTAGCCAGGAGGGTCTGTTGATTGATCAGTGTCTATCATAGTAGTGTACATGTTTCCAGGATTGGGTAATGATATATACCGGTAGCGGTGCTGGCTGCTTGACAGACCCGACCTAGGATATGTTGCTCATGCAGTCTGACGTCTGGCTCGAGTGCTCTTGCCGTGCATCCTTGCGCGACGGACGCAAGTATACTTCTTCAATCAAATCGTCTTGGAGCTGAAGGTAATGAAGGTCAATTGACAACATGCCTGGTCGAAGAAAGAAGACATTACGAAAGCTCACAAGGTTTGGTGGGCTCCGGGGCATGGCATCCCTGTACCGTTGCCCGAGTTCTACCTTTCCACTTCGCTTTCTATTTGCATCCAAGTCTGACTTTTTCAAGCTGCTAACCACGCGAAAGACAATGTTTCCATCATGTTCTACGTTTCTGGATGCTGAAACCTCGTAATGAATTATTCCTCATTCATGTCTCCCTTCACTCTCGCCCGCGTAGAAGACGGCGACTTCCCCGAGCTCATTGAAGTCGAGCTCAGATCCTTCACCGACCAAGTCATCAGAGACACCTACATCGGACCAGACACACCGGCAGGGCGGGAAGCACACAGACAAAAGTACCTCGGCATCCGAAAACGAGAAATGCAGGACTTCTGGATCAAGATAACGGAGAAATCGACAGGCAAGATTGTTGCTGCCAGCAATTGGAAGATATGCCCGAACCTGATCCCTAACCACGATGAAAGCGAGAGCCTGGAGCTCCCTTGGCTGGAGGATGAGCCCGAGAAGAAGGCAGTGGCGACGAAGAAGATCAGTGAGATTATCGAGTCGAGGAAGCGGAATTTCACCGAGCCGTATGTTCGTGAGTTTTATCAGCACGCCGGACTGACGATGAAAAAGCTGACTGTAGTGCAGAGTTGAATATATGTTTCACAGACCCAGCGTACGAGAGACGCGGAGGTGAGAATGTCAACTCCGGAGATCAATTGAGGAAGCTGACGTGACTGCAGCTGGCTCGATGATGTTGAGATGGGGAGTGGCAATAGCAGATCAGCTGTTCCTACCAGCATGGATCGAGGCTTCAGCCGCCGGCAGTCTATTATACAAGACCCACGGCTTCAACATCCATTCGAAAGAGAACGAGCGGGGATCGCTCATGTACAGACCAGCACGACAGAGCACGATTGAGGGTGGCAAGCCTGCCCCATAAATGGTGGACAATACGCAGTAATGACATAGTAGATGGACGACTAATTGCATTCTGCGAGAACATTGACCTCATCAATACTTTCACACAAGCTCTCTACTCCTCCTTTCTCTGGTAAGGTACAGTGATAGTCAAGCTCTTCTGATCGCCCTTGCCCCGAATCGGCACCTTGACGACAGTAGCGTTCAGCTTCTGATCATAGTACGGCTGCTGGGAGGGTTGAGCATCCTTGACCTGTGCGACCTTGCCCTGATCAATACTTGTCTCAGGCTCGTGCCAGAAGACAACAGTAAAGGTCTTGCCGACGTCCCTCTCGACGAAGGGGTATTTGTCCCACGTCGTCTTGATCTGCAGCCGTCTCTCGTACTTGCCGAAGCTGGCACTTGCCTTGCCGACACGTACGATCTGCTGGATGACACGGACGTGAGTGAATTTCGACCCAGCTTGGTCGTCACCGAATGCACCGCGCAGACGGTCGCGGCGGGAGGGGTTGGTGTGGCCGATCTCGTCAGAGCCAGCGAGATAGGCGTCCTCGGGTGCGGAGTCACGGGATACACCGTCATCGAGGTACATGTCATAGCACTGCCGAGTATTAGCCTGAGTTCAGATGTACAGATATGTGGGACACTTACATATGGCCTTTCGGTCTCCTCACGAGCACATTGAGTACGTCCGGGATACACATGGAGCGTGATGGGTGTCTGGATATTGGCTTGAACCGGATCGCTGCGGTCGGGTACATAGCCAAGGACCGGTATCTGGGGGATGATCGAACCCTCGCGCACGTACATGGGAGTGACGTATGGAAGAGCCTCGCGAATGACGCGGTTTTCCTCATCGTGCCAGCAGGCCTTGATCGACGCAGTGTAGTGGATGTGCTTGCCACCAGGCACTCTTGACGACAAAGCCTCGCCGAGACTGTCGTCATTGTCGTAAGCTCGGAGATTGAGTTGAAACCAATTGCTTGGGGCAGGCAGGTACAGCTTCCGCCTGTCTCTGTGGTTCCTTTCAACCATGACCGGAGCATGCAGCAAGTCATTGCCAACAAGGTATTGGGAGCGCGTGAACTCTTCGTTGGAGGCGAACAGACTACCGTCGTAGGGGTCGGTGACAATCATTGCACGTGCAATTGGTAGCCCGTGCAGCAAATTCTCGAACATGCTATCGTACATGAGTTGCATGAAAGAGTATCGCAGGCGAATGTAGTATCTGACTACAGGATGGATGGCGCGATAGAGACCGTAGTCACCCGGAGGCATGTTCATGTCTTTCCAGGCCTGACTCTGGGCAAACTCGTCGTATGCCCACGGCTCTTGGAACAGCTTCTTGCCCTTCTTGACGTAGTGGTTCCTGTACCAGGGCAGAAGCGAGTAAGCAAGATTCCAGCGAACGAACAGTTCAGGGTCGCAGAACTGCTCGCCAGTCTCTGGCGGCTCGAAGCCTCCAACATCAGCACCTCCGATGGTAGTACCTGACAGACCCAACGACAAGACCTGAGCCACGGAGATGTTGAAGAACTGCCAAGTAGAACTGTTGTCTCCGGTCCAAAGGCCAGCATATCTATGAGATCCAGTGCGGCTACCACGACCGATGATGAAGTTGCGCTTGCCCTTACGACTCTCGAGCTTGTTCAAGCCGTGGTATGTAGCCTTGTGTAGATTGTACGAGTACAAAGACCATAGCTCGATAGCCTTCTTCTTCTGGCCCGCTAGAGTCGGGTCACCGGACCAGCCGTCAGCCTCGAGCAGCAGTCGGAATGGGAACGACTTCATGTCGCCATAGTTTTGACCAATGCAAGGGCTGGTCATATCCTGCCATACGAATTCAAGGCCGGTATCGAACAGATTCTTGTACTGCTGACCCCACCAAGCACGAACAACTTTGTTGTTCAAATTTGGATAGTGACCGGGAGAACCTTTTCCTCCACCGTAGTCAACGCCGCCATGGAACGGTACGAGCTTGTTGTTGAAGTTTTGGCGGAAGTTGTAGTCATCCCGGCCGAAGTTGAACGTGGCTCTAGTATCGAGCTCACTTGGGTTGGTAGTGTACTTGTTGCCTTTTCCGTACTGCACATAACGTACATGATCCGAGTCAGTGACAGATGGGTCGGTGTCCCGCTCGTCCATGACAAAGTAGCCCTTTTTGAGACCCTCATTTAACGTGTTGTACCAGTCACAAGTTGTGCTGGCGATGACGGGTGTGATGTTGGTGCTGCACTTGACACCCTGACCACGTAGTCTTTTGAACATGGAAGAAGGATCCGGGAAGGTGTTGAGGTTGATAGTGAATGTACGGTAATTGTCCTGCATGTCCACATCGATGTGCATACCGTCCATTGGATAGTCGTACTGTCGGTACTTGTCAACAGTGTCTTGAACTTTTTCCTGTGTGTCGTAGCCATAACATCCTTGGTGGTAACCCAATACATATCGAGGCTTCAGTCTAGGCCTGCCTACAATCGAGGTATATAAGGTGATGATATCTTGCACGTTGTCTCCAGCAAAGAACAGACCCGCGAAGGCATTGAACCTGGTCGCCAGACGGACGTTGAGCCATTCGAGACGACCAACATCCATGCAAACCTGCGAATAGTTGTCGATAAAAGTGGCCATTTGCGACTGCAGGGATGGGTTCGAATTGACCTCGATAAAGTACGGGTCATGATGATAGAGAGGCTCGGCATCACACTCTGGACCCTTGTCGTACACATTGTAGTACCGCATGTTGTCGAAGTTGAAGAAGTTCATGAAAGTCCGGTCCTTGATGAACTTGCTACCACCCTGCTCACCGAACCCCATGTAGCGGGCAGTGGGGGTGCGTTCGACTGAAAGTACGACGGCGCCGTTCCCGTACTGAAAGCCACGCTCCTTCGTCTGCCAAATGACGGCTTCAACATCTTCTGAAGCTGGCCCCCGTGCAATTGCAGCGATGCCGGAACTTGGAAGAGACCAGAATGCGGGCGATGCACCGACAAAGCGAGTAGCCGTAATTCGGAACGGATCCTTCTGTATCCAGAGCTTGACACAAGGTTTTTTGATGTATCCCTGAGGATTCTTAGGGGCTTTCTCCTTAATGACGGAGGTGAAGATGAGATGTTCGCTCTTATCGTCAGTACCTTCGAGCTCAACTTCCCAATCGACATCTTCTGCGTGGTCGAGCTCTCGGACCAATGATATGCCCTGTTTCTGGACCATCGTGGTAGTGTTGAAGTCGGTATAGGCCGATGCATCCTGGTGTTTCTCATTGAAGCGAATTCGCCAAACCCGAGGACGCAGGAATTGAATCAGCAGAAGACCGCCAGTGTCGAAGCGGAAAATCCTCCCTCGGTAGCAGACATCATTGAGCTTATTCTTTTGGTAATTGTCCTGCTTCGAGTAGCTGATGCTCGCTGGCTGCTTTACCCAAGCCTTTGCAGGGACATCAAAGTCGGAAAAGAAATCCTCAGCTTTCTGGAAAGTGTAGGGGTCGCGATACTTCACAGCATCCCAAGAGTCCGTCATCGTGAAAGTAAAAGTTCGTTATTACAAGATAATAGTACTCAAGTTGAGTCTTGAAGGAGAAGAAGGGTGAGATGCAGGGCGCTAGAGCAGAAGGGACTCGTGAGGCACTTAACATGAGATTTTCACCGACCGTTCAAAGGGAGCAAGTATAGGGAACCGTATGCATCCCCTTCCATCGCCTATCGTTGCTGCCACTGAGACAATCATTGCTTTGTCGACTCCTGACACCTCCATTCGATCTCATCTGCCGGTCAAGCAATGATCGACCAGACAACATGCCCGTGACGGAAGCCATGGTACTGAAAGGAGCTGTGAAGACGTTATGCCATCGAGCGTGGCTGTCTGAGCTGTCGAAGGACGCAGAGCGGGATACTAGAGCAAACGGCTGAAGCTATGCCCTTTTTTCTCTTTTACGCGAGATGCAGGAGATGAAGGAAGAACAGGTTCACCGGCTCGTTCATGTCGGAAGAGAGTGAAAGATTGGAGGAAATCCAGGGACGAGGGAAAAGTAGCTCTACCAACGGTCGGGGCAGTTGAACAGCTCGGTGGGCAGAAAAGACAGCTCCTACCGAGGGGCATTGTTACCCGTGTTCCTCTTTTATTTCCCGCGAGCGTTTGTCTTTCAACAACCGCGACCACCACCAGCTTGTTCTTCACGACCTCGACCAGTATTTGGTGATAACAACGTCTTCATGGGCTTGTCCCTTACGAGCTCGATCGACTCGAGCATACGTGGTCAGACTTCCAGCCGACTAGTTGATGCGGATCACGTTTCTGGCTTGAGCTTCGGTATCCTGCATGGGTGACCCTGAAGCCGTTGAGAGCGCCCAGAGGATGGCTGGCTGGGTAAGAGACACCTTGTTCCTCATTATTGACCCCTGTAGACAAGCTGTGGGAGCAGAGCTGCGAGCGTTGCTTCACCAGCAATTGGCCGGTAGGTGAGGATGTCACCCTGCTTGTCCTATGAGCTCGAGCTCTGGGACTTTCTTAAGAGGTCCCCCCGAGAGATTCTCTGCAAGTTACCATTCACCTTCATATCATTCTACTAACTGCAAAATAATTTTCCTGCGAGCTTTACGAGACAATGGCTATGATTACTCCCTCTTTCGATAGCTCGATCATTCAAACAAACAGATCTGATGGATACTGGGTTGAGTCCATCAAGGTTGACAGCAATGACCGTGTGCCCGGTATCATTGCGTAAGTACTCTGCCGAGCCAAAGTACCTTGATGGACAGTGGCTGACCGACAAAGCTCTGGTCTTGTCTCTGGTGTTGTCGAATTGCTGGACAACCCTTTGGCCACTGGTCAAGGCGATGTGAAAGCTCTGAGCCAGCGCAAGTAGTCTTACCAACGCCTTTTCGACCCATACTGACAAAGCCACCAGCCTGGCCCAAATACGAGATTGGTCGTTTCAACTCTCCCGTAGCTATCTGTACCGTGGACATCTCGGGCAATGGCCTATGTGATGTGGTTGTCTGCCACTCTTACGGGCCTTTCATGCTCCAATGTGACCCTACTGGTGGGTGGATCACATGGCTGGAGAATCCTGGTCGCGAGAACTTTGGCAAAGGTCCGTGGAAGCAGAGGACCATTGGCAGATGGCCCGCTATGCACCGCATCAAGGCCGGCTTTTTCACACAGAAGTGCGTTCTGCCACGATTTGGTTTTTCTCCGAGCTGACATATCAGATCATATTTGGAGATTGTTGCAGCATCTGTCGTTCGTGCACCGCACGACAAGGTTACCCCGATTCCCATCATCCGTTTCCAGAGGCCAGAAAAGGTCCTCGATGCGTACGTTCCGTACACTTTGCAGCTTGAAGCCATGAAAGCTGATCTTGTAACAGACTCGAATGGCATCGCGACATCATTGACGATGAAAACTTCAGCGTCATCCACGAAGTCACCATCAAGAAGTTCGATGGTCCGGAGGGCTTGGACTCGATGCTCATCTCGTCTAGAGAGGGTGTGAAGAGGCTATTCTACAAGAATCAGAGGTGGAACACAGAGATCATTGGCATTGGAGAGCTGAAAGAGCCACGACAAGACCCTTGGGTAGAGTCGCCTGGGTCTGGCGACCATTGGGGCTCTGGATGTGCAGATGCGGGCAAGGTTGGAAGTGACCCTTTCGCATACGTCGCCACATTGGATCCATTCCACGGCACTTCCGTCTGCGTCTATGTCAAGGACAACCATGGCATGTCCTCTTACCGCTGGAAGAGACACATCTTGGATGTTTACGGCACTCCGAACCAGCGCCTGAAGACTGGAGATGGCCCGCTACACTTTGTTGTATGTGCCGACTTCGACGGCGATGGTGATGACGAGTTTCTCGTCTCGATGTTTGGTCCTCTTGACCGAGACGAGGAGGGCAACTCCATTCCTCCTCCACCAGGCCCCCACGTCCTCAAAGGCATCATGTACTACAAGGCTGTTGATGTCCAACGAGGAATTTTCTCCAAGTGGAAGATCACGCCGGAGTCCTCTGCTCGTATCGCTATCGGCGACTTTTCCGGTACAGGCAGACTTGATCTTGTGAGCATGGGATACAACGTCAAGCTCTACTACGAGGAGCCTACTCCAGTCGTCACTCTTCACTTGAACAACACTATCCCACCCGCTACCGAGCGCCCCCAGTCACAGATCGTGACGACCGCCTGGGACGGAGAGGGCATGACTTACCTTCCACTTCCGACTGCAGACCCGACTGATCCAAGACGCACCAAGAGATTCCGCCAAGCTGAGAAGCTTGACCTCGTTGACGTCGCGGGCTACCGTGTCTCAGTGGAAATTCTACCTTTCAACAGTACGACCCAAGTGGGCGATGGTCAGGGCATCAAGGTACTCTATGGAAGCGTCAATGACGGCAAGAAAGAGAGATCTCCCTTCAGCGTGGCTCCCTTCTCGACTTCCACTACCAAGGTCGAAAGTGGCAGCGTTCAAGCAGGGCCGGTTGGCGCCATCATTTTGCGCTTTGCCCCAGTCCGATCATTCGACGTCGCCTTTGGTGAGGCTGACGACTATGTCACTGTTGCAAATGTGCCAGTCCGCACATTGATTCAACCCATTAAAGCCGCTTTCCCGTCTTTACAATTCACTCGAGTCGAAGATCTGCCCTGGGGGGAGAAGTTCAAGGGCGTCGATTTCTGCAATCTGTCCGGATTCACTTTCTCCTTCCTCGACACGAAGGACTTCCTTGCACACCTGCAGTTCTGGACTGCAGGAGCAAATGTCAACTGCGGCGTCCACAACCATGCCGATGAGTTGTTCCAAGAACTTCACATATGTCTCTCCCCTGGCACTGGTGATGGTGGCATGTGGAAGCTGAAGAGTGATGAGATCGTCAAGGATGTGCCGAACCTCGACACCCTCAGCGAGGAGCATTTCGACAAATTGCCACTTGGCAGACTCGACGAACATGGTGGTCTCTGGGAGAGAGACTCTTACGGCAAGGCTTTCAGAGCACCGGACCGACGAGTGATCTACCCCTATCACAAGTGGCAGTCCGGGAAAGGATCGGCACTTGACGTCTGGGCTGCTATTGAGTTCAACCCGGACTTGGTGTATGAGACTGGACACAGGCCTAGCGGTGGCAATGTTACGCACTTCTGTTGCTGAGCATAAGCACACAATTTGGAATGTGACAGACCAAACATCAATTCAACAGGTCAATAAACAGTGTTTCTGCCCACGAAATATGATGGTGGCACGATCATGATCATGTCAGGTGTCACTCATGAGTGCTACCAGCGTCACATCCGTAGCGCTTCGGTATAGTCAGCTTGAATTGCCTGTCCCGGGTCATTGAAGACAGAGTGAAAATAGAGCCATGCAGACATCCAAGCACCGAAGCGTCCTCACGTACACACAGATATCCGGGATGCAAGGGTTCGTCCCGTTGGTCCTGCTCTGAACTTCGCTATCGTCAACGGCTTCAGCTCAACGTTATCGTTCACATCTTGCCTGCTCTTTAAGTTCGCAACGGTCGCTTGAGCTAATGAGCCTCGTGGCGGTTTACCACGACCGTTGAGAGTGCAGCACGGAGCAGCCGGAGTGCAAGTTTTTCATAATCTCCACTTCGATGGTTTGTACCGTTCATGGTTAGACCACTGCAACAGCACTAGCGCTGAGATGGTGCTGGACGACTATCGAGCATGGATGCCTTCTACAGGCATTGGCGAATTCGATAGCCATTGCCGAATCGCGGCCGTCCAAGACAGGCAACAAACGTCCTCGCTCACATCTCGCATTTTGATATTCAACACGACTGACTTAGCGAGCTGTAACCCTCATTCAGCTGATCGAGACGTTGAAGACAAGCGGTCTCATACTACAGTATGCCATTGTTTGCTAGTCAACGGGCATCATCGTTGACGACCATGGCAATGCTACCAGCCTCAAACATCGGGGCGACACGAAGCAGAGTGGACTTCTGGTCCTTTGCGAACCCAGAATCACACCACTCGGGCAACTGACAAAGAGAAAGTTCGAGGAAGCCTGGTATAGCCATCAAGCACGATGCCAGGAACAATCCAGGGTGATGGTGTCACGGTCCAGCATGGCGCCTGGTACAATCATGCAGAAGGACTATGGGTCTTGACTCTAAACAATATGGAGGCAAATTATCTACTCGCTGCCATTGCTCTCTACATCACCTTCTACTCACAGGACTTTTGGTATGGCGTAAGATGGGTACTGCATAGCTTCAGATACCGCGACCCCAACCCGCAGCATGTCATTCATCATCAACTACAAGTTTCTCTCCGCAATAGCGGCAATCCTGGATCTTACCTCTACAAGTGCATCCTGATCTGGTGGGCTTGGAGGAAAATTGTGTCCGCCGAAGCACTGAAAAGATGTGGCCTGGAGATCTTCTACTCACTGATCGTCTTCGCCGGCTGGATTCTGGCTGGTGTCTTCATCGCAGTTGTGTTGGAAGAAGTCCCCAAGGACGTTCTTATCGCACCTGACCCTTCTTGCGGCATGGAATACAGAAATTGGACCCTGCAGCCCGACGAGCAATTGCCATGGCTGAGGTATCGGGAGGAAGTGGTCGAAACTCAAATGCCACGAGTGGACGGCTGTTGGTTCGGGAACTGGACCAAGGCCGCCTGCAGCTTCTATCCTGTACCCAGTTTCGAGCTAGAGAGCGAGCATGGAGAGTGTCCCCTTTCCGATCCCAAGCTCTGCACTTCCACGCCAATCGAATTCCACGCCGGACCTGTAAGATCAGATCACGATCTGGGTATCGACACGAAACCCGAGGAGGCTGTGGTCTACAAGAGAACCTCAACTTGCTCGACCATCAACCTAGACAGCTTTGCCACCGACATAATCGTCAATAGGACTCTTTCCGACGACGACGATGTGCCACAAGGTACAGTGGTCAAGCAATTTGACATCGGCCCGCACGTTCGCATCGATGGCCAGGACCCCATCACAGTCTCTCTAGTCAACAAGTCTGCTTTGTCCGGCTACTTCATTGAGTAAGCTTCCATGTCTTACTTGTCGTAAATACGATCTATGCTGACAATGACAGCTCCTATCAAGACTCCGATCCCGAATCTAGCGTCTTTTGGACACCGCGAGAGGACTTGTTCTCCAACGACGGCAACTGGAATCTCTTCCTTCTCCAACAGGTCGGCCTCAGATACACCACCGCTTTCAATGATGCATTACTCGGCGCCACGACTCCCGCCGTTCAGCGAGAGGAGGATCCCCTCTACTATCACACGGACCTCTTCTCTCCGGATGCTCCCTATACAAGCATGGCTTGCGTCACTCGCCACCAATTCTGCAAAACAGATAACAAGACCTGCACACCGTGGATAAAATTCCAACACCTTGGCGACCTCCCCGTCACTTCTGTGGACTGGACACCCACCCAACAGATCATCATCCAACGCATCGCCAACCAAACCTCACAGTTCTCCCTCGCGTCCATCGTGCAAGACATGGGCTCCACCGCGCTCTTCGCCTCCCAATCCCTCATCCAAGACATCAACATCGGCGTCTTCTCCGACAGGCAATGGACGCGCGAAATCGAGCGCTGGATCGCCGCGACCCTGGCCATCCTGCAGTATCAGATCACCTCGTTCACGCGCGGCTTCGACGTCCAGGTCAACGGCACGGCGGCCATGATCGAGGGTCCGCCCGAGCTCAAGAAGCTCTGTTCGCGCCAACGCGTCCTCCAGACCGGCGTGAACACGCGCAACTTCCACTTCCAGGGCGTGTTGGCTTGTTTCCTCGTCGGTGTTGTGATCAATGCGTTGAGTCTGGGAGGGAGCAAAGTCAATGATTTCGTGCAGAGGTTTAGGTCGAGTGAGAGGCCGGGCAAGGAGTGGAATCAGGACGGGCTGTTTCAGTTGCATAGACGCCATTTGGAGCTGGAAGGGGTGGATGGTTGGGAGGGATTGGATGATGAGATACCCGTGGTCGATGGGTTGGTGCAGAGGAGTACGTGTCAGGATATGACTGCCAAGACGACGGGAGTGCAGACGAAGGAGGGAGTGGTGATGAGGGTGCAGGAGACGGTGTGATTTGGCAATGGTGTGTGACTTTGGAGCTACATGATCTCTTTTCCTAGATCTTTTCGTATTGTATTCACTTCTCCCCAATTGTCCATTTCATCCTTGCCCAGGTTTCAATCAAGATCGGGCAAGATATTGAGCACGGCGATGATCAGACATGAGGAGTTTCAAACGAAACATTGTATTAGGTCTCTAATATCTCATGGACGCAGTACAGTGCACGAATACATCCATCACTCCTTTCGTCAACCTCTCACACGTCCGAGTCCTTGGGCGCGTGCCACAACCCAAAGAAGCCCAGAGCTCGACCAAATAGTGGCTCTTGGCTGGCCCAAGGTGGGTTGAAATGGTAGAAGATGCCGTGGAAGAAAGTAGCAGCCAGAGGTCCCACCCAGTGTACCCAATGATTCGTCAGATCGCCCTTGGCCGTCATCATGCCGAGGCATCTGGCAGGGTTGAACGCTATGCATGTTAGCTTCGGGCTCTGGTATATGTTGGAGGTAAAACCTACACATTCCAGTATATCCAGGTCTCGCTATCGCACTTGCCCATGTACCGAAGCCGAGGATCAAGCCGACAAGGACTGGGCCAAGTGTAGGTCCGATCGTCTTTCCCTGCCTGGGATCCAAGCCGATCAAGAAGGCCATGAAGATCAATGCTTGAGAGAACATGTACTCCAGCGCAAGCATCTCTCCTGCATTGATCATGGTAGGATCAACTGTACAGCCAGGTATGACGTCTTTTGGGTAGAAGGCGTCACCCAAGCCAAGCTTGAGCCAGTAGCCTGCAACGATACCGCCAATGGTCTGAGCCGTGATATACAAGACCGTACGAGGGAGTGTAGAGAGACCAGCGAAGAAGGTAGCCATTGTGATTGTTGGGTCTGTTGGTCAGCAAAGATTCCCATATGAAATGAAAGAGATTCGCGACTCACTCAAATGAGCACCTGACACCGGACCGAGAGCAAAGGTGAAGAGCATCAGTCCCATGAAGCCACCAGCCGAGGCGTATGCTGATGTTGCCATTGCGCTGGCCCCCAGGGTGGTCAGTCCAGAAGAAGTGGTACCGAAAAGACAGATGAGCAGGAAAGTGCCCCATCCCTCTACAATCGCCATACGCCAAAGGCCGGGAGAGAGGAAACCTTCAAGATGCAAGGAATCCCGGAATGTATGCATAGGCGCCTGTCCATTGTCAATATACGTGGCACTCCTAAACCTGATCTCAGTACTGACAGCATCAGGGTGCCTCTTGAGTTGGTCCTTATCGTCCTCATCATGTCGGTCGAGAATGAATTCCTGGTTTGCACCGAGACGACCAGCGAATTGCTCCTCGACGACAGATGGGAGACGCCTTTGCCGTATGTCTCCATTGATTTCCGATACGACAGCTGAGCTGAATGGTGTTGGCTTCTCCATGGCAGTGACAAAGAACGAGTTGATCTGTTCTGTCAATGCCTGCCAGACCTGCCAAAGATGAAGTGAGCGCTATGCGGCTCTTTCCACCACTTTTCTCCCACCAGTGTTTGTTTAGTTGCACTATCGTACAGCTCGGACTTGGACGATCAGAACGTCTGATCTTGGTAAGCTGGGAAACGTTGTCTGAGCTGCGCAAGCTCTTCTTGACCCGCTAGTCGCTCAGTCGTTGTACGCTCGAAACAGATGCTTATCTGGCAGTTATGAGATGTCTCGCTGGATTAATCCATGTACTCCTGTTAGGGAGGTGTGCCGTGAGCATTGATCTACCGATGAGCTCGAATTCTATAGCTTACTGGGTGCTCTCGGATATCCTGTGTCGCAGAGATCGAAACATGGACTCTCCTTTTTGACGGCTTATACCCGTCATGTAGAAGCACTAGACTCTATGATGAGCGTCCGCCACCCTTGCAAAGAGAGACAGAGTCATGGCGTAGAGAGACTCCTCTTGACGCTGTCGGTTGACTTTGCCAACATCAAAAGCGGTTACATGCAAGAAGAAGGAAGCGAGATGAGGGGTTAGCGTGCATCAGCTTCGTCGTCGTCGACCGTTGTACGTGCACAGATCAGCCGCTCTATAGCTGACTTCAGGCCAGCCCAACGAGAAACATTGCGACGTTGAAGCAAGGGAAAGACGGTAGCTGAACCCTGAGGTTCAAAATATGCTTTTGTCAACGGCTCCGCATTTCTCGCTAAACAACGGCCCCCCCCCCGAACGCGAGAAAGTATGGGGCTGTTTTAGCCGACCTTGACGGGGCTCGTTTAGTCATCGTCCTCACTCCATGACTTCTAGTCGGCACAAACTATAGGACGACCAGCATCCAGAGCAGAGCATCACTGCAAACATCTCCATCAGTGTCGTTCGAAGTTCGCCATCACCTCATGTCGGGAAAATGGCTCAAAAATCAGTCTGCATGCATGAAGGTGGACTCGCCTCTCTTCCGGACCTCCCTTCCCACGCGATCTCGCAGACGCTATCGTCTCTTCCATGTCAGCAACGTTACAAGCCAGATTCGATCACATTCTATCGCGGCCAAGCGAGACATGTGGCTTGGGACTCGGAGATATTGCGCTTTCCTGCTGCCCTTCTTGAGCGTTGCCACAGCCGTTCCCCTCGTCGATATCACCTATTGATTTTTAATCTCGCACTAGTAGCGTTGCTGGAGGAGATTGATCAACACTGCTGGTCGACGTCCGTCGATGGTAGTGCTGTAGGTCTCGGACACAGTGAAGACGGTATGAGCAGGTAGGTCGGTGCGATGTAACATGCTCAAAAGCCTCGAAACTTCCTTTGTCGTTGTGCCATTCGTCACACTTCCTTGAGTAGCTATGAAGCTGTTACTACCATTTTTGGGCTTACTTGCCGCCACATCGGCAAATCTTGTCCGCCACGATGCGGCTTTCGTACCAGACATTGTCCTTGAAGCCACTGAGAAGAACCTCGACATTGCCTGTGGACAGCGCCAGTCAGTAGTCTTCAATGGCACGTCGCCAGGTCCCACTGTGCGTCTTAGTGAGGGGAAGACGACATGGATCCGTGTTTACAATCGACTCGAGGACCAGAATTTGACAGTGGTATGTGGTGACAGATCACGCATAAGCTCAAGATACTGATGTTAGACAGCACTGGCACGGGTTGAGTCAGCGCACTGCGCCCTTTAGTGATGGAACTCCTCTAGTCGCCCAGTGGCCAATCCCTGCAGGCAACTTCTTTGACTATGAAGTGCGGCCATTGAAGGGCGATGCTGGCACTTACTTCTATCACTCCCATGTCGGCTTCCAGCAGGCCACGGCACACGGTGCTGTCATTGTCAAGGATCCCAAAGAGCCTCCGTACAAGTACGATCAGGAACGCACACTTGTGGTCGGCACATACTTCAGCAAAGATGACAGCACTGTCGAGACAGAGTTGACTAGCAATCCGATCGTCTGGCCTGGTGAGGCAAACGCTATCTTGGTCAATGGCAAGAGCGGCAGCGCGTCCTTCACTAATGGTTCTACCTGCTCACCCCATATCGTTGAGGTCGAACCAGGTAAGCAGTACAGACTACGGGTCATCGGTGCAAGTGCACTGCCCATTGTCAAGGCTGCCATCGAAAATCACCCCAACCTGACTGTCATCGAAGCCGACGGCGAATATACCCAGAAAGCCAGGATCGATCACATCCAGGTTGCCCCTGGTCAACGATTCAGCTATCTGCTAAAGACCATGTCTGCCGCACAGATCCAGAAGCTGAACCGCACCACCTTTTGGATCCGCTACGAGAGCCGCGACCGACCCGAGTTGACAGCAGGATACGCTCTGCTTCGCTACAAGCTCCCCGACAAGGCTCTCGAGACACCCTCCTCTCTGCCTGCCGTGTCTCCCGTCCAAGTACCCAACATCACCTACAACTACCTCGAATACACCCTGCAATCCCAAGACCAATCCTACCGCAAATCCTTCCCCAAGCTCTCCGAAGTGACACGCACAGTCTACATCAACATGACGTTCACCCTGACCGCAGGAAACTGGGAGGGTCTCCACGCCAACGGGTCAGCGGACTGGGTCCCCAACAACTTTGCCTGGCAAGAATCGCGCATCGGCGCGACCAACCGCATCCCCTACCTGATCAACGTCCTCAAGAACAACAAGGCGCCCAACTACGCACTCGCGGTCAAGAACGGCGGATTCGACCCCAGCAGCAAGTCGTACCCCGCGAAAGTCGGGGAAGTGCTGGACATTGTCTGGCAGGGCAACGCGGGGATAGGGCAGTACTTTGACAGCCATCCGATGCATATCCACGGCGAACACGTGTATGATCTGGGCTCTGGGAACGGGACGTACGACGCGAACAAGAACGAGAACAAGTTGAATAAGAAGAACTATGTCCCCGCGCGACGCGATACCACCGTGTTGTATAGGTATTTGGACGATGGCGTGTCGAGTCGGGCGAATGTGACGATGGGCTGGAGGGCGTGGAGGATCAGGGTCACCAAGGCGAACGTCGGGGCTTGGATGGCGCATTGCCATATCGCGGCGCATGCGGTGGTGAGTTGACCTACCGTGCTTTTTGAGGACGAGGTACTGACGAGATGCAGCAAGGGATGAACACCATTTGGGTGTTTGGATCCGCAAAAGAGTTGAGAGCCAAGTTCCCCAGCACGCCATATGTGAGCGGGTACTTGGATTACGGCGGAAGTGCATATGGATCGAACACCAAGGTGCCGGTCGTGAATCATTACTTCGACAGCAGCGATGAGGCATGATAGACCGAATGACTAACCATGGACGACCACTGGGTTTTGTCCATGATTTTGTAATGTGTAATCAAGATCAGAGCTCATTTCAAGCGTCGTACATTCGTTCTGTATTTTGTGTTCTGCATTGGTGATACTGATCCTCACATTCCCATCATCATGACCGCCAATGTGATCCCCGCAACCAGACACCAGCCCGGCACAATCCTCGCCACACCACCGGTCGGGCTTGGGGTTGCTCCTCCTCCTCCTCCAGTCGTCGTGCTGGGTGGGGTACCACTCGCCCCTTCACTGCGCTGCACCATGTAGATTTCTCCACTTGAATCACTGCTCATGAAGATCCTGCCCCGTCCATCAATCGCCATGGTAGCAGGCCGGAAACAGTCTCCTGGACATTTGCTATTGTCTTGGTTGGCGAAAATATCAATGGCGGCTGTGTTGCTCGTACTCGGCTCCACTGGCTCTCCCTGCTCGTTGAACCGGACGTAGGACATCCTGTAGCCAGTCGGATCAGGCGAATTCCATGACCCGTGAAAGGAAATCCACGCTTCGGTGCCGGAGTTGTTGAACTTGATATCCAGAGGCGCCATGTGCGAGTGGAAGACTAAGCGAGCAGGAGTGCGATCGGCACAGAAGCTATCGGTTTTGTTCTGGCCACCCAGAGCTTGGTTGGGGGAGATGGCGAATTGGTCGCCTACATCTATACCGTCGTTCTGTGGTAAATCAGTGGTATTCCAAGCAGAGAAGCACCATGGGTAGCCAAAGTTGCTGCCCTGGGTGGGTGAGGAGGTGCCGTTCACATAACCCAGAAAATTGAGCTCTTCAGCCGGATTGTCAGCATGGATGTCGACGTCGTAGCGGATCATTTGGTCGGCGCTGTTCTCTACACCCCAGACGCCGCCGCTAGTAGGGTGTTCGGCGATCCCAACCTCGTTGCGAAGACCCCAGCCAAGAAGAAGGCCATCCCTTTGGTAGGTGTAGGTATCGGTGCGATTGGTCAGGTTGAAGGCCTTGACGGAAGCACTACCAGTGTTGATGCCGTCGATAGCGAGAGGGTCGAGGTTACTCTGACTGCCAAACGAGACGATCAGCATGCCAGGGAAGGTACGAGACAATTCGAGCGTGCGGGTGCTGTGATCTGTTCCAGTCATGTTCTGGACGAGCGTCTGTTGGTTGTTGGCAGTGCGTGCGGCAGTATCATAGTCCCATGAGTAGGCCTCGTCGGTGTTGGAGGCGTAAAGTGTGTTGCCATCTTCGCTGACGACGATACCGTGGTTGAGCTAGATTTGGACTTGTCAGTAGACACGTGATGTATCACGTCTTGCTGGAAGCTCACCCCCAGTCCATCGGGAGTCACATCGGAAGACTGCGCGACACTGACGCATCCATTTGCATCCTCGGATAATCTGTGAGCAGAGATGCGACCGCGCTCCTGTTCGACTACCAAAAGATTGCCATCGCGGTCGAAAGCAAGCCCACGTGGATCAGACAGTCCAGTTGCTACTACTTGATACCGAAAACCCGATGCGATCGAAGGTCGGATAGAGCCTGAGGGCGCGGGTCCGCAGGAAGACGACGATTGAGCAGCTGCCAGAGACGACAGTATGGTTAGTAATAGTAGATACATGACCTAAGGAATCAAGACATCCACAAGAAGGAAAAGATGGGGAACGACGAGATAGAAATAGAGGATGATCAACAAATGATAGTCAGTGGCGTTTACTCTACCACTGTGTTTTAGCCTTGTTCAATACGAGGAGGGGTAGCCGTGCGTAGATCATCTACAGCCATGGCAGATCCTTCGAGCTTGGCTTCTGCTGGTGTCTCGAGACGGAAAGAAGAATGTCATGATATGTAGCGGACTCCCAAAGAAGGAGTGGGCAACGTTCTTCTGAATTTATGCTGCTGTATAGGTTGATGCAATAGTGGGGCGCCAACAGCTGTCCGCTTGCCGAAGTTTCGCCAGCAACAGGGCAGCGAGCATACCACAGAGTACATATGCCAACCTCGCGCGAGAAGAAATGGTGCTTTTTTGGATACATGCCCTAATAAGAATACTGCTTGAAATATGCAGAGCGAGTATAACCTCCAAGACCAAATATCCATAGGCTATTGACAGGCACAAATCCCGCCCGTTCCTTGGCAAACGCCGCGGCTTTTTGATGACGATTTTCTTTCTGGCGCATTCCACTGGTTTGGCTGCTTGGAACCTCAGGCACATCTCTCTCTCGGTTGCTGCCTCCATCACCTTAATTTTCTCTTGGGTCACACAGAACAGCTGTCACTACACCTTCGCGAAAACCGCATTCAGACCAACAGGCTCGCAATATAGACCACCCTAAACAAGCACCGTCTGGTTCCATCTCCGCCTGTAGCCGAGCAGGCTCTCAACCACTGTACCTCAGTCCTGATTGACCATCTCGACCTTCCTTGAGCTTCACCCCTCTTCACCCGGGCCAAGCGCTCATTTCTGTCCGCCATGTCGATCAAGTATGGACTCCCATTCCTCAAGCGACACTTGTACTGACCGTTGCTAGCTGGGTAATGGTCCCACCCAACCCTTCATCTTCACAGCCATTCACCCCACTGCCCGGCGAACAGACCCTCTACGTCTCTCCACCGCGGACCTCCTTCTCTATCGGCACAGTGGGCAAATTCCCAGCTCAACAGCCATTCACCCAGTCATCCTCCGCGGGCGTGCTGTACCTCACGAGTAAAAGAGTCATCTATCTTCCTTCTTCCGCGACACCTCAGCTGCAGTCCTTCGCATCGCCATTGCTGAACCTGCAAGACTCACATGTGTCGGCACCTTGGATAGGTCCGAATGTCTGGTCCGCCGTGGTCCGACCGGTGCACGGTGGGAACCTACCGAACCAGCCGCTGGAATTAAAGGTCACATTCAAGGACGGAGGCGCATACGACTTTCAGACAAGATACGAGAGGGTACGGGAAAGGGTCGTACAAGCTGTAGACATGGCACGGGAAAGAGGGCAGGGCGTGAACAATGAGGGAGTTGAGGAAGGACGAGGCCGAGGTCCAGGAGTCATGAACAGCGTCGAGGTAGTGCTGGAAGATCTGCCGCGGTATGAAGAGGCGAGACAAGTGCCGGGAGCGCATGTCCAAGTTCCGTCGGCCGGTGTACAACCCGTGGGCGATCTGGCCGAGGCGGCGCAGGCGAATGGGACCACAAGCGCGGGCAACAACACGGGAGTGCAGAGCAGAGACGAGCAGATCTTCACACCACCCAATGAGCCCCCGCCGGGTTACGATCAAGTACAACAAGAAGCGATCGAAGACGCCTTTTCACGAAGGTTGACCCAACGACTAGAGACGAGGGGAGAATCGGAGAGTCGGTAGCACTGCAGCACCGAGAGAGAGAACCATGAAGCCATGACATGAATACCCAACCAATCTATGCATTAGCCTATATATTATCTACCGTGACTGTAATTATGTATATCATCTACAACTTCGCATGCTCCACCCTCTTCCCCGTCTCATCGAAGAGAATCTTGGTCCCACTCCTCAGACTCTCCTGCAACGCAACACCAATCTGCAACGCCCTGACAGCCCCGGCCAAGTCGAACGGCAACTCGGTCCCATCTAAACACGACGCCGTGAACTCGTTCGCCTCGGTGACCAACGCCTCGCCGAACCGGCCGTAGTAATCGGGGGGGATCTCCCTCCTCACGCCCGTCGGCTCGCTCATCTCCACCAGATTCGTCTGCGGATTGGCGTTCACGGTGATCTTGCCCTCGGTGCCGACGATCTCGGACATGTCGTGCTGGCCGGCGGCCATCATCCTGCTCGCGTAGAAGTACGCGATCCTGCCCTCCCAGAACTCGACCATGCCCACCGCATTGTCCACGTCTCCGTGCTCGCGCAGACCGGGCTGCACGGCCGTGATGCCCACCGCGCTGACGGACTTGACGCGGCTTTCCGCCCCGAAGAACCACAGTGCCAGGTCGATGTCGTGGATGCTGCAGTCGACGAAGATGCCCCCCGAGAAGGCCGAGAAGGCGACGAAGAAGCCCGACGGGTCGAGCTTGTCGCATGTCTGAGAGCGGAAGACCGAGGGGCGGCCGATGTGTCCGTCTCGGGTCCGGGAGAAGGCGTCGCGGTAGGAGGCGTCGAAGCGGCGGGAGAAGCCGCAGAGGACTTTTTGCTTGGGGTGTTTGCGGGCGACGTCGACCACGGCTTGGGACTGGGGGAAGTGTCAGTCGTATGGTCCGGTGGGAAGGGAAGAGGATGGGGACGTACGGCTTCAATGGATGTGCTTAGGGGCTTCTCGCAGAACACGTGATACCCAGCGTTGATGGCTTTGATGGCTTGCTCAGAGTGCACGGTCGTGACAGTGGCGATCACGACGGCTTCAATTCCTTCGTGCTTGAGCATCTCGTCGTAGTTGTCGTACAGCTTGACTCCCCACGGTGCGAGGCGGGTGGCGGCCCACGCACGCTCTTTGGCGTCCGGGGTGAAAGCAGCTACGAGCTGAGCGCGAGGGACGCGCTCGAGAAAATGCAGAGCATGACGGGCACCCATGCGACCTAGGCCTGCAATGGCGACCTGGAGTTTCCGGACCATGATTGTGTCGGATGGTTGAAGGTAGGTGGTTAGTTGTGAGTGAAGTGGTGAGATGTACTCAGGGGCTCGGAATTGAGTAGGACCAAGAGAGCGTCGAGGTACGCTGTGGACTTGGAGGATTCACGAGGAGAAGCAGCCCTTTCAGCAAGAAACCGCAGTCTTATACCAATCCCAGCATCACTAATATTATCCCGGTACATCATCGGCTTCTAAAGGCCGCCGTCCCCCGAGCAGACCGGAATGCCTGTTTGGGAAAGACATCCGACGTGCTGAAGCAAACGAAGACCGCTCTTCCTTTCCCTGTCTCAGGCCATCCTTGGACCGTTCTGCACATAAGACTTTGGGACGTATCTTACACAGACCTTCACATGACCATCTGGACTATGTAATCAAGACGCGACAGAACAAGTCAAGTGGGTCAATGTCCATGATTTTCTGGGCTGAAACTTATGCTATGGCCCAAGCAAAGCTACTACATGCTGACTCTATGCTCTCATATATATGCCGTCACTAGCAAGCTGGCGTGTTTCCATAAACTTCCCAGCATATGTCAAACGATGACTTTGACATCATCACACCAGCTCGACCATGTCGCCAAATTCTTGCCGCAAAAATTCTTGCAGTTCTGCTCTTTCCGCATCCTCTTTTTTGCCGGATGGACGCGAGTCTATCTGGCGGTCCTGGCTGACGACTTCTCCTTCATGAGCGTCGATACCTCCTTTGTTTCCTGCGTAGGCTTGCATCTGGTAGGAAGGAGGTTGATCAGCCGGGATGGTGCCATTCATAGAAGGATCATGACGACGAGGGCTGCTGAGCAAGTACGAGTCTTCTGCTCCTATCAAGGCCGCATCAAGCATCTCCTCGTCCGACTCGTCCCCTTGATCGACCCCAGGATCACCAAGTCGTCTCGTAGTCGATGCAAATACACCACTGCTAGAAGATAGAGCCGGCTCATCATTCATCGATGCATCTCTCGCATTGTGCAAAGGCTTGGCAGGAGTTCCTTGATCTGCTGTCAAGTCAAGTGGCTGAAGGTCGTTCTCGTCAAATTCGTCAAAAGCCGAGATATCGTCAGAGTCATCATGTGCTCCTGTGGTGTCGATTTGCTGAGGTCTTGATGCACTTGATGGAAGCCTAGACAAGATTGCCTTTGGACCAAACGGAGTCGTATGATGGAGCTTTTGCAGTTTACCGATGCTGTCAGGCCAGGTGTTTTGTCTCTTTGAGCTCACCTGCTCCCGATCTTTGCTAGCGATTCGAGTGAGATCGATCTGTCCTGGACGATTCGACATATTTTTCAGCTTCGAATTGTCAGGGCTAGAATCGAATGAGATTCTTGTTTGACCTTTATTGGGACGAGAGTCTTGCTTGGGAGACTGAGCGCCTGCTCCCTTCTCTTTGAACGCTTTCGGTGGCTTGGGGCGCTTCTTCGTACCATGGATACAGCATTTGTGATTGCAAGCTTGTCGGTCCTTGCAATTATGGTTGCACTTCCAATTACCATTAGCCAGTTGTACCGGTCTCCAGTCGTCTGCTCTGTCGATGGGGTCCTCCTCCCTGCCGAGTCCGCGTCGCCTGTGAGTGAGATTGGCACCAATGTCGTCGATGTCCTGGAAGCCATGACTCAGCTCGACAGCGCTCAAATCTACGTCTGCGATGGAGTCGTCGCCGTAATCCGTGTCTTGTGTAATGTTTGTCTGTCCAGAGTGCTGTCTTGAGCGGATCTTTGCCCCGCCACCGGAAAGCTTGGTAAAACTAGGAGCAGAGATCGAGGGCGCCGCAGTCGTGAATCCTCCAAGGTTTCGAAAAGCGGATTGTGCAATATCGGGCTTCAACGTGAAGTCTACAAGCGTGCCAGCTATCGCGATCAGTATGGAAGAGACAGTGTTGCAAGAGAGCTTACCAATCTCTTCACAGGCAACAGAGCAAGTGACACTCTGTCCGTGAGCAGTGATCGCACCTTGAAATATCTGCTCAGACCCTTTCCCGATCTTGAAGGCACTACAATTGTGTCAGTTGTAGTCAAGCTATGTTGTGACCAGCATGAACCTGGCTCGAATAAAGTCCAACTTGCGACCATCGGAGGATTCTGCAAGAAAGTTGATGAAAAATGCTTGTTTTTTGAATTGTGTTGGAGGTTTCTCATTGGCAAAAGAGATCTCTGCCTTGAACCTAACCAACGGAGGTGAGCCAGACTTGATCATCTATCTTAATTAGCTATTGCCGTCGAATCGAAAGGGAGCCCATACTGGTGGGCCAATTTGTTGGACATTGAGCTTCAGTCTTGGGAAAGCCTTTGCCTGTTGGATGAAGTTGGTGCCAAACGGAGGATGACGGCTCATTGCTGCTTCGATATCGCCCGGTGAGCTTGTGATGATATCCTCGATTCGCGTAATATTCCGACCAATGAGCTTCCTAACACTCACAGGACCGATCTTATCGAGTTGCTGAAGATACAAGGTCGAGCCATCCCACACTTCTGCACCAACACTTCGTACTATTGCCAGAGAGTTGCGGATACCGACCGCGTCACCTTTCGACACTTGACAATCTACAATGCATCGAATGAGACGCCTGCAGTGTTGAAAGATCATGCTTTTCTCGGCACTGAAAGTGAATCCATATGCGCTGTCCTGAGCAAGAAGCTCGATGCCACTCAATACAGCTTGAATGATCAGGGACACTTTCTGTGATCCTTCAGAGAGGTTGACCTTGATAGGGAACTTGAGCGAAGGATTCTCGTTGATCTGCCTGAAGACTTGCTTCTCCTTTGCCCGGAACCGGATTTCTCTAAGCTCGTACGCACTGCATAATACAGAAAGCTACCCAGTGTCAGCTAGTACTTTTCAACAGCAGGCCGAACTAACGAGTTCAGAGATTTTGGGCTTCGGGGCAATGGTAACCACTAGTTTCATGGTCTCGAAGGCGATATAGCATCGAGCCATGGCTGCACCGTAATCGGTCTGCCGTATGCGGTCTGGCAGTATGTCGATCAGATCATTCACCTCAAGTAGCTCCAGGGCTCGCCCACAGATATTCTCTAGAGACTCGTCCAGTGTGCAGCGGATAGGATCATCATACATCTTGTAGTGGTCTGGATTGGCTCGAAGTCGCACGTAGAGAAACGTTCCGGAGAGCCAATGGACTGCACTTTGTCGATCACGAATAGTACCCAGACCGATCTCTGCATTCAAGTGCTCGATGAGATTGAGATGCAAGCTAAACATGTCAGCGAAAGCTGCCAAAGCAGAATAAATCACATGCCGGCTTTCGAGGGTTTCCTGACAATTGACCATCTTCTCAAACGTCCGGACTTTGTCAGCCCTGGTCATGATGACTGCTACTGCATCAGTGTCGAATTGTGGCCTACCAGCTCGTCCCATCATCTGGAGGATATCCATGTCAGAGAGCTCGCGGGTCGCCTGAGTACCCTCTGCAATAGTTGCTGTACCCTTTATGACCACCATGTGACAAGGAAGATTCACGCCAACTGCCAGTGTCGAAGTGCAACAGATGACTTGGACTGTTCCATCGATATAGCCCATCTCAATCGCCGCTCGATCCGCAGAGTCAAGCCCTGCATGATGGAAGGCCACCCCAGTTGATAACGTTCCTGTGAAGTCAGTCAGCATGTTCCGCTTACGAGGAAATCGCTTTTACCTTGTAAGTTACCATCCACCGCCCGGACAGCCCGGTTGGGTGTAGGCCATGGTTTTTTATTTGCATTACAGCTCGCATACCACTCGGCCACAGTCTTTGCAGTGTTCACACACGCAGCTCTTGTGATGCAGAAAATCATGATGGGTTTCCCCCTCGAGTACTTCTGTACGACATCGGGGACCCTGAACAGTCAGTAGAAGGCATCAAAACGACCATTTACTGACCTTTGAGTGATTGCGCCGTCGAAGGCATAGTCGTTGGCTGAACTATTGTAGCCAACAACGAATTTCCGCAACTTGACTGGTCTGAAATCTTCGCCGAACTGCTCCTGTGGTGCTGGTATAGATGGTTCTTGACCAGTCTTACCAAGCCATGTAGCTAGATCTCGTACGTTCGGTACCGTGGCACTGACAGCGACAAAACGGATGTCGTGACTGATCGATTTCATCCTAGAGACGACGGCTTCGAGAGCTGCACCTCTATCCTTTCCTAGGATATGAACTTCATCAATCAAGACTAGTCGGATGAGTCGAACAAGTCTTTCATGATCTGTCCATCTTCGAGTCAATGAGTCCCATTTCTCTGGCGTCGTAACAATGATCTGGGCGCTCTTCACTGATTGCAAGGAGCAACTGTCCGTATCTCCGGTGACTTCCTCGACATTCATGCGCAAGATGGAAAACTTCTTTTTCCAGTCTCTTGTTCGTTCTGTGCACAGAGCCTTGGTAGGCGCCATGTAGACAATCTTGAAATGATCCACTAGCTGATGGATCGCGAGCCTACAGATGGCAAGCTCGAATACAGCAGTCTTGCCACTCCCGGTCGGTGAAGAAAGAACGAAATTGTTGTCGGATTGGTATATCATTGCGAAGCATTTGGATTGGACGGCGTTGAAGAAGTCGAAAGGAAACACTGACTTGATTCGATCGGGCAGCTCGTGGGGAGAGCGCAGCTGAATACCTCTCACAACAGGTGCTGTGAGCCTCTGTGTCTGGGTAGAGGCCGGCTGGCTGAACTTGCGCTTTTTCGAGAGGATTTGACTGGCCGTGTGTGCTGGGCTGGATAGATCGTCGAGATTGAGGGATGAGCTCGATAACTTTCTGGTTCTGGGGACACCTTCATGGCTGTCTCTTGACCCAACGAGTACGTTTCGTGCTGCGGTAAAGTGTGGAGATTGTTGGGTTGTTCGAGCTTGGATATGTGGGTTCGATGCGGGTGGCAGAGACATTGGAGCCATGCCCATTGTAGTTTGAGACTGACGGAATGTGCATTCGCGCTGGTCTTTCAGGTGTCGATCTGCTCGTGTGTCAGTGTTCGCTTTTCTAGCACTTGTAGAACTATGCGGATCGAAATCATCCATACATCTAGCTTCTTGATTGACACTTTCTAGATGATTCGGCCGCCACGATTCCTCAGAGTCTTGGTAGTTGCTGCTTTGGCGGCGCTGTAGACTTGAATCGTTCAGGTACTCAAAAGTGTGGGATAGTCGTGGAGGCTCAATATGATGATATTGGTCAACGTTTGGACCCCCGAATCGTTTGGTGTATAGCTTCTGATCCATTTGACCCTCGGAGCATACAGGTATACTTCTCGTGGTGATCCCGAATTTTCTGAATGATTTGGACGGATGAGGTCGCTGTCGATGTGTAGCGATTTGTGGAGGCCAAGGTTGCTGCCTCTCGTCGGTATCCAAATATCTCAGTCAGCTTGTACATCACAATGCATGAATCACCCGAGCACCACGAAATTCTCGAAACAAGGATGGTCAATGAAACATGATAATACAAGAGCCAGAAATACAGGGGGTATCTTTTGTATGCCTTGTGGAACTCCAGCCAGTGGTCCATCTCTACTCATCCCGTTTCGTCAATCGTAATTCGCCAGATTTGCTATGTCCATGCCTTCGCTCAAATGTCGGAGTCGTGGGTCGGCTAGACGTCATCCCCTGCACGCGAGGAGCCTCAAGCCTTGCCGTGTTGGTCTTCTCAACATCAAAGTAGGAGGCCTCGCCTCGAGAAACCGACTTCTCAAATTGTGCCGATGAGATCTGTGACGTCCGCGTGGTGTTGGGAAGGGTGTATAGATAGGTGGCGCCCAGGACGATTGCCGTGCCAATAATGTACTGCACAACGTTAGCAAGGACATCACATCCTGACGACCATTGACTGACAGTAAGGGTGATTTTGAAGTCGAAGAACACGACGCTGACCAGCAGGCTGATAATGATACTGATGCTTGTTGCAAAGTTCTTTGCAATGTTGTCTGCATAATTGACAACCAGAGAGACGATAACGCCGCCAATTGCTTGAAATGCCACTGCCGTCCACACGACCCAATTGTAGCCAACCAAGAAGCCATACTTGGAAATATCGGCACCATCCTTGAACATTACGCCTATGAATAATGCTGGAAAGAGCGAGTAGAAAGAGAGTTGCACGTTTCGAATCCAGACGGAGACATGCGTCCCAGACTCCTTCAATACCTTCTCAAAGTAGACACCAGCCAGACCCGATAGTACGCAAGCAACCACTGCCGCTCCGAGGCCCAAAGAGGCATTCAATTGCGGGTTGTGCATTCGAAAATCCTCCTCGATGCCCTCGTAGGTAGCAGATCGTTTTGCGAGCAGCTGTCCAGCAGCTACACTACCAGAGTCCCGCATTTGCTCCAATGACCTTGGCAAATGCCACCCAGTTTGACCCTCTCTAAGCTCTTTCATGGTCGGTATGCTCTCCCCTCCAGGGATTTGTACGATCGCAACTCCAACCATTAGAAGTACCAGCGAGAACCATTTCCGTACACTGATCTCCCTCCTTAGTAGTGTCACGCTGAAGAATGCCGTCGCGAGAATTTTGAGCTGGTATGTGACCTGAAAAGTCGCCGCGTCCAGATTACCGACTGCGACGTATTGTAGAGAGTTCTGCAGGGTGTACAACATGGCTGGGACCGCAAGCTTCCAGCTATCACCAGTGAAGATCTGTCCAAAGACTTCGGCGAACAGAGTCGTGGCTGGTGTTGCGGCAGGCATGGTCTTCGACGTATCATTGAGTGCCATCGTCAATGATATCCCGAGCTTGATAAGTTCGTTGAGGAAGACAGCAGTCGAGGTGAAGTAGCGGTGTCCACCAACAGGGGGCATGATGCGAGAGTAGTGCATTATCTAGGTCATGTCAGCTACAATTGTAGGCTTGGGGGAGGACCGCTCCCGACAAGTATCAGCGCTGAATTCTGGAAGGTAAGCTGAATCTGCGTCAGTTCCAAGTATGCTTCACAAAAGCCGTCGCACGAACTAGGAGCAGTGTTAAATGCTTCATGGAGAGCGTTCCATGAGTTGACCGGCTCTTGCTATCCATCTTCGCGTCCGTCGCGTCTCCAATGGCTGTGAGAACAAGGTGTTCAGTAGCTGTGATTTCAAGATTAGGCAATCAATATTGTGCAAGTGCTCGTTCAAAGAGAAGTAGTCATTGACGCCGTCAGTGAGGACTATGCTGCATTCCTCTTGCTCAGAAACGCGCCAGAAATTATTGATGCTTGAATGAAAGAAAGTGCAGAACTCATCGAAACAAGATGCGTGGAACCGGAGTTTGGTAGAGGATCCAACATCGCCGTCATCGCCAAGTACGAGTGTGCAGTGCTCAAGTCTTCGCCGAGGCCGGACAGCGACCTCGAACATCTACGAGCTCGACCCGCAAGACTCCAACGGAGAAGGAGAAGGCTCATGTCACAATTGCAAATCTGGTAATAGCAAGTGCAATTCATCTGATCATTCATTCGGATAACGGGTATCATAATTGACCTCTCCATCCATACTACTTCTTGAAGGAATAGTCCTTGAGAATTCCGTTCATGTGGGTATTAGTGCTCCTGCCAGCCTTCCTGTTGATGCGGCGCTTCTCCTTCTTCTGAGGTCCCAGCTTGATTGATTCTTTGACCTGGCTCGTTGGCGTCAGACCAGCTCTCTCAAGCTCTGAACGAATGTCGCTGTCGTTGCTCGGTAACCGCAGATTGGTCCAAAACTGCCTGAAGTCGTCGTCAACCCTCATCGTCAAGGATGTATCATTCAACCAAACCATTTTTGGCGTACTGTCCTTCTTGTTGTGCGTGACGAGTAGGGCGCCCTTCTTCTCGAGGCCATCAATCACTTGAGGCGCATCACTCCAGCCGTCTTTGAGTTCCTTTACGCTGATACCTTGAGCACTTTTCTGGCTCTGCAGATATGCCACGAGCTCGTCCCCATTGCGCACGTTATGCATGGGCTTGAAGCGAAACATGTGCTGTCCACCTTGCTTGTTCGCAATATGTTCCACTTTAGGATGCGACATAAGCGCTTTCAGAAGAGCCGGGCGATGTTTCTGCTGATCTTGGGGGATAGAAAGGTACTGCCAGATATCCCCGAAGGCAATAGCCTTGTCTTTGTCCTTGAGATATTCGATGGCGTACACGACCTGGGTCATGATTTCACGACCTGAGCTGACCTCGTTGACGATGACTGGCGCGTCGCCCATCTTTCGCTTGAGTGTCGCCATCACGATTAATGTATGTGGTTCTAGCAATTCGCGAGTGGTGAAGTGTACGTGAGTTCGAGTGAAGCCAAGATGCGAGGCCGCTCAAGGCACGGGCAGAAGATGCTGCACGTCCAATGTCATCTGCCGCACATGACTGTCAGATATCATATAAACTCTCGTGCAGATATCCGAAACCTAAAACCCGACTTTGTTGATTCTTTCGTGGATGGTGGCGGATAAAAAGAACGAAGTGATGTGAGTTTGTAGTGAGTCGTTGAGCAAGACGGAATTGCACGTGTCAATCCGTCGTTCTGGCCTGCAGCTCATGACTCGTACCGCATCACAAGCTGGAGGAACGCGTTTGGGAACAACTCAAGCTTCGATTTATAGACTCCTCACAGCTCCGATTTCACATTGGAAGATTCTCGCAATTAGTAGAGTATAAGCTCTGTTGCTCTTCTATCTTGGAAAGCCTCGGCTCGACTACTCTCAATGTCAACGACAAACTCAATCACCATGACCGGCTGGTGATTATCCAATCAACAAAATGAGGACTCGCGCGCAAGTGGGGGTCATCGTCGACACGGCAGTTATATCTGCGTCTTTTGGCGTGGAAGAAGACAGACTGCAAATTGCCCTCGACGCGCCAACAGCAGAGCTTGTCAGAGAGCTGCTTGCGACTTTCACGGTCAAGGCGCAGGAGTTTGATGATGCAAAGGCAGAGAAACTGAGGGCAGATGTCGAGCTTGAGAATACCGTCCGCAACAACGAAGCGAAATCAAAGGCTGTAAAGTCCTCATTGAGCAAGTCTCAGAAGGAAGTCGAGTCTTTGCGCAAGACAGTCAGCTCTTTAGGTATGCTGCACCCGCTATGGAAGTATTGGCGGACTGACACGGTGTAGAGAATACCAGATCCGAGCTTCAATCAGAAATTGACCGCGTCAAATCGAGTTCCAGCGACTCTTCGACTGAGGTGGATACTTTGCAAGCACGCATCGCCAGCCTCGAAACATCGAATCGAGAGACGCTTTCCGTCCTTGAGAACAAATCTTCCGCACATGACAAGCTCGCAGAAGAACTTGCAGAGCAACACCAAAAGATTTTAGCACTTCGTCGCGAGATCTCGAGTCTAGAAGACAAGACCCAATCCCTGGAAAATGCAGCATCTTCGGCAAAGTTTAAAGAGCAAGGCTTGGTGCAAGAGTCGGAACTCTTGAAACGCAATGTCGAGTGGCATGAACAAGAGTTGAAGACACGGACTGCTGAGCAGACAAAGTTTCGGAAGGAAAAGAATGCACGGGTTGCGGATCTTCAGCGTGCCAACGAAGATGCCAACAGTACGATAGAGACTCTGAAGAGGACGGAGACTGCACTACGCCAGCGTCTGGACGAAGTATCTCAGAAAGCCGAAGACGCATTCGCAAGGATCCAAAAGCTGCAAGAGACGGCTATTGAGTCAGAGTCGGCCTTCAAGGTTGAACTGGACAGTGCCAGGCGGCTTGCAGATCTGCAAAAGCAGAGCGCAGATACAGCACGGGCTCGCCTGCAAGAAGTCACTTCCAACTTGGAGCAGATCAAGGATGCTGCTGCAGAAGAGATTGGGCAATTGCAGGCAGAAATTGAGACTGAACAGAGTGAAAAGGAGGCCTTGGATGGAAAGCTACAGGAGCTTGAGGCTGAGGTGGAGCGACTACAAACTTTGCAAGTTCATCAACAAGCTTCAGCACCTGGCACGCCGGCTCGGAGTACGAATGGCCTGGCAGCAATGACGCCTATTCGGGGCAACTCACCCGCACCCTTCACTCCCGGTACCGTTCGATCAAAGGGCAACCTCAACTTTACCCAGCTTTACAGCGAAAACGTGCAACTCCGCGCCGATCTCGAGACAGAACGTCGTCGGACCAGCGAACTCTCCAACGAACTCGACCAAATGATACAGGATCTCGAATCTCGAGGACCCGAGCAGGATGATCTGCGACAGGACAAGGAACGAATTGAGGCCGAAGTCGTGGAGATGTCGTCACTCCTGGACGCCGCACTTGCAGAAAGGGATACTGCTTTGCAGGAAGCTAGAAGTAAAGAGGGCCAAGTCATCGGCTTATCGAAGGAAGGCGAAGTGTTACGCCAGCAACTCCGAGACCTCAGCGCACAAATCAAAATTCTGCTTGTGGAAATGCAAGCTCGGGAACAAGGACTGGACGGCTTGGATGCAGCGGGCCAGGCACAGCTGCAGATGCTTGCGGCAGGTGAGCTCGATGAGGACTCGATCAGCGATCAGACTTCTGCTGGAGCTCTCATCACTCAACGACTACTTCTTTTCCGCAATGTGTCTGAATTACAGGAGCAGAATGCACAGCTGCTCAAGCTCAATCGCGGGCTAGCTGATAGGATGGAGGGGCAAGAAGCTAAAGCACGTGAGGTTGAACAAGCCGATCGTGACCGAGAGCTGGATGATCTGCGCCAACGCGCCCAGCAGCACGAGGATGAAGTTCGTTCTCTGACGACACAGACACAGAGTATCACCAGGGAGCGTGACATGTTCCGTCGAATGCTCGCATCTCGTGGACCAATACCAGGCAACGCCGATATCGAAAGCCTCTTTGGCCAATCGATCAATGGTGACGGCCCACCTCGGACACCTCTACGAGCTAGCAGGTTATCCAACGACGATGCTGATGGGCTCTCGAAGCAGCTTGCTGATCACGTCAAGCTTGTGAAGGAGATGCAGATGCACCTGGATACTACCCGGCAGGAGCTCTCTACTGATCGCGACATTCTTCGTAAGCAAGTTGACCAATTAGCGAAAGAGAAGAGTGAAATGCAGAGTGAGCTTGCTAGAAGCAATGGTCAGGTGTCGCTTGCACAAGAGCGCTATGACATGCTACAAGCAAATTACAAGATGCTTCAATCAGAAAATGGCGAGCTACAAAAACGGGCGCAAGCAATAAATGAGAGCGCGGCCAAACAGGATCTTCGGATACAGCAGGTCGCGGAGGAGCTTGTGGATGCAAAAGCGATCGCTGACAGCATGCGAGGCGAGACTGCTAATCTCAAAGCTGAACGAGAGCTTTGGAAGAAGATTGAGTCTCGTCTGACCGAAGACAATCGGCTTTTGATGGACGAACGTTCGAGGCTTAACAAGATGTTATCAGACCTACAAAATCTCCAGAACGAGCGCGAACGAACAGACTCAGAAACGAGACGACGTCTTCAGTCGAGGATCGACGGCTTGGAGAACGAGCTTAATGCTGTGCGCAAGAAGCTCGAATTGGAGGCAGAAGAGAGCAAAAAGGCACATCTCAGACGAGAATACGAGCAAGACCAGGCGAAGGCAAGGATTGACGACTTCATCAAAAGCCTATCAAACGTCAGAGAGGAGCTCATTGCTGCTAAGACAACCAGAGATCAGCTACAAGTCCGCGTGGATGAAATGAAGATCGATCTTCGCAACGCAGAGGAACGTGCACAAGCATTGCAACCTCGCCCGAGCTCCGGCGGACCATTAGCTACAGCCAACGGGGAAGCTGAACAAGACACGGCAGCGGATGGTAATCTTTCGCGGGAACAAGAACTTGGTCTCGAAGTCGCCGATCTGAAGCGTGACTTGGATTTTGCAAGAGCTGAGCTCGAAAGTGTTCGAGCACAGGTCGAGCAGTACAAGGCAATCAGCCAATCCGCCGAGGAAGAGTTGCAGAGCTTCAATGAAACCAACGACCAATACAAGGAAGATATGGACAGGCAGCTAGAGGAGAAGGAGGGAGCTATTCAGCAGCTAGAGCAGCGCATACAGGACTTGAGTACGGAATTATCAGCAACAAATGCCGAGCTGTCGGAGGTCCGCACTCACCATGAGCAGAGCGGTATGCAACTCGAAGAGCAGAAAATCGCCCTGGAAAGCGAGGTCGGTCGGTTGCGTGATGAGTGCGATAGGCAAACAGAGAAAGCCAAATTGCACCAGGCTGATCTCAAAGCACAAGCAGAAATTGCTCAGCAGGCCCAGCAAAGTTACGAAGACGAACTTGTCAAGCACGCCGATGCTGCTCGCAACCTGCAAGGGGTTCGCATTGAATACAATGCGCTGCGTACTGAAGTGGCCGGTATCCGTGCCGAGGCGGAAGCCTCGAAGGCTAGTCTAATCCAGGGACAAGAGAACTGGTCTGAGCTGAAAGATCGCTACGAGCAAGAGCTCAACGAGCTGCGCAACAGCCGTGACGATCTCAAGTCACAGAACAAGCTTGTCCATGAACAGCTCGAATCAGTCAGCAGTCAAATCTCGACACTGCAGCAATACCGCGCCCAGCCAGCGGAGGAAAAGGAGGGCACTGGAGCGCAGACTATCGACAGCAAGTTACAGGAGGTTGTGTCATATCTGCGCAGAGAGAAGGAGATCACCGATGTCCAATATGAGCTTGCTGTGCAAGAATCGAAGCGCCTCAAGCAGCAATTGGACTACACACAATCCCAACTCGACGATACACGGGCGAAACTCAGCGAGGAGCGTCGTGAACGCACAAACCAAGAGACTGGAGCCGCTAGTCACAGCAAACTTCTCGAAACTATCAACGAGCTGAATCTCTACCGAGAGAGCAGCGCAACCCTCCGCCAGGAAACCCGCCAAGCACAAGCCAAACTTCAGGAAAGAATCCAAGAGGTCGAAGATCTCACTGCTCAAGTCCTCCCTCTCCAGTCGAAGATTCAAGAATCTGAAAGTGAACTTGAGATGAAGAATGGAGAGCTTCGCTTATTGCAGGAGGACCGCGACAGATGGCGTGACCGTACCAACAACATAATTTCCAAGTATGATCGAGTCGATCCTGCGGAAATCGAAGCCATAAAGTCAAGGATCACGGAGCTTGAGGCTGAGCGCGATCAGCTGCAGACCACGATTCAAGAACTGCGGCAACAGATGCAGAGCTTCCCTGTGCAGATGCAACAAGCCAAGGATGATGCGGACAAGGCCTGGCAAGAGCAAAAGGCCAAATTTGTGGAACAAGCGAAGAGCCGATCGCGTGAACAAGCTGCGAAGATCAATGCCGCCAACCAGGACCTTGCAGCTGTCCGGGCTGAAAAGGAGAAGCTACAACAAGATCTTGAGCAATCACAGCAAGATCTTGAGGCAGCCAAGACAGAACGTGACACAGTGGTCGCCAATTCGCAAGCTGCACACGAGGCAGCAGCCCAGGTACCAGGGCCTTCCGGAGACAGCATTGAGGAAGGACAGGTCGAGGAGGGCGAGGCAGCAGCTTCCAGGGAATCGAATACAGATGTGGCGGACTTGGAAGCACGCGCTCAAGCTGCTGAATCGCAGGTCGGCCAGGCAACTGCCCGCGTAGCAGAGCTTGAAGCACAAGCTGAGGTCCTGCAAACAACCGTTCAACAGCAGACTGAGCGTATTCAGTCTCTTCAGCAGCAAGTGGTAAGTTCCGCAAGCCTTTCCACACAACATCTCCCTAAATTCCAACAGGTCGAGCTCGAACAGTCTCTAGAGACTGCCAAGTCAGATACTGGTGCTCTTCAGCCTCAGACGAGTGATCCCGAAGGTGTTCAAGCCCTGCAGCAGCAACTCGCCACTGCGCAACAGGAGTTGGAAGTCCTTCGTGCTAGTGCAAATACATCCAATAGTACTGCGTCCGAGGCGCCTGGCGAGAATGCTGCAGGCGAGAATGCTGCAGGCGCAAGCACCGGCGCCGTCTCCAGTGAAGATGTGGCAGCTCAGGTTGCTGCTCAGGTGGAACAGCTCAAGGCCGAACTTGAACAACAGCACGAACTCAGTAAGCAGCAACTCGAACAGCAATATCAGACTCGTACCGCAAAGATGAAGGAGACACTGAATAATAAGCTTCGCGAAGAGCGACAAAAGATGAAGCAATCTGTAGAAGAAGAGGTCCGACAGCAGCTTATCAACCAGCACTCGGACGATCTTCAGAAGCTTCGTCAAACTCATGAGGATGAGATCTTGCGACTAAAAGAAGAGCACAACTCGATAGTGGAAAGGGTGACACGAGAGGGTGCCGAAGCGGTCGAGAAAGCCGGAGCGAGTATCGCAGGTGCCACGCCAGCCACACCCACCAAGCCAGCAACTACCAAAGCTGCTTCAGCAGCGACGCCAACGCCAGCAGACGGCCTTTTGACGATAACGGATGAGCAAGCCAGGAACCTCGTTGCCAAGAACGAGATTATTCGCAGCATCCTCAAGCGTAACATTACCGGGAAACTCGAACAAGAGGGTAAACGTCTCAAGGAGGAGCACGAGAAGATCATCAAAGAGAAGGAAGAGGCTGCAGAAGCGGCAAAGCTTGCAGCAGACAAGGCTCTCGTAGAGAAGGACGAGGCGAACAAGGCAGCACAGGAGCAAGCGATCGCAAAAGCAGTGACTATGGAAGCTTCGAAGCAAAAAGTCAAATTGAGCATGGCTGATGGAAGAGCACGATCTGCAAACGCCAAACTCGAGATCGTAGAGAACGCTGCAAAAGAGACACCACAGCGACCAGTTGGTGAGGTCTGGGAGATCGCAAAGTCTGCAAAACCAGCTCCAGCACCAAAGCCAGCAGCACCAGCTGTCGCAGCCGTCGGTCCCCCGCCGGTGCTCACAGCACCTACTCAAGCAGCCACGTCGCAAGCTCTACCAAAAGTACCACCAGCCGCGCCAGTAGTCCCTGCTATCGCTGTCGCAAGTGAACCGGCAAACGAAGACGAACAGTCGCGCCTCGCAGCTCGTCAGGCACGATTTGGAGCCCCGTCAGCTCTTCCTGCAACTGGGGGATCCTTTGGTAAACCCAGCTTCGGCGCTCCATCGAGCACAACTACAAATGTGACAGCCACAACGACCACATCGGAAGTTAATGGAACGGCAAGTCAGGATACAGCAAGCACAGCGGCAGACGGCGACAACAGCAGTGCCGCAGATATCAAGTCAGGACCAGGCACAGTTGTACGCGGAGGCGGCATTCCACGCGCAGGAGGAACACTGTTGCCTCGACCAGGGGTTGCGGCAGGACGTGGGAGAGGCAACATTGGCCAAGTCAGCGGCATTGCAGCGCCAGGTGGGCAAACTGCAGCCGCTTCAGGAATCCCTGGTCGAGGTGGAGGCATTCCACGTGGTGGCTTCAGGGGGACTGCTACTAGGGGTGGACGCGGAAGTGGACCGGGAAGTCCACTGAATGCAGGAGCGAAGCAGTTCACTCCGGGAGCGCCAGGAGCAGGACAGGCCGCGCCTCATGGGGCCAAGAGACCTCTTGAGGGCGGTGAGCAGGGTGATGGCAAGAGGATCAGAGGCGGTGGACCCAGTACTTGAGGGGGACAAGGCAGGCGTTGCAGAGGCTTTTGCTGCGTACAGCCATGGATGGACCATTCAAGAAGCATCAGCTTTGCTACTTGTAGATTATTGAAGCATCATCTTTTGTAACACACATTTCAACAACAAGCTTGACATCGAGTTTCCCCACACTACGTCACCGTACAGGAGCTCCACATGCTTCTATGTGAATGTCGTCGTCGCTACTATCACTACAATTTCCTTGCTCTCAAGAACTCGTCCTCCGTTGATCACAACGATGATTTCCATCCCCGAGAAGATGGCGCCTACGGCAGTCTTTCGCGCGGGGGCTAATGCTCTCATCACCGGCGGAGCGAGTGGAGTAGGATTGGCTGTTGCCAAATTGTGTGCTTCACACGGCATGAACCTGATCTTGGTGGACAATAATAAATCGAAGCTCGACGAGGCCAAATCGACGGTGTCGGAAGCTTCCAAAGGATCAGTGTCTGTACACGAGCTAGACGTCTCCTCGGAATCAGCGTGGAAGTCGTTGCGAGACTCTCTCCAGAACTCGTCAACCACACTGGACTTATTGCACCTCAATGCGGGCATTGGAGCCAACTCATCGTGGACTGATACGGGCTACTTTCACAAGATATTCGATACGAATTTCTTCGGTGTTGTCAACGGCATTGCGACCTTCCTGCCTGACTTCCAAGGCGAGCAGGCCAAGCAGAAGTCGATAATCATCACGGGGTCGAAGCAAGGCATCACGAACCCCCCTGGAAACCCAGCGTACAACGCTAGCAAGTCTGCCATCAAGACCATCGCCGAGCACCTCAGCTACGATTTGTCAAAGTCGAGTCCGAACACAAGTGTACACCTGCTGGTCCCAGGCTGGACATTCACTGGCCTGACTGGAGGTGGTAAGACAACAACAAAACCCGACGGGGCTTGGGCGCCAGAGCAGGTGGCAGACTATTTGTACCAGAAGATGAGCGACGGCAAGTTTTATGTCATCTGTCCTGACAACGATGTGAGCTGGGAGACAGACAGGAAGAGGATGACGTGGGGAATGGGTGATATTGTACATGAAAGACAGGCACTGAGCCGGTGGAGGGACGATTCCAAGGACGACGCCAAGAAGGGCATTGAGGCGATGAAGCTGTAGCAAGCAAATTCTTGTCTGTGGAGCGGTTGAATACCAGGATACCTTCTCCATCTCACATCTTGGGGCTGTTTACAAATGTGTAGATGAAATAGCTCCGATAGCGCCGCAAAGACCGCGATGGACTCGAATTGACCAATGGCGTGTCGTGATGTCACCCCGCCTGAAGAAGAAGGTGGGGATGTTTTTTGTGCAGATGGAGAGAAGTCGATGCAATCGAAAACCGGCCCTCTCAGTGCCGGACAAGCTGTCAAAAATTGCGCGACGCCTCCAATTGTTCCTTCTTCACCGCTAACTTCTCTCTCTTCATCTTCATTTCCACTTCAATTACAATTCAAAAGCCAGAAGCACCTTTACAAGTCAACATGCCTGTCGTCGAATCCAAGTATGACCCGAAGGACATGGTGAGCTGCTTCTCCAAATCCCAAATATACCCCGCACGAGCAAGCAACTGATAGAATCTACCAGGTCTTTCGTCACCTCGGCCCTACTGGTCTGAAGGTTTCCATCTTCTCTCTTGGTGGCTGGTTGACCTACGGTGGCACTCAGAAGGGTGACATCGTCAAGCAATGCCTCGAGACCGCCTGGAACCATGGTGTCCAGACGTTCGATACCGCCGAGGTCTACGCCAATGGCGAGTCCGAGGTCGAGATGGGCCGCGCCTTGAAAGAGCTCGGATGGCCGCGTGATGAGTACGTCCTGACCACCAAGGTTTTCTTTGGCACTGGCAGGAAAGAGCCAAACACTCGCGGTCTGAGCTGGAAGCACATCGTCGAGGGCCTGAAGAGCTCGCTCAAGCGCATGGATCAGCCATACGTCGATGTCGTCTTTGCTCACCGTCCCGACTATGCCACACCCATGAAAGAGATTGTTGAGGGCTTCACCCAAGTCATCCGCAACCTCAACTTGGCTTACTATTGGGGTACCTCGGAGTGGAGCGCAACCCAGATCATGGAGGCTACTCAGATCGCTGAAAAGTACAACCTCATCGCACCAGTGGTCGAGCAGCCTCAGTACAACGCATTCCACCGTGAGCGCTTCGAGGTCGAGTACGCTCCTATCTTCGACCAGTTCAAGTACGGTACCACAATCTGGTCACCTCTCGCCTCTGGTCTGTTGACCGGCAAGTACAACGACGGAATTCCCGAGGGCTCTCGATTTGCCAACCACAAGGACTTTTTTGATAACACTGTCAAGTCGCTCCAGACCGACGAGGGCAAGGCAAAAATTGAGAAGGTCAAGAAGCTCACCACTATTGCTGAGAAGCTCGGTGGCACACCCACTCACCTTGCGCTCGCTTGGGCTGCAAAGAACCCCAACGTCAGCACTGTCATCCTCGGTGCGACCAAGGTAGAGCAGATCGAGGACAACCTCAAGGCCCTCAAGCTCCTCGACAAGCTCACACCCGAAGTCATGGAGGAGATCGAAAGTGTGCTCGCCAACAAGCCAGCGAAGCCACCTACCTTTGGCCGTGACAGGTAAGGAATCTACCTGATCGATTTCAGCTTCGGGTGCGTCTCTTGACGGCCGGCAGGACTCCGAGGCCGCAAAAGAAGAGGTTGAGCAAGCTGTGATGAAAATTATCAGTTGATAGCGAATAAATGTCACGAATCGCAACATTGTTTGAATACGAATAAATCTACAAACTGGTATCATGGAGTTGCGCGGCACCAATTGCTGATTCCATGATGCGGCTCTGCCACCAGATGAAGCACAGACCACCTGACGTCCTCTCATCTCGCATTCAAGCTCGACAGCCTGACAACCTCAATCAAGCCTCGCCCATCTCTTTCCCACATCTGTCTGGTATAACCGCAATTGCATGCTAGGCTTGAAACCACGACTGAAAGCTCGACCGTCATTTCTAGATCTTGTACGGAAACAGAGCATCGACCGGCTTTCGGTGCAGAGTATTCCACCTCCTACAGCAGCGCCGGCGCCAGCAGATAACGGTGACAACCCAGCACCAGCTTACGTACCGCTGCCCGAGAGCCCTGTGAAGGAGAAGTTAAAAGAAGAAGTCGAGCCAGCGCCAGTACTTCAGCACACCAACACTTCCAAGATGCCGCCAAAGAAGAGCGAGGCGAACGGGATTGACGATGACGAGAAGCAATATGGTTCCATTTTCTCCATTTCAGGGTCAGACAATTATCGATAACTTGACCAAGTCATGCACTGACATGTCCAGTCCCGTTGTAGTCGCCGAGAACATGATCGGTTGTGCCATGTACGAGCTCGTCAAGGTCGGTCACGACTCACTCGTCGGAGAAGTCATTCGAATCGACGCCGACAAGGCCACTGTCCAAGTCTACGAGGAGACTGCAGGTGTCACTGTCGGTGATCCGGTCGTACGCACAGGCAAGCCATTGTCGGTCGAGCTCGGTCCTGGTTTGATGGAGACTATCTACGATGGTATCCAGCGTCCGCTCAAGGGTATCTCGGACGAGTCGGACTCCATCTACATTCCCCGTGGTATCGATGTGCCTTCTCTCGACCGAAAGAGGAAGTGGGACTTCAAGCCTGGCAAGTTCAAGGTCGGCGATCAGATCACTGGTGGTGATGTCTTTGGCTCCGTCTGGGAGAACTCGCTGCTGAGCGACCACAAGATTCTTCTGCCACCCAGAGCGAAGGGTACGATTACCCGACTTGCCAAGGAGGGCAGCTACACTGTCGATGAGAAGATTTTGGAGCTCGAATTCGATGGCAAGAAGGCGGAGTACAGCATGATGCACCAGTGGCCGGTCCGAGTTCCCCGTCCCGTCAACGACAAGCTGAGCAGCGACTCGCCCTTTATCGTCGGCCAAAGAGTGCTGGACGCGCTCTTTCCTTCGGTGCAGGGTGGTACTGTCTGCATTCCTGGTGCTTTCGGCTGTGGCAAGACTGTCATCTCGCAGTCTGTGTCCAAGTTCTCCAATTCCGATATCATTGTTTACGTCGGTTGTGTAAGTTCTAAATCCGCTCTAGTATGTGCTCATGCTAACCAGATCAGGGCGAGCGTGGTAACGAGATGGCCGAAGTATTGATGGACTTCCCAGAGCTCACCATCGAGGTCAACGGCAAGAAGGAACCCATCATGAAGCGCACAACCCTCATCGCCAATACATCCAACATGCCCGTGGCTGCTCGTGAGGCGTCTATCTACACAGGCATAACTGTAGCAGAATATTTTCGCGATCAGGGCAAGGATGTTGCCATGATGGCTGACTCGACATCCCGATGGGCAGAGGCGCTCCGTGAGATTTCTGGTCGTCTCGGAGAGATGCCTGCTGATCAAGGTTTCCCCGCTTACCTCGGAGCCAAGCTTGCGTCTTTCTACGAGCGCGCCGGACGTGTTACCGCTCTTGGTTCCCCTGATCGAAAGGGGTCTGTCTCCATCGTCGGTGCCGTCTCCCCACCAGGAGGTGACTTTTCCGACCCAGTGACTTCGTCCACCCTCGGTATTGTACAGGTCTTTTGGGGTCTCGATAAGAAGCTGGCTCAGCGCAAGCATTTCCCTTCGATCAACACCTCGGCCTCATACAGTAAATACACCACCACTCTCGAGAAATACTACAGCCAGGAAAACCCTGATTTCCCCAAGCTCGCCACCCGTATCAAGGAGCTACTGTCCACGTCTGAAGATCTTGACCAGGTCGTGCAGCTGGTCGGAAAGTCCGCACTTGGTGACCCCGACAAGATCACCCTGGACGTTGCAACGCTCATCAAGGAAGACTTTTTGCAGCAAAACGGATACAGTGACTACGATCAGTACTGTCCCATGTGGAAGACCTTCTGGATGATGAAGAACATGATGGCCTTCCACGATGAGGCGCAGAAGGCGGTGCAGGCCGGGAACAACTGGGGTAAAGTGAGGGATGCGACGAGTGAGATCCAGAACCAGTTGAGGAGCATGAAGTTTGAGCTGCCGAGCGATGGCGAGGAGCAGGTTGTCAAGAAGGTGAGTCTTATCTTCTAATGAGGAATACGTGTTGGTGCTAACGATCACAGTACGAGGACCTCTTGAACAAGATGAACGAGAAGTTTGCAAGCGTGACAGACGAGTAGGGAAAGTAGAGGTCGATAGCGTATATACGGAATACTAATCCCCTTATCTCTCACCCTTCCTCTCTCTCCCCTATCCTTCCCTTGGCAACCCCCCGGTCACGTGCGATTCCAGTGCTGCCTCCCCTGCAATCCCAACGCCTACCCGTCTAGTCATGAACGCTTCACACTCAATCTCCGCTACCATGGGCTTGAGGTCCGGGCCCATGGCCTTGTCCTTGACTGATGGAACTGGAATTTCGTGCTGAGGTGTGATTGCGTGGTGAACTGGTCGCTGTAGGATGCACTTGGGAACATGGCAGAATCTCGCCAGACGTGGGCATGTTTATCTAATGGCATAATTCGTGCGGATTGGTGACTACCACGTTAAAACGTACAGACATCTCCTGTAGCAGGCTAGAAGCCAATCTCAGTCGAGAGATCTGAATTAATTTTGTTGTATCTAAGATGCCTTTGCTTCGGCCAGTTGCAAGTCAGCACCTGGTCTAATGTAGAGTGGTAACGTTGTAAAGTCATGCTTCTCCTTAAACCATCTTGGTCCTTCCTTGGTCACACTGCTGTCCCAGAAGCTCGTCCACTTGCCTTCAGGCAGGTAGACATCCACTTCGCCGTCCTCAGAGAAGACCGGAGCAACGAGAAGTTGATCGCCGAGCATGAATTGCTGGTCACAACTCCACGCTGTCCTGTCGTCTGGGAACTCGATGCCCATTGCTCGAACACTCAATGGTAGACCCTGCTTCGCCGACTCTTTGGCTTGTCTCAGAAGGTATGGCATCAGTCTCGCCTTTGTCTTGGTCATCTTTCTGAGCACAGCTGTGCAGCCCTGCTCGCTCTTGTCGTCATCGTCGACCAGCCAGGGTACCCGGTAGCTGTTGCTGCCGTGCAGACGAGAGTGACTGCAGAGCAGACCAAATTGTACCCATCGCTTGTATACCGCTGGCGGAGGTGTACCCTCGAAACCACCGATATCTACACTCCAGAAGCTGTAACCGCAAAGACCCAGGCTCAGACCACCCCTCAAACTCTCAGCCATGGCTTCGAAGGTCGACTCGCAATCTCCACCCCATACGAGAGGGAATCGCTGTGTTCCCGCACATGCTGCTCGAGCGAAAAGCACGGCATTGTTCTCTCCCTTGAACTTTTCAACTGCCTCATATACACACTTGTTATAGATGAAGGCATACCAGTTGTGCATCCTCTGGTTATCCACCTTCTGATCAAACCACTGGACATCCTTGGTGGGGATCCTCTCGCCAAAATCGGTCTTGATACTGTCCACGCCCATCTTGAGAAGCTTGGTAATAATGTCCGCATACCAGGTGCAGGCGTCAGGATTGGTGAAGTCTACCAGTCCCATACCAGTCTGCCATAGATCCCACTGCCAGATATCGCCATTTGTCCTCTTGAGCAGATATCCTTTCTCCACCGCCTCTTCGAACAATTCCGTACGCTGTGAGATGTACGGGTTTGTCCAGACGCTGACTGCTTTTGTGTCGCCCTGCTTGACGCTCTTGATGCTCCCCTCTGGATCCGGGAATCTTTCGGGGTCAAAAGTGAAACCGCACCAGCGGAACGGGCGGAGCCAGTAGCAATCATAATGGAAGACACTGACCGGAATGTCTCTGTCCCTCATCCCATCCACGAAGCTTTTCACCGTAGCATCGTCGTACTCGGTGGTGAAGCTCGTGCTCAGCCACAATCCATAGCTCCACTCGGGCATCAGCTTCGCTCTTCCCGTCAACTGGGTGTATCTCTCCAGCACACCCTTTGGCCCCTTCCCGCCTCCAGAGATAATGTACCACTTCAGTCTCTGTCCCTCAACACTGGTCTGTACCCTGCAGCTCCTCTCGCTTCCGATCTCCAGCTCCACATTCTCCAAATGGTCGATAAACACACCATACCCCCTATTGCTCATCCAGAAACTCACGTTCTTGTACGCCTGATCACTCGACGTCCCTGCATCCGCATTCCACAACTGCACCGACTGTCCCACCTTGTTGAATGGCCCAAATCTTTCTCCCAGACCATACACGCCTTCCCCAACGGCCAGCGTGCTCTGGGTCAACATGAAATGCTTAGTCTCCACCGGCGTCAGCAACGACTCGACGGCATGCTGATTCCCCGGCGGCGGGCTGAAGGCAAACGCCACGCTCCTCCCCCCGAGCTCGGTCAGACACTTCCCGCCCTCGTCGTCCCTGAACTTGATCCCGAACGAGTGCGGCGCGCGCGACACGTGGGCGCTCAGATCCCCGGCCTTCAACACCGTCGCCCCCTCGGTCGCGGTCACGCCGGCGTCCACCACCCCGGGCCGTCGTCCGGCGGGGAAGAGCTCGTAATGCGGGCCCCTGTCCAGAGCGCCGTGCCAGTGCGTCGCCGTCACGGAGACGATCCCGTCCGCCACGGCCTCCAGGTCCACCGTGATGGTCGGTCGGTTGAGGCTGTCCCCCCGCGAATGGATCTGGCGCGTCGGACAGAGGAGGGAGAGCCGTTTTTGGTCCTCGGACGGGACGCATTCGTACACTTCTTCGGCGTATTCGACGTGTTTGTCCGCGGCGACGAGCCACATTCCATCGCGGAACTTCATGGTTGTGGTGGAGGAGGAGGAGCGATAGGATGGGATTGAGTTGGAAATGGAGAAAAGGACAGACGGAGGACATACACTGCACTTACCTGTTGGTCATGTTATGGAGATCTACCTCGCAGTCACATGCAGTCGAATGATCAAATTAGCCTGATTGTTTTAGGAAGCTATAGCACTCGAAAGCAGAGCTTGGAGAGCCCTTGGTGGTTGGTAAGGCGGGGGCATGGTGGGGTAGGCCGGAGGAATTCTTGAACCCCGTCGGAGCATCAGACACCGAGCCGTTTGGGCAGTTGTCCATTGGAGTACGCTTGGGCTACGCTTGCTATCTACGAAATTCGAGGGTCATAGTTTCTCGTGAGAGAGTCCCTATGCATAGGCCAAAGTACAGTCCTGGCGGATTTGTCCCTGGACGCCCAGCTTCGCCTCTCCGCCCACGACTGACGGCCCTGACACAACAATTTCACCCTTTGGAGTGCTTCCGTCCACGTCACTGTCGTTCGAACTGACCAGCTTCACTTCGCAGCAAGCAAGCGGTACACCAAAATGACCGTGACCAGCCGTTGCGTCAATCCGGTAGTCGTACAGGTTTGTTTGGGCAACAGCTCCGGCAACATCAGGAGCAGTGAGGGCGTAGCAGATCCTCGCCCTGGTGAAGATGCGCAGGTCACTGAGCATCGAGCTGCTCAACGCTGGAGCATCTGTACCCAGACGTTCTGCTACAAAGATCAATCGAAGCTTGCCTGGCGCTGCTGTTGAGCTTGATCCGCTTGGTCCGAGCAGTTTGAAGAGCAACGAATCAGTGGGCATGCGGCCGGCGGACATTGCTTGAGATTGGCTGCCCAGTGCGAATCGCTGCAAGCCGTTGGTAATACCCGCAGTCTCGCGCTTGTGCATGGCAGCAAGTGTCTCAGCCGAGGCAATGATTACAGTTGGGGAGACAGTCCTAGAGGCCAGTGCCAGGTCAACGCCAGGACCTGCGACAGAGTTGATGGCGAGCGATGCATGGGAGTACAGAGCTGCGAACGTCTGGCAAAGCACATAGACTTGGCTGAAAGAATCGATCGGAAGGACCAAGTCTGCGGAAGTAAGACGTTGTCGTTGAGGAATGGCAATGCCCAGGCTGGCCGTCGCCGCAACAATGTTCTTGAGCTATCAGTCATGCTTGGGCTGGAGCACAGATATTGGGGAACTTACACCTTGGGTGAACTCGATGATCTTGCCTGGCTTTCCTTGGTTCGTCATCCAGATTTGAGTCAAATTGCCGGGCTGAACATCATCCTTGGGTAGCTCCTGAGTGGCATTGCTTTTGGTAACGAGATCGTGCCAGACTGCAACCTGTGCGCCAGCTTCAGCAGCGGTCCAATCAACCTGACGGCTTGCCTTTTCGACGACCCATGTGACGTTCTTGATCTTCGACTTGTCGAGCATCTCAAGTGGCAGTGATCCGGCTGCAGCGACCAGGCTGTCGGATCCCGTCTTGTGTATGAGATCAACGACAACATCGTGAGGTTGATTATACGGAATGAGCACAGTAGATGAGCCATAGAAAGCGCATGCTACAATCCGTCAGCTCCGCTCACACGTGAAGAGCAGGACATGCTTACCGAAGACGGTGGAGAGGTACTCCACGCAGTTGGGCAAGTAAATAGCCACCTTCTTTCCATGCTTCTGAAGATGTTGCCCGATGGCATTGATCTCCTTTGAGATGTCTTCCAATGCGTGCTCTTGTGCTGCTTCCTTGCCGTAAACCGTCATAATCAGGCCCTTCTCACCATTCTGTCCCCCAGTGATTGCACTCCTCCATATATCCCGTACATCTCCGTCTTTTCCTGCCGCCCACCTCGGAGCACCTGGATCTTGCACGTTCAGTCCTGATCGCAAAGGGTAGCCATGAGAAGCTTCCATAGACCGGTAGATAGCTGATTCATTAGGCTGTCTGACAGGTGAAGGTCTAGCTTGCCGAGCAAGCAAGAGTGGATGTGTGTCTGGTTCCTCTGCGAAAATCAGAGGATAGAGGACAAAGCCAGCCAAAGCGGCAGCCAGTATGGTTGTGTAGACGTTCCATGACGAGAAGAATACAGCTATCTGCGCATCAAGTTGCTCTGCCACACCAGCCATAGTGCGCTATTGCCAGTTGACCTTGTAAGATTTCTCTTTCGATTGATTCGTTTGGCTTGCAGGAGTTGGCTCGGGACCGGTGAAGACGAGATGGCTTCCGGTAACTATGTTGGGATCATGTTTCGAATTAGAATGGGTAGACTGACAAGCTGTCTTCCAGGCTGGCCTGATTGAGGGAAGTTGCTCGGCTTGCTGCGATTGAGCTTCACGTCATTGGTTCGCTCATGGATAGCCGCGCTTGGCCGCATCTCACGTCCTTGATCTCGTCCTTCAGTACACGATACTTCGAAAGCCATTGCTACTTTCCAGAGTCTGTGGTCGACCGGTTCTACACCTAGCGTCGTTTCAGCGCCGGTAATCTACCCAAGGCAGGGGCGTGTTGGAACAAGTTGACATCTGACGGTCTTGACTGAAGTCATGGATCACCACCAACGGACCTTTTGGAACGACTTACGTGTATACGCTGTCGTTATGGGATGAGCATGTATATATATATATATATGTCTATACACGATTCACAGGTAAACCGAACAGCCAAAGACGACCAAACATGGCAGGCCAAGCTGTCCCTTTGCTGATTCTACTCCTTTCCACTTTTTTTCACCTAGCCTCAAGCGCACCTGCCTCAAAAACCAGCTCTGCCTTACAACCTCAATGTGCTGCACCAGTCACCGACCCTGGCAGTGATCAGGCCCAGTACTTGGTAGATCAGTTCTTCGGAACGGTGCAGAACGACAAGGTGTATCGATTCATCAGATGGCCATCCCAGCAGAGCCCCCAACCTCAGGCACCTTCGCCACAAGCAAAAGCGCCTGCAGGGGGCCGGTATCCAGAGTTTGTCCTGAGCAAAGATGCTACGACCGGCTTTCAAATGATGTCGGCCGATCCCCAGATATCAGGCACTCCGAGTTGCGATCTTTGCGACGAGAATAGCGCCAACGCGGCTCTCAAATCATGGATGGCGGCGGGCACAAGATTCGAAGCTCAAACGACTTCGAACCCCTCCTTCAGCGCTGGACCGATCGATCCAAGGATCACCGCCAGATACAATTCCAAGGTTGGACTCAATAGCGCGAATCAGAAGCTGAGCATACTCGGTCGATACTGGGCAAGTATCAATAAGGAATGTATGCGGCGCCTTAAGTAGTTGCTTTGTCTTCGATGCTACCAGGCTAACAAATGCAGTGGGAGGGACACAAACGAACATGGCCGGGCCCAGTGGTAATAACGGCGTGACTATCAGTCTTGTGAGTGTATATCTGTATACATGCCATGCAGTGCTGACACGAAAGCAGCTGGACAGCTCATTCGGTTCGCCGAAAGCATATTGCGGTGGATCGATCCATTCGCAAACTGGCAGTATCAAGATCATGCCGCCGTCTGGAGGTCCACATACACCGAGCCCCACACAATCTGGAAGCTCCGGGTCCAATGGACCTTTCACGCCTCCCCAGCATGCTTGGTTCCAGGATTCAGCTGGAGATGCCTCTGGGACATCTGGGGCCCAGTCGTCCAGTACCGCAGGCTCAAATAGCCAGGGGACAGGCAGGACTGGAACGCAAGGCGCACAAGGATCTCAGAGGCCCAGCGCTCCTGCAGCAGGGGTGTCGGCACCACCACCATCTGGTACTACAGGTAAAGGCAAGAATAAGGCCCTTCCAGGTCCTTCACAACCTCTGCAATAGACAAACATACGCATCATCTTTCCGCATTTACATCGCGTTCAAGGCTTTCGTATATAGACCGGTATGCAGCACTCTTTGAATAACCAATCTCCTAATCCAGTGATGGTCTACCCTGTGAGACCCACTTGTGCCATTGGCGGCGTGCATGCCAAATACAAGCTCCGTCATGGAAGCCTCCGAACCGCCGATCAACAGCTGAACTGCTGTTCAACCAAGCATAGTCTTCCTTATCGTTATTGCTGATACGGTAGAATGGATCTTGCACAACATCAAAGGGTGCCCACCGCACGTCCATGTTTGGTGTGTCGAGGATTTCGTACACAGCCACCTTGTCGTTACGCTTCACAAGGCTTCCGGCAAGAGACTTGTCTTCATCAGGGTTTCGCTCCGCCACCAATCTTGGATCTGCTCCAAATTCAGGGCCTATCTCTTTGTCTTCTACGCAGTATATCGGATTCCATAGCTCACTTGGCGGCCAGAGAGCCATATTACAGCCACGAGACCAGACTAGTAGACCACGCGGATCATACACGAGGTTGGGCCAGATTTTTGGTAGTGGCGGAGCTTTGTCCCAGTCCCATGGATCTTCAGCAACTAGCTGTCCGCGCATCGCATCCGGTATCTCTAGCGGTGGGGGGACCCGGTACACACCTCCTCTGTGATTAGGACAAGCGTTCGCCTCGCAGGGAGCGTTTTGACAATCCCTTGTCACAAGGTACCGAAACTTTGCCACATAATAATCGAGTTCTCCCACTCGCGCCTCATCTCGGAGCCATCGTGCGCTGCCCAGCGTCGAGGAACCGGTCCATCGCGTGATCGAAGGCGCCTTCCCATTCCAATTGAGGGTGAAGTCATCCTTGCGGCTCCACGTCCAGGCGTCCGTCACGGCCGTCACCATGTAGTCGACCTGATTTCGTCTGTGCTCAAGATGCTCAATCTCGATGACAAGCTCCTCGACGCTTGCCGGTAACTTATCGTGAGACCAGTCCGAATCGAACCAGATGTCATGATCCCTGCAAATATTATAATCGACATAGCGGAATGTTATCGTGATACGTCTAGGATGGAAGTGGTGTAGATAGAAAAGACTCGGGATCGCGTGCATCGTTCCGGACGCTCCTGAGAAGACCTGAAGATGCTCGACCTCAACCCGACCCTGCGCATGGTATAGCTTCTCCAAATGCTGTTCGAGATCGTACACATTGATAGCATTGAGCGGCTTCGCATGGCAATCGCATAGCCAGAGTGTGATTTCCATGTCTCTCCACACTAGGTCCCAGGCTTCATTGTACACTTGCTTACAAGTTCGGAGTATCTCGGTGTAAGTGACATGAGGCCCTTCGTACCCGGGTCTCCTCCACGAACATTTCCAGTGATACCGATGCGTAACGCTGAGACATGTCCGCAAGCAGTGTCGCCAGATCTGTACACGTATCTCTGCTGGTAATTTGCAAAGCAGCGAAGATGCCGACTGGTCCAATATACCATCTTGTGCCGTCTGCAAAGGTAAGAAAGATGGATATTCATCCATACTGTTGATTTCCGTCTATGAGGGACAATCCAGCCTGTATCTGTAGTAAAATGGAAGGGGAGGACTATTGCGCAAGGTGCACATAATCGGTATACTGCGGCGCGGCTCTATGCCTCAGGCAACAATGCAAAAGAGTCACCTCATCTTTGACCGGAGCACAGATCCGGGAAGACAGATATGATTGGTCAGTCAGGAGACACTCGAAACAGCATCGAGGAGATTGTGTTCCCCGGTTAAGGCTCGCTATGTTGACGATCCGTTACAGAAGAAGACGAATGTCCCCAGCCAGGTTGACAGGAGCCGCAACATGCGCCACCGCAGCCGACAGTCTACTGCTGCCGCGACTGGATATTTACACCCGTGACCTTTTCGATACACTCCCCTGTGGAGCGTTAAAACAGTACGTTTATACTTTTCGTGGTGAAACTCGGGAAAATTGCCGGGTGTGATCAATACGAGACCCCAGAACGAGGCCAACAACTGGCGCCGTCAAGCTTCAGACCGGTCGTTCGGTTTTGCCAGATATCTCATAGTCTGCATGCAGCCAACGTCGGAAAGGCGCAAAAAAAGATCTCTCATCGGCTCCCCCGCCGGTTGAGATCTACTGCCTCCTCGTGGTCTCAAGCGCTCTTGTACAAGGTGATCTGTGGACCAAAACGCCGTCCCTGTCCACCTCAACGATGTGGCTACTACATGCACGCGGACATGTCAAAGACTCTTCGATATGTGGCCCCTGTGATCTATCTAGTAATAAGTGAGCCATGGCCACCGTGGTAGTCAATGACCAGTCAAGTCTGCGCCCTAGCACCAGAATCATGATACTTTTCACTTCTTCTCCCAGCCCAGCGGCCAGCAGCGGCGATAGCACCAAGACTTTCTTCCCAAGCTGGTCTCTCGGGTCGTGGGCGACTGATGGGATCGTTACCGGCAACTTTGTGGCAGTCATTCCAAGCAGCACAGTAATAATGCAAGTCGGAAATGCAGCGGCAGAAGAGACACCAAGCATTGGGACTGGATCGATGAGCGTGTCTTCGACACCGTTTTCAACTGTGACTCTGGCGACGTCGACCCCATCATCTGGTGGCGAGTTTCGAAGACTTTCTCACCTATGCTGATTACTGACCTACTCTCAGCGTCGGTATGGAGAAAAGCCAGTGGATGTCGTGCGATTATTGCTCCTGGGGCTCCCATTGTCCTGGTTTGATATTACGAAAGCTTTAGCTTACTGAGCCGCGCTGGACTTGAGTAGAATGGCCATCCTTGCACGATTTCAATACCCACAGATTATACATGGATAATTTTCATTGTAGAATTGCGAATCAATCAAAGTCTTATACCGCCATGATAATTCAGAAAAGAAGTTTGAGCTCACAGCGAAAGCATGAAGCTCAAGCAAAATCCACCTGACTCGCAGCACCGCCCACCTCCACTGTACCCATCCCTTGCTGCTCTCCCGCAGAAAGGACCCAACAGCCTCAGCCATGTCCAAATTCTACGTTCGTCTTCCCGGTCATCCTACGCACAATGCCCGCTAACCCTCCTCAGCTCCCCTCCTCAACCCCAGCCTCCACCACCTCCCCATCCCCGCAGCATTCCCCCTCGACCACCCCGACGCTCTCCCGACACCTCCCCTCCTCCCCGCCCATACCTTCCTACCCCTCAACCCCTCCCCTCGACTCAGACGCCTACTCCGACGACGACCTCCCCTACCCCGCGCCTTTGCCCCGCTCCGCTTTCCTAGCAGAGGATTTCACCCCCGAGACATACCTCTCGACCCTCCGCAACCGGCACCAGACACTCGAAGATCTCCGGACCGAGCTACGTGACAGGGTGAGGGAGCTGGGGAAAGAGCTCGTTGATTTGGTGAATGGGGAATACGAGGATCTCATGGGTGTGGGCATGACCCTGCGCGGAGGGGAGGAAAAGGTCGAGGGTGCGAGAGTGGGCGTGCTGGGGTTTGGGAGGGAGGTAGGTGCACTCAGAGATGTGGTCAGGGAGAGGAGAGAGGATGTCGGGAAGTTGGTGGAGGAGAGGAGGACGGTGAGGGGGGAGATTGCGCTGGGTAGGAGGTTGCTTGAGGTGGGGGAGCGGGTGGAGGAGTTGGAGGTGAGATTAGGGGTCAAGGGCACCGAAGAGGATGAAGAGGATGATGTGCAGGAGGAGGATGACGATGAGTTGTGGAGATTGAGGGGCAATGCGAGACTCTATGCACAGCTCAGAGATCTTATGGAGAGGGTGGGAAAGCATCCATTTTTGGACGCGCAGAGTGCCAGGGTTAAGGCGATTCGGGGTGCATTGCTATTAGATCTGGGCGCAGCGTTGAGATTGGCACGAAAAGATCCGGAGGGGCAGAACGCGACATTGAAAGTGGTTGGCCTGTACAGAGATGTGGGAGAGGCAGCGGAAGCGATTCGGATACTCAAGGGGAAATGAAGTCGATCATCGTTTCATGCATTCGAGTGTGATACCACATAGAAGGACCATCGGGCCGTCGTCGAAGCTATCTTGTCGCCTAGATGTAGCGTAGGTAATCGTAGTGATTCCTGTCACGAACTATAACAGCCCAGCTTTCTGCAGATCGTAGTACACCTTTGCTGGCATGACATTACCCTGATTGTCCTCCATCTGAATCACGTCGTCGACCTGAGAAGTCTCCTTCTTCTTGTCTTGCTGAATCTTCTCCCACAACGCTTTTGCTTCCTCAATACCTGTGATCTCTCTGAACAAGGTCGAGTTGGTAATGCCCAAGCACTTCAATCCGTAAAGATGGCGCGCCTCTGAGAAATGCTTTTCAAACGCCCGCCGACCCATATACACGTAATTCCCGCAAATCTCGCATGGAAATTCTTGCCCAAGACCATGAAGTTTGTACAACCAGAAAGGAATTGGCTTGCCGTCCCAGGCGAGCGGCAGGTGGAGAGGGTTGGCTTTGCGTTCTTCTTCGTCCTCTTCCTCTTCTCCCTCTTGTCCTCCTGTGGGTTGCTCTTCACTGAAGAGTGCCTCGAGCTCCTGTTGTCGCTCCTTCTCTGTCATGCCAGCTTTCCGCTCGACGTTGGTCTTTGTATCTGATCGTTCCGTTTGCATTGCTCCAGCTAATTTCTTCACCTTGAACTCTCGCTCTGCAATCGCCTTCTCCTTGAGTCTGTAGATCCCAGCACTCTTCTTGGTACCGTTTGTGCCATTTGTCTGCCCTTGCTCGCCTCTCACTTTCCGTAGCTCTGCTGCCCGAATGTGCTTCTTGCCTGTCAAGTGCGACTTGTACACATTGTCTGTCTTGAACTCCTTCTCGCAGTCGGGACACCAGACACCCTCTCCGGTACCCTGTGTAGCCGGGCCATTGCTGGTCGTCCCGTTCGTACTCTTTGTCTTCCATCCTTCCACTTCATCCTTCTCCCAGGCCTGCTGAAATTCCGCATCAAAGCTCCCGAATAGCTTCTCCAAGTTCTCCAGCGGCTTCGTGCGTCTCATGAAGTCTTCCAGATATCGCGCAAGCCCAGTAACATACCTGAAATACTCGTCCTTGAACTTATCCGGTCTGGCATACCCGTCAAAGTTGTCGAAGGAGTCAAGGTACTGCAGGTAATTTAACCTTCTCTTAAGACCTGGTAGGTTGTTGTATTCGTCATGCAGAGATAGCAGATCAAAAAATCTCCCATATGACTCCTCACCAGTGAACATATTGTCGACCCCGACCGGGTATGGCACATCGTCTCCTACGGCTCTGCGCTTGTACGTTCTCTCGAGATCCTCGGCGGGTTCCCCAGGGTAGCGCTTGTTGTGCTGCTTGATGTCGTTGAAGCGCTTCTCAAACTCTGTGAACTCATGTCCGGTTGAAATCTGTTGCACTTCTTCGAGCTTGGCCGATGATGCATTCTTGTAGACGTCGAGTGCGCGAGCTGACTGATTGTGAATTCTTTCTAAAAAACCTGAGATCTCGTGATCGCGGGCGAGCCGGTCGCGAATATGTTTGGGGTCGGTGTTTAAGCGGTCAGCTATCGCTTGCTCGAGGCGCTCGTTATCCTCGTGGATATAGCGAAGGTCTTCGAGCACCATGTTCGGTGCCGTGATCTATTGCTGCGCGCAGTCGCTTCGAGAGAGATATTTCGTGGACCTAATCGTATCCTGAGAGATCGTAAGTTACGGCTCGCTCATTTCATAATCTTTCATTGATTCCGTCGCAGCGCATCGTCGGAAAGAGGTCAACCCGCTGAGGAAGGTTCTTTGGAGGTCGAGGTGGCCCAAGCTCAAAATTTTCCAGGCGCATATGCTTCGACCTCTCTCCACCTCCCTCTTACTTTCAACCACGACCACTCTGTCAGAGTCAATAAGGAATTCATAGGAGTCAATCATGGGAGACATCGATCGCAAAAATGATGATCGCTTGGAATTCAATACCTCCAAGGAGGTAACGGTGGCGCCGACCTTCGAAGCAATGCATCTGAAGGAGAATCTGCTTCGCGGAATTTATGCTTACGGCTACGAATCACCCTCAGCAGTCCAGTCACGAGCCATTGTTCAGATCTGTAAAGGTCGTGACACGATCGCTCAGGCTCAGTCGGGTACCGGTAAGACTGCGACTTTCTCAATCAGCACTCTTCAAGTCATCGATACTGCTGTGCGCGAAACACAAGCTCTGATACTGTCACCAACCAGAGAATTGGCGACTCAGATTCAGTCAGTGATCATGGCTCTCGGAGACTACATGAACGTTCAGTGCCATGCTTGTATCGGTGGCACCAATGTGGGCGAGGACATTCGCAAGCTTGACTACGGCCAGCACGCGGTCTCAGGCACGCCAGGTCGCGTTGCGGACATGATCCGCCGTCGCAACCTTCGGACGCGCAACATCAAGATGCTCATCCTGGACGAAGCAGACGAACTTCTCAACAAGGGATTCAAGGAGCAGATCTACGATGTATATCGCTACCTTCCTCCCGCCACTCAGGTCGTCGTCGTATCAGCCACCCTCCCATACGACGTCTTGGACATGACTACAAAGTTCATGACTGATCCAGTTCGTATCCTCGTGAAACGTGACGAACTTACTCTCGAGGGTCTCAAGCAGTATTTTATTGCTGTTGAAAAGGAAGAGTGGAAGTTTGACACTCTCTGCGATCTATACGACACTCTGACTATCACGCAAGCCGTCATCTTTTGCAACACTCGACGAAAGGTCGACTGGTTGACGGACAAGATGCGCGACGCCAATTTCACGGTCAGCAGCATGCACGGAGAGATGCCGCAAAAGGAGCGAGACTCGATTATGCAGGACTTCAGGCAGGGCAACAGCAGGGTCTTGATCTCGACAGACATTTGGGCTAGAGGTATCGACGTTCAGCAAGTCAGTCTGGTCATCAACTACGATCTACCGAGCAATCGTGAAAACTACATCCACAGGATCGGACGATCCGGCAGATTTGGAAGGAAGGGCGTGGCGATCAATTTTGTCACCAGCGAGGACGTCAGGATTCTAAGAGATATCGAACGTGAGTACTCCAAGTGATACCATGGTGGGTTGCAGCTGACGTGTAGCAGTTTACTACTCTACACAGATCGACGAGATGCCGATGAATGTCGCGGATCTACTTACTTGAGTTTTCAGGTGGTTGGTCTTGATGCACTAAGAATGATGAATTATCCGCGAAGTCTCGCATCGGGCATTCCAAAAGGCAGACTTCGAATTTGAGTGCGGCCTTGGAGTTGGAGGATCGGGCTATATAGCCACAGAGTAAGTCTGCTACCCCATCTCTTCCTGAACTTTGTACTGATGCTGGATATAGATGCAACTTTTTACATCCATCGTTACGCGCTCATGCATAATGATCTGACCACTTGTGAGCGGCACACGCAGCAAACAGGCACCACCATCATGGAACCTCAGGCATAGGCAGGAAAGGCCGATGGACCGAGGACTTGTCAAGGTCTTGGACAGACAGTCAGTCTTGGAATATCGAACATGATGATCATTGGGTATCGTAAGCTTCGTAGTGTGCACGCAACATCCGCGCGCTGTCCTCGCATAGACTCCTTTGCAACTAAACCAAGGCCGGCTTCTTCTTGATGCCAAGGGCGGCTCCAAAATCCTTCTTCTTCTTAACTGTCCTCGCAAACGTTGGCGGAGGCATTGCAGGGTTTGACGCTTTCGTACTCGTACTGGTTGATGCCGCAGCACTCGACGATGGACCTGCTTCGACGGTTTCTTCCTCCACTAATCGCTTTACCTTTTCACCCGTCGCAGCCATGAACGCCTTCCTCGCCGCCTCTTCATCCTCCCTCTCCTGCCTCTCCCTGTCCTCGTCTATCACATCTTTAACCACCACCTCGGCGTCTTTTCCGGCCCTCTCGTTTCTCGCATTGCGCATCCTGATTTCATCCAGTGCATTCGCGATCTGCATCTCCGTCTTTGCATCCACCGTCTTCTGCTCCAATTCCTTCATCGCATCCCGTTCCGCCTCCTCCCTCTCCAGTCGATCAAGCCTCTCCTCCTCCGTCTCCTCGGCAAGCTTACTCTCCCTCCACGGCTCGAAATTCCTCTTCGCGCCCTTTTCACACTCGTAGTCCATATTCTTCGGGTCGGTGCGGAAGGTGATCTCCCCCGAGCATCGCGTGCACTTGATGTAGAACCGGTAAATGGTGATGTTGTAGTACTTCATGTCGGTGGTTTCCTTCCGCGCGTTGAACTTGCGTCCCTTGTAGATGTATTCGCCACATGCTGTACACTTCATGCTGAAAGGGGCCATGAGTCGCACGGTCTGTAGCTTGGGACCGGTGGGTTTGGGACCCTTGACGCGGGCGATCTTGGACGGGTCGAAGTCGGGGGGGTAGTATTTGGTGAGGACTTTGCGTTCGGACATTTTGGCGGTAGGCTGCCTTGAAAATTCGAGGAGCTGTTATGGTTGTGTGAGATGTGATAAGATCCGAAGGTCGAGAAAAGGTTGACCTGTAGAGGTTGGTCGCAAGAAAGCAAAGCGATACGGCTGAGTCATCGAGCCGCTGTAAACGCGTGGCGGCTTCCCCAGGTTTTCGGCGGCAGTCTTCTGCACATGTGTATCACGGTATGTCTTTGTGATGCGCAACCATTTTGACCACAGCATCACGGGTGATATGACATCGCCAGCAGCAGGGAACATTTTAAGTTAGCGTGGCGTTAGATTTCTTGGTTTCAGTCTACGTCTCACGTTACGGATTGTTTGCTTTTACATATGATGGAGCAGTTTTTGCGGAGCTGGAGACAGGATGCCCTGAACAAGCATCAGTACGACTCGGCTATTTTCATCGGCGATAAGTTATTAGCTTTGACGAGTGGGTAGACACTGAACTTGCATGGTCGGTCTATACTGACGGCTGAAGATGACGACAAAGATGCGTTCTGGTTGGCGCAGGTTCATTTCAACACTGGAAACTATACCCGTGCACTCGGTTTCCTAGCACGACAAGATCTGATTTCACGAAACTCTGCTTGCAAGTATCTAGCGGCACATTGCTATGTGAAACAACAGCGATTTGACGAAGCACTCAATACGTTGGGCGAACGAAATCCTTCCCATCTCTTCAGCTCCGTAGATCGTGTGCGGCGTAAATTGCAGCATGTCGAAGCAAGGAATGGCGCAAGTAAAGCTGGAAAGGCACCCATACGATCAGATCGGGTCGACAGAAGCGAAGACCGTGACAACGAGAGCGTAGACGACATCAAGTTTGAGGCGGCCATGTGCTATCTCAGGGGTCTCTGCTATGCGAAGCAGAATGCGATCGATCGAGCAAAGACCTGCTACAAGGATGCAGTTCGGATCGATGTGCAATGCTTCGAAGCTTTCGATCAGCTCATGAGTAATAAGCTCATGGCTCCGAGCGAGGAATGGGAGTTCCTGGAGTCGCTCGATTTCGACAGCATCGTAGATGGTGATGGTCAGCCTGATCAGGAAGCAGCAAATTTCACCAAGATGCTCTACATGACGAGACTCAGCAAGTACACTCGGCCAGATGACTTCAGTGCAGCGGTCGAGACGTTGTCCGATCACTACAACCTCGCGAATAATCCTAGCATTCTCTTGGCAAAAGCAGAACTCCTCTTCACCAACTGCCGCTTCCGCCAGGCCCTGACGCTGACGACTTCTATACTCGAGTCCGATCCATACAATTTCGAAGCGATACCGGTCCACATCGCGTGTTTAGAGTCGCTCGGCGAGACGAATGCACTTTTCCTTCTCTCACACGACCTCGCCGATACACATCCCGAGGAGCCCGCCACTTGGCTCGCCGTCGGCACCTATTACATAGCGATCAACCAGATTGCGCAAGCTCGAGCATATTTCTCGAAGGCTTCTTTGATGGATCCTCACTTTGGTCCCGCTTGGATCGGTTTCGCTCACACTTTTGCGTCAGAAGGCGAGCATGACCAGGCCATCTCTGCATACAGCACAGCTGCTCGCTTGTTTCAGGGTACTCATCTCCCACAGTTATTCCTCGGGATGCAAAACTTGAGTTTGGGAAATACAGCTCTGGCTTTGGGCTACTTCACACGTGCTTACGAGATGTGCGATACAGATCCACTCCTGCTCAATGATTTTGGCGTCGCAAACTATCACGAAGAGAAATACGATGCGGCAGCGCGATGTTTGGAGCTGGCACTGCAGCGAGCCGAAGAGGCAGGAGGCAGGAGGGAGGTGTGGCTGAACACCAGGGCCAATCTTGGACATGCCTACAGAAAGGCGGAACGATTTGAGGAAGCATTGGCGCAGTTCGAGGAGGTGTTGAGATGTGGCGTAGCGGATGCGCAGATCTTTGTGGCCAAGGGCATGACACTTATGGGGATGGAGAGATGGTTGGATGCGACGCAGGCGTTGCATGAAGCGCTGGCGATTAGTCCGCAAGATCCGATCGCTACCGATCTGCTGGCTCGCGCGCTCGACCGGGTCGGTGATTCGGATGTGATCAGTGGTAGAGCAGATGATCTCACTGCTAGGTGGGACGAGATGCGCGGTGGTCTCGAGCAGACAGGCTTGCCCAAGCAGAGGCGGAGGAGGAAGGCAGGGGGCGTGATGTCCTCGGACGACGTAGAAGGAATGGTAGCATAGATAAATCGAACTTATCGACAGCTCACAGACGGACCTAGCAACGTGAGTACCCATTTTGGTTATTCGGCTGTGGAATGTCTTTACGCGACATTCAATTGCACTGTTTCATAATGGGTGAGCGTATACTTCGAACTGTGCACATACAAGGTGCTCCCTTTACAAACAGAGGGGTTGACGGTTATATGATTTACCCTTGGATTAAATCTAAGCCGCCTAAAGAGCTCATACAGACAATCACTAACCAACTATTTCTTCACTGCCGATTTGATATTGAAAACTTCAATTTTCATGTTGCTACCTTGCCAAGTGACAATGGATAGAAACCTGCCACGAACACACTTATCCTGTATATGACATCTCCGATCGTAGAGGAGCAAGTACAGTGTACTACATCATGGGTACCAAATCCGACACCGTTAGGAAGATAAAAATACCGTATCGGTATACGTAGTCCGCATCGCTGGAACGATAGCCGACGGCGGTAATACGGATTCGCCAGCTTGTACCCTAAATACATCTTGTCGTGTAGCCCAGGGACTATATGTCACCACATACTGGGACCTACATGCTAGAACAACCAGTATTTAGGGTAATTACATATTGACATGACTAGTCTATCGGGTAATGGCATGCTGGAACATCTGGCATCGAAGCACTAGAATGTAGGGTAACGACAGCTCGGAACCACCAGAATGTAGGGTAAATACATATCGGAACAATCGGTATTTAGGTTAAATAAGGTACATCCGGTACAACCAGTGCATAGGGCGGGTCCAAGCCCGTGTCACGTGCTCAGGTCAGTGACGCGAGTAGTAACAAATATCATAACTGACACCGGTAACAAGAGCCACAAAGAAACATAAGCCGACCCGCTAGACAGTTACCAAGGGAATACCTCTATATGCTGTGACAACCAGTATGTAGGGTAAGTATATGCCCTTCGTCTAGTTAAAGGTCTACTACAAGAACAGTAAAGAGCCATAAGAACATTGACAAGTGCTACCTCTAGTGTAAGGATATGTAGTATATAAGAAGTCCATCGAACCTCCTTCTCGTTGATCCATTACACTTCAATCACACTCTCTTACACAACAATTCACTTCGGACATTAGTCTACATTCTCATTCCAACTATCTACAATGAAGATTCAGATCCTTCTCTCCGCGCTAGTCGCGGTCGCCCTCGCCGCTCCCGTCGCGTCCGATGGTCAGGCTATCGAAGCGCGTGATCCGGAGAAGTACTTCGAGGGTGGCGGCCGGGGCGGTGGTGGTGTTCGCGGTCCTGGTGCAGGGACTGGAGGAGGTAGGGGAGGCGCTCGTCCAATTCCCCACAAGGGCGGCGTCATCGGTGGCGGAGGAGGAAAGCCTACACCACCTGGTACTGCAGTCGGGCACAACCCTGGCAAGTCACATGGTCGGGAGATCCCTAACCCTTACGAGAAGCAGCCTCCTAAGTGCGAGCACCCACCCTGCAACGGAAAGCCCAACAATGCGATCGAAGCACGCGACCCGGAGAAGTACTTCGAGGGTGGCGGCCGGGGCGGTGGTGGTGTTCGCGGTCCTGGTGCAGGGACTGGAGGAGGTAGGGGAGGCGCTCGTCCAATTCCCCACAAGGGCGGCGTCATCGGTGGCGGAGGAGGAAAGCCTACACCACCTGGTACTGCAGTCGGGCACAACCCTGGCAAGTCACATGGTCGTGAGATCCCTAACCCTTACGAGAAGCAGCCTCCTAAGTGCGAGCACCCACCCTGCAACGGAAAGCCATAAGCAGGTCGCGTGGTCGGGCTAGTGTACTCCTAATCTACCTAGGTACGAGCTCTCAGCATACAACGGTGACGATGGGCGACGTTGTATAGGCAATAGAATAGCTGGCCGGGAGCATCAGCTGGGTCGGGTATCTTCTGTCCTTTAGTAGGCGTTTTGCTGTTTAGCATCTTGAGGCAGTCACTCGTTCATCAATCATCCTCACAAGCATTCTGTTCTCGTCATCTACGCTGTGATGTTGCCGAATAAAAAAAAATATGCGTCACCCCGCACTGCGGCCTAATTTCGAGCACGCTTGTGCAAAAAAAGCCATCGGTAAATATTAGGCGATTACCTTGGACGTCTTTAGTTTTACAATGCCGATAAGACGCGAGCATTTACCTCGACATGTGTATAAGATACTCTTATTCATATGAACAGAGGGTTCCGATCGATTAAGTGATTAATCGAGCTCCACTTGAACATGTCATCAGCCGATACTTTGCTAAATAACTATAATAACACGAAGACAGTTACTCCGAAATACCTCCGATGCCGAATCCGAAACTAGGAATATAAAAATAGCCCGCTTCGTAAATATGCGTAAGATTGACTAGTCTGTAGGGTAACTACATGTTGACACAACGAACTTGTAGAATAATGACATGCTGGACCGACTGGTGTATAGAGTGACGACATGCCGGAACAACTAGTAGGGTGAGTACAAGAGTACTTACGTGCTGGAACAATCAGTATATAGAGTGATTACAAACCCTTTAGCCAGGTGACGAGGTCAATTACGGTAATAGTAGTAAGCCTTGTAACCCTATTATTGAGAACATCTGGAAAACGTAGCCCACTTCGCTACAGAGTGATCAGCATGCTGCCTCTTCCTGCTTTTTAAGGATGCAGCTAGATGTACAGGGACCACGATTAAGAGGTAGGCTACTATAAGTATGCCACGAGCAAGGAACAGACCTATGACCTTCTTTTTTGCTGCCTTATTACGCTAGGATGGAGTTGCTTCGACGCCCTTTGTGATGATGACGCTACCCTTGTAGCTGTATCCGGGTGCTAGGGTTAGTGATGAGAATAGTAATAAGAGCCTCGAGCTTTGAGACACAAGCCACAAGAATAGTAACAACACGTGCATGTAGGAATCTACAGGATATAAGAAGTCCATCAACCTTTGTCGATATTAATCTATCACAACTTATTCAACTTCACTCGCTTAACTCTAATTATTCGACGCCACTCATTCAACTCGGACGACAGTCTACATCCTTATCACCTATTCACAATGAAGATCCAGATCATTCTCTCCGCGTTGGTCACGTTGGCCTTCGCCGCTCCTCTCGCCGCTCCTGTCGCGTCCGAAGGTCAGGCTATGGAAGCCGACCGTATTGCCCACAAGGGTGGCGTCGCGGGCGGCAGCGGACGCGGTGTTCCTACCTTTCCTGGCTTTGGCGACTCGGAGGAGAAGCATTCTGAAGTAGCCGACCGTATTGCCCACAAGGGTGGCGTCGCCGGCGGCAGCGGACGCGGTAAACCTACCTTTCCTGGCTTTGAGTGCCAGCATGGACCATGCAAAAAACAGGCTATCGAAGTGCGTGACTCGGAAGCAGCCGACCGTATTGCCCACAAGGGTGGCGTCGCCGGCGGCAGCGGACGTGGTGTTCCTACCTTTCCTGGCATTGGCGACTCGGAGGAGAAGCATTCTGAAGTAGCCGACCGTATTGCCCACAAGGGTGGCGTCGCCGGCGGCAGCGGACGCGGTAAACCTACCTTTCCTGGCTTTGAGTGCCAGCATGGACCATGCAAAAAACAGGCTATCGAAGTGCGTGACTCGGAAGCAGCCGACCGTATTGCCCACAAGGGTGGCGTCGCCGGCGGCAGCGGACGCGGTGTTCCTACCTTTCCTGGCTTTGGCGACTCGGAGGAGAAGCATTCTGAAGTAGCCGACCGCATTGTCAACAAGGGTGGCGTCGCCGGCGGCAGCGCACGCGGTGTTCCTACCTTTCCTGGCTTTGAGTGCCAGCACCCACCATGCAAAAACTAGATGGCAAAGATTTCGCGTGGTCGGGCTAGAGGATTGCTGATTCACCCAAGTGCGAGCGCCATCATGCATATAGTTAGCGATGGGTATCAACCAGTATCTATACCACGACTCGGGTCTTTTTGTCATTTCCAAGCAGATGTTTTGCAGTTTAGTACCTTGAGGCATCCTTTCAAATATTTATACCACGGTTCAGGTCATTTTGTCATCTAGCAGATGTTTTGCATTTGGGTACCTTGAGGCAGTCACTCGTTCATCTATCACCCTGTTACCCACCAGTCTCCCTTTCTCGTCAGCTAGCTGTGGTACTGTGAAATTCATAGTCATCGCCGCGTCCCGTATCGATCGAGGATAAAGTGAAGACATGTCTTTTATTTAATAAGATCAAAGGAGCTTCGAGGTTGGCATTGGACCCGATCGACAGTCACGTGATCGCGGTGGGGTCCGAGCCGTCATTGGTGGACACCTAGCAAATCGGAGCTAACGTCCGCCGCTTTAGACTCCCACTAGATCAGCCACAGCCGGCAGCAATAGTCGAGGCATTCGCTCTCTGCGTTCTCCGCGTTTTTCTGCTGTGTTCGCGAAGCTTCAAAACTAAGGTATACAGTTGCACCAGACCTTCTGTTTGCCCAGTCACCCTCGAATTGTTGCCTAACGAGCGCTTGCGCAAAGATCTCATCAATTGGGAATCTTCAATAACACCAAATTCACATCACCTTTTCAACTCACACGAGGTCATTACCTCCGCGACTGTCGCAAAGTGGTCCTGGCCAGATCGACCACGGAAGCTTTTCAACCTTGGAGCCTTCGATCCGTGTACGAAACCGACTCATCATGGCATAAAGCGACCAGGAAACTGTCATATTTGAGGTCGAAATCTCAACAACCGCCGTCATGGCGGAGCGGAACCTCGACACCATCGAGTCGAAGCTGCAGGACCCCAGCGCAGGTGTGTTGGCAATGTCGCGTCTGCGGGCACATGGACTAATTTGCTCTAAGATGTCAAAACGAAGTTTCAACACCTTGCTGACATTCGCGATGGCATCGATCACTACTGCCAGGGGTCCACATACCCGACCTTTCTCAAGAAGTTCGTCCCCGTCTTCCTCAGCATTCTCGATGGCTCTCCAGTCTTCATCAGCACATCTCCTGAACAACGCATGCGAAACACAGTGCTTGAGATCCTTCACCGGTTACCGACCAACGTTCCGGATGTCACAGACCCGTATGCGCCACTCATAGTGGACAAGTGCATGGAGTTGATCAAGGTGGAGAATGAGGACAATGCGGTACTATGTCTCAAGATTATTATGGACTCGGCCAGACATCATCCAAAGTCGTGCGGAGAGAAGGTGCAGGCTTTCTTGGATCTTATAGTCGAGATATTCGATACTATGGAGGCCTCAGTTCGGGAGAACTTCGACAATATCCCAGCTGCTGGAGCCCCTGGGACCCCTGGTCTCGGCCAGTCACCCCGTCCAAGCTCGCCAGTGGTATCGGCCAACACGATTGCAGCGGATGTTGGAAGTGATCAGCAGCAGACCAGGCAGATACCAAAGGGTATGCAATCTTTCAAGCTTATAGCGGAATGCCCAATCATTGTCGTCTCTCTCTTTCAGGCGAACAGGAACCTGGCGCCGAAAAATGTTAAGGGCTTCATTCAGAGAATCGAGACTATGCTCCTACTTCAAGCGAAGCCACAACAACGAGGTCACGAGGAAGCAGCAGCACGGGGAGAGTCCTCCACACGCATCGCAAGAGAGATTGGGACCAATCCTGCGAAACGGGCTGCCTTTGGCGAATTCATTACCGCACAGGTCAAGACTATGAGCTTCCTCGCATATCTTATGAGGGTGTACCAGGGCATGATGAAAGACTTCATTCCACAACTCCCAGACATTGTCATTCGGCTGCTTCAGGACTGTCCTAGGGAAAAGGCCGCTACCAGGAAGGAATTGCTGGTGGCCATAAGACACATCATCAACTTCAACTTCCGGACAATCTTCCTGCCTAAGCTGGATGAATTGATGGACGAGCGGACGCTGATTGGGGATGGCCTAACAGTCTACGAGAACTCGCGATTTCTGGCCTACACCATGCTCGCAGACTTGGTCCACCACGTCAGAGATCAGCTCACACCTGCACAGATACGCAAGACTATCTTGGTGTACACGAAGAACTTGCATGATGATTGTCACGGCGCAAACTTCCAGACAATGAGCGCGAAGCTGCTGTTTAACATGGCAGAATGCATGGCGAAAGTTGAGGACAAGCGCGAGGCACGCTATTTCTTGATCATGGTTCTGGATGCAGTCGCTGGAAAGTGCGCAACCATGAACCGGGACTTCAAGAATGCCTTGAAAATCTCAGCTCGGAAGGACGTCTCCACAGTGGACGCGACACCCGATAACTACTTTGCGGAAAAGGATGATCCGCCGGACTGGGATGATGTGGACATCTTCAATCCCACACCAATCAAGACTAACAGTACCCGGAACCATGATCCTGTCAGTGATAACAAGGCCATCTTCAAGAACATGGTCGGCGGCCTCAAGACCATTTTCTTCTCGCTGCGAGCAACAAATCCTGCCGATGTTCGCGAAAGCATGGACAGCACAAACGTTCCCAGCAATTGGCATGAGATCTCGTACGGCTTCACTGCCGAAGAGGTCAACGTACTCACAAAGCTCTTCCACGAGGGCGCACAGATGTTCCGTTATTACAGCCCGGAGCAAACCATTGACGACCCGACAAACAATATTCCAGTCGAGGTTCTCGCAAACCAGCTTATGCTTAGCGGAGGCAAGGAGGAGAAAGATTTGCTCGAAGCTTTTGCTGGTGTATTTCACCACATCGATCCATCAACGTTTTACGAAATTTTCCAATCAGAGATACCCCATCTTTACGACATGATTTTCGAGCATGCAGCGCTGCTTCACATTCCTCAGTTTCTTCTTGCTAGTGAGGCTACTTCGCCACCATTCTGCGGCATGCTTCTTCAATTTCTTATGGACATGCTCACTGAAGTGGGCACCAGCGATGTGACGAAGTCGTCGATTATGCTCAGGCTTTTCAAGCTCTCGTTCATGGCTGTCACTCTTTTCTCAGCCCAGAACGAACAGGTTCTGCTACCACACGTAGTGAAGCTCATCACAAGGTCGATCGAGCTATCTGTGACGGCCGAAGAGCCTATGAATTTCTTCATCTTGCTCAGATCGTTGTTCAGAAGTATCGGGGGTGGGCGATTCGAGCACTTGTACAAGGAGATCTTACCCCTCCTGGAGATGTTACTTGAGGTACTGAACAATCTGCTACTGGCAGCACGCCGACCACAGGATCGAGATCTCTTCGTTGAGCTTTCGCTTACTGTGCCTGCACGACTTAGTCATCTGCTGCCGCATCTCAGCTACCTTATGAGACCACTTGTGGTTGCCCTCCGTGCTGGATCTGAGCTTATCGCACAGGGTCTGCGAACACTGGAACTTTGTGTGGATAATCTGACAGCTGACTACCTTGATCCAATCATGGCGCCCGTAATCGATGAGCTGATGTTCGCGCTCTGGGATCATCTAAGACCACAGCCCTACAATCACTTCCACTCCCATACTACATTACGCATTCTGGGCAAGCTGGGTGGCAGGAACCGGAAATTTCTCACAAACCCTCCGCAGCTAGAGTACAAGGCCTTCGCAGACGATGAGGCTAGCTTCGACATCAAGCTCATCGGTACTACCAAGGAGCGTGCATTTCCAACCCGATTAGGCTATGAGGTCGCTATCAGTAAGCTCTACGAGAACCCGAAGACACCAGCTGCGAAGAAATCCGACAGCTTCCACAAGCAGCAAGCGCTCAACTTGTTGAAGTCTCAGATCAAGCTCCTTCTTGGTCAAGACCATTTGCAGGACGACTTTGCTCAGCTTGTACGCCTCCAAGCCGATGACTTGTTCGCCAAAAAATTCGAAGTCGTCACTGATTTATTCTCCACGTCAGAGCGTGGAAAATGCGGGGCCAAGCGAGATGCGCAGCAGGAGATGCTGTTAAAATTAATCAAAGCCTTGGTCTTTGCGACGTCGATCCCAGACCTCAAGGAAGAAGCTTCGACATTTCTGGCCGGACTGTACAGACACTTTGCCGTCCTGGAATTCGGCCGTGCTGTGGCAAATGAGGCCCACAAGACCAGGCCTTTTGACCCGAACCTGGGCGAGGGACCGGTCTACATCGACAGTCGTCTGATGGCCGATGTCATAGCAGAGACTCTGTCTTCTGACCATGGCGCGGTTCGTGATGAAGCTGCTTCAGCAATGAAGAGCATGTGGCACAATGCCTCGACTATCTTTGGCAACGAGGATAAGGCAGAATCCTTACCCTTCTTCAATCATTTACTTGGCACCTTAGTCCACCAATGCTACGAAGAAGAGTGGTTCATCAAGTCTGGCGGAGTGGAAGGCATCAACATCGCTGTCACTTCTCTTTCTTTCTCAGATGGTTGGCTTCGTGATCGGCAAGGAGAACTCGTCACAGCTCTCATGTTCGTCATGAAAGACATGCCAAATGACCTCCCTGCTACCGTCAGACTCAAGGCCAACGATCTCCTTCAAGAGATCGTACGCAAATGTAATGCCGGCATGCCTTCTTCCGATATCACTAACAACCAGTCTCCGATACACAAACTGTCGAACAGATTGATCATGGAAGTCTCGCATATGAACAAACATGTTCGACAGGCAGCTCGAGACGCCTTAAAACTTCTTGCGGACGTAGTAGGAGTGCAGCTCTGGGAGGTAGTGAAACCTGTCAAGGAGCTTGTCCTTGGCCACATTTTCAATAAGCCTCTCCGCGCTCTACCGTTCGCGGTGCAGATTGGCTACCTGGAAGCATTGACCTTCTGCCTGGAGCTTGAGAATGATGTGCTAGAGTTCGAGGATCGCTTGAACCGCTCACTGATGGAGACGCTGGCACTTGCAGATGCCGAGGACGAGTCTTTAGCACCCAAGCCGCAAGAGCACCGCAATGCTGACTCAATTGTCAATCTGAGGGTCGCTTGTCTACGACTTTTGACGGCTGCCTTCAAGATGCCTGCCTTCAATGCCCCGCAGCATCAGCAGCATCGTAACAGGATTATCCAAGTCTTCTTCAAATGCCTGTACTCGATGCACAAGCCAGTCAGCGAGGCCGCCAACATTGGTCTCAAGACTGTGCTCCAGCTCAATCCCAAACTACCTAAGGAGCTTCTACAGAGTGGTCTTAGGCCAATTCTCATGAATGTGCAAGATCCTAGGAAGCTCAACGTCGAAGGTCTCGAGGGGTTGCGCACGTTGTTACAGCTACTCACCAATTACTTCAAGGTGGAGATAGGACAGCGTCTCCTCGACCACATGCTGCAAATTGCAGACGCCACTTCTTTGCAGAAGATCTCTTTTTCCATGATTGAACTTCACCCGAAGACTAAGATAGTGACCGCTATCTTCAGCGTCTTCCACCTGCTACCGTCGGCGGCCAGCCAATTTCTTTCTACCCTTGTTGAGAGAGTCCTCAGTCTAGAGAGATCATTGCGAAGGACACGCCAATCCCCGTTCCGGGCACCACTGATCAAGTACCTCAACACATACCCGAAAGAGACACAGGAGTACTTCGCTGCTAACATCTCTGACTCAAATAAGGGCCGGCTGTGGGCTCAGGTTTTGGCCGATCCGGAAAGCGAACCTCTGCGCAAGCAGTATCATGAAGCCGAGAATTTGGTCGACCTGATGAGCACTGGCACAAATGACACCGAGAAGGAGCAAGCTATCATTAACATCATCATGGCGACCGAGGCTGTTTGTGCCTATGAAGAGACATCCAAATTGCTCACGACCAATGAGGGTCTTCGCACGAGCATTTCAGACGCTTCAGCGTCGCTAGCTCTGAAGCTGCGCAACCAATCTATCACAGGCACGCTCCGTTTGCCTGTTGAGCAGTTGAACGACAGGATCTTAACACTGTTCACTGGCTACCTTGAGCAGAACCCCAATGATCTCGAATTCTTCCTCAACGTTATGCGATTCTGTGCAGACGAACAGCTCCAGCCGACGGCAATTCTGATGAATTACCTCTACAAGTCAATAATCAGCAGCGTAGACAGCAATTATCAGAGAAGAATAGCCACTCGCTGCATTGAGCTGTACAACAAGCAGACTGAAGGGCCGTATATGAAGCGCTTCATCTTCAAAAATGTTCTCAGTCCCCTCTTTGCGATGGACGTTCAGCGCAACTGGTCAATGCTTTTCGAGAGCAAGAAAGGTACGCCACTCCTTGACAAGGCAATGGTTGAGACTGTCCACAATAGCCTGTGGAAGTCTCATGGAGCAAGCGACATTTCCGAAGATCTCGCTCAGCCAGGAATCGACCACAGCCGCATGGAACTGTTGCAATTTTCTGCTTTACTGCTCAAGTACTACCACGAGTCATTGTCTGATTGCCGTAAGGATGTAATCATGTTTGCATGGCTCTACATTAGGCTTGAGGACGTCATCAACAAATACGCCGCTTTCTGCGTGATAGCCTACTTTGTCGCTCATTACGAGACGCCCTCCAAGATTGCTACGCAGATCTACAGTCGACTACTCGGCGCACATCAGGCTGAGGGTAGAGCATTGGTCATGCAGGCTCTGGAGATCCTACAACCAGTCCTCAAGAAGCGCCTGGGTGGTGACAACCAACGATTCCCAATCGTAGCACGCATCCCTAGGAAGGTGTTAGGTGAAGAGCCGAGCAATGCACAGCATCTGACTTGCGTCTATCAGTTCCTGGTCCGACACACAGATCTGTTCTACGAAGCAAGGGAATCGTTCACAACCTTCATCATCCCAACACTCGCCAAGGTCTGTACGTTGCCTAATGCATCCTCCGAGAACAAAAGGCTGGCCTTGAATATTTTCACCATGATCTGGAAATGGGAGCAGCGCAATCTCAACGAGCGTGCAGAGAGTGGCGTCGAAGGCGAACGCACTTTCGTTACAGGATTCAGCTTGCGCACCATGCTTGTCAAATACATGGTCCAATTCATTGCGTCCATCCCGGAGCGCTTCCCTGTACCAAGTGGTACCACAGCAGATGAGCGCAGGCCCGCCAATATGAGCGACGTCGTCCGCAGAGCCGTGGACATACTATACAAACTGCTTTCTCCAGGCTTCTGGGACGATCTCGACATCGACTCGATGTACCCAAAGATCACTGAACAGATTCTGCTCTCAGACCCGAAGCAGGATGAAAAGGTCGATCCATGGATGACCAGGGTGATCAACACCCTTCAGATCGTCCGCGTTTTCATCAACGTCAAGCCAGAGGAGTGGGTGCTGGCCCGCATGGGCCAGCTTCAGAAGCTTCTGACCAAGCCGCTCAAGAATGAGGCGGCTGAAGTGCAAGATGCTCTCTTCTCCGACATCGAAGGCCCTGAAGGATTCCCGAAAATGAAAACTATCATGCAACGAGTCTTAGAATCCATCCCCCTGACTCGCCCTGAAGATGAGCTCCCTGACGCGGATGATGCTGGCGAGGAATTCTTGACATTCATCGGCACGACTGCTGGAGATGCCCTAGGTGCCAACAACCTGCACTCCAGTATCAATACTCTTTGGGTCATGTTCCACAGAAAGCAGGACAGTATCGATACGCACATTCCTGGTCTGCTCAAAGCATTGCAGGGCAAGCTTGCCAAGGATCATATTGCGACCCAGATGCCAGCTCAGCAAGCTGCCATACAGGGCGTACAACCTCCGCCAAATGTAAATCCTCAAGATGTGGATGTTACCATTCTCGTGACCATCAAAGTCATCGAAATGATCTCTGCACGAATTTCCATCCTCGGTGATCAGCGTCGACCGTATCTCAGTATCGTCGCTAGTATCGTCGAACGCTCACTGAACGTTGTTCTTTGCACGAAGGTCCTTGACATGGTCAATGACTGGATCTTCAACTCAACGGAACCCGTTCCAACGCTCAAGGAGAAGACGGCCGTTCTTCAAAAGATGCTGCTTTTCGAGGAACGTCCTGATTCAACACTTTACCACAAATTCCTCGACCTCGTCATACGGATCTATGAGGACCCCAAAGTCTACCGGACCGAGCTCGCGGTCAGGATGGAGCAAGCCTTCTTGATCGGTTTGCGAAGCTCTGACATTCCAATGCGTACTCGCTTTATGACCATCTTCGACAAGAGCTTGAGCCGAACTATGAGCAGCAGATTTTACAAGCTCATCAACGAACAGCAATGGGATGTACTGGCGAATACTTGCTGGCTGAGTCAAGTCATTCACCTCATGTTTGGGTCAATCGACATGAATGTTTCAGCCAGGCTGCAGTCAGAAGACTTCAAGACTTTCCCTGCTTCTAAGCTTTTCGGTACCTATGCCGGGAACGAGCGCATCAACGAGATCATGCTTGATGACAACTTCGACAAGCTCATCGCACAACAAAAGCGGTTCGTGCAAGATGTGGCTGATATAAGAATCAAAGACATCTTAGAGCCCCTCGCCAACCTTCAACATACTGACTGGCAACTCTGTCATGATATTTGGGTTGTCCTCTTCCAAATGTGCTGGGCATCGCTTTCCAGAGAAGACCGAGACGATATTGAAACTGGTCTGATCAGCCTGATTACCAAAGATTTCCATATTCGCCAAGCTGACAAGCGACCAAACTGTGTCCAAACACTGCTCGAAGGCATTGCTAGATGCCAGCCGAAGATCAAATTCCCAAGTCATGTCATGAAGTTTCAAGCCAAGAACTTTGACGCCTGGTACACTGCGGCCACTTTCATAGAGGAGGCTGCTATACATCCAATCGTTGACACACCTGCAGTGAGGGAGAGTAATCTCGATGCTCTGGTCGAGCTGTATGCTTCTCTGCAGGAGGATGATCTGTTTTACGGTACCTGGCGTCGCCGCTGTAATTTCGTGGAGACCAATGCTGCATTATCTTACGAGCAGAATGGAGTGTGGGACAAGGCACAGCACATGTACGAGCAGGCGCAAATCAAGGCTCGGACCGGCTCTCTGGCTTATTCGCAAGGGGAATACATGTTATGGGAAGATCACTGGGTTTACTGTGCTGAGAAGCTACAGCAATGGGAGATTCTGGGTGACTTTGCTAAGCATGAGAACCTCAACGATTTGTTCTTGGAGGCTACTTGGAGAAACTACGACGCCTGGAGTGGCAATGAGAATCGCGAGCAGCTTGACTCAATTATCAAGGCTGTTTCAGACGCACCAACCCCTCGCCGGCTGTTTTATAGCGCCTTCATGTCATTACTCCGCTTCCACAACAAGACAGAAACTCAGCAAGACTTTAATCGTGCTTGCGACGACAATATTCAGCTTTCGATTCGCCAATGGCATAAGCTGCCGAAGAACATCACCAAGGCCCACATTAGCCTCTTGCAGAACTTCCAATCCATTGTCGAGCTTCATGATGCCAGTGTCATATGTGGAAGTCTGGCTCAGACGAACGCGACGAATCTGGACGCCAAGTCACAGGAACTCAAGTTGCTACTCAGTACTTGGCGAGAGAGACTGCCAAACTTTTGGGACGATATCAACGCCTGGCAGGATCTGGTTACTTGGAGGCAGCACATCTTTCACCTCATCAATGGCGTCTACCTCCAACTCATCCCGCAAGGTCAGAGCAATGCCTCAAGTCAGTCTTACGCATACCGGGGATATCACGAGACCGCCTGGATCATCAACCGTTTCGCACATGTTGCCCGTAAACACCAGATGCCAGAAGTCTGCATCAACCAACTCAGTCGTATTTACACCTTACCGAACATTGAGATCCAAGAAGCGTTTCTTAAGCTGCGTGAGCAGGCCAAATGCCATTACCAGAACAAATCGGAGCTCAGCAGTGGTTTGGAAGTCATCAACAATACCAACCTGAACTACTTCGGTCCGCAGCAGAAGGCCGAGTTTTATACTCTGAAGGGTATGTTTCTGGCTAAGCTTAACCACAAGGACGAAGCGAACGAGGCTTTCGGCACTGCTTTGTTCTTTGATATCAAGCTACCAAAGGCATGGGCAGAATGGGGACGATACAACGACAATCTCTTCAAGGAGGACCCGCAAAGCATGGACAAGGCTGGCAATGCCATCAGCTGTTATCTCGAAGCTGCCGGGCAATACAAGAGTGCCAAGTCGAGGAAGCTACTCAGTAGAATACTGTGGCTGCTCAGTCTGGACGATCCGGAAGGTAAGCTGGCAGAGTCATGGAATCAGTTCAAGGGCGAGACGCCGGTCTGGTACTGGATTACCTTTATCCCGCAACTGCTCAACAATTTGTCAAGGACGCCAAGAGAGGCCACGATCGCACATACTGTGCTCAGTAAATTGGCTAAAACTTACCCACAAGCGCTCTACTTTCAGCTGCGCACCAGCAGAGAAGACATGCAAACCATTAAGCGCAGTCAAGAACTCAAGGAAGCAAGAGAGAAGAAAGCCAAGGCCGCTAGAGAAAGTTCGGAAGCCAAACAGAGCTCACCGTCGTCGAGGCCTGGTAGTGCCGCTGCCAACAACGAGAACAGACCATCGAGCGCAGCTGGAGAGCAAGCACAGATCAATGGAACAACAAATGGCGACACACAGCCCAAGCATGAGAACAAAGAGGGCGAGGAGAACAAATCGGAAACACCACAGCCAGGGAAGCCAAAGAAACCATGGGACCACACTGAAGAGCTCATGCAGACTCTCAAAACAGCGTTTCCTCTACTCGCCTTGTCGATGGAGACCATGGTCGACCAGATCCAGAAGTACTTCAAATGTCAGCCAGACGAAGACGCCTATAGGCTCATCGTAGCCCTCCTCAACGACGCGCTGTCATATGTTGGTCGGTATAGCAATGCTTACCAGCCAAACGCCAAGCTACCACCATCGACCGAGGCCAACATCACTCGATTCTCCGACAGCGTCTTGCCTGCTCACATTCGCAGCGCATTCGAAGAAGATTTTGTCAAGAACAAGCCGACCATGCACGATTACATCACGAAGCTCCGCAAATGGCGCGACCGCTTCGAAGAGAGGCTCGATCGTAGGACGTCGAAGATGCACCTCAAGATGGCACCGCACCTCGCCGAATTCCGCTACCACAAGTTTGACGAGGTTGAAGTGCCTGGCCAGTATCTCTTGCACAAGGACAAGAATCAAGACTTTGTGCGCATCGAGCGATTCATGCCTGAGATTGATCTGGTCAGGGGAGTTACTGCTTGCCACCGACGATTGAGGATAAGAGGACACGATGGAAGCATTCATCCATTTGCAATCCAGCACCCAACGCCGCGATCTAGCAGAAGGGAGGAAAGGATCTTGCAACTATTCCGCATCTTCAACAGCATTCTCGCCAAGAAGAAGGAAGCTCGCCGCCGCAACCTTCAATTCCACCTCGCCATTATCGTTCCGCTCTCACCCAGCTTCCGTATGGTACAGGACGACGCATCGTATATCAGCTTGCAAGGCATCTATGAAGACTACTGCCGCAGGAATGGCATAAATAAGGACGAGCCCATCCTCTTCCAGATTGAGAAGATGAGAGGGGCGGGCCAGGTCCGCTGTCCCCGACGCTCACCCGTCGTTGCAGAAACTGACACATCGCAGGCCAAGCCAGAGCATTTGCAAGCTGTGCGGGTCGAGACCTTGTCGGCCATTCAGGAGAAGTATGTCCCGCATGATGTGGTGCTCAACTACTTCAAGGCTATCTACCCTACTTATGATGCGTTGTGGTTGTTCCGCAGGCAATTCTCTCACCAGCTGGCATCACTCACCTTCCTCACGTTTACCATGTTCATCACGACCCGGTATCCCTCCAAGATGAACATTTCCCGCGGCACAGGTCAGATTTGGGGCTCAGAGCTCGTGCCCGCAATGGCGGCGCAGCAACCTCGCTTCCACAATCCAGAAGCCGTGCCCTTCCGCCTCACGCCCAATCTGCAGACCCTGATGGGTCCGATTCACACGGAGGGCATCTTCGTCTGCGCCCTCATGGCCATCGCAAGGTGCCTGACCGAGACGACCTCGACGAGCAGCATCATGCCAACGCCCAACCCCGCGAGTGCGACAGGGAACGACTCTGCGGGCAGCGATCTCGAGAGCCATCTGAGTATCTTCGTCAGGGACGAGATGAGTTTCTGGTACACACAGCAGCACAGGCAGACGAGTCGTGAGGGTGAGCTGAGGGAGAATGTGCAGAAGAACACGGATGCGATTGTCAACAAGGCGTTGGCGATTGCTGGAGAGCCCAAGGCGGGGAATTTACCGGCTAGTCAGAGCGTATTGGATCTAGTGGCCAGGGCGGCGGAGCCGAGGAATCTGGGGGCTGCCGAGGGGTTGTGGATGGGATGGTTGTAGAGGAGGCTTGGAAGGGGTTGGATGGATGAATGGATGGTGGACGGGACTGATAATGAAACACAAGTTGTGGATGGAGAGGTTACGGGGCATTTGACTTGCAAAGCGCGGCGTTGGAGGAGGGATTTGCTGCAAAGACAGCTTGATCTGGTTCTGGTCATCCGACTAGAAGCATGATATGATAAGACTATACTCCGCTACTAGCATAGATAGACAACGAAATCTGTACATGTAAATATACTAGAAGCATGTTGTGTCATGGCCACGGACGTGAGGCGGCGCGAACTGGTGGGGCAACTTTTCGAATCATCCAAAATTTTGACCTCACCGACCGGACTTTGTTTCACTGACAGACCACAATTGCGATTGCCTGTCAAGACATATATCTTCTATCATGTCAATCCAGGAGTGGAAGTCTCGCGCCGAGGCGCTCAAGCCTTTGAACCTCAAGGAGATCGAAAAGCCATTGGCAGAGCTGGATGCCCACCTCACCCTTCGCACATACCTTGTGGGCTATACACCGACCGAGGCGGACATTACAGTATGGAAGACAATCAGAGGCAACCGCATTGCCACCAGCTATATCAAGCAAAACTTGCGACCAAATCTGTGCAGATGGTTCCGCTTCATCGAAGACACAGTCAAGCCAGAGGTCGAGACGACTGCTCGTCCCAAGGCAGAGCAGGACGGAGGCAGCTACGAAATTGGTCTGCAAGATACGGAAAAAGGTGTTGTCACACGCTTCCCGCCAGAGCCGTCAGGATACCTGCATATCGGCCACGCCAAAGCCGCTCTGCTCAACGACTTCTTTGCGCACAAGAAGTATCAGGGCAAGATGATTTTGCGATTCGATGATACCAACCCTTTGAAAGAGAAGCAGGAATTCGAGGACAGCATCATCTACGATCTTGAACTCATGGGGATCAAGCCAGACCAACTCAGCCACACGAGCGACTACTTCCAAGAGCTGTACGAATATTGCGTCGACATCATCAAGCGTGGCAAAGCATACGCCGACAACACCCCACAAGAGCAGCTGCGTGAAGAGCGCATGGCCAAAATCGAGTCCTCCCACCGTAACGACAGTATAGAAGACAACCTCGCCCACTTCGAAGAGATGAAGTCCGGCAGCCCAGAAGGACAGAAGTGGTACATCCGCGCCAAAATCGACATGTCCGACAATAACGGAGCCATGCGCGACCCGGTCATCTACCGCTGCTCGCCCGAACCCCACCACCGCACCGGTCCCAAATGGAAGATCTACCCCACCTACGACTTCGCCTGCCCACTAATCGACGCCCACGAAGGTGTCACCCACGCCCTGCGCACTACCGAGTACAACGACCGCGACGCACAATACCAATGGTTCATCAAAGCACTGGACCTGCGCCACGTGTACAACTGGAACTTTGCGCGCTTGTCCTTCATCCGCACCTTCCTCTCCAAACGTAAGTTGCAAAAGGTAGTCGACTCGGGCCTGGTCTGGGGCTGGGACGACCCCCGCTTCCCCACCGTACGAGGCATCAGACGGCGCGGCATGACCGTCCCTGCCCTGCAAGAGTTCATCGTCAAGCAAGGCCCAAGCAAGGCCATCACGCTCATGGACTGGACCAGCATCTGGGCCACGAACAAGAAGTACATTGACCCCGTCGCGGGCCGGTACACTGCCATTGAGGCGCAAGACGCGGTGCAGTGCCTCGTCACCGGCCCCGGCACGGACGCGCCACGCAGCGAGAAGAGGGACCTGCACGCCAAGAACAAGGAGGTGGGGACCAAGGACGTGTGGTTCTCGAGCAAGGTCCTCGTCGACCAAGCGGACGGCCAGTCCTTTGCCGAAGGGGAAGAAATCACATTGATGAACTGGGGCAACGCCTTCGTCAAGACCATCACCAAGACGGGCGGGGACAAGGTGACCGCCATCGAGTTCGCGCTGCACCTCGAAGGCGACGTCAAGACAACCAAAAAGAAGATCACGTGGTTGAGCAAAGACCAGGAGCTGAACGACGTGTGGCTGTATGATTTCGAGTACCTCCTCACCAAAGACAAGTTGGAGGAAGAGGACGACTTTGATTCCTTCTTGAACAAGGACACGGAGAAGAAGACGAGGTGTTGGGCCGATGTCAATGTCAAGAACCTCAAGGAGGACGATATCATTCAGTTTGATAGGAAGGGGTTTTTTAGATGTGATAAGCCTGTTGGAGGGGATGGGAGGGCAAAGATCGGGGGTGTGGATGGGAAGGTGAGCGAGGAGACTGGCAAGGCGGGAGTGTTCTTCCAGATACCAACCGGGAAATCGAAGTAGACGAATACCAGCAGGGATGTAGATATGGGAATAATGGGAGACGAAGAGAAAGGCTGTCATGAATTTCGCTCCAAGACTGCTTTGAGTGTCTGCAATGCCGCCTCCCTTCGTTTCAAAACAACGCTTATCCCTGCCTCACCGTCCGCAACTTCCAGCTCTGCTCCCTTGATCCTGTCCTTGACTTCTCTCGCCATTCGCGCGGGCGTCTCGCCGTCATCTGCACCATGCCACATCCATACCGGACATTTGACGTCCGCGACATCGAAACCCCAGTCCATCTGCAATAGCGTCCCTTCCCGCATTGCCCCTTCTGAACCCACGCGTACCGCTTCTCTCGCACCACCTACCACGGCTTTCTTGATGGTCTCATCCTGCATTGCATCGAGATCTGCTTTGGGACGGAAGACCATCTGCCTCAATACGGCTTGCTCGAACACTTCCGGCCGCTCTGTGTCGCGGGCTAGTCGGCCCAACTGAGCATCAAAAGCGTGAAGCATCATGCCTGGTGCGTAGTAGGACATTGTCTTGACGAGCCATGGAGTCCAATGCATGCCTCCCGATCCGAGAGAAGCTGGGTAGGTGCCAGAGAGAATCGCGACGGCTTTGAGTCGTTCTGGAGGGAGCACGGTGGCGAGACCGAGGGCGAAGGGTGCGCCTGCTTGAGCTGCTAGAATAGTTAACGGCGATAGGGCAAGTGATGAAATGAGGTTGGCGAGGTCGGATATTGTACTGAGAATTGTGCTTGATGCGTGTGCAGATGAAGTGGAGTGACCTGGTCTGTTGGCAGCGATGATGCGAAGGGATAGAGATGAGGCGAGGGAGTCGAGGTGAGAAGCTTCAATCCCGGAAGAAGGCGAGGAGTGCAGATACAAGACTGTCGATGGAGGCGGGTTTGAGTAATTGGCAGCCACGCCGAATGCAAAGTATGAAAGCTTCCGGCCATCTGGTAGGGTGACTGAAGGTGGCTCTGAAGTCGAGGAGGTGGGCGAGGTGTATTGTGACATAGCTGACTTGACTGTCCTCGGTGGGAAGTACTTGTTCGTTAGTCAAGGCTTTGCCTTTCTAATGGATTGCTTGCTTCTATCGAAGACGTCTGGAGATATCTGCCAGAATGGGCAGAGCTAGGCCCAAAAGGGAAATTGAGCTTTTGCAGGTGAGCTGCCTTGCGACCTTGTTGCTCATACAAGAGTCGAACGAAAGAAACGCCAGGAAATGCTATACAGTATACGCGGCTGAATACAAGAAGAATCGTCGCCTCAGCAATGCTCTACTGGGACTGGGCTGCTTGTTGTCAGCCAGATCCATACCACAAAAATCGTATCACATACACAATTGGGTCAAAAGAAGACCGTATCGCTTCTTAAGGGTCACTCGGTGTCTCGAATACTTGTCGTCTGGCGAAAATCTTGCAGGGTGGGCGCTTTTTGTGACCTCGCTACCGACAATCTTCTTCAGCGTGTAGATGCGCTTGCCTTCCTTGTCCAGAGTGTACATGAGATGCATGGCGGGCAATCGTGATACTTGATCTGATCGTTCACGCGTGATTGAGATGTGCTGGTCGAGAGATCCTCTTTGTTGAGTTATTCTTGTTCTACCGATGTCGAAAAAAATTCTGTAGGGGAAAGGGAAATCTTGGCTCCTAGATATGAGTCATGGTAAGAGTTTTCTGACTCGCGCCTGGCTGTGAACGACAGCTGTCTCTACTTCGCGGGCTTGTGTTTCCAATCGTCACTCACAGCATTTGTACAGTATTCGTATATCAGACATGAGGTACATTACATTCATATCAGGACTACTGCTCCTTGTGAGCTCAGCTTCCGCTCAATTCCAATTCTTCGAGCAAATGTTTAATGGAGGGCCAGGACAGCAGCAGCCACAGAATGCCGCCAGCGACTCCGAATGGTATCAGCACAACTACGATAATGGTGAGTCGGAAGCGGCTTGATCCTGTAGCTTAGCGGCTGACGTTTGCTAGTACATTGTGACAAGTATCTCTGCCCGCATACCCTGTCTTGTGTCCACTTCCCTCACCACTGCCCCTGCGCCTTCCCGGACGTAGAGGAGAAAGTCGAGCTCGGGGATGGAAGCATGATCTGCGCAAGCAAAGGTGGATACAAGCAGGGTGAGACGGCACGTAAAATAGAGCTGGCAAGGAAGGGAGTGCTTTGAAACACTGGCGACCATCACAAGGACAGCTGGGGCTCTCTGGCATATCATACTTGGACAAGGCACAACGATACAGATTCGTCAGCTATCAGACAGTGTACGTCCCAGCTGAGAATGGCATCAAAGACATTGGCGCCACTTCCCTTACATCCACCCGGTCAAAGTAAGCCGTTGCATTCTTCCTCCAAAGGAGCAAAAACCACGGAGCGATGGTCAGTTGCATCTCCACAATCGAACAGAAGTGGATATCGACAGCCGGAATATCTCACCACATAACCATATCTTTCCCTCCAATTTGCCCCCTAGACGATTACGACCTTGGTTGACCTGGAGCTTGAGGTGCATCCTCCCTTTTGGATCCAGTGTGCGACTGCCCCGGGTAGACTTCGATGATCGTTTAGGAACCAGTCGGTCAGGGACTGAGCGTTCTCGATATCCATATGCCGAAGCCGCAGACGAGTCTCGGTGCGCTTGACAGCGGTATTTCCGTACGGGGACTGAACGGATGTCGCAACTTCGTCGAGCTACTCGTAGAAGGCGGGCGTCTTGATCAAGAATTTGCCATCGTCCAGCACCACTGCTGGGACTTCTTTACTAGATCGATTCTGCTGTAGGCGAGGCGGGGTTTCTCCACATCCATGACATCGATGGTGTGAACGTCTACAGTGAGACTTCCACGTTCCTGCACGAATAGGCGGACGGCGTAAGTTGCCACTGCCAGGCCGTCGTAAAGCGTCATGTCTGTCGTTGTAGGAACGTGAAACTCACTTGCATAGTGTTTAGATAGATATGTTCAACGCGGTATAGGAATAAATTGTCAAGAGTCCGCAGCTCCCGAGCAAAATCTATGCCTGCGCTGGAACTGCACAAATGGCGTCACCATGCCCTCAAGACAAATCACCAGGCCATCCATGCAAACGTCTCTCTCGCTGTACAATAGGGAAAGAGGCTGTGCTATGCTGGCCGAGCACAGAAGCAATCACGAGCCTGGATCTGCCATTGTGTGAGTTCTATCAGATTGCGGACCGAGCGTCATTTGCTATCGTCACCTCAGATTTGCAAAAGACGTGGCACAGACAGGTCTCAAGGTGATATTACTATGTGGTATCACGCACAGGAACTATATTGTCCTCGTTGGTGTCTCGTGTGGTAGTTCATGCGCAGGACGATGTTCCAGTAGGTTTATGCATGGATGTCTTGACCGAAATCTTGGTATCAGATAAGTTGTTCACGTTCCGGGGGTTTCTCTACTCCTACAGCTCGAATAGGAAGATGACTAGAACAATGGCAAGTCAAGCAGAGCATGACGAGAAGCATATAAATGGTGGTAAGTATCCGTCTTCTCTGCTCCAATCAGACCAAGCAATTCCTTCGTTCTCATCACGCACCGACTCAACCATCACAGGCCCGCCGCTGGGAATTTCATCTCATCTTGACCATCATTACCGATCACTCGCCACCCTTTGCCATCATGGGCTACACCGCTGGAGCCAACAACAACGCCTCCCCTACTCCCAATAAGAAGCCCCCCGTGAAGCCCAGCAAGCCCACCACTCTCAGTGCCGCAGCCAAGACCAAGATCGAAGAGCGCGGCAAGGACATCCACGCCAAGCTCGGCCTGGTGGTCGCCGAACTCCAACAGATCGCCATGAACGCCACGTTCGAGAAGGAGTGCACCGCCAAGAGCCTGGTCGATGAGGCGGCGAGGAACAAGAAGAAGGAGAATCGTCTGAAGAATGATCTGAGGAAGCAGAAGGCCAAGACACAGGCGCAGGTGGAGGAGAAGGAGGCGGTCGTCAAGGCGAAAAAGCTGGTGGTAGCCGAGCAGGAGAAGATGAAGGCGCAGAACGAGAAGCTGTGGGGTGAGAAGGAGGAGTTTGTGTAAGTGGCCATCATCTCGCAGTGCATGACGATGCGGAATAGACTAATACGCCGCAGGGCCAGGAACCTTGAGCTGCTCAGGAAGGCGCTGATGTCCGAGGCTGCGGTCGAGGTCATGGAGAAGAAGTGTGAGATGTTGACGAAGGAGAACGAAGATGCTAATCTGGTCATTGGTGGTGCGTTGGGCATCTTGCAGGCCTACACCTCGGGCGGCGGCCAGAAAAATGTCGTCGCTGCCATGATCCCTGAGAGCGAAGAAGGTGATGACACGGGGTTTAGCCAGGGTGTGAGCATTGAGATGCCTTGAGAAGAAGCAGGTGGGCTTGGGCTTTGAGTCGGGTATACTATCTCCTCGTAATGTGGTTGGGTGTGAGGACGAACATGAGCGATAATCGGAAGTGAATGCGAAAGACTGCCACAACATCTCCAAGCCAAGAAAGAGTGCTTTGTATCCTATACCTGTGTGTTGACCAGTGGCCTGCTGATATTGAGTATTCCAGTACTTGTGGTTCCTATCCATATGCCAATACAGTGACTGACCACGACGTTAAATTTTGGATTTGGTGGCGCCCGTCCAGGGTTCCCTTTCTTGTGCTTTGGCACGGATGTTGTCTGTCGCCTCTCGCCAGTCCATGGCTTTGAAGTGTCGCCAATCCTTCTCCACGTAGCTGCCATCAACCTCCCACACGCCCCAGCTATCCTTGTGTTTTGAGGTCGTCATGTCTTTAGCAGCTTGAGCAGCTCTGTCTATGAGCTTGCTGGCCTGCCACCAGTTCGGGAAGAACATGAAGAAATCATGCGGCATGGCTTCATACTCGTCAAGAACGACTTTTGTGCCTGCCGCTCGGAGTGCGTCAACGAGCACGAGCGTGCCGTCCTTGTAGCACTCATTCGTGCCTATATCAATATACACTGGAGAACATCCTTCCCAGAATCTGGCGGCAGCCATACTCGGGGATACCATTGGATGTGCCAGCATTTCTTTGTTGCAGTATGGGTGCTCTCTTGGAGGATTGGATGGCCAGAGCTCGTCTGACGGAAACGCAGGATGTAATGATGGGTGATGAAGCGCTGAGAATAGATCCTGAATTTGATTCTGAGAGAAGGAAGGCAGAGAGGGATGAATTTCGGGAGCAGGAGAGAGTACCAAGACGCCTGCAGGCAAAGGGAGTTGCCTCTCATATCCTGCAAAGTCCAATGTCGGGCGCGGAGAATGTGAGAAAGGGTTGGAGGAGGATCCGTTAGGATGCGTAGTATGGCCAGAGAAGTGGAGGATAGTTAAGACCATGGCTAGCGCTACAGAGGCTCCATGCGAGTTTCCTGCCAGAACAATGTTCGAAGCAGGACTCGGTTCGTGCAAAGATCCTGGCGGAGGATACAGGAGATGCAAGTAAGCCACCAAAAAGTCAATCACGCCTGCTGGGTAGGGATGTTGAGGAGCAAGCCTTTTCTTGACATTGACGATTCGACCACCAGTAGCGCGAGCAAGGTGAGTGAGGAAAGGCCGATACAGCAGAGGGCTATTTGATCTGGGATCTATCAGGAAGGCACTCGGTCGCTCGCTACATCCGACTTACACAGACGCCCCTCCTGGCGTGAACAGGATCACCAAGTCACTAGTAGTATCTTTGACCATTGCCTCATATTGCTCAGACAACGAGATGTTGCTTTCAGGTTTGGCTGGAGTGCCGTTCTGTTGGAACCCTATCCATTCGCACTGTACATCACTGACAGTACTCATATCATACTTGACCGCATGGCCTTGTGCGAGATCCCTTGTAGCATCTGCAGTGATTGACTGAAGTTGTGCAGCGTTGGCAGCGTCTGCTGACAGAGTTGTGCGAACAACATGTGTCGGGCCACGAGCCGGACCGTCCTTCTCCGACTTTGCTTGCTGTATGGAAAAAGGCAAGCCGCTGGTGAATTTTGCCACGTTGACTTTCTTGGATCTGACCTCGTCAAGGATGGCCTGCTTGCTGAGGCGCTGACGAGTGTTTGAATTAAAAGGCATCTTGCGCGGTCTAGGTTGTGATGGTCAAAGCCAGTGAGGACAATATTGGATGAAACGAAGCAAGAAGTAATACCGGGTGAAGCCAACCATCTATCATCAAAAGAGTACCCCTCATCAAGAAGATTAACAGCAAGGCTGTTGGTCAGGATGCCTCGGAAGCTGGAGCTGAGATGGCGTCGTGCCTTATGGCAGTCGCCCAATCGGCGCCATTAGGCTAGATTGGTGATCATAGACCATGCTGATAGTTGGACGCCTGATTGGTGGCGACGAGAGGCAAGGCACACCACTTCGACAGCTATTGTGACACCAAGTCGTTCATTGCGGTCTCCCCGAGCAGTGATGATCGATGATAAAGAATCCGAACGTGGACATGTGAATGAGGAAGGGGGGATGGGAGAACGTGGAGATGCATTCGACCAGCGAGTTCCCCACTCTGCAACCAGCACTTGAAGCTCTTCACAACTTCTATGATAGCACTGCATGGTGGAAAGGGTGGAATTGAACGTGTGGCTGCAACCGTCCTTTTACTCTATAATTTCTGGTAGATGGCCATGGTTCGTTGTCCTATTCCATCTCGTGCTCTGGGGCTGTGACGACAATATGTCCTATTCCTCTAGACACGCAACTCAGCATTTCGCCCTCCTTCTCACTCTCATTCAGCCCGTTTCCTCTATGCTCTATCCTTCCTTTCTTCACAGCCAGTCGACAAGTCCCACAGCTACCTGTCTCGCACGAACTCGGCACATCGAAGCCGGCCTCCCTCAGAGTCTGGAGGAGGCTTTTGCTAGACTCAACTTGCACAGTCACTCGTCGATCCTTGTCCACCACCTCTGCCGAGAACGGATCGCCAGAAGTGTCGGCGGCGAACAGCTCGTAGTAGACCTCGTCGTCAGCCATGCCGGCGGATTTTGCCGCGTTGATAACGGCGTCGATCATGCGCTGCGGACCACAGGTGAACACCTGGCTATTCCACGTTCGCTCGGTAAGAATCTTATCGATATTCATGCGCTCTGCTGCAGACTTGCGGTAGATATGTACATTAGGTCCGAGCTCTGATAGCAGCTTGCCGAAGGCGATATCGTCCGTTGCCCGCACAGCGTAGTGGAGCTCGAGAGTCTGGTTTATTGTAACCAACTCCTTCATCAGAGCCAGAAATGCTGTGATGCCGATGCCGCCGACGATGAATATGTAGTGGGACGCCATACCACTTGATATCATGCTACGCTTGAAGCTACCGACGTCGACAGTGTCTCCCGGGTTCAGCTGGTCGTGTATGTAGGTCGAGCCTCCTCGACTACTGTCATCTCGCGCTACCCCAAGAGTAAAGGCTTCGGTAGTACCTGATATGACGGAGTACGCTCTTTGCAGACCATTGGGAAGCCGTAAGAGAGCATAGCTCCCGACCGGAACGCTCGTAGATGTCGCTGCAGGATCCTGCGTCTGCAATTCGACCCTGACCACTCTAGCCGTTTCTTGGGTCTTGTTGGTGACGGTCCACTGAGTCCACTTTTCGACTTCCTTTGGCTTCTGGCTCTCCAGATGATCTTTCCATCGAGTCTTGAATACATCTTTGCATTCGTCCCCCATGACCTCGACGTTCATCAGCTCCTGCGTAACGTCCAAATCTGTTCGATGGCGGTGAACATAGTGATGGAGTCGTGCAATTGACCACTTTGGATGATCTCTCCGGATGACCCGCATTGTCATGCCAGCCTCGATACGACCTTCTTGCTTGACACGGTAGTACCATCCAGTCTTGGCTGCCTGATGAGTCTTTGGTGCGAAATTCTTGATGCCGAACCGCTGATTAAGCTTGAAGCAAGGCTGTCGAGGCAGACTTACCTCGAGGATGCAGCCGTCAGATGCGTCTTCAGAGATGGCTTCTGCGTGACTGATCTGTACAAGGTCACCTATGCAGATGTTCTCCTCGCTGAAGCCATCGGCGACTAGGTTCTCGCCAAAGCCGCCGGGTTTGAAGCGATCCGACACATGGGGCTGAGGATACTGGGATTTCCAGTAAGCATAATTCGCTGAGCAGTATTGGTGGACAGCCTTGTCGATACCGCCATGGAATGTCGGGTCATGCTCGTCGTCGGGTAGACCAAGCCGTGAGACTGAGAGCTGACCTTGCCGTAGCTCTTTGTCGATTCCGGATAGGACAGGTCCGAGCTGCTTGAGTTTCGAGGTCCGCACCTCGACAAGCCTTGTGGGAGCTGGTAGTGACACTGGCGTAAGATCGATTAATGGCATGTTGTCTAGGCGTGAACCATATGGGGGCACAACAATCGTGATTAAACTGTGTCATCACAGCATGACATACTATACCATAGTCGCCTTATATAGTCATGCTGAAACAAAGGAAGGAAGTGACATGTTTAGTCACAAAGGAAGGAAGCAACATGTTTAATAACAAAGGAGTGTTGGGACAATGACTCGAAGCTGTTGTTTCCCATGTGAAAGTGGAAGCGTGCACGAGAAGAGCAGGCTTAGCCGAGCCTACATTGGTGCAGATTTCCTGCTTTCAACAATGTCGTGACTCCTGTTCATCTTCTGGAGACTCGTGGTGTCTATTCATGTCAGGTGCTCATGGACGTCTAGGCCCTTGTCGAAGTGCCAAGTTGGAGAGCATCGAAGCTCGAATACCATGATCTGTGGAAGTAGGACTATGATTCTCTACTTGGTCTGCGAGAGATGAAGGATTAGGAGATACGAAGTTTGATCAAGGAGATTGCTGCTGAGATGTAAAGTATGTCATGACGATACTGCACCTACCGGGCTGCTCATTGAATCAATGTCGAATTACGATTTTCATCATCTAACTATACCCGATGCCCGTATGGTAGATTGTTTCGTGAGTGCAGGTCACGAGGTTGTTGTTGAGTGTGTAGTTTGCGCTTTGAGTGGGAAAGTCTAGCCGAGCAGCCGAAGCTCCAACTTCACTTCACATGGTATGCGGGAAAGTAGCATGCCTTTCCCACACCAGATCTCCTCCACACGTGCGTTTGCGCGTCAGCTACGAAGCTGACATGGCACCATGGCTGACGATGTACCAATCTCGAACCTCAAACCACACGAAACGTTTGCACATGGTCAAACAATAAGAGCCGAGATTTCGCTGGTCTGGCCATACTCATCCTCACATGCATCTGCGGCACTTCTCCTGGTAGACCCTGATTTCAGGAAACGACATGCTCGCGGCCAGATACGCGTCGTGTTCCGTGGTCCGGCGGCAAAAGTCCTCGCAAAAGCACGACTAGGGATTGGTGACATTCTTCGAGTCGACTTGGGAGGAGCCAAATGGCAGGACCGGGACGAAAGAGCTGCCTCTTTGACACCGGGAAGAGCTGTAGAAGCCGAGCTGTTCTTCGAGGGGTCCTTGGGAATAACTGTTCTGGAAGATGCGTCAGGTGCTGTGGACGGGCGAATGATCGAAGTTACCGAGTCCACCCCATGGCCCTCACCTCGGAGAAAGAAGCAAGTCGAGCCCGTCACCCCTGGACCACGGAATAGCGGCACGGGTAGACTCGGCCTGAGGGCATCCTTTGGAGGAGGATATGCGAGCCCGGCATTTATGAAGAGATTGCGCCTATCTCAGGAGCACTATTTGGAATCGCCTGGTCTCTCTACTTTAGCAACGCCAGATGACAGTCAGAGCACAAAGAGACGACGAGTGTCATACAAGAATGTTACGGAATGGCATTTCGCTGGTGGTAGCCCTACCAAAGAAGCTCCATCCACCAACGAGGATGTTGAGGATGAAGACGAGGATGTGATGATGGGCCGTTCGTTATGGAGACCAGCAAGTCGTGATCAGGTCGGCTGTGTCAAAATTACAGGACCATCACCGCCTGGGACCGCAGAACACACTGCTACACGATTGAGCATCGGCGGACAAACTTCAGACCAGCCACTAGCCATTTCGTCGGATTCCGATTCTGTTGAGGAGGAAGATGATGAGGAAGACGGTGAAAGCAATGCTGACCAGAATTCTGTCAAAAACGTTCAGCTTAGTCCTGGATCGTCAGCTCAGCGGCGTGATATAGCCTCTCAACAGGATGATTTAGCTATGGCACCGCCTCCTCTGCCACGTTTGCAAATGCCCACCTCTTCGATGGTTGACTCTTCTGAACCCAGAACGCCGGAGCTGAAACCGATTCCCGCCGCAAACCTACCTCTTCCGTCGCCCTTTCCACAGACGCCGCTCGATCGTACACCGACAGATTCGAAAGCGCAAAGCGATGATTCGCAGCAAGTGGACGGTCAGTCAGACCCGCATCCCCGCCTTGAGCCGGCAGGATATTTCGATACTCGTCCTCCGTTAGCCGGTCGATCCAAGCACACTGATATTACGACGAGAGACGTTGAGGCTCCAAAGTCAATGCCTCTTGGAGAAGCGGTTCGCAACACGGATATCATGCAAGGCCATGTTGAAGGCCACGCATCGCCCAGTGAAGGCAGTGAGGCGGACTTGTCCAGCGAAGCTGACGAGGATACGAACGAGAAACGTGCTGCCAATCTTGCGGAAGTCGAAAGGCGCTCAAGCAGGTCAAGCGTGGCTATTCGTATGGTCTCTGGCACCGATAAATTTCAACAAAGTGCTGAAAATATCCCCGAAGACTCGGATCACGATATCGAGGGCAGATATCCTCCAGAGATTCAGGGAGACGAGCTATCTGGCGTGACCGTGCCTAGCGATGACGATGACGGGGATATCGATACAGAATACGCCGCCAGCTTCATCGATCTTGGTTTCGCCACAACCATCAGTTTCGCAGCAACCTCGGCAGACGGAAGTGGCCAAGCAGATCCGGATTCTAATCCCAAAGTGCCATCTGAAGACCATCATCCTGATGGTCTGGACGGATCTGCATTCAGTCAGTTCTCTCGGTCGACGGATGGTCATGTGAATCAAATAGCACTGTTCAATGCACAGCCGGATGGGAGCATGAGTCAAGACGAAGACGCAGCATTCGCGGCCCTAGACGAAGCTTTACATACCCAGGCTGGTCATGTCATAGAGGAGCATCAGCCGCCTATGGCCACACTTTCCTCAAACATAGGACCAGGGCGAGCACCTTCAGTTGAGCCCTCAAATGTTCACGATCAGCCCGTTGACACTTCAGCTGCGATTATCGAGCCTAAGGCGGAACTTGAGGACAGACATACTGAACAGCAAGTGGACGAGGAGGATTTGACGGTAGAGTCGCAAAGTCGACCAGAGACTGCGATTAATGCCGACAGCCCGGACAGGACCACAAGGCCGCGTTTGTCATTGAAGGAGCTCAAACAACGTGCGATCGAGCGAACAGCTCAGCTACAACGAGAGACACCGCGCAAAAGGTCTCCTCCGATCGAGGAAGTCGATCTGACGGACGTAGGTCCGGTGCCATTTACACGAGCCACGCCAGTGAGGCTACAAGTCCCCTCACGACCCGAGTCCATTCCGGATAGCGTCGAGTCGCCCGTCACCACTCTTGCCCGGGACTCTAGTCCTCCTGCGCGAGCAATTGACTATGAATCTGATCGTCTCTCTGAAGACGCCTCTGATGCCCAATTCGCAGTACAAGCTTCCCAGGAGCTGGGCGGCACACAATATAAAGCGCCTTCGACGAGATCCCGCCTGACTTCTCAGCTCCCGCGCATCACGGAGGACGAAGATCAGAACAAAAAGGATGATGAAGACTTTGATGAGAAGATTCTTGCAGCTTTGGAGGAGGATGATTCGGGTACCGAGCATGTGGAAGCACCTGAGATGCAAGACTCTCGATCTGCAAAGTCTGCATCCTCAAAACCTCCGGCCAAAGACGTCGATCCCACTTTTAACGACACTATGCGCGACCACCTTCAGCCTACCGAGACCAGGACTCCACGCCGCCGCTCCCGTCTCAGCCTCAATCACGCCGCTCTCGCCACCTGGTTCACCCCCCACCAGCCTTCTCCGCCAAGCAGACGCAAGACCACATCCGCCCTGCTAGAATCTTCAGACTTCCCCACCAAGCCACCCCCCTCAACCGTCCCCGCGCCTGTCACTCGTACCTGCCAACAAGGGGAAAAGAAGAAGAAAATCCGCTCCATCTCCCCACCGCAGCTGAAGCGGTACGCTCAAAGCCAAGGCCTAGCAACGAAATTAAGCTACTTCACACCGCTAACGAATCTGGACCTGCACCTGGGGGCGAGCGGAGGGCAGGTGGATGTCCTGGCTGTCGCGACCACGAGTGCGGCGGAAGTGAAGAGAGCGAAAGGCGGGGCGAGGGATTGGTTCACTGTGTTACGGGTTAGTGATCCCGGGGTTTGGGAGCAGGAGAGTGATGGGATGTCAGCTGGCTCCGAGGGCATTGCGGGAGACACGGCTGGCGTACAGGATGGGGTCGGAGAGGTGAGGTTGAATGGCAGAACGACCGGCAAGGGCAAGAGCAAGGAGCTAGCGAACGATCACGCGGATGATGGCAAAGATCACGCGGACATCACGCTCGATCAAAATGAAGAGAAGCCGGAGCCAAGAGAAGATGTCAGAGTCGAAGTCTACCGCCCCTGGAAAGCCAGTCTTCCCTCAGTCGAAGCAGGCGACGTCGTCCTCCTCCGCGCTTTCCACGTCAAGAGCAGAGATCGTCGGACCTACTTGCTTAGCGGGGAGGAGAGCGCGTGGTGCGTCTTCCGCTACCCCGAGAGTGATGGGGACAAGAACCCAGCTTGGACGAAGGATGGGCCAAAAGAAGAGGTCAAAGGCCCGCCGCTCGAGATCGGGGACGAGGAAAGGGAGCGTGCACAGGAGCTACGGGGGTGGTGGGAATTGGTGCAGAAGGTGGAAGCCAGCCAGGGACGATGATGGTTATGATTGTACTATAGCTCCAAGTGGCATTCTGTCGTATGTACATTTCCATTGTGTCCTGTCTATGAGGGAGAAGCCTAGAATGCTCCCCTGCCAGGTATAGGGTCATTCTCCTGCACAGGCGGACATACATTGTCGTATGTCGAAGCATCCACCACTTCTTTCCCACCACTATTGTCATTCCCAAGCAAGATCAGATTCTCCTCTTGCGCACTATACCCAGGCCATCCGTACCCCTCCAGCCCCTTCTCGGGATCCCGTCCGAAAGCCGCCCACGCACCCATGATGTACGCCCCCAGCTCCTCTTCTTCTTGCGCATTCTCCTCGCCCGTCACGTCGCGAGTGGTGCCAAAAAGTAAACTGAGCTCACTACCGTGATAAGCGCCACTCGCGGGGTAGTCGCCGGAGGCAGGATACAGCCTCAGATTCTCCCAGTCAGGCATGTACCTATACCTCCACGTCGGGGTGCTCTGCCTCACTCTCGCATCAACGGCGTATTTCGTCGGACAAGTGAAGGCTCGCTGGTTGAACAGGTCCCATTGTGCCGGCGGAAGGGTACGATTCGCGGTGAAGGCGCTCACGCGGTAGCAGCCTGCTTCGTAATCTACGTCGCCTGCTAGGTAGGGGATGGGGGCGAGGGAGCCGTTAAGGGATCGGGAGGTGTAGGTGCTTAGAGGAAAGACGGTGCGGTTGTCGATCGTCGGGTGGAATGCGGCTTGAGCTAGGGCGGGAGAGGGGAGAGCGGGGACGTTGCGGGAGGCGGCGAGAAGGGAGGAGATATTCACGCTACGGAGACATGATAGGACGTTTGACGGAGGAGACGAGGGAGAGCCGCAGTTGAGAGTGCCGGAGACGTTGTAGTAGAGAGACGTAGAGTAGGAAGGGTCGTTGGGGATGAAGCTGAAGGCCGTGCCGGAGTGTGAGATTATGCCTGCTACGATGGAGTCGGAGGGGTAGGCGTAGGACCAGTAGTCGACGCTGGATCCGCCCGCGGACTGCCCGAAGATGATGATACGGGAAGGGTCTCCACCAAATGAGGCGATGTTGTCTCGGACCCATTCGACTGAGAGTCGTTGATCGAGGAGAGCAGCGTTTTGCTCTTCTCCGGGAGCACCGGAGAAGCCGAAGATGCCGAGGCGGTAGCTCGTATGGTCAGCAGACGTCCGCACGTAAGGAGACACAGAGGTTTACCTGATTGTGACTACCACGACATCTTCCATGGATGAAAAGTACTGGCCCTTATAGAAAGGACTGTTCGGTCCCGGAATGGTGAATCTACCACCATGGAAGAAGACAAAGACTGGCTTGTTGTTGTCCTTGAGGTCTCTCGGTGACTTGGTCCACACGTTGAGGGCGAGGCAGTCCTCGCTCTGCAGGTTGGCGTTCTGAGCAGTGAATTTGCTATAAATGGCAAGGCCATTGCCCGTGAAGTTTGGGAACAGCGTGACTGGAGGCTTGTTTGCGGGACAGTCACTGCCAATTGTCAATTCGGCGAGCACAAATCATATGCCAGTACTTACGGGTTGAAGTTGGAAGCATTGTAAACATATCCTTCCGGCGCTACATAACGCATTGGAGCTGCGAATCTGAGCTCTCCGATAGGTGCCTGGCCATATTTGATACCGAGGAATTCGTATGTATCTGTCCTATTGGGAGCTTTGTGACCTATGATCTGACCACTACTTGAGCAGACCGAAGGACGATCTTGATAGGTAGTGGCGGATGTCAAAGACAGCAGGGAAAGCAGCACGAAGCTTTTGACCGCCATTGCCACAGATTTGATGATCATATGAAAGACGGACAGATGTCTCGGACCTACCAGCGGAAGTTATATCATAATTAACACCCACCTGAATCATGAACTTTTTGCAGTGAAATTGCTGTATTGAGTGTGGCTAGCGCTGACGTCGGGGGATAGCAGATCGCGAGGTTGGCAGGACTAGATCGAGACGGCATCGTGGCAGCCCGGTTACTAACCACATATCGCAAGAGGTAGTCAAGCTTGACAAACATGCTATGATCTGTCGCTCTTTTGACGGATCAATCGTGAAAAATGGCAGGTACGATGTGCGTTCGTAAGATTGGACATTTTGTCATATCACCAGTCGCGCCAGAAGGCAGCTTTTCTGGAAACGATCAAAACTCGTCATTAAATAGCAAGAGATATTTTCCCAATACGATGCCCCTTATTCGGCACTGGCTTCAGAGCTTTGCTTGATTCTTCATTCCCCCAACCCGTTGCTTGAGACCTTCCCAGAAACCGACCTTGGTGGACCCGTCCAACCAGGCCATGCGCTGCATGGCAGTCTCGGCATAGTCTCTCGTCAAGGGGGCTACGTCGTCTCTCATCCTGATGAGTGCAAACTTATCCTTAAAGAAGGCCCACCACCTGGCCTCCTCGCTTCCTAGTTCCTTGAACTTCTCGCCTGGCGTTTCCTGCTCGCCAAACGGCATAAAGACCTCATACCAGCCTCGTAGCATTTCCTCTGGTTTGCTTGGCTGACCGAAAGCATGGAGGAAGAACGTTGCTGCTCCAGGTACAACTGCATCTAGCGAGTGCGCTGGATGGGCATGGCAGAGAGCTCGCTCAATGGTAGCCTGTGCATCAAGCTGAAGGAGCGAATTGTGCGTGACACGATAGATGCGGGCTGAGAGAGCCATGAGATTGGCATGTTCGAGGGGCGAGAGATAGCTGTCGAAGAGCCAGATGTTCCGACTTGGGAGGTGGTCTGTCGGAAGAGTTTGGGCGAGGAGAGAGGCTGGAGGAGGAAGGTCTTCGGGATCGGGAGATTTCTTATTGGTGAGAGGATGTTCGAGCCAGTATTTGACCCAGTTTCGTAAGCGTGTGGAATCGGAGAATCGCTGAGGCATAAAGTCGGCCGGCACCAAGGAGAACATGGTTGTGTGGAGGGTGGCCATGAGTGTGTGTTCGCGGCAAGCGTGCGGAATTTGCTTTGTGATAAAGAGGAGTGTGCGTCCGAGGATGCAGACCTGGAGCTGGATCTGCCTGCACACTTCATCGAGTGCGGCCTCGTCATCGTTCCAATGAAGTCTGAAGGCGGGGATGAGGTTGAGCAAGTCGATAGCGATTTTCGTGCAGGCATTTGAATCAACGTCCTTGTTGGGATCCGGATTGTTGAGCGCATCATATTCGAAAAGCAAGAAAACAGTGTCAAAGATGGACAGCGCCCATTCGTGTTCGTATCCAAGTGTCTGCACATTTGGTCTGACGATCTCAGGTACTGTGTCATCATATACCATGCCGCTCCAGGTCCATGGGCTAGGTGCGGAGAAGAGTCGCCGATACCACACTACCATGCAATGTGGAGGTCGGTACCAATGACCAGGTCGTGTATAGCTAGCTTAGCAGTCATGAAGATTGAAGAAGGCTGTCAATCGTCGCGTCGCAGATGAAGAGGCTGCAAGTGTTTTGGTGGAGGAAAGAGGAAAGAGGAAAGATGTGATCATTTGGGGAATGTATGAAGAGCAAAATAGACACTTGTTACCTATGGTGAGGTCGTCATTGGGAGTATGAGGATGATGGATTGCATCCTGACCCCTACAGTTCGAAGCATGCAGATGTGATGCGACGAAAGATGAGGCCGCGTACAAGGTTGTCGCAGTTGGGCAAACGTTGCTGCATTCTGAAAATGGAATAGCGCGGTTTTTGCCAGGGAGACGGGGCAGGTGATGGCACGGCGGCCTTCTCGCCGACCGACATGTGTGAGCTTCTTTATTTATCTCGCTACCTAAAGCAGACCTCAAAGCCTTGCCCACAACGCAGTACGAATTGCATCTATATTGCAACAATAGCAGCTTCATCACCATTGAAAGGCGACTTTCACAACCAAGAATTGAATCCCAGCAACCTCAAACATGGCGGCCTCCGCCAACGCGTTAGTTGTTCTCATCCTACATTCGAGAAGGAAGGAATCCTGACCATGGCGCAGTAGCATCAATGTCAATGATCCAGGCTTGATCACCCTCGTAAACAAGCTTCAGGATGTCTTCACCACAGTTGGGGTGAGTTGCGCACAGGCAGAAGCTCCAACTTCATCGGCTGACGAGTTCTTCTAGGTACAAAATCCAATAGACCTGCCTCAGATCGCAGTGGTGGGCTCACAATCTAGCGGTAAGAGTTCGGTATTGGAGAACATCGTAGGACGAGATTTGTAAGCTTCATGGGAACCTCACTGGGACCGCGCGACTAATGCAGATAGCTTGCCTCGTGGAACTGGTATCGTTACGAGAAGACCTCTTATCCTTCAACTCATCAACAGAGCGCCAGCAGCAAAGGCGCAGACCAATGGAACATCCGAGGCTGTGGAGGGGACGTCAGACAAGGAGTCGAATGTGGATGAGTGGGGAGAATTCTTACACATACCCGGCCAGAAGTTCCACGACTTCAATAAGATAAGGGAAGAGATCGTAAGGGAAACAGAATCAAAGACTGGCCGCAATGCTGGCATTTCGGCTGCTCCTATCAATCTGCGCATCTACTCGCCAAACGTTCTCACGTTGACCTTGGTCGATCTGCCAGGTCTGACAAAAGTACCTGTTGGCGATCAACCAAGAGACATCGAAAGGCAGATCCGAGAGATGGTGTTGAAGCAGATCAGCAAGCCCAATGCGATCATCCTTGCAGTCACTGCAGCCAATACTGATTTGGCCAATTCGGATGGACTGAAGCTTGCAAGAGAGGTCGATCCAGAAGGACAGCGAACAATCGGTGTGCTTACCAAGGTCGATCTTATGGACGAAGGCACAGACGTTGTCGACATTCTCGCTGGCCGCATTATCCCTCTTCGACTCGGATACGTTCCAGTGGTGAATCGCGGACAACGAGATATCGAGACTAAGAGGCCAATTTCATACGCTCTGGAGCACGAGAAGAACTTTTTCGAGAACCACAAGGCATACCGGAACAAGAGCACCTACTGTGGTACACCATACCTTGCGCGCAAGCTCAACCTCATCCTGATGATGCACATCAAGCAGACACTGCCAGACATCAAAGCCCGCATCTCCTCCAGCTTACAGAAGTACTCATCCGAGCTTTTATCGCTAGGCGACTCGATCCTTGGTAACAGCGCGAATATTGTCCTCAACATCATAACTGAATTCACCAACGAATATCGAACAGTCCTCGAAGGTAACAATCAGGAACTCTCCAGCATCGAATTATCCGGCGGTGCTCGTATCGCTTTCGTCTTCCACGAGCTGTACTCCAACGGTGTCAAAGCTGTAGATCCATTCGATCAGGTCAAGGATATCGACATTCGCACGATCCTTTACAACTCTTCTGGTTCCGCTCCTGCTCTTTTCGTTGGCACGACAGCTTTCGAACTCATTGTCAAGCAGCAAATCAAGAGATTGGAAGACCCATCGCTCAAGTGTGTGTCACTGGTATATGACGAGTTGGTCAGAATTCTTGGACAACTTCTCAACAAGCCCATGTTCAGAAGATATCCCGGGCTGAAAGAGAAGCTTCACACCACCGTAATTTCATTCTTCAAAAAGGTCATGGATCCTACCAACAAGCTCGTGAGGGATCTTGTAGCTATGGAGGCTTGTTATGTGAATACAGGACACCCAGACTTCTTGAACGGACACCGCGCAATGGCAATCGTGAACGAGCGACACAGTGCGGCTAAGCCGGTACAGGTTGACCCCAAGACTGGCAAGCCACTGCCGGCATCAGCTATGCCGCCTCGATCGAACTCTCCCTCATTGGACGGCGACCAAGGATCCGGCTTTTTCGGTTCATTTTTTGCCAGCAAGAACAAGAAGAAGATGGCGGCGATGGAGGCACCTCCGCCAACTCTCAAGGCAAGCGGCACTCTGAGCGAGAAGGAGACACAAGAGGTCGAGGTCATCAAGCTACTCATCACCAGTTACTTCAACATCGTGCGAAGGACGATGATTGATATGGTACCAAAAGCTATCATGCTTACGCTTGTCCAGTGAGTTTATCAGATATCCCACAAAGACTAACACTGACCTTATCTAGATTCTCAAAGGATGAGATGCAAAGGGAGCTGCTCGAGCAAATGTACCGAACACAAGAGCTGGATGATTTGCTCAAGGAATCCGACTACACCGTTCGACGAAGAAAAGAGTGTCAACAGATGGTTGAGTCTCTTGGCCGCGCGAACGAGATCGTCAGTCAAGTGCAGTAATGCGGAGGATTGCAGTAGTCGTCTTTGTCCATTTTAGCGTTTCTAAGATGTCACGTACACGGGGCGGATATGGTGCGGCGGCTGTAGTAGGGTTGGCAACGTATAGACCGTCAGGAATAGTCAGATATCAGCATAGCTACCGGAAGACAAAGTCGCTATGTGAAGAACAACACATATGTCCAGCATGTGACCATTCCCCACGACACACCATCCCAAGCATGTGACAGAGCTGGACCCTGTTCGAAAACAAGGTTCGCACCGCAGCGGTCCCAAAGTCAAAATTTCGCATCGGGCTTCAATTTTCTACTACATAACTTTGCCTCGCATTTCAGAAGTTTCCCGACATTCGCAATCCTCAAAGTTTCCCTCGATCTCGTCCCTGCGCCGACGGCCAGCATGGAGTCAGAGAGACCGATCCATACTATCGTCCTGGACACTGGTCCGATCATCAGGAATCACCCAACAGTCTCTTCCTTGCTGGCGCAAAGTGAAGAAATCATCACGGCACCATCCATCATCTCCGAAATCAAGGATGCAGTGACCAGAGCTCGCGTGGAAACGACCCTTATGCCCTTCTTGAAACTACGAACCCCTACAGAGAATAGTCTAAAATTTGTGTCAGAATTTGCTCGAAAAACCGGTGACGCGGCGGTATTGAGCAGGGTCGACTTGCAGATCGCTGCTTTGGCATACGAAGTCGAATGTGAGCGGAATGGAGGTGACTGGAGACTGCGAAGAGTTCCCGGTCAGAAGAGGGTGAATGGGTCGCCACCTAAGAAGGACGAGGCGGTGAATGGCGAAGATGTCATTGGTGATGCCCAGTCTACTATTCTGGCAGTAGAGTTCTTGACTGGCCCTGACGAGGTGGTGAATGGCGAAGATGTCACTGGTGATGCCGAGTCTACTACTCCGGCAGTAGATATCGAGACTGCCCCTGTCGATACCAGAGAGCTTGCATTGGGCCAAGGAAATGGTATTGAGCCAGCTACAGCTTCTACAGAGACCCAGCCTGTCGACGTTGACCTTGCCTGCCGACCAGCTCAGGTCGCAGAAGAATCCGCCATCAAGGCCGAGAGCGACCTATCTACAGACCTCGCCAAAACATCCCTCCAGGACGAAGTCAAAGAGCCAGCAACCGATTCCGCCCAACCTACACCACATGACAGCCTCCCAACCGAAGAAGACGAAAACGAAGACGAATCCTCCGACGGCGGCGAATGGATCACCCCCTCCAACCTCAAAAAGAAACTCGCCTCGACCAGCACTTCCACCACTTCCTCTCCTCCGGCGAGAATGCAAGTTGCCACTTTAACAACCGACAACGCCCTCCAAAACCTCCTTCTCCAAATCAACCTCAACCTCCTGTCCCCCTCTTTCTCCCGCATCTCCCAGATCCGCACCACCCTGCTCCGATGCCACGCCTGCTTCCTCCTCCACCGCCAACCGGACATCCAATTCTGCCAACGCTGCGGCCTGCCCACTCTCACGCGAGTGACCGTGACCACGTCGTCGTCGGGCCAAGTCAAGACGCATCTCAAGCGGAACATGCAGTGGTCTCACCGCGGGGAGAAATACAGCATCCCGAAGCCGGTGCACGGGAGCGCCAACGGACGCATCAGGGGAGGCGGGAAGAACGGGTGGGGAAGCGGGCTGGTGTTGGCCGAGGACCAGAAGGAGTTTCAGCGGCACGAGGAACGGAGGAAGAGGGATGAGAAGAGGGGAAAGGGGTTGATGGACGAGGATTATTTGCCGGGGATTTTGACGGGGAGGAGGGAGGGGAGGCAGGGGGGCAGGATGAAGGTCGGGGCCGGGAGGGATGTGAATAGCAAGAAGCGGTAGACATGGAATAAATCAAGCCTGATTGTTCTGTGATGTTTTGAGGTGGGACGGAAGGAAATGGTACCGACTATGACTGGGTCTTCTTCCACTCGTCGTGCAGCTTCTTCTGCCTGTCCCACTCCTTCTTCAGCTTCTTGCTTCTGCTCTTCGCTACGTCGTTCCCTTCCTTGTCCTTTGTCGGCATACCTTCCTCGTCCCAGGCACTGAATTCATCCGTCTTGAACATGTCTTTGGGATTGAGCTTGCCCTTTTCGAGCTTCTCCCTGGCTTCTCGCTCAAGCTTCTCCTTGGCTTCTGCTTGTTTGGCGAGTCTCAGCTTGGCGAGTGCTTCGCTATTGTCCCTGTCTGCTCGAAGAGAAGCCGTAAGTGGTCGGACTAGCGCAGGCTGGTTTTCGCGGTCTTCGAGGTAGATACCTACTTGCCACAGTGTATTGTCTCGGAGATCGTCGCACATCTGGAGGAAGACTTTCGGTTGAGTACCTGCTGCCATGGCGGACTTGACCGAGTCGTGGAAGGATTTGAGGGCGGCGTGATATGACGTGGCATCCGAAGCCGGGGATTGTGAGATCAGTGAAGTGTCAATGCCTGCTGCAGCAATGGGGTCCTTGGCCTCGCCCGCAATCGCTTGTCGTCGTACTTCATCCCGCAAGGCTGATAACGGGTATACATATTGCTTTGCGGCGTCAGGGATGTCAATTCCGGACCACCCTAGCTTCTCTGGCGCCGAGTCGAGGCCGAATACGTTTACAATCTCAGTCAACCATGTGGCAATCTCTATCGTCACCGAGTCGGAAACTGCTTTCTCCGAGTTATAAGCAGTCACTAGATCCGATATTGTTCGCATGGCGGTGGGAGTATCGAATGAGTCGCAAAGAGCGTCGTGCAGCCTCACCTTCGAGGTCTCCAACGCTTTCCTGGTAGTGTCATCTGCCGAGCTAGAGGTTCCATTCGCTTGTGTCGGATTTCGCCCCAGGTCACGAGCCTTCAAGAAGAAATTGGTCACCTTTTCTTCCCACACACTACCCGCACTGATGACCTCGGGGGTAATCTCCAAGCCATCTCTCCAGCTGCCAAGCAAGAACGCTATCCGTAAGCTTCGCGGTGTCCAGTCTCCCTTTGCTAGAGCTTCTCGTACGGTCGTGAAATTCTTGAGACTTTTACTCATCTTTGCGCCTTGAATACTCAGATGACCCATGTGTATAAAGTAATTGATCCACTGATGCCGCTGACTACCAGGTTTTGCGAGATAAGCCTCGGATTGGGCCAATTCGTTATCGTGATGAGGGAATGCAAGGTCGATACCACCAGAATGAATATCGACACGCCCTCCAAGGACATCGATACACATCGAGCTACATTCAACGTGCCAACCTGGCCTGCCAGTGCCCCAGGGGGATGGCCAGCCGGGTTCGCCAGGTCGGGAAGCCTTCCAGAGGGCGAAGTCGGCAGCAGACTTCTTGAACGACGTCTTACCTTTGCTCAGAGCACCTTCGCCATCTGCTTGCAAGTCTGTGTCGTTCTTACTCCACGGCTCCAGTCTTGCGTATACGCCGCCTGATCCCTCCCATGCTTTGACATCATAATACACTGAACCCTCATGCTCGTACGCGAAACCATTGTCCTGTATCTGCTTGGTGAAATCGACAATCTGTGGGCCGTACTCGGTGACTCTCGTAAGGGTATCTGGTTTTTGAACATTCAACGCTCCCATATCCTCAAAGAATCGCTTTTCATACTCTTTTGTCAACGCCGTAAAAACAGAATGCTCGCTGGAATCTATCGTAGTCTTGTACTGGGAATCGAGGTAAGGAAGGAGAACGCCGGCCACCTTTTTGTAGAAATCATCGGGCTGCGCTGTCGAGCCAACCAGAGCTTCTGCCGCCGAGCTCGCCGTCTTGATGTGCATCTTGATCTTGGCTTCTTTGTCACCTGCAGGTGTGCCATCATTCGCAACAGACTTTCCAGCGAGGACATGGGCGTACTTCTCTTGCAGCGCCGTGGGAAACTCTGTCGGCGTAAGGTCCTGCGACAGGAGTGGTAGGTTCGTGAGGAGGTATGTCTGAAAAGCTTGGTTCGCAGCAACGAGGACCTCTGGCTCTAGGTCGGGGTGTCGCGCAATATATTGTCGCAGGAAGTGCTGTTGTCGAGCAGCAATTATGATCTTGTCATCTACGTCGGTAATGTTCATGACAAAATTGAGCTGGAACTTGAAGTAGTCCTTGAGGATGCGCCTGATGATATCGGTTGACACGTAGTTCCGCGCGTGACCCAGATGCTAGCAAACACTTAGTCCTGCTATAAATTGTACACCCGCTGTTCCTTGTTCACATACCGCATCATCATATACCGTCGGACCGCAAGCGTACCAAGTCACCTTCTTTCCCTCTGAATCTATTGGCACAAATGGCTTTTTACTCTTCGTCAAGCTATTGTATATGGACAGCTTTGGAAGTCTTTCTTTTACTTCTGGAGCTGGTTCTGGCGGAGGCGTCCATTCTGGCATTGCCGCCGCCATCTTTGATGCTGGCCGACGGAATGCGGTTGCTGTTGACGGCGAGGGGAGGTTGGAGAACCAATGTCTAGCCTGGATGGAGCATCGAAAGCCGGCGACCATCAAGGGGCAATACTGGAGGATTTAAGGGCGTGAGTCAAATACGGGTCACTGGGTTGTCGCAAAGGAGCCACGTATTTTGGGAAGAGTGGTAGTTTGTCCCTCTGACCCCGAGTCATAGGGCTGATTGACCGACACGAGCCCCGCGGAGCTTCGACCAATCATTGTATTCACATGAGCTCGCTACAGCGGAAAATTTATGGAAGCATTTCACGTGCGCTCCTGGGTAATAAATATATCGAAGAAGTAAATTGTGCCCGCCAGTTGCAGATTTCAAATTTGGATAGACACTGACTGTGCCAGAATCACCATTGAAGAGTCATGGTGACAGTGTCTCCCTTCTTCAATGCGGGACCTAGCGCCACTGCGGACTCGCTGTCGGTCCTGCAGATGAAACGAGACCATCAACTCCAGATCATATTGTCGAATAGTAAAGTGCCATCTGAGGGTTACGCCGAAGGTGTTGTGACCAATACTCGGTTTGGATCATTTCCTCACAGCACTCTCCTGAACAAACCATGGGGAAGTCAAATCTTGGCATCAAAGGTCGATACTGGTTCCAGAGCAAAGGGCAAAAAGCGAAAACGGGATCCCAAAGATGACAGTGAAGCATCGTCAGAGAAATCAGCTCCAGTCCAGGCAGCTATAGTCGCAGGTACAGGCTTTGGTCACCTCCTTCAACCGACCCCTGAATCCTGGACCGTCTCTCTTCCGCATCGAACACAGGTAGTCTATACCCCAGACTACAGCTACATCCTGCAGCGCATGGGTGTAACTCCCGGCTCCCATCTCATAGAAGCCGGGGCAGGTTCTGGCTCATTCACCCACGCCGCAGCTCGAGCGGTCTTCAACCAACCCACCAGCGGACACGTCTACAGCTACGAATACCACGAACCAAGAGTCCAATCCCTCCAAGAAGAACTCATCTCCCACAGACTGAGCGACATGGTCACCGTCTCCCACCGCGACGTCTACAACGAAGGCTTCCTCCTCCCTCCTTCCCAGGACTCGCCCCATCCATCCTCCCCAAAAGCAACAGCCATCTTTCTCGACCTTCCCGCCCCCTGGCTCGCTCTGCGAAATCTCACCCGCCGCCCCCTTTCCGCACCGGCATACAAATCCCTCACCAACCCGCAAACAACAGAGGCAAATCCCTCGTCCCAACCTGCGCCGGCAGAGTCCGCGGTCCCAGCAGACTGGGTATCCCCGCTCGATCCCACATCACCAGTCCACCTATGCACCTTCACCCCCTGCATCGAGCAAGTTCAAAGCGTCGTCTCCGGTCTGCGGCAAATGGGATGGGTAGAGATTCAAATGGTCGAGATTGCGAACCGACGGCTGGATGTACGCCGGGAGAGGGTGGGATATGCGGAAGATGGTCTGCGGGGGGCGATGGGTGGGCCAAAGGATGTGTTGGAGGCCGTGGGACGGTTGAAGGAGGTTGAGGGAAGGTTCAAGGTCTGGGAGGGGACGATGAAGGCTAGTAACGATCAAGAAGCCGGAGCAAATGGAGCGGAGAAGGATGGCGAGGCGGGGAAAGCGGCGGACCAGGACGAGAAGCAGACAAAGGGCAAGGCGGACAAGGAGAACAGGATGACTGCCAAGCAGGCCCGGCAGGAACGAAACAGGCACATGGAGCGGGAGAGGAAGACATTTAAAGAGGGCATGCTGGTGCATCGCACCGAGCCGGATGTGAAGGCGCACACGAGTTATCTTGTGTTTGCGGTACTGCCAGTGGAGTGGAGTGAGGAGGATGAGCAAAGGGCGGAGGCGGACCGGGCTGCTGATGGGAAGGACAAGGGTGAGAAGGAAGCTAATAGTGCTGTGAAGCAGGATGCTGCCGAAGAGGAGGAGATGGCCGTAGTAGACGAGGCAGAGGATGATGGTGGTAGAGAGAAGCGGCCTAGGGTAGACACGTGAAATGGTACTCGATGGAGACGATGAAGACTATGTACACGAAATGGATTGATCCTCGGAGTGTCTGCAACCCCTATAGACGTCAAGCTGGATCGCTCGACCTTGGTATGGCATCGCTCCATGTGGGCGAAGTAAAATTGCTCAGTCTTGGCATTGAGCAAAGTGAGCAAACTTCCGTTTCCTAGCACTTGAAGACCGCAGGGCCTGGCACTGTGTAGTTAGTAGGCTTGGGATAGTACAAATTGAACGAGATACCCGGATCCGAGCCTTTGTACGCTCCTGGGAAGCTAACAGTAGCTGGATTGGCACTGCCACCACCAGTAATACTTAGTTGCGCGCATTCCATGTAGAATTGGGCGCCAGGATAGGACTGGGCAGCGTGAAGAGCTATGATCTCTGCTCTGAGAAGGTACTGGCCGGAGGGGATGCACTTTGGGATGGTGAAGCCGACCTTGCCGGCGTTGTTGTAGAGTCTGTTCACACCCCATTGACCTTGAGCATCGAGACCGTCTTCGAAGATCTTGAACCATTTCAAGCCCTGTACGTTGGTGTTGAGTGCATTGTCGACCTTGGCAAGGTAGATGATGGCAGGGCCAAGATGGGAGATGTCGATGGGGTCGGACGTGTCAGAGGTGTCGCGACCCTTGAGCGTGTGGTGCCATTCAGCAGTGGCAGAAGCACCCGCAGGGACCGAGATAATCTTGGTGGGAGGGAAAGGCTGCGAGAAGGTATTGACGGCGCCGTTGCATACAATGTCGGGAGACGTGACGTCCATGATGGGTCTGAGCTATGTGTCAGTATTGCTCATATTGCAAAAGGCAATTGCAGACCCACCCATCGTACTCGACTGTCCTGACACCCTGCATGAAACCCTGGGACACACCATTGACCCAGAACTCGGTAAAGATGGTGTGGGCTGCCGTGCCGGCGGCGAGACAGGAGAGTGTGAAGAACGACTTCATCTTGGCGATTTTGTAATCGGTAGGAAACACTGGAGATCGAGAATGACAAAGAGAAATGGCGAGTACTTAGATATAGGGAAAAGCAACAACAAGCAATATACCCGATCGGACTACAAACAGCCGGTTCACGGCAGGCCTGAGTGTTCTGAGATTGAGGTTGTCTACAGATGTTGTCAGGAACAATCATAGGCGCTTCGGAGCCATTTCCTCCGCAGACAGGCGCAGTACTGATGCAGAAAAGCGTTTTCGGCTTGCATTGGTCGCTGCGGCTAATTCTGAGCGAGGAGTTCCGACAGCCTGAAGAGGTGTTGAGCAATCAGAAACACACGACGGGTTTGATCATGTGTGCGGACCACCCGAGGCCGTGGTCGAAGGAGATCACTAGGCAGACAGCGAGCAGGAGACGAGGTTGGTTGTGGCGGCGGGTGGCAACTCATGTTCGAAAGGCTTGTTTGAAGTGCATGAGTCGATGTGAGACTGAAAGCAGTCAGCAATCTTGCATAGGAAATGATGGCGGGTCGTTCGCATTCGGATGCCGCAGCCTAGCCAATGAAGAGATCTGCAATAACCGTCCCACCCTGAATTGTAAGAATTGATGAAGAATGAATGCTTGATCGATGTTGGTGCAGTGGACTGCGTTGAAAAGAGATGAAGGGGATCTTTAGAGCCGCCTTGGCGCTGGTTTGCGACGTTTCACACTTGATAAACGATCTCACAAAGATCCACAATTGTGCCGCAGAACACCTGAACATCTCCTTGACCAGCTTTCCGCGAATGAGCATCAACCCAATTCTCGACCATGTCGCACGTGGCTGAGTTTCTCCGGCTCGACGTGAGTGGGTAGCCGCACTCAGAATCATCTCTGACAGGCCCAGAAGCACACCAAGCACTCGTGGAACACGCACGATCACCAAGGGCGCTTCCAACATGCGGCTCGCCATCCGTGGCTTCCATCTTCTTGACGTAGCAGGGCTCATGGCTTGTGGAGATCAAGTGATAGGGGACCCAGAATGAACAAAATGGGCTCCCAGTCCATGCAGTAGGTACTCCTTTCTCCTCCGTCGAAGATCTTTCACTTTCCTTCACAACCTCTGCTCAGTCGAGCGTCCATTCTTTTGATACGTTGATCGTATCTCACTAAAGTCATTCGTTTATCTTTCATCTTCTTTTCGAAACGCCGACCTCCAGGATGAGGGCCTCTACTTTTCTCTCCGCCGCGTCTTTCATCTCGACGGCCTTGGCGCAGGCAACTACGACTCCCTACACCGATGCGGACACGGGCATCATCGTCTCCCAGGCTTCTGTCGACACTGTCGGCACTGGGTCTCTCCAGCTCGGATTTGCTCTGCCCCCTGCAGATGCCGCCGACAAGCAGACCGAGTTCATCGGCCGCGTTGCCGGTACCTCGACGGGTGTAGGATGGACCGGTATCAGCTTCGGCGGTGCCATGACCAACTCCTTGTTGCTTATCGTCTGGCCCAATGGCGCGAAGCTCACAACCTCTTTCCGCTACGCCAGCGGATACGTCCTTCCCGACGTCTACACTGGCAATGCCACCCTCACAGTTTTGAAAGAGACGGTGACCGACAGCAACTTTGAGCTCATCTACCGATGTGTGAACTGCTGGACTTGGGACGGGGCCTCTCGCATCCCTACAGATGGCAATGCTCAGGTCATCGGTTACGCTCAAGGCACTACACCACCAACCGATGCCGCCGATCCTGCTTCGGCCTTCACTCAACACACCTACTCCAACCTCTTTGGTGTGCCAGTGACCGATGCTCGCCAGGCTGCCTACAATGACTGGATCGCCGCTGGTGAGCCAGAGCCCGCACCGACCAGTGCTCCCGCCACCCCTGCTCCGGCACCAACATCCGCTCCTGCCAGCTCTGTTCCGAGTGCCCCAACTAGTGCCCCGGGTACTCCCACTGCCTCAAGCTCTGCTGCTGCCTCTAGCTCCGCCGCACCAGAGCCCTCAGCTCCTGTCACGTGCGCTCCTGGATCTGCCCCTGGCAACAACACCTATGACTACATTGTCGTTGGAGCTGGTGCCGGTGGTATCCCAATGGCCGCCAAGCTTGCTGAAGCTGGCAAGAGTGTTTTGCTCATCGAGCGTGGTCCTCCATCTTCTGGCCGCTGGGGAGGTACCATGCGTCCTGCTTGGCTCCAGGGTACCAACTTGACCCGCTTCGACGTGCCAGGTCTCTGTAACGAGATCTGGGCCGACTCCGCCGGAATTGCTTGCCCTGACGCTGGTGCCATGGCTGGATGTGTCCTCGGTGGCGGTACCGCTGTCAACGCTGCTTTGTGGTGGAAGGCCAACCCAACTGACTTCGACTACAACTTCCCTGCTGGCTGGAGGTCTGCCGACATGGCCGACTCTATCGACCGTGTCTTCGAGAAGATCCCTTGGACTGACAGGCCTTCTGCTGACGGCAAGCTGTACTTACCTCAGGGTTACAACGCCCTCAGTTCTGCTCTCGAGTCCTCCGGCTGGACTAGCGTGACTGCCAACGAACAGCCAGGCGAGAAGCACAGGACTTTCTCTCACACTCCCTACATGTACTCTCACGGTGAGCGTAATGGACCTATGGCCACCTACCTCGTCGAGGCTGATGCCCGTGACAACTTTGCTCTCTGGGTCAACACCACCGTCGCTCGTCTCACCCGCACCGGAGGTACCATCACTGGTCTGGATGTCGAGGCTTTTGGTCAGGGTGGTCACTGTGGTCACGTCAACGTCAAGCCTGGCGGACGTGTGATCCTTTCCGCCGGTGTCTTTGGTACTTCCAAGATTCTGTTCCGCTCTGGTATCGGCCCAGCCGATCAGCTCGCGACCGTTTCTGCCAGCACGTCTGACAGCGGCAAGATGGTTGCCGAGTCTGAGTGGATCGACCTGCCAGTTGGCGAGAACCTTGATGACCACACCAACACTGACACTGTCGTCCGTGTCCCATCGTCAGTATTCTACGACTTTTACGGTGCATTCAAGGCTCCTATTGCAGCTGACCGCGATGCTTACCTCAACGGACGCACTGGTATCCTGACTCAATCCGCTCCCAACATTGGTCCTGTCTTCTGGGAGGAGATCGATGGTGCTGACGGCATCAAGCGCCAGCTCCAATGGACTGCTCGCGTTGAGGGCTCTGCCAACATGGGTAACAACGGTACCATGACCATTTCTCAGTACCTCGGCCGTGGATCTACTTCCCGTGGTCGTCTCACTATCACCTCCAGCTTGTCCATGACCGTGTCCGACCCCCCTTTCCTCAAGACCGACGAGGACAAGGCTGCCGTGGTTCAGGGAATCAAGAACTTGAGGGCGGCCTTTGCCAAAACCCCTGGCGTCGAGATCATCTACCCTGCTGCCAACATGACCGCTGAGGCATTCGTTGCCAACGTGAGTATCGGTCCTGCACACCATGTCATCTTGCTAACAGTAATCAGTACCCAGTCACTGTGGGATCGCGGTCTGCCAACCACTGGATGGGAACCGCTAAGATGGGTACTGACAGCGGTCTCGAGGGTGGCAGCGCCGTCGTCGATCTTGACACCAAGGTCTACGGTACCGACAACGTATGTTCTTCCCTACCAACATATCTCCCACTGACCCTCTCAGCTCTTCGTCGTCGACGCCTCCGTCTTCCCAGGCATGGTCAGCACCAACCCCTCTGCCCTGATCATCGCCGTCTCCGAGCGCGCCTCGGAACGCATCCTCGCCCTTCCCGCCTCTGGCGGAAGTGCCAACAGCACCGTCCCCGTCGCTCCCGTCGAGACACCCACTGCACCCATCGGCACCGGCGCTCCAGTCCCCGTCCCCACCAGCCCAGTCGGCACCGGTTCCCCTACGAACCCATCGCCGAGCGCTCCTGCGTCAAGCACCGTCCCAAAGGTACCGCCCCACTTCCCTACCCGTCGTCCTGCCCCGCTTCCACCCCGTCCTTCTCAGCCCGGTAGGCCGGTGAAGGGGAGGCCGTGGTTCTTGCCCCGAGCTGGGAGAGGTGGGGTTGGGAGGAACTAGAGTTCCTTCCTCCATCTCGTGAGAAGTTGTAGTAACGAGGTCGTCGAGGAAGAGGAGGAGGAGAAGCGAAATTAGAAGTAGAGGCGTTGAGAGAGAGGAGAGAAGCTGACTGTGTCCTGTAGTATGGCCGTTGCGGTGGTATCGGAATGGCAGCGAAGCTCCAGTGCGCAGAGGGCAGTGAGTGCAAGGAATGGAATCCTTATTACTTTCAAGTGAGTCGTGGTTTAGAAGTGGAATGAGATGACCGAAGCTGACTATCACAGTGCGTGTAAGGGTTCCCCTGCATCTGATCGACTCGGTACGGCCGCGCGCATGGTTTGGCTGGGATAGAAGGAGCGTGGAGTAGTGGATATGGAAGAAGGAGGGTTTAACTTCTTTGTACAACTTGATATTATTGAACAATACTTTTCTCACAAGAGGATTCCTGACATGTTGGCCACGTCTCCGCTTTCGACCGGCACGGCAGGGCTTTTTGCGACATGTGCCAGAAGAGATAGCAACCGTCGTAGCCTTGACCCATACGGCATGTTGCTCTCTTTGCCTTGACGATGGAGAATGCCAACATGCAATCGTGCTACTATTCACGACACCCAGAGATGCATCGCACACAAGCATGGCTTACAAAGCGCGAAATCAAATGGGCCCTGGTCTCTACAGCGGCGAGCAGGGCAGAACCGAGTCCGTTGCGACAGCTACAGGCCCGAGTCATCTATATAAACCCGGCTGACGCATCATCCGTAGTGACCAACGAGTCAATCGGAACGGGCCTGACAGTCGCTTTGACAAGCGGACGTGCATATAGCCATCACGTATCTATCTCTGCAACAGTCTGGCGTGGTCGTCTCGTCACGGTGCGTGGGAGGTACACCACACTGACGAGTGCGGAAACCGCGTATAAGCGCTCCAAGGATATCGGATCGAGTCTCGGGCAGAAGAATCGCTTTTCCAGAGAGACGTGTTCCTGCAGATATCCCACGCGGACAGACGAAAAGAGGTCGTCAGTCAGGTCGGGTCGGAGGTGATGGGCCGAAGGGGCACTTGCAAGGCCACCTGCAGTCGTGATGATTTCTGAATCACAAATCGAGGGGAAGACGCGTGCCCTAAGCGGCTGGCGCCAGATGACTTGCATCGATAGCAATTTTGAGTGGCCAATTCATCAGTTCGCCAATCGGGGTCTTCATCCCACCCAAACCGTACCGACGGCCATCGACCCCGCGCTCACAGACATCATTCCTCCATCCTCATTGTGACGAGGAGCATGTTGTCTGACAAGCACTCGTGGTGCATTCGCAAAAGCCGAGAATACGCACGGCTCGATCTGTGGCATCAAAGGGCAGCACCGAGGTTGTGCCTGGTCGTATACGCCGTCCCAAAGTATCCTTCCACACGGTCACGGTTCGTGCCCTTCTTTGCTTCGAACTCTGGTTACGCCCCCAGACCAGCGGCCAAATTCGGCTCCTTCAGCTGCGATAACGGACATGTTCATCATTACTGTGGCAGAGACTGGTAATGGGTTCTCCGTATCTGCATCTCTTTCTTCTTTGTACTACCTCCTCTCTGCACATCACATCTCCCGCCTCACTACTACTACTACTACATGGTCCGACTCGAGACACGCAGGTCCTGCTTGGCTAATCCCACGCCACTACTGATGCCATAGAGAGCCTCACACTCCCGTCCATCCAAATTGCCCCTCGATTGGACCGCTTTGAGCCGAGAACCCCCACGCTCGACCTCAATCCCCTCCGGACTAGAGACTACCAGTAGCTGGACTTTGGACCGGACGTGACGTGCGTGCAGTACTCCATCCTCTACGCCATCAGGAACAAGACCACGCACACTGGACTAGCCGGACAACACTTGACTCTTACCCACTGGTCTTGTGTCACCGTCTTCCTACACCCCTAGTCAGGCACTCTGACGTCGCCGTAACCCACCAGACGCATACTCCGCATCTCTTACATGTCCTGCATGATTGGCCGCTGTACCTTTCCCGTCTAGACTGTTCCTCATTTGACCTCACGACTCGGATATCTACATGGTTGGGATACTCCGCTTCCTTGTTCATCTGTACCCTGCAATTACTTGGATACCACTGGCTTATCTGCCTCTTTCACCACACAGGGCCTTCATCCAGTCTGATCGTTGATACATGATCATCCTGCCATCTGCAGGTCTAATCCATCTCTCATACTGAGCTCCACACACAACAGACCCGCTTTGATACTATGACCTCCCGAGTCCATTGGCCAGTTGGACAAGAAAACACCAATCGCTGATACTCGACACTCGTTTGGACCAGGCAACATATCTATCCTTGACACTCTCTCAAGGAGTCGCTCAAGCTTTACACCACATCAAGCGACTTTACTAGCTAGGGTCGTGGCAAAAGCCATCCAGCTTCAGTCACTCATTGAATGGCAATCACCATGGATCGTTCCCTCACACTCATCAATGCTCAGATCCAGTTTCTGGTAAGATATAACATCTGCACAACGTGCAATTGACTAAACGCAACTAGGATACAAGGCTTGCTCTCATACATATACCATTGAAGCTGTACCCTCACTTCATCCAACCTATCCTACAACTACTCGCTCTGGTAGGAGTAGATGAGCCAGACGAGGACGGTATCCCCCGTCGACCATGGGCCTTCTACTATCCCTTTGCCAACATCTCCGTCACCACCATTGAATGCTCCATCGTCTGTCCTCGGCACCTCATCACTGAGCTCTTCACGCCGATCCTCTGCTCTCTCTCTTCATCTGCGCAATCCGAAATCTCCATCTCACGAGACGATTACGTTGTCATCGCTGTCGGAGGAGAAGGTACCGAGGCCGGCCAAAGAGTCCTCGATCTTACCGCCCCTTTGGCTCTTGCCGGCATTTCCATCTTCTTCATCACATCCTACTACTCCGACTTTGTCCTCGTTCCACAAAAATCCCGCACCGTCGTGGTCACTGCCTTGGAGTCACAAGGTTTTGCATTCGAGCCCCAACCCAACGGACACAGTCAAATGACCAACATCTCTTCCCCCCTACACGCCCACCACCACAAGTCCTCACCAGTCCACCACCACTCTCATTCCTCAGGAAGCACAAACGGCGGCACCTTTGACTTCTTCTCCCCCAACAACAACTCAAGATCCCCAACCACTCCCCCGGCGACGACCATCAAAGAATGGCAAACCCGCACCTTCGCCCTGCTCAAGCGCTCCCACATCCAGCCCGTTCTAGATACGACCCTCCGTCTCGCTTCCGCCGCCGCACACCGAGCAGACAAGAACACCCAAGCCAGATTAACGCACTACATCACCACGTGCCTGATCTCCACCGCCCCGCCACGATTCCTGTCCTTAACCCTCAGCGACTCAGAAAGTCTGAGCTTAACCCTCGATCGAGAGCTCCTGCACATCTTCCCCGGCGATCCGGGGCTGGGCTTCGGCGGCGCATCGGGTGCGGGGGCCGAGGTGCTGCTCCTTAGCGACGAGGTCACGGTCCCCATCACGCTGGATCTGAGAGGACTGCCTGACGAGAGCACGGGTATCGTATGCGGTGTAGCGGGACGGTTGCTGGAGGGCATGTATGACGGTGAGCGCAAGGGCTATCTCAACGGGAACGGGACCGCAGAGGGACATGCGGGTAAATGGGACAGAGGCGTGGGTATGGGGTTTAATATGAGTTACCTCTCGACGGCAAAGGCCGGGAATGTTATCGTTAGAGAGGACGAGGTGGGGGAGGCGCTGGAGGCCCTGAGGGAGATTGAGGCTGTGGAGGTGGACTGATGACCGTGAGGGAGAGGTGTGACATGTCATGATTTGAAAGTGATTGATATGTGGGCTTATGGCTTATTTACTACTCTGCATAGCGTTGTCGAGCATCTGATCTGGTAGCGGGTGAATGATATCTCTCCCCCTCTCCCTCTCTCCTCTCCTCTCCTGTCGACCAGTGACTCCCATGCGGGTGCGCTCTCTCTCACCCCCTCGAACATACCTCGAATCTCTCCACATCTTGCTGTTCGTGCCTGACTTTGTCCTTCTCCTCTCCGAGCAATACCGCTCATACCTGGCTTCTGTGATCGTAACCGGCAACCCCCCTCGCGCGCAAACTTCCTCTCAATTCTGGTGTCGCGCATACCCAGCTCCAGGAGCAGCTGCGCGCTTAATCCGATTCCCTTCCCAATCCCCGTCAACGCCTCATCCCAACCCCCCCAAAAGCCCGATCCATCATCGCCCCCAACTCCCCTCCCTGCGCCTGGCCCTGACCACCGCTCCCCGGTCCCCCTGCCCGCTGCACCCCCTCCGGCCCAGGCGCATCATCCCCCAACAAATCCTCCTCCGTCTCCCCCGCCTCCTTCCTCGCGGGACTCAAGATCTTCTCGTCCCGGTCCAGCCACCCCGGCGCCCGCCGTCGCTTCTCCGCCAGTTCCCGCTCCTCGATCCCTTTCTCCCATTCCCGCGTCTTTTGCCGTGCTTGCTCCTCTGTCGCCGCGAGACGGGCGAGGAGCGCGCGGTTCTGCGCCACGATCTGGCTGGGATGCGCCGAGAAGGTGGAGTTGGGCGCCGTGACGTAGGGGACGGGATCCGGTTGCTGGGGGTCGGAGGAGGGGGGGCCGGGTTGCGAGAGGATCGAAGGCGGCAGGGTCGAGGGGAGCGAGGCGTAGTTGTGGGGAAGAGTGGGCGGTTTGGGGAGGTTGATGAAGGGGGAGACGGTGAGGGGCACTTGAGCTAAAAGGTGGGATGCTGGGGTTTTATTAGTATGGCAGACTTGGTAAAAGAGGCGGACGACTTGCGTTCTTCGTGCATTTTATCGTCAAAGGTAGTGGGGTCGAAAGGGTGGTAGTTGAAGATGAAGACAGCGGCAGGTTTGCGGAGATGGAATTGCCCCGCTGCGGTGATGTCGGGGTTCGTACGATTATTTCGCGTTTGATGAATATGATCGACATACTTAATGCTCAAGAGGACGGACCTGCCTGCCGGAATGTATTTGACGTACCCAAAGAGGCATATATACGGATGCCCGTCCTGTGAAGGTTAAGTGTGTACAACTTTTCACTCACAACAAAGCAATACGAAGACCTCATCATACACTGAAGACGCACTCATCCATTCTGTCAAGTCTCTAACCGAAGAAAATGGCATCTCTTACCTCTGACACTTATACTCTCGACGGACTTGTCTTCATCACTTGCGCTACCCAATCCATTGGCTCCCACGCTGTCAAGAATGTCTCGAAAGCTGATTACTGAGTCAGGCTCTGTGTTCGACGAAACAAACCAGTCGAGAAACTGCAGAAGCTCTTCAAGGCCGAAGAAGGTTCGATTGATTTCGTGGATGTAGCAGATTTGACCACAGAAGATGCATTCGCCAACCCGTTATCGTGCCCGATACCTCCTCCACCTCGCATCTTCAACATCTGGTAGGGGCACCAGCCACCGTGAGAACTACGCAGAGCTGTGGTTCGATGGAATGTCCTGAATGGCCCCAAATAAATGCTGCATTCAACATACGCTGGCGCATGCACTCCCCGGTATTCAAGGATAGAGTGCTACGTGACAACATCCAAGCTACCACGGCCGCGAATCTTCTACTCACAAGTAGGGCCTTGTTGCGTCACCACCACCCGATCCATCTGTCGCGCGACTGGAATCATGGGTAGAGAGACTTGGAGTTGCGATATCATCTGAGCGAGGGCTCTCAGCTTCGCGTACCGCTGGTCAGTTTCGGAACGGCTGGACGGTTTTTCATACCTACAGCAGAGAGCGTCCGATTACGCCTACGTACATAAGACTAAGCGACAGTAGGTAGATTGTCAAGGCTTGTCAAAAGCACACCTCGAAGATACATCAACGACGTTCTGGTAAAGTATCAGCCTGGGAATTCGTTATTGACGCAGGTGGTGATCTTCGGAATCCTAGACGCTTTGGTCAGGGACGTCGACGTGACGGTGAACAAAGGGACCAGGAAGGAGAAATGGGAGAAGTGGATCAGTAGCAGGTGATGTACCACTCCACACGGCAATCTCGTTGGATAATCCAGAGGCATCGAGTCTGGTCCTTTGAGCAGAAAGACAGCATCATGTTTCCAAACCAACGAAGCATGATACTTTTCAAGTGTCATGAGCAGTCAAATGGGGTCCTAGTACAATCAAGTAAAGACTCGGACATGCATGCAGCATGTTTTATTTACAGCAATAACAAAGCATAACAGCCTGAACAATGAAAGTTTTCAACAAACATGTTTCCCCCGTTTGTCCTCACACGCAACCATGACCAGCCTATCTGATACCCATGGGTTATACTACCAAGAATTGTTGTCCACAGTACCTTCGTCGTCATCGGGTTATCTCCCGCCATTAGTTCCAACCATGCTGCTCAGCCGGTGGCAAATGCACCTCGACTGTTCCTTCTCACTCTATCAGTGCAAGCTCAGGGACGCCGAGCACAAAAGCAGAAGCCTGAGCCGTCAAAAAGCTATCCGGAATGGAGTACGGACAGTGTTTGTCCCCTTTATCATACGTATCTTGGCCATGAAAAAGTCGCCACCATCAACGGAGCCGATACCGATGGAGTTCGAGTCACAACCGCTCAATCTACCGCTCGAGATCAGGATATAGATCTGGGATCACTGCGCTGCACCATATGTCTTCATTCATGGCTTCGACTTTGACGTTCAATCGTCATCGAGACTGCATGCGGTGTTACGTGGTCTGGAAAGGTGTCTGTAGCTTGTCTGCACAGAATCGCTTACTCAAAATTCGGACAATCAAGAGACGATTGTTGAACAGATTGACTGTACAGGATGCGGTGGCGCGTAAGTGTGATCAAAGCGTCGGGTGTCTGCACATCGCGTTGTGAGAGGGGTGGGATTCATGTCGTAAAACATAATACTTCGGCCTGCACTTGACGTTACAGTGCCAGGTGATAAGCCGTATTGTGCGCAGCTTCGTCTTAATCTCGGATAAGGAGAGGTGGTAATGCAATGGCAGGAGGCTGTCCGAGTGACAAATTCCATCGTAGTAGGTCAGAAAGGATACTTGTTCTTGACCCTCGTGATAGGTCATAAGCCTCTGTTCTTGAGTAGGACGAGGATGATACGACCTTACTTGAGGACAAAGATGTCACTACCAAGAAAGGCTTCTCATTGTCCCTCGAAGCGACATTCAGTCAATGACACGAAGCTCAGCACATCCGGTGTTTCTGTTTCAGTGGCAGTATACATTCAACAGGATCCCGACTCGAAGCCTACTCACCTTTCCCTTCCCTACACCAACCACCTCCCCTTTGGCTACAAGGTACGTGTCCTTCCGTCATCATGCCTGCTCGCACTCGTGCCGGCACGAAATGGTCTGAAGACTGGAAGGCAAAGATGGACGCTGTCCTGGCTGACGACACCATCCCGTCGTTCAAAAGCAACCCCGATAAGAACCTTCTTACCTGTCTCCCAGCCGAAGTGACCAACCGTATCGCCGACTTGCACTGTATAGAGGACCAGAAGCCAGTCGGATCCACTTACACCTCCCAAACTACTCGGGATGATCGTCTAAAGGATCTGCATCAGCAACTTGCCCTCCCTGCTCTGGCCTCCGTTGACCGCAAGCTCCGTGACGCGATCCTTGAGGCGAAGTTCAAGGTCATCTATATTCTGGGCTACTCGCGCGTCGGCAGCCGTGTGTTCGAGAATTGGTTCCATCATGCGGATTATGACACCTTCTCGCGCGTTCAGGAGATCAATCTTGCTTTCTTCACTCCGAATAGATTGTGGATCCACTATAGCACGGACGGGAAAAAGGTGAGCACGACTCGTACCTTATCCTTGCGGATCCATATCTCTACTCAGGTGGAGATTGACATTCATGGCTGGAACAGTACCGTCTTCCCAGTCATCAACGCGTCTGACAAAGCATTCCTTGACACTGTGGAGGCCGAGATCCGTGGGTTCGTGGACGGTATGGTTGAGTTTGACAAGGAGCTGAACAGAAATGTGTTCAAGAGAGGCCTGATGAATGGTGTCAGGGCCATCTTGACGAAGCACTTTCCCAACTTCTGAAAGGAGATATGAAATGGTGGGTGGAGTGGTAGGGCTGGGTGTGAGTGATGTCTTGTCAAGACGCTAGCAGCTGGCTGCTTATTTCATTTCTATCTTTGATTAGTCTTCGCACCTCCTTGTCAAGAGAGCTTACAATAAGCGAAAGACAGTGAAAATCTTTCAAAGAATCCACGTTCTGTGCCACGTGCAAACCGGCCTGGTATGTGCCTCTCGGATTGTTTGCTGCCTTTATCAGGACGTTGTTCCGTTGAGCGATGAGATCGAACTGGTAGCTCGTCCGCTAGACTTAGTCCCGATGATTTCCATCCAAAGACAGACTGCGATCTACCACTCTTTGTCACCGATCAGGGTCAACGGTCTCCAGAGTCTCCGGACTGTCGATGAGCCCCGCAGCTCAACGGACCTGGCCCAGTCTTCTCGGTCATTATATGATGCATGGGGAGGTTCGACGTGTGGCAAACAAGTCCGAGTATGACAAAGGCATGTAAAGGAAAGGAACAATGCCGTACTGTGCGTCTCCAAGCGGGCCGGTGTTCCCCGCAGCCCCCGGAGTGACTTGCCTTTTTAAGCAGGAGTGCAAAGGTCCCAGCAATTTCGAGGAATAGCTTCTGCCCCAAATCTCGAAACAGTTTCTCTTGCTCTTCATGATTGCGGTTGAAATCATCCACTGACTCCATCATGTTATGCCTCGAATCGTCCATGCTAGTTCGAGAGGAGTCCGGTCGCGGACTCACACACTTGGCGGATGTGGCAATTGTCGTCGGAAACACCTGAAATGCGATCAAGCAAAACCTGCTTGTGGCAATTGCGACAAAGCGAAGCTATCATGTGACGGCTTCCAAAAGAGCCTTTGCTGGTCAAACGCGAATATCGATGTCGACGAGGACGTGGTCAGGGACTATCTCTTCACAGGTGAATGATCCATTCTTGTGATGCTTGGCTCGTGCTAATGCTTTCGTAGAAGATGTCAGGCTGTCAATGTCCAAAGCCTTATCCGCTAATTTGAGAAATGGATGCATCAATTCGTCATTATCCGAGATTGACTATCAGGCAAAGAACAACCTCGAGGGCCAGAGGACAGTCAATGTCGGACCATTCGGTGCTTTTCGTGTTGGTCCTCCTTTATCCGGTTCACGTGAAGCAGTCGATCACGCTACTACCACGCCCAAAAAAAATGACGTACTCAAAGTGCAGTCTGATAACCTTCTCGACGTGACAAGTGTTCAGCTGATCCGACCCGATTGGGACTCCTTACTAGGCACAGGCGGGCCCCTTGAATGGGACGACCTATTTGGATCTGATTTTGATCCGGTGAACAGTCATTTGGACTTCACGCCTGGAAACCTGGTGGGACAAGATCTTTTTGGAGATATTTCGCAAGGTCAGCAGTCATCCGGACCACTCGTAGTCGAGCCTGTAAGGGTCAATTCTGGGCCTGCAGCGGTCGACGACGGGCTGTTCGACACCCAGACGCACGAGCACGAGGACGTTGATATCTCTGGCGAATCCATAGATGAAATTATGGTATTTGCTCAAGCTCCAACTTTGCTGAGGCGGTTCAAGGATCAGTGGCTCTCGTACTTCTCACCCGTTCCCACCCCGGCCAAGTCACCATGGGAGAGGCTCAACCTCACGAACGCGCTCGGTACGCTTGCGGACCTCACCTTTATGGGCTCTGGAGATGTTAGCCATGCAAGGCGAGCCAATCTTCTTGGTTTACTGGCTTGTACAATGAGAATGGAATATGGACAAGCGGAAAATACCAGCAATGCTGCCGTAGATGAGACGTCGGCGATAATGGAATACTGCGCTGCCCGGGCTAAGTACCACATGCGGCAATCCTTGCTGCACGAAACGTGTGGGCCACGGAAAAGTAAGTACAAGGATCAGCTGATGGCAATCCTGAGCTTAGGCTTATACTCCGTGAGTCATTTGCGTCCTTCTTATCCGGAAACTAGGGACTGACAGTATCATCAGGCGATGGTTGGCAACCAGAATGATACTCGCTGCTATATCGTTGAGAGTGAACGACTTCTACGCATCCGGGGCTTGACGAAACGTGATGTGTCGCGGCGCATCCGTTTGCTACATCACGTCTACACTTGGATACGCATAGTTGGTGAGACTACTTTCGTGATACACGATCAACCTGTATGGAAAGCAGCAAGCTCAAAGAGGCAAAGCATCTTGTCCTCGGTTGATCGACACACAAATGTACGGCAAATGGAAATGGATGACTTTCTTAGACTCGAAGACCGCGAGGAAGATTTTACTCAGCAAAAGGCTAGACATGAAGGACTGCGAGACATCCACCTCGAAGATGTACGAGACTGGAGTGAGACTCTGTATACCAAAATCTACGGCATCCCCGAAGTCTGGCTGAGTCTGCTATCTAGGACCACTCGACTAGCCAATGCTCTTGACAGGACTGGGACACGTGAGCGACCAAATGCGGTATGCGAAGACCCTCAGTATCAGAAGAAGATTAATTATCTGGAGCACAAGATCAGCACATTCGCTGCTGAAAGCGCCAGCAATTTGCAAGCGCTGTCGAGTTCTTCTGATACAGGGAGTCATTATGACTTGGATGCGGCAATTCTTCTCGCTAATAGACAGATGGTTCACGCGTTGAGCTCAGCATTACTGATTTTCTTCTATCGCCGTGTCCGAAATGTTCACACATACATTTTGCAAGGGCAGGTCAGTAATGTGGCTGATTCATTGGACGCTTTCGACAAAACCATGACGGATCATAGCATCCACGGTCTGCGAAATCCCTGGCCGGCTTTCATCGCTGGATGTGAAGCAACGAGTCCCGATCTTCAAAGGAGGATTGAGTCCTGGTTGGAGAAATCTGATTCTCTTTCTGGCATCTCTGTATACAGAACCAGTCTGAAGGTCATGCGTGAGGTCTGGCAAACTCAGGACACGAGCCATCTCCAGGGTGATGTACTAGCTGCGCCAAGACGATCTTGGGTCGATGTGCTTCGAGATAGATCGGAGTGGCTGATGTTGTATTGAAAATACCTGGGACATGGACCATCCACCCCATCATGTTTTCATACGATGACAACCTGGAAAGCGTACCGCTGGTGTCAAGCACTCTCAAGAGGAGGCCATCAGGCTTGTCAGCGACACAATCTATGAAGTCGGTGCCGCTATCTTCACGAATGACCTGCAGCGTGCCCACAGAGTCGCCGCTGAGATTGAGCATGGGACCGTGTGGATCAACAGTAGCCAGTATTGTGATTCTCGGAAACCATTTGGCAGCGTCAAGCAGAGTGGGGTATGACGAGAATTGGGCGAGCCAGGTCTGGAGGCGTACACACGGATCAAAACTGTGCATCCCAAGATAGGGAACAGGCTACAGTACAGATTACCAACCCCTGCGTATGGGCGGCTGTGTCGCAGTGCAGCTTGCATCTCAACGAGCCACCGTACCGGCCAAGGACTGATATTTCCCGGTAGTTTGTGATAGCCGATCCGCTTTATCATCAGATCATGCTAAAGGAATCTCCTTCTACCTGTGCTGGTGATATGAAAGCATGGCGTCGATATCTACGCTCAGGAGAAGATTACCCACGATGAGAGATCCGTGTCCGTTCCCGGCTGTACTAGGCAAGTCATTCCGATGGGTGTATATCACCACCATGGTCTCTCCCTTCATCCAGCGAGGTGCCGATCTTCACTGGAAAGACCTGTTTTTGGACCGAGCCCCATGGGGTAAACCAATGTATTGATATCGTCGGATGAGAAACATGCTAATTCAAACCTTTGCATATATATGGATCTTCAGACGTTCGATCCACTTTTGACTTCCATGACACCAGTAATCTGCGCATTTTGATAGTCTCATCAACCGATTCAGTCTTCATCGATATTGATATGTCTTCTCCCGTTGATAAGAGAGGAGAGAAGGCACTCACGCGTGAAGAGACCGGCTACTATAAACCCACATCGGCCCGGCAGAGGACATGCAGAATGCTGTCTTTGGTCGGATCACTACAGATGGACATACTTACCGCAACACACGGATACTTCATCTGCCACCGGGGCTCTTCACTGACTGCTCATTAAGCAGGTTGGCTGGCGCGGCACTTCAGTCCTTACGAGGAAGACAAGAATTGGTCTCGACGTGCTCTCCATACCAGCTGTCTTTGACGTGCTGGGCATGCCATTAGGCGTCATCTGCTTGCTCGTCCTTGGTGATATCACGTCGCAGTCCAATATTACTCCCGGAAACTCATATTTCGCAAGACCCGGACACCAAAGCCGTCAAAAATAACGACATGAAGTTCGGCCCAAGCTCCGGCCCAAGCTAATTCACCAATTGTTGTGCAATTCTTGTTGCGGTAGTTGTACACCTTTGACAGAAGTCTTCTGGTCCGTTTCCGTAGACTCCTGTACCTTTTAGCGAAAGATTTATCGTAGCTGCCGCTTCGTGGTGCGTGTTGTGCGTAGACCGGTTCCTGCAATTGCACGGAGGCTTGATATCATGTTTTCGATAGGTGCGAAGGCACAATGATCGCGTGTAAGTGCTCCCGTGGCTCGCCACGTTTCTAGCCACGTAATAGCCAGTGTTCCTTCGTAAAACAGTGCTGCAGCGAGACCGTTAGGAATACGGTAGTCGATAGAGGGCTGAGGGTCTATTTGGGTAGAACCTGGTGATGTTGGTGTCAGCGGTGCCTCTGGTTGAGCATCGTTCATTATAGCTGCAACTACGTTCAGATTCTGTAAGTTCATTGGAAATCGTGACAGTATTGCTCTACTGTTGTGAATCTCGTAGCTACTAGCTTCTGCATTGCCTGTACGTACAGGGTGGTCGTTGACGGCTTGTATATCTGAGCAATTGTCTCGTACAGTTGATGTGCTGTCTGATTGAAGTCCGCCTGGGGGCGAATTGAAGGATCGAGTCTTTGAAGGACAATGGTATATGTTTGAATATCGTTGTACTTCCAATTCTCGAGTATTTCGAGGTGGGCTTCGTGACTTTGTGTCCCGGGTGATGCCGTTGTTGTAGGGGCTTTTCTCGACCGTATTCCGTGAAGCTCGTAAAAGACGTGGCCGACGATTTGGCGAAGGACGAGGGCACCTTTTAGATCAGCCTTCCAGTCGGCGAACGGGACACCAGATCTGAGGATAATTGCAAGTCGGTCATCGTGCTCGCGCACTGTAGCTTACTGTAGCTTATATGATGCGTATGTGGATATGGACCCGGTCCGGGGGAATTGATAGATATATATGTATCGATCTTATAGAGTCGATTATCGAGGTATTACGCTGCTTGTAGCGCCGGGCTTATAACCTGTTATGGACAAATGATTCAAGGTGACTAGGCTGCATGGGGAAATATATAGACCCAATCAGATGTCTCAGAAGTATTGAGACCCATTTTCCAATTGGGAAGTAAAACACCAATTCACGATGCACGCACAATGACGTCACAATCCCGAGATCCCAGCCAGGAACCGATCGGTCGGATCACGATAGCAGATCTGTGGTAACCCGGGGGGGGAGAGCACGGTGATGACGTGCCATGACCGACCTGCACGCATAAGAATCACCTTCCCCACGCGCTACACTCGCTACACTCCAAACAAACAATCCTTACTTCCCTCCCGCAGAGCAAACAATTTATCCTATCAGCCGCAATGCCTTCGTCAAAAGGGAACCCCACAGACCCCGAGTTGAGGGAGAAGGTCAAGAAGGAAGTCAAGGCCGAGGAAAAGGGTATGTTCCCCTTCCCAATTATCGCTGCTTCTATGCGCCCTGAACGTTTCTCTGCTACCCTTCGCCCCTTGAACGTGCCTATACTATCTCTCGGCCTTTGACCTTCCCCGTACACCGTCCATGATCTTATGTACTGATGATAACACAGGCGGTGGAAAGGGCCAATGGTCAGCATGGAAGGCAGGGGAGATGGCGCGCCGTTACGAGGCGCAGGGGGGCGACTATGAGGACAATGGTGAGAATAAGAACAAGGCTAAGAAGGGGGAGCCGGAGAAGAAGTGATCCTCGCGATATGGGATGTGTAAGATAAGACGACAGTAGTATCAACCAGTTTCTTTGATGTGATTTCTCTTTCTTTGCTCGGACTGCGCTCCCTAGTCTGTGACTTTGCTCATGAGTGCACGTTCCCTGCGTGAAGAAGTGATGCTTAGGAGGCATCTCGTAAGAATGAAAGGTCAGGGGACGAATGTAAAAAGCTGACAAGTGGAAGATATGTACACATTAGACCCATCTATATAGGGTGTATATCACACTGGGCAAAGCCACAAACTCCAATCCCGATGGCGTAGTTTGCTCCAGGGGTATTTGATCGTCCTCTCGTCTTCCGCTAGCAACAAAAGAAACCCTCCTCGTCCCTATCGTATACATCGTACACTTCATCTCCCTTTCCCTACTACCAAAGCAGCTTGTCCCTTCCCCCATTAGCAACAACACCGACAATCTCCCACCCCTCCTCAGCCCTTCCCTGGACCACCATTCCCAAAACCATACTTTTCGTCCAACTCTGAGCAAGACTGACCTGCCACTCCTAAAAGCAGTTCAAGCCGCCCTTTTTCTTCTTCTTTCTCTCCACTTCCAATCCCTTCATGCGCTCCTCCAGTCCCCTCCTCGCGGCCTCGGCTCTCATCCTCAACTCCTTCTCCTCCTCGTACTGCTGGAGACTGGCTCTACTACTTCCCCGCTCCTTCCTGAGCCCGATCAATTCGTCCTCCAGACCAGTGGCCTTCTTCCGCCAAGCGTCCACTTCTTGCCTTGTTTTGTTCTGCGCAGTCTCGAGATCGACGAGCGCTTCTTCGAGGGTGGCGGTGAGTTGTTTCTCGGCGTAGAGGTGCTTCTCTACGGTGCGGATGCGGGCTTCCGAGTCCTCGATTTGTTTCACTAGAGTTGGATCGGGCGTAAGAAGATTGTGCGGCGTGCTAGGTCGAGATGCTGAGGGATGAGGAGAGTGGGATCTGTCCCCATTTGGCAAAGCGGAGAGTGCGCTGGGAGAAGAGCCAGGGAGCGGAGGTAGAGGGATCGCAGGAGGCGGCGACGGGAGAGCGGTGCCGTCCATTGTCGGGCTAGGTCGACGCATGGTCGCCGTGCTGGCTGCGGAGGAGGGTCGGGCGAGTGCAATGGCAGCGGCTTCAGGTGACAGTGAGTCTCTGTTGAAGACGCCAGAGTCGCCACGGCCGGAGGCGCCAGAGCGTCGACGCAAGTCAATGAGCTGAGACTCGAGAAAGGCGGCACGGTTGCGATAGTCGTCGACTTCCTTCTCCAGCTCCGACTTGGAGACAAGCACCTCTTGTAGTTGCAACTGCGCGGACGACTGCATCTGAGAGAGACGGTTGGTCTGAAGCTCGTTGGCATCAAAGTTGGAGCTCAACTGATCTTCGAGTTCAGCGACGAGTCTTGAAGACTTTTCTTCCTTGGCAGATAGTTTCTCAAGATTCTTGATGGCTTCATCATGGAGCATCTTCAGCTCGCCAACCTGATTCTGAAGATCAGTATTGCTGGCTTGCAGAGATCTCAGTTCGTCTTCCAACTCCTTCTTCATATTGGTCGCCTGGATGTCGCGATTCTCAAGGTCCCGCTTCGATTCGATCAGGTCCTGGACATGGTCCTGGTAGTCGAAGTGTTGAACGGGTCGACCAAGTACTGATGCAAGGCCGGCAAGTAGTCCTGTTGAGGTGTTCTGGTGTTTCTCGATCTCAGATTCCATATCAGAGAGAGCTCGACTGTGCTCATCCTCAAGTTGTGTTTGCTTCTCCAACAAGGCCGCCTCGGCAGTCTTGAGCTGATCGAGCTCTGCGGCGTGAGTATCCTTGAGTGACTGAAGTCCGACCTCGTGCTCTTGCATCGATGCCTGATGTTCTTCTACTTGCTGTTGCAACTCGGCAACCAGGTCGCGATGCTTCGACAATTCCTCTTCGACAACTTGTCGGCTCTGGCAGGACTCTTCGAGATTCTTCATGGCGTCCTTGTGAGCTTGCTCAAGATGTGCCAACTTTTCTGCCGTCTCCTTGCCTGAAGCGAGATGCTCTTGCATGTCCTGCTGCAGCTTCTCAATGACTGCGTTATGCTCGGTCTGCTTGGACTCCAATGCTGCCTTGGCTTCTTCCATTACTCGGCTCTTGTCCTGCTCGGACGCCTCTGTGGTGTTCTTCAGAGATGCCTCCAGGTCCGAGATGGTAGATAGCAGTTTAGCTTCTGAAGTCTTGACGGATTCCAAAGCAGTGTTGTGCTTCTCTTGCCACGAAGCAATCTCTGTTTGCAGGCTCTTGATCTGTTCACCATCCTTGTCTGTCTGCTCCTCCTCACCTACAGCGTCGTTCCTGGTGGCCAGATGAGTTTCCAGTTGAGCTTTGAGACCCTCGATTTCAGCTTGTAATTGTTGCTCTTGTGATGCATGAGCCTCCTGCAGACTTTTGATTTGCTGCTCACTCTGGGTCAGCTGGTCGCGCATAAGAGACACGGCCGAGAAATCAACGTTGGAAGAAGACTGCAGGGTCGACCTTTCTCTCGTCAATCCAGCAATAATCGTAGCCTTTTCCTCCAATTGCCTTCTTTGTGTGAGCATCTCGGCTTCAATTTCCTGCGCCCGCTCTGTGCGAGAGTGTAACTCGGTCATGATTGTGTTCAGCTGAAGCTCAAAGTGCTGCCTCACATCGTCGTTGGACTCGAAATGGTCGAGGGCGATGTTCCTGAGGGACGCGAATGCACGATTGGCCCGGTCGACAGTTCCCATAGTGGCCATCAGGTCCTGGCTGGGCTTCCTCCTCACGAACGGCGACTTGATTGGTGAATGCTGCTGACTGCTGCTCGGTTTTTGCAGCTCTGCCTTGAGGTGCTCGACCTCGATGAGAGCCTCACGATGAGCTTCCAGCAGCTTGGCGTTACTTGACTGAAGTTCTTGGATATCAACATCAGGCTCCTTCAAGATAGGATCAGAGCTCTCCGCGATTGGAGTCGGTTCGCCGCCAAGCTTCACCGAATGCTCGGAATACTTCGACGATGGCGCTGCTGACAGCGGGGCAGTCTGTTCCTCCGTGAATGCACCAGAGTCGAAGTCCGGCTGCGACGAGTACTCCGAGGCAGATGGCAATGATCGCAGCGACTCGCCACGCATATGTTGGGGAGGCTCGACTGGTGGGGCTTCCCCTAAAAAAGAGTCGGATCTTTGGGGTGGTGTTGCCGGTGATCCTTCCGAAGTCTCGGACTTGTTTTGCGAGTCCTGAAGCTTGGCAAGTGTCTGCAGAGCGATAGCATACTTGCTACGCAGCTCGTCAAACTCGGTGACAGTAGACTCGTGCTCGCCGCGAAGATCGAATAATTCTTGAGTAAGCGTCTCAACTTTGTCAGCCATGAATGTCGACTGTGCGGCTTGCTTCTCTTCGGACACAGCGCGGCTGTCGTGTTTTGAGGGGGGTGTGGCGTTGAGAAATGCTGATTCAATGTCTTGCTCGAGTGGTGAGACCGGCGAGTGATCGGTGCCGACTGAGGTGTTATTGTCTGTGCCACCGATATCAGACTCGAGGGGACTGGGAGGTGATGAGCCGTTGCGGCTGTAATTCTCGTCTTCATTGTGATAGCCGTTCGAGACCCCCAGCACTGGTGTCTTCTCAATGGAATGTTTTACGAAGGTATCGATGGTCGGCGTCTGGCGGTCGATAGACCCAAGGCTTCGCTGACGGTCGACAAGCTGTTCCAAGCGTTCAAGATCGCGCTTCATCATCTCCGAATCTGACTCGGCCTCCGCGAGGCGTTCTTCTAGACCTGCAACATACTCTTCTGTACTTGTTTGGTTGTCCTTGGCACGGGAAAGCTCCTTCCTCAAACCAGAGATTAAAGCCGCGGTGGACTCCTCGCTCGAAGCTACTCCTTCCAGCTGGCCTTCGAGCTCTTGGAGATACTGCTCGGTATGTGTCTCCCGATCCACCATCTTTTTGATCCTTTTCTGCGACTGCGCTGCTGCGGCTTCCAGATAGGCAATCCGACTTTCTCGCTCGTTTAGTGCACTCTCCGAGGTTGATAGTGAGCTTCGAGTATTTGACAAGGAATTCTCCAAAGACTGAATCGTCTTTTCATACTCGAGTACCACGTTCTCTACTGCTTGTGAGAGCGAGCTGGACCTTTGCAATCGATCGACTGCACTGTCCGAGAAGATCTGACCACCATCTTCGGTATTGAGATCTCCTGTCGATAGACCCAGCTCGCTGATCATTCGTTCGTGTCTCTGGCTCAACGCGTTGTAGTTCTCTTGCATGCTAATGAGCTGATCTTGAAGCTCATTCGCCTTTGCATCCGACCGTGTCCCTGAGTTTGTCTTCGTCGGTGATTCGCGACCAACAATCTCGCGCAAAGCCGCGATTTCGGCCTTGAGCCTCTCGATCATGGCGGTCTTGTCGGCGTCTGTGAGGCTTTGCTGGATTTGTGGCTTGCTCTGAATGGCTCTAGCTCGTTGAGCGTAGGTCACAGTGTTGAGGGTTTCGCTGAGATGGAACTCGGCTGGGTTAATGCATGCAACCATGTAGGTGATGGCATTTCCTCCGAGTGAATCTTGCAGTAATCGGGTGAGGCGGGAGTCTCTGTACGAGATGTGCGCATTCTGACTCCGTGAAGATAGTTGTGAGATGACCTTGCCTAAACTTGCAAGTCCAGCATTGATCGATATTCCCTCCTTGGCTCGATCCCCCTGTGCCCCCGTGTTCTTCAACCTTTCGCTACCAGCAAGGTCAACAAAGTGTAGCTTGCTGTCGGTGGTGATTGTGTTGTCCAGGCTAGACAAAGGGTCTATGGGTGCTGATCGTCGCTTGTCAAGCCGTGTCGTGTTGGTGGCTGACGATTTCTTCTGCACAAGATTCAAGCTGAAGACAGCATGTGATCTCGAGGATTTCGCATTGATGGCGGTTGCGTCAGTCTGGCGGATGGAGGACCCAAAGTTGAGGGCGTCAAGGAGGTCATCGATCGAGTTGATGTCTACCTGATTGAGTCCGGTAAGAAGAATGCGGCCCTTGGTATCTTCTCGGATCGATACTTGCGGGCGATCTTGCATCGGCACCGATTCCGGGACCAACAGATCACGGAGCTGCTCGTTGTAGATCTCTACATAAGTCGCCTTCAGCTGCCACGTCTTATCCTGTCCCATCTTTGGTAAGGATTGCAAGGTTGGAAGTCCTACTGTGGAGTATCTCGAAGGTGATCTGATGCCGGTCTTGGGGCCGCTGGACAGTTTTTCGAAGAGGGCGGTGGCAGCGCGTGGAACGATACCTCTCTGCCTGGGATCATCCTGCTCTTCCGGGCCGGAGGTGCCCATGGTATATGACTTGCCGGCCCCGGACTGTCCATATGCGAGAATGGAGACATTGTATCCTTGGGTGAAAGACTCGATACTGTCGCTGATATAGTCCCACACTCCAGCTTGACCGACGTCTTCTCCAAATACTCGATCAAACACAAACAGCTTTTTCCCTTGGGGCGATTGTATTACGATATTGGAAGGTGAGGTGACTTCGGACGTCGAACCTCTGAATCGATGTGGTATGAGGTCGTACCCAGGATCTGAAGCTTGTAAAGGCGGTCGCACACGGATAGCTGTAACATGAAGTTAGTGATTATGAAACGGGAAAAAGGAGTCGCGTTGACGTACCAACTTTGACAGCGGTCCGCGAATCGTCATCAGATGCTTTACTTGCGGTCGCAGAAGCATCTGGCTTGCTGACCATACTCATCCGACTGTTGCTGCGCGGTGAGCGCATCATAGTGGAAGACTGCCTCTTGTGATGGGTGCGCATGGGTGAGGGAGGAGGAGGTGGATTCATCGTAGAGATTGTCACGTCCGGCGGTCTCGCCGGCCGGGAATGCGGTGGAACTCCAGGTTGAGTCGGGGCCGCGAGCACGCGAGGATGCGCACCAACGCGCGTAATTCGGAGAATCGCTAGCTGAGTAGAAAAGGTTGCTGTAGCTGTGTCTGGTGAAAAGAGGCGAGGCGATGGTGGTGAAAGGGCAGAAAGAGAAGATGCGGACCCTGCAGTAGCTTGGAAGTTCGTAGGATCTTGGTGGAGGGTTTAGCCAGGCCTGAAACACGTCCAAAAAAGAGGTGAGACCTTGACGAAAGATACCAAAAGAGAGTGTGTGGTGGTAGGGATCGTCTAGGCAGCGTCCGGGCAAGACAGACGGCGAGGGTTAGCGTGGTGGGATGCAATTTAGGGGTGCGAGAGTCTTGTCGGGCTTGATGTGTGTTATGATCGAGCGACTGTTGAAGAGTCCGAGAATAGGTGCCGGACCAAACAATGAATACGTGGTATCAAGACGGACGCGGCGATCTTGTGATGGTGCACGTCTACTGGAAGGTACACATGGGCTTGATGAATTGATGAGATGCTTGATGCACACCCAGAAGCACACGCAGAAGCACACGCCGCGGCAACGAGGCCAGCACGGACTCTCTTTTTGCCCAGAATTTAGAAATGCAGATCAGGAGAAGTCGGCTAGCACTCTCCCGCTGTCTGATTGGTTGCATGCACGAAAAGACGGTCTGGTCCGAGCTTTTGCGGCCACGCGAGGAGATTCCTTCCCGTCCTGGCCTGTCTTTGCTTGGGATCCACCCAGATCACTCTCCTCCTTTCCAAGAAAGTCACTTTGTGTTCCTGGCCCGACAATCGGGGAACATGGACGCAGCTGGGTCGTGTAAACACATTTCGATACCTAGTATCATTGTAGGAAGCAACAGGCGATGGGTCATGTGCCTGCAGTCCTCGATCCCGTGTCACCTATGGTCCGGACTGACGCCAAATCACGTGCTTAGCAACGGGGGTTCAGCGTGATACATGCGAGGGATACTGAGCAAGTATAATTCCCGATTCCTATTCATAGCTATTCATCTACTTGAACCCTTGTGGTCTACTAATTTCTACTGTTCTCGTGTCAAGTTCAATCTATGGTGCTTCTAGTATTCTGGATGCTGCCCTGCCTCATCCCGCAAATGCACTCCTTGTTTGAAGATGCTTTCTAAAGACCACAAATGCAAATGGAATCAACGCCATGAGTGCTGAGATAACCGCAAAGACGACACTCGCCCACTTTACCCCCAGGTCACCGTACATGCTCGGAGCTGCAAAGGGCAAGCATACTGCCAGCAAGGATCTGGTAGTGCTTGATGCTGATTGAGCCGACGCCGCGTACTTCTTGTATACGTCTGTCAAGTAGATGATCATGGCCAGGAAGACGGTGCTGTAACCGATTCCAAAAAGAATACCGGGCACGACCATTGGTATTGCAGGATGGATTGAGTCTTTCGCGGTGAAGCCTTGGATCAAGAGCGCAATTGGGAGTCTGCCGTCGTTAGCAGAGAGGGAAGTCCTTGCGGATTGTGACCTACAGCGGTCCGCCAAAGCATGCCAGTGGCAGTCTACGCAATTCAGGGACACTTGCCCAAGATCTGCCGGCCGCCAACGCTCCTTCATGGTACCATCCAAACCATGAGAAGATGAAGAATGCTACAGCAACACCAAACATGACTGTCGCTATCAGTGACTTGTCCTTGACTGACTATCATCCTTCCAGACTTACTCGGGATGTATGAAAGACCAATCTCGTCGATCTGTAACCCATAGATGCCTGTATACAGTAAGTATGATGCATTACCATATCAAGGTAATCTTGACCTCGAAATATGACTGGATACGCCTGGAAGAACATGTACTGCAAAGCGTACACTAAAGCCAAGTAGAGGCGTGTCAACGACAATAGCGGCTCCTTGACCATCATCAGAAACGGCCTCTTCAAGCTGCCTCCGACTTTGTGCGCAGCCGCAACAAATCTCCCCTCCGTCCTCTTCCTTCCGTGCTCTCTGTCCCTCCGTTTCTCCTCCAGAACAGGAAAGTACGTTTCCGGCAACACCAACACGACTGGCGACATTGCTCCCGCAATAATCACCCCAACCCAGAACACCCACCGCCACCCCACATTCACCGACACATACCCCGATACCAACGGCCCCGCCAGCGGCCCTTGAGCCCCGAACAACATGAATGTCGCAATAGCCTGACCCCTCTGTCTCGGGTTCGGAAAGATGTCACCATACAACCCACTATTCACCGCATTCGGTACCGCGGCGCAGAACCCAGCCAGGACCCTGCAGACCAGCAGCCCAGTGAAGGTCGGCGAAACGGCACAGCACAGCATGAAGAGGATGTAGAACATGTAGCTACCCACCATGATGGGGCGTCTGCCGAACGTCTCGCTCAGTGGTCCCATGAAGAGAGGAGAGACAGTGTAGCCGACCAAGTAGAGGGAGTTGGGGAGGACCAGCAGCGTCGACGAGGCCGGGATGGAGAAGTAGGACGCGAGGGACTCGACCGCGCCCGAGGGGAGAGAAGAGCCCAGGTTGCCGTTGAAGACGCATATCAGGCCCACGAGCACTATATGTGCCTTTCGCGCCTGGGAAGGTCAGTGGATGGCGACTTGTTAGGACAGGCCGCGGCTTGAAGAAGGGATCAGATGGGGACCAGAATGTTGTAATACGTACAGTAGAGAAATGCGATGGGTGGCGCGGATCATCCACCATCCTGACCCTGGTCATGGCATTGCCGACTTCGCACGCTTCTTCCTGTCCCATGGCGGCGGTGGTGCATTGATCGTACCACAGGACTGCAAACGGCAGTCAGAGGTATAACTGGTCATGATGAGGGGTATCTCGTTGAGTTTTGTTCAAAGACCGAACGGGACGATCCAACGGAGTTCGGCCAAAAGAAAACACCTGTGGAAAAGGGCGTGAGGATGAAGATTTTGCCGCTGGACTTTTCGGTGAAAGTTATGGTTGACCGAGATGGACGAGGTGGTCTTTTCGCTTTCTGACCCACGCGATTCGAAGATCATTGTATGTGAGCCTGACGGTACGAGGCAGCAGACATTGGGCCAAAATGTTGTCGTGGTTTTGAGGCTCCATACTGCTGTCAATGGTCAATTATAAGTATGAGTTGGCGTCGTGCTTTTTTTTTTTTATATACGGTCAGCACAGTGATCACCCCGCTCTCATCGACACCTGACTCCACGCATACATATGCAAGCAGAAGTTGCTGTGAGATCGTCGCTCCAACCCTTTTAGATGAAGAACAGTAATCCACAGGCATCGGCAAGAATAGGCAATCAAGAAAGTGAGTGGATACTAGCCAGCTACCTAACTATACTCCAGTCTCCCTGAACCCAAACACCCCAAACGCCACAAAAGCAAGTCTATGTCCTGTTGACCATGCGATATCTGTCGTCAATCTAATATGGCTTGCTTCCTCCACCACCAAACGCCGGATCGTTGGTGTAACTGTCTAGCTGGCTCTTCTTGGGCAAATTGTCGGGGAGCTGACCCTTGACCTGACTGAAGGCCGCTCCGTTGGCAGCAGTGCTCAGAACGGGGCCTGCTGCCTTGGAGGCGAGATCGGGACCCAAGCTGGGACCGGTACCCGCGAAGCTGGCGCCCTGGCCTACCAACTCGCTGCCTGCCTCGGAAGCTTTGTGGCCGGGAGGTACCCAGCCAGACTTTGACGCTTGCGATTCACCCGGTCCAAGGGCATTGGGATTCGCTGATGAGAAATCAGCAGGTCGCTGGCTGTAAGTGCCTCCGCCCGCGGCTGGGGCACCTGGTGTAACCCCAGAAGAGCCCTTTGTTGGCATAGCAGCTGCTCCGGAGAGCAGACCGGCGAGAGCTGCGGTGATGAGGCACTGGGTCTTCATTTTTGGCTGTTGTAGATGCTGTTAGGTGTTTTGATTGCTTGTATTGCTGTTATTGCTGAGGGTATTGTATTGATGTATTTGGTAATCGAAGCTGAAAGTTGTATTGTATTGGTGTGTGATTTCGAAATCCATGGTTGATCTTGATCGTTCTTATACTTGACTCCTCCATGCAAAGCACCGTGTGGACAACGTATACTAGGCCTCAATCTCGAGTCCTGCTGAGCAAGGCGAGAAATAAGGCAATAACACATCAACCATACCCTGCTGACGCCAGGAACCTGATGCAGAACGAATCATGACTGTTCTCTGGCATATTCGATATTGAGACTCACTCGATATAGGTGCCTATACGGGAATGGATCCTTCAGAACAAGTAGGCTTAAGCAAGAAGAAAGGAAGTGACACATGCCCTCCTAAGCATCGAATAGCGATAGGGCTGGGGCCGCCACTGACGCCAACTCTGTAATTGGAGAAGGTTCAGCGCATAGGTAGTGACTCCTGACGTCCATACGAGGACTTGCACTTGTGTCTCGTGATTCTTGGCATGCTGGTGGCCTCGGAGACCCTGATGGTCGTGGTTGTTGGCCATCCATTCTCTGCAGCATTTGCTACACAAGGCTGAACCTAGGGACCCAATTTCTGAAGACAGCCTTTGGGGAAAAGAACTTGATCAAAGCTGGTGCCACAGTGGCACTCATTGGAATCATGGGTAAGGTAGATAGAATGTCCGACTCACATGTTAGCCTGACGAAACAAGCCTTCTGAGGCATCAAGGCATCCCGACCGCGCTTACAGACCTGCGACGTATGCTTCTCTCACATGGGTCATAGAGGACCATACGGTATTAGCTTCTTCATGGAGAGCCACTGGCGGTGCAAAGGGTGACAGCGGCCACAATGGCATGAAGATGCTTAAAAAGGTCGTAGAAGTGGATGAGAGAGTGTCAAAAACAAACTCGGAGAATGCAAGTACACTAGCTTTGCCCCAAGTCCGAGATCCGCCTGATCTGCGGATCTGCAGGACCGCAATGCTTCATCCAATTCTTGCACCTATGGTACAACATGCCTCGTAATAGGACTACTGGTTCATTGGCAAAAGGTAGATTGTGACATTCGGAGTTGCACTATCACTCGTGTCTAGCCGCGCTCCCTGACATCGATTTTAGGCACTCCCGCGTATACCGTGCCTGTCGACCTGTGAGCAGGCTTGATGAAGCATAAAAATAGCCTTACTCGCTGCACATCAACCTTATGGATTTTCAAGCGGATGATCAGCCAAGGACACGGTTCAAATCTATTGCGCGTTGTGACTACTCCTGCTAGTATCGAACTGAAAGTGCTCGTCCCACCAAACTCGCTAGGCACCCAGAAGAAGCGCACTGTGTGCCCGTGTGGACACTGCCGGTCTCCTTATCTAGGTGACATGGAATTTCCTGACAGGCCATCATTTGCCGCAGGCATCGGGAGACGTAGCCGTGGTTATGTTAGCCTGTTACAATGTCGTGGTCGCTTCCGACACTGTCATCCTCGATCGTTTGTTTCTCCTTCTGCCGAAGCTCATGCTGATGCAGCTGCCTCAACACCACCGAAGTGATGATCAGCAGGACGGACAAGATCGTGACTGCGATGAAACCTTTGCGGTAAACTGGAGCATCAACCTGCTGCCAAGCTACTAGCGGCAGCCATGTCTGGAAGACGTACGCCATCTCGTTCATGGTAGCAATGACCAACGCTCTCTCCTCACTGTTTTCCTTGCAGATCTCATGCGCCCAGGCCATGCAAAGCCCGCTGAGTCCAAAGCCTGCACCACAAAGAATGTAGCAAGCCCAGTGCCATTGGACTGGAATGTCCCAGACCGCAAGTGAGACATAGCATATGATGTTGACATATGCACCAAAGATTATGGGTGGCCACCTGGCTCCCTTGAAGATACTGTCGGACGTCCAAGCGTAGAGTAGAGTCGTGACGATTTGTACGGCATAAGTGGCGCTTGGGTAGACGTTAATCTGCCACACTTCATACTTTGGACTCGTCGATGCCTTGAGCCATTGCGCAAACACAGGCTGTGCCCCTACTGCGCCATTATTGAAGCAAACGTACAAGATCGTCAGGACATAGATATGCCACGATTTGAAGATTTGTAGAACCTTCGCCTTTGTATAAGGCGCCCGAGGCTTGCGGCCCTCGAGTACCATGCGGTGCTTGGCGAGCTTGCGTTCGTCCTCGGTAAGATAGCGCACGCGGGTGATTTCAGGGACATCAGGCATGACGAAATACCCAGCGAGAGCGATTGGGAGGGAGATGATCCCGTCCACAAGGAATAGCCATTGCCAGCCCCGAAATCCGCCTATGCCTTCCAGATTGTACACCCCTGCCATGAGATATCCGCTGAACATCGAAGCTATGGCCGCCGACGTATGGAAGATACAAGACCGTTTAGCAAGCTCATCGCTACGATACCAGGAGCCCACGATAAACTGCATACCTGGATAAAAGCCGCTCTCAGCTAGTCCAATAAAGAAGCGAAGGATATAGATCTGGTAGGCGTGATTGCATCTTGCTAGTCCGAAGGTCAGCACTGTCCAAAATAGCTCTAGTGTCGGAATCCAGTACGAGGGGCGGATGCGAGTCAGCGCGATATTGCTCGGTATCTGTCCGACGACGTAGCCGATCGTCCAGCAGGTCTGCATGTAGTTGAGCTCGTTGCCATATAGTCCAAGATCCTCCTTCATTCCAGAGACAAAGGCATTGTTGATATTGTTTTGGTCGAGATATTTGATGAAATAACCAAGACTAGCGAAAGTGAGGATCGCAGTGTCAAGCTTGAACAGTAGACGTCTCTCTGCTGGGGACTTGTCAAGCGTGTCCCAGATGTAGCTTTGCCACTTGCGGGGCGGCTTTTCCGGTATCCCCGAGATGGGCGGATCTGCTTCGTCTATGGTACTCGAGACCTTAGACGAGTCCTTTATAGTCATGCTGAAGGCAGCTATTGGTAATCGTCCTTGACAGTGATGTGTACCAATGGATGCCTTGACAGAAAGCAACGGCCTAAGCTGTTCAGACTCAGGACAAAGCGTCAGATCAATAGAGTCTCGCTCTTTTGCGAGACCGTCATTGGGGCCTAAAGGTGTCATGGTCGCTCTCGAGGATAAATGCAAATTTATCCGCTTGAACTCCGGCATGTGAACCTATGTTGGGTATTGCGTGCTATGAGCAATCTCAGCATATCTTGCCGGTCTGACTGCCATCATGCAGTCTGTACAATGAAACAGTGTTTCCGCTGCATTGTTGTGGCGATTGTTTCCAGCGTAGCACCGGACGAGCTGCCAGTTGACGTACGAAGGCGGGTCAAAGGTGCCGCCATGACTCCCACGAGCCAGCCATGATTGTCAAGAGCTTATCAGCGTCAAGCTTGTCCAAGGAAGGTCGTGTAACTTGGTCAGTTGAGAGACGATGTCGTGATATTTCGAGCTCGAATCCGTACATTAGCGCCATCCCAACCCCGCACCTACACCTTCACAACCATGCTTTGCTTCACACCATCGACTTCATTCGTTCCCAAGAGTACATGTGCCGGGGAGATATCGGGCTGAATTGGTCAGCAGTGCAATGCTAGGTATACAAATATAATGTTCGTCTCAATGTCAACATTCATCCTTAAACGCACTTGTGCTCCGTAGACAGCTGAACGCTTACTGGTGGTTACGAGTAAAGCATTTGCCCCCGCATTTTGTGCTCAATTACCAAAGCTCCCACGTCGCACTAGTACAGTGCCTCACAGAGGGTATCCTTGTTGCCCATCATGGCCCCTATCGCTTTAGACGCCCTGAAAGATGTTCGACCCATCGACCCCAAGATCAAGGATGTCGCACCGCCCATCAAAGACACGCTCGAGCTGCCCGCGAACAGTCGCGCACGACTTGAGCGAGCAGGCATTGATCTTTCGGATGGCTACCCGTACCGTCCAGCCCGACCCTTGTATCTGGACGATGCCATCGCCATCCGCAATGAGCCATGGTACCACGATGACGCAGGAGCTCGGGCCGACAAGTCCAAGTCTGCGCTGCTCTCCGCTGCTTCCTCAGTGACGGATCTGACGAAGTACATTGGGACCGAGATTGCAGGTCTCCAGCTCAAGGATCTGAACAACCAGCAGCGGGACGAGCTAGCCCTGTTGATCGCAGAACGGTCCGTGGTATTCTTCCGCGACCAGGACATCAGCCCTCAACAGCAAAAAGAGCTCGGCGAGTATTATGGTAAAGTCGAGATCCATCCGCAAGTGCCACAAGTCCCAGGAGTCGAAGGTGTGACGGTGATCTGGCCAGCTCTACAGGCGACCGAGCGCCCAGCGAACTTCAGGAACCCAGGCGGAGCAAGCAGATGGCATACTGACCTTGTTCACGAGCTGCAGCCTGCCGGCATCACCCACCTTCATAATGATCAGATCCCGACGATCGGCGGAGACACTCTTTGGGCCAGCGGCTATGCTGCTTATGAGAAGCTAAGTCCAGAGTTCAGAAAGATCATTGACGGAAGAGAAGCCGTCTTTACCAGCGCGCACACGTACCTCGAGCGCGGTAGAGAGGGCGAGGGCCCGAAGAGGATCGAGAGAGTCCACCCGATCGTGAGGGTACATCCCGCGACAGGTTGGAAAGCCTTGTTTGTGAATCGAGCCATGACAAAAAGTATTGTTGGCTTGGACAAGGAGGAGAGTGATGTGCTACTGGGTTATCTGTTCGATGTATACGAGAAGGTGAGTATGACGAGTTGAGAGTTTGTCGAGCTTTGCTGACAGCGATAGAACATCGATATCCAGGTGCGCTTCAAATGGACACCCAACACCAGTGCACTGTGGGACAACAGGATCACTATTCACAATGCAAGCTGGGATTATGGTGGCGACGAACCAAGGCATGGCACCCGAGTGACAAGCTTGGCCGAGAAGCCCGTCTTTGATGCGAATGCGCCAACCAGAAGGCAAGCGCTTGGTGTTGCGGGTCCAGGGGAGTAGTGCGTAGCAATAGTTCGGTATCGTCAGTCTATTGTGAAAGAAAGTGCATTCATTCCGAGCCACCAGAATAAATCTCTTCGAAATTTGAGATGGATATGCACATCTCCCGCATGTACAAATGGTGTATGTGATTTGAGCGAGCGCTCAGTCGGATCGCTGTACATGGAAGAACGCCGCTTAACATTGCTATGCAAACCCTATGCGGGTGTACTGATTGCGTGATCGACCCGGACTTTTCGTGCTCATCCTCATTGAGGACGCCCACTATGAGTGACCTCGGGAACAAGATAATGGTGTTAGGTCACTTTTTGGTAATCGACATATGCAAAACACATATGAGCCGTTGTCTGCCATCACAATCATCACACTCCTGATGGCAGCCAGAATTTTAGATGTTCGGAGCGTAGCCGTCATTGGTGCTGGCGTCAGTGGTGTAGCTTCGGCCATACATCTCAAAAGGGCCGGACTAGACGTTACTGTGTTTGAGAGAACGGATCGTGCTGGTGGCGTATGGTAAGACTAACAGAGGCACCATGCTTGACATTTCACTTACAATGCATAGGGTATTCAATGAGAATAGACCAATTGAACCATCGTATCCATCGACCAAGCCGTCGGTTGGCGACGTCGACGACCAGTTTGACCATGACCCCGTGGTTGCGGACGGATTATCGTTCGAGGAGGTCGAACGCATACACGCACCTCCGGCGTAAGACCATGCGGAGGCTAGTAGTTAGTGGTGGCTGACAGACAGACAGTGCTGCTTATCAAGGCCTCAAGAATAACGTCTCCACTGTGGAGATGGAGATGCAAGCGCACGCTTGGAAACCTGGAACAGAAGAGTTCATCAACCATCGATATCTGGCTGAGTACATCTCTGATGCAGCAGCTGCGAATGGCATCATCCCCCATGTGCGCTTCGGATCAAGGGTTTCCAAGCTGTCGAAGAGAGATGAGTCATGGATTGTGGACGTGATTTCGCTGGAGAAGACCAAGGTCGAGCAAACCAGAACCGATTCACGACTCAGTGTCCGGGACGCTGGAACCGATGAAGCAGGCTTCACCGTACGGAGAGCCCAAGAAGTGAGTCTTGTAGGATCAATGGTAGCTAGGCCCGACTGATAGACTGAGTAGTGCTTCGATGCTGTTGTGGTGGCGGTGGGTCACTACCACGCTTGTAACATTCCAGATATTCCAGGTTTATCAGAGTGGAAACGTATATACCCTGGTCGAGTCTTTCATTCAAAGGCATATCGACATCCTGACAGTTTCAAGGATCAGAGCGTCCTGATAGTTGGAGCTGGTGTATCATCGACGGATATTGCCAAGGAGATTAGCCCTATCGCCAAAGTTGTGTATCAGGTCAGCCGCGGAGGACAATTCGACATTCCCGCGACATTCTTACCAGAATCTGTCCACCGAATAGGACCCATCAAGTCGTTCGATGCACTGGCCCCTCCAGGCTCTGATCCCGTGAACAAACCGATACCAGGGACTGTCAGTCTTGTTTCCGGAGAAACGTTGTGCAATATTGACAAGGTCATCTTGGCGACCGGATACCATGTCTCGCTGCCATTTCTGAGGAATCTTCATGCTGATGACGTCTCGGCAGAGGATGCCAACGATGTGGTCCTGGTCACGGACGGGCAACAGACGCACAATCTGCATAAAGACATCTTCTACATCCCGGACCCAACACTGTCATTTGTGGGCGCTCCTTACCACGTGGCAACGTTCTCGCTATTCGAATTCCAGGCAGTGGCTCTGGCAGCTGTCTACGCTGGCCAGGCTGCTATACCGAACGAGCAGGAAATGCGGAGGGAATATCGAGAAAGACTGTCCAAGAAAGGTGCCGGACGATCGTTCCACTCGCTCAAAGGAGAGGGCGAAGAAGTTGCCTATGTGAATGACTTGGTCAAGATGGTCAATGGAGAAAACAACACTCGAGAGCTCATGCAAGGCCATACCCAGAAATGGCACCGAGCGTACCAGTCACGCCTGGAGAGGCTGAAAGCTATGAGATTTGGCAATTACGAAGCCATCAATGCGACCCGTCAAACAGTCAACCTCGATTGTTTGTAGAATGAAGCAACCTAAAGTCCGGACCCATGGTCCGAGGTCCTGGATGGTGAAATAATCCCACTTTAGCTGAAACGATAGCAGCAGTGATATTGCGAGGTACCACATACTAGATAGCCTAGAAATGTGCAATGATTCATGTATATCATGCCCGATGAGAGGATCCAGGTGAAGCATCTGTGATACAGCATCGTCGCGGGTCGAATTCCTATTGTATGGGTCAAGCAAAGACAAGTCGTTTTTGTGTGTGATGCAGGCCTCCTCAGATTTCTTACACCACCTGTCCAGTCCGAACAGTGCAGGTGAGCTGATCATTGCCGTTCTGGTCACATGCCAGAACAAAGTGATGGTCGCAACGGCTGCGGGCATGCAGACACGTCAAGCTTGACCAGGCTTTCAAATGTCGTTCCCCGGGTCTAGCAGCGTTCCACCACGTGCATCAAATTCGACGGGCCCAGTGATCTCCCATGGCGGACGCCACCATCGTGTGCTGGAATCCGGATTTGATTTGGCTAGAAAAAGCGCGAGATCATAACAGATGGTGCATCAGCCCTGGCACTTCTAGATAAGCACCTCAGATTGGGTCGTAATCCTGGCCGCCAGATAGATAATGATTGCTGCCCAATGATCACGCGCACGTTGGCACATGATTGGGCCGCGGCGGGGCGGAGGACATGTTCGGTGGCTGCTTGACTGTTTTGTCCTTGTCTGGTCCTCGCTTCCTGGCAGCTGCACGTACGTTTGACAAATGGGATTGACAGGTTCTGGTGCGATGATCAGCAGGGGAAAGAAGGGGAAGAGAATAATTTTGGAGGTGGATGTTGGGTGCCGGACGAGTTTGGCAAGGCGGGGCTAGCGCAGAATGACGATAACACAACCTGCCCCGACTCTTCGTTATTATCCCTCATACACTCTAACCTTGTGCCACCACACTCTATTCCTCCGACCAAGAGCCGCAACATCCGCCCAACCTATTGCAGCGCTATCCTGCCAACGTGCCCATTCCTCTGACCTGATCTCGACAGGACACCGCCAGCGCAACACCCTTGCATGCCGCCTGGGCAATCACCCCCTGCCAACACCACGACTCGTTTCTTCCTGCTGCTGTCCGAGCTGCACCTCTCCACTAACAGTTCTTATCTGGAGCGATTGAAATGTCAGGCTCATGTCCTGTCGCGCTCCCGATGATTCCTCACCTACCGTCAAGCCTCTGGCCAGGTCGCGCACCCTCCCAGTCACTACACCGGTGCCGGGTATATCAGACCGCCATGCAAGACTACCAGCTGCTCAACTCCTGGTTAGAGCTATTACCTTTGGGCCGACATACGAAGATGACGAGGTACGATCGGTGAACTATTCTTCACCACGACCGACGACGGCTGTCGCAAGACGAGCGTCGTGGAAAAAGCAGGACGACATGGCGACTTCCCCTGCAGAGACGATTGTCGAGATGCCGCTCCTGCCATCACATGCCTCTGCCGCTCTCCCTTTTCCACTGCAGTCGGCCGACCTTTTCCAAAAACTTCCCATTCGACCAGCGCCGGCGCAGTCGTATATTTTTCACAATCGCAACTCGTCTACGGACAACCACGAGACGTCACCTCGACAAGCAGCCACCCCACCTCCACGAGGATCACTCAAACCTACTACGTCTTCGTCACACCTGGATATTCGATCCAGTCCGGAGGACATTCACAGTAACCCTGCTCGATCCCGATATCGATCCTGGCGACAGGGTAATGCGAAAATGGATGGTATGACCATTAGGGAATCACAGCACAGGACAATCTTGGATGACGGTACAGAAGTAGATCAGAGGATAGACGCCAAAATGCCAAAGCAAGAATTGGGCGCAAATGTGCGCAGTAGAAAGACAAGTCACTATCTTGGTATATTCAAAGACGAAGACACCCCACACCGTGCCAGGCCCGATGAACTTCCTAGACGGCCATCTACCTCCGGCTCCTCTGCCCGTAGCAGAGGCGATTCAACTTCAGGTAGGCTTTTTCACACCTTCTGTTACGTTTCTACTCACATTTGTCTAGAAGAAGAGACCCAGGATGAGCGCATTGCGACTCGAGAGCTCCCTGCCCGACAGAAGTACCCTGAACCTCCTCACCCGCCAAGACAGCCCTCTATCGGCAAAGAGCGTTCTCGTCCTCCAAAAGTCACTGAGAGACCACCTCAGATCATCCCCTCAAACCTACTCGAGGACATCCGCAATCATCAAAGGGTCATCACAAGCAAGCAACGAAAGGAGTCTCTGGACAGAGCATTAAGGTCGACTGCAGCCAAGGCCGGTAAAGAATTGCAATCTCTGAAAGATGTGCATCTCGAGACCGTTACACTGGAAGAGCACGACGAGGAGGATTCATCGGACAAGGAACACATCACTTCGGCACTTTATTACCCTCATCAAGGGCTGGCCAGTCGACCACCATTGGACGATCTACCTACCCCAGATGAAGAGAATGAAGCGACGGAGCTCAAAAATCTTCCCGCCGAGCCGCTGAAGAAGGTCCCTTCTCCACAAGACGACGATCGACAGGAACACGTCGAGATCGCACTGGTATCTGAGGAGGAAAAGCAGTTCCTGCAAGGCAATCTGCCTTCATCCCGTCACACATCTGAAGAAGATCTTGATCCTGGCTACTTGAAATACAATGACTCTTATCAGTCTGAATCTGAACTCAGCTCGGGCTATGAGTCTTCAGTCGTTCATGAGGACGACTTGACTCCGACAGCTACGCCGAAACAAGGTAGCGGCTTTCCTGAACGCTTGTCCGATGCTGCCGGGATCAAGGGTCATAGGAAGCAGCCTTCCGTCGGCGCTGTGGAGTTGAAACCTTTTGACCATCAAGTGGGAGGGCACACGACTGTCTACTCCTTCTCACGACAGGCCGTATGCAAACAGCTCAATAGCCGTGAAAATGAGTTTTACGAGACTGTTGAGAGCTTTCATCCAGAGCTCCTTGAGTTCTTGCCTAGGTACATCGGTGTGCTGAACGTGACTTACACAAAGCCCAAGTCACGAAAGAGAAAGCCAGACGCGACCAACGGTGACCAAGAGCAAGCCTATGCTACTGACTACGGTCAAGAATCAAATGCAGAATTCAGTGACGCGCCGGACTCTCAATGCCTTGAGTTACCGAAGAAACCGGCGAGGGTCTTCAGCCAATCGCAAAGACGCACACCAGTGCCTCAGGTCCGCTTGAACAACAATACACATCTGTTGCCTGCCGGTCTGTTTGGTCGACCCAAGCCGCCTTCACCCGATGTCAGCGACAAGTCGCTGGATCCAAATTGGATAGAGATGTACAAGCAAAAATTTGGGGACTCGCCACGAGAGTCGTCTGACATGGAAAAGCGCGACTCGTCTATAGGATCTACAGGCGGTCGACTCCCACCCAGTCGTGGCACCACTACGGTCAACATTGGCCTGCAGAAACAGGTATTCCGAGATGTCTTCAGCCCGCCTGTGATTCATCGCCATGAACGCAAAGCACGTGGACGTAATTTTCGGTCACTCAAGCGCTCTGCCAATACTGACCTTCGTGAGAAAGACATGCCACCCGTGCTTGCTGAACGACGAAGCAGCGCGGATGTACTGGCTTTGGGTAAGGAAAAGGCGATCCCGCATGAGACACGCCGACTGGCGCTGCGTAATAGCTCAGGACTAGACCCAATCGCCAGCTCACTTCAAAAAGGATCACCTATCGAGCGCCTGAAGACTGAACACGATTCTCGCAACCTCGAGCATGAATCTGCCGATGATCGTCTCGAGCTGAATGGAAAACCACGCAAACCACTTCGTCGTCGTCATTCTGGAGGCGGTCTTCGTCGGAAGAAGGCTGCCGAAGTTGATGGCACAAGGGGTGATCTCGAGTATCACGAAGAAGACGGCTATCGCGGCGATATCGAGGAAGCTGTCTTTCCGATTGAAGATCTGGCATCTCCTAGCTTGCCGAGTGCGAAATCTGTTCCTTTGCCTCTTGGTCGGTCTCCTCATTCACACTCGCCTTCGCTGAACGGTCGTCCGAAATCTCCCGCTCATGCTCGCTCACCTGCATTGCCTCTAGGATCCACTCAATCACACGCATCTGCGCAGCGCTCTCCAGCTCTAAGATCTCTTGGACCTGCCATCGACCTCAAATCACCGCCACTTCCATCTCCAGAAGGTGATTCTACTGGCCGTATCGAGCACTTCATTCTACTGGAAGATCTGACTGCGGGTATGCTCCATCCTTGTGTGCTCGACCTGAAGATGGGAACCCGTCAATACGGAATCTACGCCGACTCTGCCAAGCGCAAGTCTCAGCAGCGCAAATGTCGGAACACTACGTCCGCCAACCTCGGTGTCAGAGTGTGCGGTATGCAAGTCTGGAACGTGATCAGTCGCAACAATCTCTTCGAAGACAAATACTATGGTCGCGACCTCAAAGCCGGCCGAGAATTTGAAGCAGCGTTGAAGAGGTATTTCTTTGACGGCATCGGTCATGCCCAGGCCGTGCGACACATCCCGACCCTACTCAACAAGCTCGCCGAGCTCGAACTATTCATCAGGCGTCTGCCCGGCTACCGCTTTTACGGCACAAGTCTCCTTCTCATCTACGATCGAGGCGCCACCAAGGACGAATCTGACAGCTCTGCCTCCACTTCTGCGCACGAGAGCGGCAGTGAGAGCAGCTATCGCGGCTCCGAGACCAACGGCCACACCAACAAGCGATCCGGACGAAGGGGAAGGGAGCTCCAGGTCAAGCTCGTAGATTTCGCCAATTGCGTGACGGCAGAGGACAGGGAGGAGCTGGCGAACGCACCATGCCCGCCGAGGAACGTCGATGGAGTTGACAGGGGATACCTACGAGGGCTGCGAACTTTGAGAAAGTACTTTGCCAGAATTTTGGAGGGGCTGACGGGCGAGAAGCAATGTGTCGGTGCCGATGATGAGGAAATGGAGGGGGAAGTCAGCACTTGAGACATCAAGTCACGGCATGGAAGAAAAGGCGGCGTACATCAAGAATGGTGGCAAATGGTGGGAATGCCGATGAAGTCACGAACCTGAGCTGGACTTTCTCGGTGAATGGGTGCTTAGATGGAGGTATACAGGCTCGCTAAGCGTGGCGTTGGTGGTTACTGTCTTTGTTTCGCAGCGAGATACCAATAGTTGAATGCATGGGATGACTTAGATTTAGACCTTGAACTGGACCGTACGAATGGACGGAAGGCCAAAGAGCTCTATACAGTCTGTGCTAGCTGCACTCGCTAACAGGGCTCGGTATGAACATGGATAAGATTGGTTGACAAACCGTGACATTTGGATTGACGTCGGAAAGCAGTTTCGTGGGAAGACCTGCCCCACAAATTGATGTTTCAGCAGACAAATTACACTTCGGTTTGGGAGCTTCTCTCTACCACCACTGACGAGTGGAAAACTTACCATCGCGGCGCATTATCATGAATTCATTCATCACCTCTTTCTCTCGGCCATTACTGTCGCTGCGTTCAAATCTATTTACACAATCAAGACTTAACCATTCATTCACATACAGACCATCTGGACCGACCGAAACCTTCCGCCTGTACACAACTATGCCAGAATCATGCCCCTTCATCCTCCGCGAAGGTCTCCAACTCCGCGGTAGGAGCAACAGAGTCTACGAAATCGAAAGGATTCTTGAGCAGAAAGGCCAATCGTATGAAAGACGGGTCTGCCTGGCAACGTTTGTGATCCTGTGATGTAGCATCACTTCCAAAAGAACTGATTTTATCGCAGATCAGGGGATCGTAGATACGTTCTCAAAAATGGAAATGCTGAGACATTCGACTATCATGTCGAGGTTGAAGGCTTGTTGCATGCATCTCAGTATGTCCGAACGCACTGCGACATTGTTCCAGAGCGTTGCGTTTTTGTATTTGATTACATGGACCAGCACCTGCTTTGCCCAGAATATTTCGAGCTACCCATCGAAGAAAGGACTAGTGTTCTTTAAAAACGTGCTGCGCGGCATAGCTGATCTGCACAAACACGATATCGTTCACACTGGTAAGGCAGTCCACCTGTGAGTCTGGTAGTGAGACTGATTGAGATAGATATCAAAGCGACGAATGTTATGGTCGACTGGATCATCTCTGAACCTCAAAGGAGGGTTGGACAGACCAAATTGATCGGCATCGACGACGCCGGTGTGCTGCACACTGGCGAAGTATTTCGCGGAGCCCAGCTTGGCAATCAGCTCTGGCGATCTCCTGAGGCGCATGCAGAAGGTCCAGTCACCAAAGCCTCTGATATGTTTTCATTCGCCATCCTGTGTATCTATGCAGTCATGAAGACCATCATCTTCAACGTCTCCGAAGCAGACTTGATGGAAGGGAAGGTCGAGCCACTTGCTGTCATCATTGACAAGCAGATGTCCTATTTTGCCGACGAGGAGTCATTGCAGGCCTTCTACGAAAGGATTGGCGACAGCAAGTGGAAGCCTGTGTTCGAAGTAACCTGGGCTGGCTATGACAAAGAGCACCTACGCCAACCTTGGACGACCGGAGTTATGGACCCGCTCTTCAAAGACTTCGTAGCGAAGCTCACCAGCTTTGACCCGGACAAGCGAATGACTGCCGACGAAGCATTGCGACATCCATGGATGGCATTTGTTGAATGAAACGGCTCTACCCTGGAGAATCTACAACTTGAAGCCCCTGTTGAGGAACCGGTCTAGGACACCTTTTGGATCGTACTGTTTCTGGATCTTCTTCAATCTTGGCAAAGACTTCCCTCCGCCATATCCTGGATAAATCCGCTCGCCCTTGGCCGCATCATTCATGTAGCGGAACGGGTACGAGAGACCCTTGGCCTCGGCCGCCTTGTTGAGACGATCAATGAAACCGTCCGCGATCTGCCTGACAAGTTTGTCATCACTGGAATTCTCCCACTGCGCGGTGAACAGAGCAGCTGCGATTCTGTTAGCTCCTGTTTGCGGCTTGTGATTGGAAATAATACTAATGAAAGGACCACCTGCTGGACCCGGATCAATGGCATCACCACCAGCGTCCTTTGCTGCTTGGAGCCACTGTCTCGTTATCGGCTGGATTGCCAATGTGACCGAACTGTTTGTCTTGTCGTATAATGTTGCCAGCTGGCGGGGGACAGTGTCGGTGAATGTCTTGTTCAGGATGAACACAGACTCTGGCGAGACCATGATCGTCGTTGAGGTAAAGAGACGTCGCGATGCCCTTGACGAATAAGTCTCGATATCTGTGTCAGCTGTGTAAGACACGAAGTTTGGTTGGACACTGGTCGTGGACAGCACAGAGGTCAATGCTGAGAAGTTCGAGAAGGCTGCTGGTGCCGGATCTCCACCATCGTAGAAGAACACGTTGGCACATGAGACTGCTCCAGTGGTCGGGTCGATGATAATGTTGGGCGCGATGGCAGTCTTTACATCGGACGAACCGCCTTCTGGCTGCGTGTATGCACTGATGGCATCTAGAACGCCGTCACACTCGCCTGGGGCATACGAAACCGAACCGCCATAGATTTGCGTGGCTGGGATTGTTTTCGGGTCGAACCTGGTGACGATTCCGAAATGGTTACTGCCGCCTTTCAGTGCCCAGAAAAGATCTGGATTCTCGTGTGTGTTTGCGTTGACGATCGAGCTATTCGTAAGAACGACTTCATAATTGATGATGGAATTGAAAGACCAGCCGTATTGAGAGCCGAAGAAGTTTATCCCCCCACCAAGCAGAAGCCCGCCGGGAGAGAAGCGCCTGCCAGCAACAGCTTTCCCGAATGGCGATGTGTACTCATACACATCCCCCCAAGTCAGTCCGGGTCCTATCTGGACCACAGTGTTATTCTTGATCTGTGTTTTTTGATTGAACTTGGACATCGAGATCAGGACGCCATTATCGACTCCATTGGAAAGAGGCACCGGCATGGGTGCAAGCCAGCATACAATTTGCTTTCGACGGCTTCATTGGGACACAGGCGATCAAGAAGGTTCCATCTTTTCTCCGACCTATCGCCCAGTATTTCATCCCTGCACTTCGAAATATCGGCAAGCACCACCGGTCGGCCGAGAAGGCGGCAGTGCCTCTACTGACAAGGCGCGAGTTTAATGACGAGAAGGCGCTCGACTTGCTCTACTGGATGGCACAGGACGCCAAAGCGGATGAACAAGACAAGAAATTTCTGGCCAGTATATTACTCAAAGTCAGCTTCGCTGCTATTCACACAAGTGCCGCTGCTCCTTCACAACTGGTGTACGACTTGTGCGCCATGCCTGAGTATATTGAGCCGTTACGGCGAGAGGTAGAGTCGGTGCTGGGCAGTGATGGCAAGGTCGACAAGCGTGGCTTCAACTCGATGATCAAGCTTGATAGTATCATGAAGGAGTCTCAACGGCATAATCCTTTATTGCTAAGTGAGTATTACAACCAGGGCCGACTTGGTTATGATGCTGATGCCCACAGTCACGTTTGAGCGTGTGATACATGAAGATTACAAGCTATCAGACGGATTTATCATTCCTGCACACACCACTATCGGCATTCCTACCGCAGCTCTCAACATGGATCCTGAACTTTATCCCGACCCTGAAGTCTTTGATGGCTTCCGCTTCGAGAAGATCAGACAACACGGCGATGCCATGTCAGCCGCTCGCGCACAATATGCCGCCAGTAATTCGTCAAGCATGTCCTTCGGCTTCGGTCGTCATGCTTGCCCTGGTCGCTGGTTCGCAGCCAATGAGATCAAGGCCATCATGGCGCATTTGTTGCTCAACTACGAGTTCAAATTCCCGCCCGGAGTGACGGAGAGACCGAAGAGCATTCCGGTCGAGACACAATACTTGCCAGACCATTCGGCGAAGATCATGTTCAAGCGACGACAGCAATAGTGAGTCAGTACGGGGCATCGGTATTCAGCAGGCAAATGACTTTCGCTGCCATCGAGTGCAGTGAAAGTGACGCTGTCCCCGCGCCGCAGACTCGACTCAAGATGCATTCTGCTCTGAGCAGCGTGTCTACTCTAATGGGCGGCGAAGGTGTTCATCTTCCTTCTTTTGTATTGACTGATGGGTAGTCAGCTCATGCTTTGAAGGCTTCACAACGCTCGCCAAGAAGGAATGGTATTGTATTCGTTGCCTAGGGATACGGTTCAGCAGATGTCAGCATGATTCCGTGATCTGTGCAACCTTGATGATGAGCTGGCTGTCTGTTCCCTCTAATTTTTACTGCAATTTGAACTTTCTATGAAAAGCAGAATATCCACAATGTCGACTTTGAAGTGAGATTCCAGAAACCCCCTAGACGTTGTCGTTTTGTCTACGAGCCTCGCAAAGCCGCACTTTTGATCATCTGTGGCATTCTTGTGTCATCCAAGCCACGGAATAGCAGCTTCACCTCCCTTCTGAACTGGAGCTTGGTCCACAGCCTAGCCATATTCCGATCAACATCAATGAACCACTCACTCGGGGGGGGGGCATTCGACTAGACCTGTCCCAGATACACATCGGCATACATATCCCCACTGTTTCCGCCACTGACATCTATCATTGCTTGTCGGGCACAGGGCCGGTGATAGACCATGATCATTCCTTCTGAGACCTTCTCGCCCGACCTGGACGGCTGGTAGTATCCAACGTTCTACTCATCCAGGAGACATGTTATGACGGCAGTGCTTGTGGTCTGAGCAGCCCTGCTCTCGACGGTTTCATCGGCAATGGCTATGTGAGGTACGTGGACCCGATAGCTGAAGAGAAGACTGAATGTGATCTCTCCTTGGGATGGCGGCAGATGTCCATCTGAGCATAATAGCCAGTGCAGATGAGGTGCTTCAGCATTCAGCACGGGTAATCACGACGGGCTTGATGTACACACTAGACATCATACAGCGTCCCATTGAGGCACGCATGAAACGATCAAGCTGCCCGTCGGTCATGGCCCAATCTGGACGGCCGATGCACTACTCAACCGCCTGATGGATCTTTTTGTATGATTCGGAGAGACTGACTGTGCAAGAACATGAGAATAGGAAGTATCAAGCAAGTAGTCAATCAGAAGGAAACGCACTTTTCAACTCCCCAGCAGAGATACAGCGGTTGATACTGTGACTGTTCCTCGCGAAAGTGCTGCACTTTGGATTATCGGCTTGATCGTCGTAGTCGTTCCACCCGCCACTCTTTTCTCGTTTTTTCGACTGCGACGATTTCCCGGTCCCAAGCTTGCAGCATTCTCGAGATTATGGATGCTCAAATGCGTATTCAATAAAGACCTACACTTGCAGTTGAAAGCTGCGTGTGACAAACATGATGAGCTAGCCGGTAATTGGTTGTACACAGGTCGCACGACTGATGTCGAGACAGGACGAGTGATCCATATCAGACAGGTCAGATGCCTCGATTATACCGAGTACCCAAAGGATTTGCCGGACGCAAGATACTGCTCCCAAACATCCTCAAAAACGCTGACCAAGTCATCCGGCAGGGGTCCCTTCCCGCAAGCCTCAAGATTACCCTCCATCTGTTCGCTACTCGATGCACCCAGGATGACGCCATCGTCAGCGCCAAGGATCGAGTGATTCATCAACCACCTCAAGGTGGCCTCACGGAGCTTAATCCCATGCTTGTCCGCAGCAGCAGTAAGAACATCATGCAGGCGCAAGGAGTCGTCGTTGACGTAGATGGTCTTGAACACGGCCATCTCGTCCATACGACTTCCCACTGGAGGCAGCCTGAGCTCTGAGGTGGGGCGCGAGAAGTACCCTCCCGCAAGAGGACTGTAGCCGTAGAACGAAATCCCATGCCGTCTCAACGTGGGGAACAGTGCCTTCTCACCTGCGCGGACGAGGGGGTTGTAGCCACCCTGATAGACGGAGGGGAGGACCCAACCGTTCTGCTTGCACGTGTTGACGATCTCTTCGACCTCGTCTGCTCGGAAGTTGGAGACGCCGAACCGGCGGAATTTGCCTTGCTGATAGAGGGTGTTGATTGCGCGGCATGATTCCTCTAAAGGTGTTTGTCGGTCCGGTCCATGGAAGTAGTAGATATCAACCTGTGATTGCTTGAGTGCTGCTAGAGACGCGTTGCAATTGGAGATCAGCTTGTCTTGGGTAAGTGACCCTGGCATGAAGCCCGGACACTTGGTCTGGATAGCGAATTGCTGTCGAGCTTCGGGAATATCTCCGAGAGTCTCTTCACTTTTGCCAGCATTGTATACACGAGCTGTGTCGAGCTCGTGGACCTTATGTTTCATGCAGGTCTGCAACAATGATCGCAATTGGTCCGCTGTGGCAAGCTTGATTGAGCCACCAGCGACGCTGGCGCCCATCAGGCCAGCGATGATCTTGACCATTTTGAGATCGTATCGAGGGGATGATGTGAGATACTGGCTGTGCAGGTGTTGCAAGACGTTTTCGGGATAGTCCAACGTGAGGATCAGGGTGCAAAATGAAGCTTATAAGAGCGTAAGACCACTTCGGCTAGCACAAAAGTACGTGGTACTGCAGGATCTCGTCAACGCTTTCAATACGATAGGAGGTACCGATTGATCTGCGCAAACTTGTCTAATGCTTCAAGTCGGAGTACGGTCAACTTGGTCGAGAATGCTTCGGTGGATCTGTGCCTGGTCCAAAGCTTGAGCAAGAATTACGATGCGTCGTTCACCGTAATCTGGTTGGTGTAAAAAATGTCAAGCGACAGTGAAGAGCACAGGCTGGAGGCAATCTGGTCATGAACATGTGCTTACCGTGGGTGGGTCCACCGCGGGCACTATCGTCGATTGAGCCAAGCGACGGGCTAGGGGACCACCCACTCCGTGGCAAATCTTGAGCGACTCAAGCCTTGCACGAATCTCAGCAGCGTGGCAAAAATTGATCAGATCTAAACTCAATCTAGCACAGTCCCCAGACTTCAACGCCAACCCCGTTGTCCTGCCATGTCCCAATGCACGATAGTGTCTTCCTGTCAGGGCAAAAACAAAATGACCCTTGCCTATCCGCGCGTCTATCATGTACTAATCTAGCTTTTGTACTGTAACGAGGTCATGTTACCCGATCTGCACATCAGGCCTAAACGATTGCATCTCCTGCTCCAGCGTTCCTAGGCGTCCATCGGCGAGCCTGAAGTTCTCATAGGGCACTTTACACTTCTCTTGGGCTGCCTTGTTGCCGAGTCCGGCGGTCATGGAGCGCAGATCGGACAGATGAGAGAGGGCGAGATTGGCGTACATGTCGACAAACTCGTCGGCCGTGTCGACGCCGTAGTCATCGAAGCCTGCCGAAGAAGTGGTCTCAATGGTGCGGTTGGCGAGGATGCTCGACGTTTCGTTGAGACCGAGGACGAGCTTGATGACGATGGAGGAGAGGAGGGTGAGATGTGTCGAAGCTTTGGTGCATTGAGGGCAGAGTGTAAGGGTTGTGAGTGAGGCGATGTGGCGTTTGAAGTCCCGGAGGAAGCGGAAGAGTTCATTGGCCTGAGCCCGTTCCTTGGGACTCGAGTGGGCGCTCTCGAGCAGTTTCAGGGCCGTCGAAAGGCAGCGGTGTTCACTGTGAGACTTGCTAGAGTGCTGTGTACTTGCACGTCGTTGCGGCCCAAGTCCCCGGCGGGTCATCCGAGGACTATGAATGGACGACATGGAGGAAGAAGACTCCAAGTGGAAAGGGCTTGGGGGAGGTGCCTGTGCGGCCAGTCTACTCGATGACGATGGTCGATGCTGGTGCGGTTTTGAAGGCCACGATATCTTGTCTGTCGTCGCCGACAGCATTGGCGCCTGTAGCGCTATACCGATCGATTGTCCGGTCATGGAAGAATTGCATACTTATCCGATCTCTGGTGAGTCTGGTAATGCAAACAAAGCGTCAAATTCCACATTCATGTTGAGTGATGTCACATCAATGTTCGCAGTATTGCCACTCTCGTCGGACAGGCTGTCGAAAGCGGAGAGGGGAGTATCGAAGGTGGGGAAGTTATCGACCATGAGCTGATCCGGCCATTCTTGATCTGAGATGGTAAAGTCGATGTCATCAATGGATGAGATGTCCATGGCGGACCTGGTAGTAGGTGAGAACAATGCTGCATCCTTGGGAGATTGTGAAAGCTGCTCCTTTGATATTGTTGTGGCAGGCCGAGATGTATCTTTTGGAGTGGCGAGGGATTCTGTAGAGCTTGTACTGCTATTGCTCGAAGATTTCTGCTGGGCTTCTCGCTTTGAGGAGACTAGAGGCCAAGAGTGTTGTATGAAGCTCAGGGCAAGAGCTCATGAGTCTGACGCTGAGAATGAGCGACTTCAGGTGAAGCTCGATGATCTGGAGGAACGGTTCAGGGGCATAGAGCGAGCTCTTCAAAGCCAACGACAACATGTCGAATTATAGATACATGCTTTTTTCATTGGAATACCTTCTATCCTATGCCGTGAGAATTCCATCATCTTCTATGATCGCGGTGGTGGCTATGTAAGGACAAGTCATATGTGCTCGAGATACGGACAGCAGTAGAATCGCCATGCCGGAGCTCTTCGATGTTCTTGAACAAGCGTCCGTAGGCGATACATCGCCGTGAGAAGTCTTGGGAAAGAGTCTGGATATCGTCCTCGAATTGTCCCAGATGTATTTTGCGTCGAGTGCTGAGATACGTCGGAACGTTGTGTCTTGAACAGTGATAGAGCCGGAGCAGTGTTCTTGCCAGACACCATCGCTGGCCACTGAATTGACTTGGAACGTCCACCAGCTCTTCGAGTCTAGTATACGACTATCACGACTCTGTAGACGTAGCTGCAACTCGATCGGCAGCCTGTTTTCTTAAAGGACCAGGGCATTGCTGAATGACACTTTGCTGAGTCTGTATTCACGCTCGTGACTCTCATCGCTAGCGCTGATTTGCTGACAAGCCTCAATTGCCATTGAGAGATAGCCAGCGCCAGGGAAAACAATTTCGGACTGCACGACATGGTCTCAAAGCCATGGCAGCTGTGCGACGCTGACAAGACGCCTCCAGGTAGGCGAAATATCATCGCCACCCAGAACTCGTGCTCCCGAAAGGTCGTGTGTAGGATGCGATCTAAAGCGATGCTGCTTGTTGATTCGTGGTCCCATTCAGTACGATGTTGCATGATTCCAAGGATAGGACGGTAGGTCTGTGAGGACTTGATGCTGCTCGATTGTTCTTCCTACACTGTTCACTGCTGTCAGATCGACGGCGTATCCTTTGTTCACTAGGAAGCAAGCTAGTCCGTGCATAGCAGACCCTCAACACATAATCGCCACAACTTCTCTGGTGAAGTAGCGTCTCCAGGAGCTATGCAGCTCATGCCAATGATGGCAATATCATCTGGCCGAGCCGCCATATTGCTGCATACGATGAGTTCCCTCCGGGTGTATAGGGAAGACTAATGATGTACAGATGGCTGAATCACTTCATAGCTGTCATGTGTGAAGATATGTCCTGGAATAACGAAAAGCATACGAAAAGGAAGACTTATCCTTGTTTTGAGCAATACACAAGATCTGCGATACTTGCCAAATCAGCGCTACTACATTCCAGATCATATCCTGCCCAGTCCCTGCCACCTTTTCACGGCTGGCCTGATGGTTTGCGTGCATATCGTCGTCCTGATTCGCACGGCCCAATGGACTTGATCGCAGCACACCCTAAGCAGACATGAGAGTGCTTGTGCGAGTCGTCCGACCTCTGATTGGCCCGGCCTCTGACCAGCTGGGAGCTCCGAGATTGGCAGGAATCGCGTGGACGGTGGTAGGCAGGCATAGCACAGAGGCTGTGATAGTAGAATCGAGAACATTGTGCCGTAGCTTGACATTGTATTGATATGTGGTCCTGTCGATTAATTGACGGAGAAACAAGGTAAAAGACGGCGAGCACGCGTCGCGGAGTGAATGACGGGGCAATTTCGGCATGGGGAGCAGGATCCTAAGGGGTGACGGCATTGATTTCCAGGCTTGTTTTTGACCCTGAGTACCTGCTCAGCATCAAATACTACAAAGACTTGCATATTGTGTGAACGAATTGTCCATCAGCAGGCGTTCCATTTCGCTCTTGAAAATGGAGATCAAAACCTCAAATCCTCCACTCTCTCTCCTCGGAAGCGCAACACACCGCCGACAGATTGCAGCAAACTCTGATCGTGGAAGGCGAACCGAGACGCACTTGCCGCTGTTGCCAAAATGATTCCCGAAGTCCAACGAGAAAGACCCAATATTGATGACAGAGGGGATGCAAGGTTCGCTGTCTGCGAATGTGGCGAAGGGAAAGGTAAGGTCTGTATGGTCAGGCAGAGAGTCTGCCAGCGTGTAAGCGTCAAGTATCTGCTTTCTTGTCATTGCGGCCAATGAGTCTCGGACGGCCTGCGCTGGTACACTCAGAGGTGTCTCTGGCGCAACGATTTTTTTGAGTGGAACACTAGTCGTGTTCATGACCACAACATTGCCGACATAATTGGCGGGCAAGTCGGTTGAGAACATCCCGCGGCCATCGACTGTGCTGCAGAGGACGGCTTCCACATCTTCTGCCACATGGTCTGCCTGGAATCTAGCTCTCATGGTAGCCTGCCAGAGGAGCGCCATCAAAGCGTTATTGGCAGTCAGGCTCTGCGCAACGCCGCCATCCTGTTCCTTCGAGGCATCCGCTCTCGTGGATGTCTAGACGGAGGTCTATGAATTTGTTTGACACGCTATTCGAGGCATCGGTGGAGCGAGGAATCACCAGTTCTAGCCCGCCACGCGGTGATTGACTCGATGTTGCTTTCGCAACTCGGACGTGACCAGCTAGTAATGGCATGTCGTGTCATGGCAGGTTTCCTGCAGTGATGTCTCTAGGTCCCGGTGAATATCAGAGACCTGCTCGTCATCTTTCGACCCAACAATGTAAAGCATATGAGCGTAAATTCGAGGCATGATGTTGTCGAATGCCGGCAAAGGTATGATTGAGGCTCCATCATCAATGTTGGTATTGGTTGTATGATCATTGACTTTGATAGCTCCGTTTCTCACTCCCATTGCTGGTATTTGAGATTGCCATGAATAGAGATGGTATCGTTCAATTTCACACAGCCTTGTATGTCTTGGCTACTGCGGTAAGCATGTATTTGCCCACTACCACAAATGGTCCCGGCGTTTTCCTGTTCGGGAGTCTTAGTCCAACCCTTCACAACATGACAGCCTCAATTCTGATTTCCTGTTTTTACCATTGATCCTGCTCATTCAATGAATGATTGCTATCCTTCGATCAGTGACTTGCATATGGAGATTGTCAGTCCAATGGCTCGGCCGGTATGGGAGGACCTCGCCGCTTCTTCTCTAATAATCAAAGTTATGTTTGGGGTTGCAGTGGGGCTTGTGATATTGGCGACTCAGTCCTTGGTCTACAACCTATGGTTGCATCCTCTTGCAAAGGTCCCCGGTCCGTTCCTGGGCCGGATATCGCTGGTAATATAATTGAGCAACCCTTTCCATCTGCGCTAATCGCAGGCAGCTATGGAGATTCTGGCATTCGATGAATGGCCGTTATCATCGAGCGATCGAGAGCCAACATCGGAGGCACGGTAGGATAAGCACCTACCACTCACTGGCACAACTCTGATCATGGCAGGTCCTGTATTTCGAGTGTCTCCAAATGAGCTATCATTCGCCTCAGTGTCATCTTGGAAAGCAATCTACGGTCCGCCAGCAGCAGGGCAAGAATTACTGTATCAAAAGCGAATTCTATGACGTCTTTGCAGCTGGATATGACTCCAAATGTATTGGTAGCGAGCGGGACCCGTGTAATCATGCGCAGATGAAGAAGAATCTCAGTGCAGCATTTTCAACAAAGGCCTTGCTCGACCAAGAGCAGGTCATAAGAGCTTGCGTGGATGACATGCTAGCCAAAATCAAAGTAAAGGGCTCTTCTCCGGATGGACTCAACATGACGCACTGGTACGAGATGGTTGCTTTCGACATTCTAGGTGAAATGGCTTTCGGAGAGTCCTTCCACTGCATCCGAAACGAGGCACCACACTTCTGGTTCGAGATGCTGACCGAATATCTCTTCTTCATAACGCTTGTTGACAATCTCCGGCGCTACCCAGTCTTCATGGCAATCGGCGGGCTCATTGCTCCTCTTACGGCTGGCATACAAGAACGCAATCACAAGTACAGCCGCGACCTGGTGCAGAGGTGAGAAGAGATCGATTCGCCCTCGCTCATGATACTGATACAGCAGTAGGCGCCTCAGTAAAGGATTCGGACGCAAGGATTTCATGTCCAACATTGTCAGTAAGGTCAAGGATGGTGCAGTTTCATTGGAAGAGCTCACAGCACATTCTGCAACGCTAGTGTAAGCATGGAACAGAATGCAGACTACGTGTATGCTAACGCAACGTAGCGTGGCGGGTGGCGAAACAATCTCTACCTTTCTGGCTTCCACGACTTACTACCTATGCAAGAACCCGGACTGTCTTGAGAAGCTACAGAAGGAGCTTCGAAGTCGCTTTACGTCTGTGGACAATATCACAGCTAATGCAGCAGGACAACTCCCGTATCTGCAAGCCGTTATCCAGGAAGGTCTGCGTATTTTTCCACCGGGATCTCAAGGTTTTCCACGCCTGTCTCCGGGTCTTGACATAGGAGGATTATGGGTACCGCAAAATGCAGGTCACTCAAACCACCGTTGCAACTACAAACTGACATGCGATACAGACCGAGATCTACACATCCGCCTGGACAGTCACACATGATGAAGCCTACTTCCAGGAGCCGTACTCGTTCAGACCAGAGCGTTGGCTGGATAAGGAGAACAGCGATGTACGAGAAGCCAGTCAGCCATTCTCCCTTGGACCACGAGGCTGTATTGGCCGCAAGTGAGTGGCTACTGCTCTGTTCCGACTCATTGTAGCTGACTAACGCTCCCAGCTTTGCTATGGTGGAAGCAAACCTCATACTTGCGACGATCCTCTTTGAGTTCGATATTGAACTAGTAGATCCGAAGCAAGAATGGGAGTCCAAATGCCACATGCATGTCAATTGGCTGAAACCAGAGACTTGCCCGTCAGATTCACGGCCAGAGGCCCTAACGTATGATGCCGAAGTTCCCGAATAGGCAGAACTCCGTATCAATCCATACCACGTCTACCTCTACCTTGGATTGTTCTTGATTCCTTCATGACCTGCCTTGCGACCTAGTGATTCGTTTCTGTCCTGCTTACACCGAAATATGACCACCATCACTCCGACCACAGCTGGTCCTTCCCTGAGAGGCAAAACTGCCTTGATAACAGGGGCAAAAGCAATCTCGCATTACTGAAGCGCTGGCATGCTGATCTCGTCTAGGTGGAAGTTCAGGCATTGGTCTTGCCACTGCAAAGATCTTTTCCAGCAGGGGCGCTAGAGTGCTGAATCTAGATGTCAATGCACCAACAGAAGATCTGCCAGCCGAAATCGAATACGTGCGGTGTGATCAATCTTCGTGGTCGGAGCTCGGGGATGCATTCGACCTGGCGACGACTGTGAACATCGCTGTAGCCAATGGCGGTATCAGCGAGTATGTGAACTACTTTGACGATACTTAAGCTCGAATTGCCTTCTCAGGCTATATTTGACGTCAATTTCAAGGGGAGCATCAACTTTTGTAAGCTTGCTCTATCACGAATGAGGCAGCAAGGGAATGGGGGAAGTAAAGTCGTGGTAGCGAGCGCTACTGGTCTGGCTCCAGAGCATTCACTGCCTTTATACAGCTCATGCAAAGCAGCAGTAAGAAGACCATGAGCAGCAACATGGCCATTGCTGATGAAGTCCGTCAGATGTTGGGTCTGGTTCGTGTCTCACGGTCAGTGACTATGAGAGACAATGTCACTATCAACGCCGTAGCACCAGCAGCCACCATTTCAAATCAGCTGCCAAAACACCTTGCTGCCCCGATCATTGATGCTGGTCTCCCTGTGAGCAGCGCGGACCATGTCGGATGGGCAATCTATCATTCAGCCACGGCTCACCAGAGTAAAGACGTAGAATCGTACGGGAAGGACGACGATTCCGATGTGAGATCGGGGAGATGGCAGGGAAGGACCATCCTCACATTGGGTGACACATGGACAGAAACCGAAGAACCTCTGGCCGAGCTGAAGCCGCACTGGTTTGGCAAGGAGAACTGACTACCCCAAAGAAGCTAATCTGTAGTAGTAGTTATTCGGTCAAAACCTCCGCTGCTGTGTCTCAGCGAAATGACTAAGCATGAATTTCCAGATTGGGTTGACGCCGAGCTTCGGAGCCTCGTCTTTTCTCCCATCACCCGGTCTGGGAATCATTCGAGTGGTAAACAGAGGTTGACGACGTGGACGTCCCCGCTTCCACGGCCTCTATACCGGGACACGAGCGCGGGACCTTCATGACCTTCTCCGAGGGGCCCAGGGCGTGTCTAGGCCGTAGATTCGCGCAGGCAGAGTACGTCGCTTTCTTCGCGGAGGTGTTGAGGGGGGCGCGGATCGAGCTGGCCCCTGGCGTGAGCAGGGAGGGGACGGAGAGATTGTATCGGTGTTGTAGCGCGGAGAGTCCGATTAGTTTGCAGCCTCCTGCTAGTATCAAGTTGAGGTTGGTGAAGAGGGAGGTTGACTAGTGCGCCCAAAGGAGTCAAGGTATGATGAGGGAGTCAGGAAAGGGGGGCCGAAAGAGAGAGCGTAGTGAAGATTGGTTTGCTATGTTGGTGGGGTAGCTATGTAGCTGGGTATCATTCATTTGGTCTGCCGCTCTTGGGATGCGACGCCTTTCTTCATGCGGTCGGCGGGGTCGATCGATGTCAGCCCTTCAGATCTCGTCGCAGCATCTCAAGAATCCTCTCCTTATCGATAACCTCTTCCTGCGGTGCATGCGCTCTAAAGGTACCGCCGTCCAATCTGCCTTTTTGACCGACTGTCGCGTTCACGCTTCGAACAATCTGAGCCACATCTGCATCTTTGAATCCCTTCTCTAGCGAGTTTTTGTACTCGGTCTCGGTAACAAAGGTCTCAGGCAGGTGGTCTTGGTCGTAGTCAAGTGCGTATATCGTTGGAAATTCCAGTATGTGTTGACTACTGAGGCATTCGGTAATTGTTGAAGAAGCATCGAGAGGGATGAGTACCGTCTTGGATGTTACGCTGCGTGGTACGTGGAGGTAGAAGTGCCGCTGGAATACTGTATCTCGACTTTTGGGGCTGCTGCTTACGTCGTCCGGACCTGTTGGCTCGGCCACTTGAATCCCAGGGGTATCTTCTTCGTGTGGAGTCTCTGGTACCGGGTGGATCTTGAATGCCGAGTCTTCGTCCGCCACCTTGCCTGCTACCACAGCGTTTTGCACGAGCGGTGCTTGTTGCGTCTGCACCTCCCTCGCCTTTCCGACGTGTTTCGTTTCCGCAGCATCTCGTCTTTTCTCCTCCACCTTCCTCCACGCCTCCCCGATCCTCTCCCCCTCCCCCATCCATCCCCACCACCTCTCTCCCTGCTCCCCAGCCCACTCCACCGTCCAACTCACCTTCTTACTCCTCTTCAAAAGCGTCGTCTCGTTCCTCCTCGCCCTCTCAAACCCCGCGGGCACTTTTTCGACCTTGATCCCATGGCGCTCACAGTATGCCTCGACCCCTCCCGTCCCCGTCCCCGTCCCCGTGCGCCTCCTCTTCGCAGCCCGTTCGGCATCGTCCAGCAGTCCCTTTGGCCCCGCAATGCTCCGCTCGATCTTGGAGAGGAAATTAAAGTCATGATCAAATCCCTCGGGAGTAGTGAGGGCGCTCTTTTTGACGTAGGTCGTGGCGTTGCGTTGGCCGGTGCAGGAGGCGCGGAGTTTGTGTTTTTGGTAACATGGTAACGAGCAAGTTTGGATTAGCGGGTGGGTGGGGCAGCGGTATTTGGGGGTGGCGGAGTGGCAGATGCTGCATTCGGAGGCCATGCTGGGGAGAATGAGGAGAGGAAGACGGTGGAAGGCGGGTTGCCAGAGGTTGCGGAAGGGGGGAAAGTTAGACGAGGTGGTGGAAATTTTTGAGGATGCATGACGGAAGCGGGGAAGGTCTTGTAAGCAAAAGTTCACTACTGTAGCGTACCACTCCATGTTGATTTAATATGGCATTTGTACTCGAAAACACGTTTGATGGATGGGATAGTCATGCACAGCATATTCTATTGGTACGGGCGATGTGGTGGGAAGGGCCATACTTCGCCACGAGGATATGCCCACCAAAGCTGTACACTGCATCTGGAGACTGATAGTGCGATCTCTTTTCCAGTAGTGCACAACTTCAGACCTCTCGTCAATATAATGTGGAAACATAGTGACCATGTGCGGTAGCCGGGAGAGAGCCTATCTGCGTGCCACTTTGCGATGACCGTCTTTCAGCGCTACAACGGCGTGCATGACAGAGCTCGACACGTGACCTTGGACCCCCAACACTGCTTTTGACTCGGTGAGAACGACGAGACATTTGAATAGAAAAATGTACGGAAAAGATCGAGGGCCTACTAGTTGTCGATGCTCGCAGTATGCTTGACAACATGCTTCGCAGAGCATACGTCCAAGATGTCTGACATTCATCGCTCGGCACGTGGTCGAGGACAGCGCTCAACTGACATGCGTCTCTTGATGGCTCACAGGGTGCTTTAGCTCGAGCATCATCGGGCGTTCGCACACGGAAGATGACAGGCTTGACACCCATGTCCGTGTCCGGGCTTGCATCGGCAATCAAGAAATGATTGTCGACAAAAATGTCAATTGGTCGATGTGGGATAATCGTATGCAGCTGTCATGGACGTGATGAGCAGGAAGATCTCGTGCTTGATAAAATTCAATCGGAGACTGGTGTCAACTTTCGCAAACCATCGTGCCGGAGTCCGCTGTCATGAGGTGGAATGACAAATATCGAGGTCAACGCCATGTACCTTGAGAGCGGCTCGTGTATCTTTTTTAGTACCACATGCAGTGAATCGGGTCCCCACGAGCAGTAGCGCCAACACACTGTGTGCTCCTGCCGTTCGCGGACAGAGCCAGATTGGCCCAAAAGTTGGTATTTGTGTTGCTCGCGAACTTGTTCTGGTCGTGCTTGGTATTGCTTCAATGTAATAACCTCTGAGTGAGGTTAATGTATTCGCGATGGAGGGCACGGCAATGCAGGTGTAATGAGAGCAGGGGTAGAGTGGAGCTTTGAATCGCCGTCGGAGCTCTGCTCAGCTACTCATGCAAGTATATGTAGGTTGCAGTCGTCCGTAGCGACCGTCCTGCACCATGCATGCAACGACGTTGTGACCTCGGCATTCATGCACGTCTTCGGCAGCACTCAAGTTGTCAGCGTCGAATGAGGTAGCTTGTGTTTCTGCCGACATGTCGTACCCCGCCATAATAGGATTAATGAATCTGGTCTCACAAATGATTGTCAGGAGAATCCATCAAAGCTGAGAAAGAAGCTCACGCCAGTCCAGGGGTCTTTGGAGCCATCTCTCGGGCGCTTGCCGACAACGAGCCAAGGGCCATGAAAATTCTGTGGAACTCGGACCAGCTCGTGTGCAGGTAAGCGGGGACGATTGATTGGATCGAGGGCGGACCCAGTGCAATCTGTTCGGCTCGGCAGTCCGCCCAAGCTCTCCGATCGGGCTCGCCGCTTGCAGATACTGTATCATTATCTTTTTTCATTTGTTGACAATAGTACCTTAGTGGAGGATCGGATGGTACAGACGGCCGGTCGGAGCTACATTGATGAAAGTGGGTAGTTGAGTGTACATTTACTAGAGTGATCAGAAGCTGGTTGCGAGTTCCTTGCGGGTGAATCTCGTGAAATCTCGTGCTCGGACGATAAAAGACGGAACAGGCAATTGGAGATTCAGGCGAGCTTACCGTGTCTGGATTCGGAGGGTGCGGCTCGTGAAGATCAAAATGTTATTGTAGACAGGGACCACGAGATGTGCTCTGTGCGACGGGGTCGAGCTCGATAGCTACTGTACGGCGGCACCATAGTCGCCACGGGCACGCACATGAGAAATGAAAAGACCCAAAAGCAGTCAACGATGATGAGGTTTTCCTGGGCAGGCTTCGGACTTTGATCAACCAGATCTGCGGGATATGCGGGATAAGGTTGCATGATGCATTGCCCACAGTCGAGGAAGTCGAGCCGTGGTTCGCCTCGTCTCTTGCTTTCCTCTGCTGGCCACTCGCTGCTCATCTTGCAAGATCCTCTTCGGCTTAGTGAAACGCAGCTTAACTCGCATCCTGGTCCACACCAGCAGAAGCCATGCAAGCCACCTTTTGACCACTCTTGCCAAACTCTCTTTCCCGTCTTCATGAACCAAACGTTGGCCGTGCGTCTTCTTTACCTCTGATCCACTGGACCTCTTCCTTTCCTCTTCTACCACGCCCTCTCCTCCAAGCTCTGAACCTTTGCTTTGTTTCCTTCTTCACCCTTCTTCACATGTGCGACAGTCGATGGTCGTGAAACATAAACCCAGCCGACCGTATTGCCGGTGAAACATAAACCCAGCCGACCGTATTGCCGGATCTAGAGGTGTTCTACGTCTCGAGCACATCACCCTCAGTCGTGGTGGTCAATTCTCTACCTATCACGACCAACTTGCCGGACACGCCGTTTCGAACTTTTTTCCCCCCGGATTGTTTCAGACCTCTATAGCATCACTGTAATTCTCAAGCTATGCCTCAGTCGTTCACTTCACGGCCGCGTTCACGCGAGTCCCGTCCGGCTAGTCGACAGGAGGGTGAGGATCTCGTCATACCCAACCGCACATCCTCTCTCCACTCGAGGATCGCACAACCACTTCCCTCACAGCTGGCTCCCTCGCGACAGGGGCCTCGCACCCCAAAGACACTCACTCATGCCTACATGGTATGTGGTGTCGGCAGGGAGCCGTCGCAATGGGTCAAGGCACCCCAACCTTCGCAGGGCAAGATTGGACACATGAAGGGCGCTGTCAGTCAGTTCTGGCTACCCGAGATTCTCGGAAGCAGTCCTCGAATCGAATCCGATAACGAGATTGCGCGGTCGCTGCACTCTGCCATGAGGGTTCGTAAACATTAATACCCTCCTCTAATTGCCCTGCTAACCATGATCAGGCATGTTTCCCTCACGATGTAGAGATTTGCACCGGGACAAATCAACCACATTGCGTCCACCATGCCTTTGTCCTCCAGCAGGACTCATCGCACACCCTCTACGGTATCGCTCTCCGCGTCTGGTCCCGCGCCGACGAGAAGCGAGCAGAGACAATTCGCGAGTTGCGCAAGAAGACGGAACCAGACTTCTATGACAGCCCGTCCGAGACATACTGGATCCCATATTGCTTGAGCTTCCTCTCACGCTATCCTCTGTACAACCTGCTTGGCGACTACCTTCGAGGCATGTGGATTCACTGGAACAAGGCCACCAACCTCTTCCACGCAGAGGAAGTCTCGCGCATCCTCAGCTTTCCTGCTCCACGTCTCAACGACCTGGTGCGCATTGACATGAAGGACTACGCTCTTTGCTACCAGTTCCCCTCGTCGCCTACCGGCTTCCAAAACTTTGCTCTTTGGCCGCTCTTCACTTGCTTGTCGGTCCCCAATATTGTTGGCGTCATCGAAGCAGCTGTCTCCCCAACTCGCCGCATCATCTTTGTCAGTCATTATCCAGCAATGCTGACCATGGCTGCCGAGACCATCCGCTTCGCTGTTAGAGTATACGAGTGGAGCGGCCTCTACGTGCCTATTGTGCACGCGCGTCACGTCACCGAGCTGGTTCAGGAACCAGGTCCATACATCCTTGGTATCACCGCCGAGTGCCGAACTCTCTTCACCGCGCCAAACGATGCCCTCGTCGTCGACCTCGACCGCAATTTTGTCCTCACCTCCAGCCCTCCCACCGCCTTTACCAACAGCCAACGCCAGAAGATGGTCACACGTCTTACACAAGCACTCAATGGTGATGTCACGCCCTCTGGTGTTCCCCAGCATCTTCGATCCGCCTACGGCGGTGGAAAACTCGTTCCAGCTGGACAAATTATCGTCATGAGGGGTGAGGTCGAGAGCATTCGGGACCCGGAATGGTGGAACCAGGACGCTGTCATGTCAGTCATGGACCACGCTTGCGAGAAGCTTGGCCGTAACAAGGGTCTCAAGGCTGTCTTTGGCAACTCTCAGAAGAAGCCATTGATGACCAAGATCTCCACCCGCCACCTGAACGAGATCATTCGCGAGCGGAATCAGTATTCTCGCGACGCTATCGAGGCCTGGCAAGATTTTATCAACCTCAAGGGCCGCATGGACACCGAGCTCGCAAAGGTCACAAAGCGCAACAACTTTTTGGTCGAAGAGCTCGAATCCTGGAAGCAGCAATTCCTCAAGTTCCAGGCTTTCGCTGAGCAGCTCACCAAGGAGACTCAGGATCTCAAGTTCAAGATTGACGGTCACAAGAAGGAGAACAGACGCCTCACCTCTGCTCTGGACGGCCAGAAGGAGGAAATGGCTCGCATCACCGTTCGCCTGCGAGGCACCGAGAAGCAGCGCGACGACGCTCTCGAAGCTCTTGTTCTCCAACAGGACATTGCAGAAGAGCTCGAGCGCGAGCGCAAGAGGAACAAGAAGGAGCTCGCTGCACTTCAGCACACAAACAGCACCCTGCTTAGGCAGCGGGATGAGGCTCAGCGTGTGGTCCTTCACCTCCGTGCACTGATAGACGGCCAGGCGCACCACATGGAGCACATTGTCAAGACTCTGAACGCCAACCCAGAGATCGCCCAGCAGGTCTTCAACGAAGATCTTGCATCCCCACAATCGGACAAGGGCGAAGACCGCGCTCTGCGATCCGCTTCCAGAACATCTTCCCGTCCCAGTCGGCCGTCAAGCAGACTGAGCCGACAAAGCTCTTCTCAAGAGATGATGAAGACCCTCAACAGTCCCGAGGGCAGGAAGCGATTGAGCGATCTTAATCTGACCGACGTCGCTGACCGCCAGCTGCGCGACAAGACTGATGCTATTGCATACATCATCCGCAACATCTCCGAGCAGTGCGCAGCTGCTGTTGAGGGCCTCCACTTGGCTCAGCGCGCCGACAGCGTCCCTGCTTCGGAAGACGGCAGCCCGACCGAGTCGATGAAGAAGCGTGGCAAGAAGCCGGTCAACGAGAACGCAAGCGAAGACGGCTCCGAGTTCAGCGATGCTCGCTCGGATCTCTCCCACAACCAGCTTCACTCTCAGAGAATCAAGTCTCCACCAACACCCGATCTGGTCCACAGCGCCGACCGCAGCAGCACCAGCATGAGCGTTGCCAGTGTCAGCACTGCTGCTACACCAGACCGCCACAGCATCCAAAGCCAGTGGCGAACAATTGACGAGGACATCCCGGAGGTGCCCACTCGCATGATCCGCAAGGACATGCCCATTTCTGAGAATGGTGAGGAGCATCAGCTTCCAACCATGCCCAAGCAGGAGGTTCTCCGAACGAACACCTCTAACAACAACACTGTCGAGTCTCGGTAGACCCGAGACTGATTGCCTTCATGACTATCGTTAACAATCACCAATACCACTCCGCGTTGCGTTTGACGGCCGTTTCTGCCTTTTGAAGGATAGATTGACTGCGATTTTGGAGTACAAGGGAATGCCGAGATTTGATTTTGTCGAGGCAAGGGAGGAAAGGAAATGTTTGATACCATGTCACTACTGTCCATATCGATCTATTCACTTCAGTATAAATATTTTTGACTCCATTCTGTTCTTATCGTTCCACGTGCATGTCATTTTGCGGCAAGAATTCTTCGTTGCGCCAAAAACGGCATCTCGGGCCAGCATGACGTTTCTTCGCCAGCCATGCGGGACAGGATCTCTGGAGCGAACTTTGACCGATAGCCGATGGCGGTTCAACTTCCGAGCAGCTGATCTCTATTCGAACCATACCAGCACGAAACACGACTACCTCCCCCTGTACACGTTCCCTGCGCCTTGACGACTCCACACTTTCTTGAGCAATGTTATAGTACCCTTCCCTCCTCCCCTCGCAGACCACACCATGTCCTCCCGCCCGACTTCCTCCTCCGCAGGCGCCGGCGGCACCCACATCGACAAACTAGACTACAACCCCTCCTCGTCGCGCCCCCCCCTCCTACACCCCGATGCCGCCGATACCTCCTCCCGCCCCAGCCAAGAGCACAGCTACGCAGGCTCCTTCTTCGAGCAAGTCGCCGAGGGGATCCAGAGCCAGGACCGACGACGCAAGACGCGCTCATTGATAAGATACGGCGGCTTCATCTGGGCGTTGATCGAGTGTCTCTGCGCCGGATCCATCGCTGCCTTCTCCCTCTATGCCCCGCTGTTCCAGAGCAGATTGCACTACACGCAGCTCAGAGTCAATGGGATCTCGATAGCGGCCGAGATAGCCATGTACCTCCCCGTCCCCCTCAGTGGGTATCTCTGCGATCGCTACGGGCCGGGGTTGCCGTCTGCGTTGGCGGGGTTGCTGTTCGGTGCAGGCTATATCCTCGCGGCGTTCACGTATAGATCCGGACCGCCTTCGAGCGCCGGAGGAGAGGGCTGGCCGTTCGGTGTCATGATACTGGCGTTTGTGCTGGTCGGGGTGGCGACGAGCGGCATGTGTCTCGCTGCCGTGTCGACTTGTGCGAAGAACTTCGGGAGAGGGGAGCACAAGGGACTCGCGCTGGCGATGCCGATCGCGGCGTTTGGGTTGAGTGGCATGTGGCAGGCGCAGGTGGGGAGTAAGCTGTTGTATGAGGTCAAGGACGACGGGACAAAGGGAGATGTGGATGTCTTCAAGTACTTTTTGTTTCTTGGTATCCTGCTGTTGCTCGTGGGATTGATCGGGTCGTTCACTCTGCGCATCGTTGATGAGGAGGAGATGATTGACGAAGCGGTGGAGGAGCTGGAACGGTCGGGCCTACTCGAGGACAGCGAGCTGTTCCACCGCGTCGTGCAAGAGCGGGGGTACGGTACTATGGATCTCTCCAACTCGCAATACGATCTCGTGCAGCGGGAGATGGACGATCGCAAAGCCCAAGCGCTCCAGGACAAGGAGAAGAAAGAGTGGCTGCTCAACGAAGAGACCCGACGTTTCCTCACGGACAAAACAATGTGGCTTCTCGCCGCGGGCTTCTTCCTCGTCACTGGTCCAGGGGAGGCATTCATCAACAATCTCGGCACCATTATCCCGACACTATACTCCACCGCGGTTGACGACAATAAGATCCCCACCTCTGCCGCAACACAGGTCAGCATCGTCGCGATAATGAGCACAGTGGCGCGCATCTTCACCGGCACCTTGTCCGATCTCCTTGCCCCGACGAGCGTGACGCACCAGCATCGTCGCGGCCCGCAAAGTATGGTCAATTCCGCTGCGTCGATACCCATCATCAATGCCCCGGAAGGAAAACGCTTCACCCTGAGTAGGCTTGTGCTGCTCATTACATTCTGCATTCTTCTTTCGATAGGGCAGATATTGCTGGCTTCGGGCGCCGTGCAGGGGCATGGGGAGAGGTTCTGGATCGTCTCCGCCGCCATTGGGGCGGGCTATGGTGCGATCTTCAGCTTGACACCCATTATCGTCAGTGTGGTTTGGGGGGTGGAGAACTTTGGGACGAATTGGGGGGTTGTGGCTGTGGTGCCGGCTGCTGGGGCCACGGTCTGGGGATTGGTGTATTCCGCTGTGTATGAGAATGGGGCGAGAGCTGGAGAGACGGTCGCTAAAGCTTTGTTCAGTACAGGGTATGCGCATGGAGGTGCCGGGATCAAGGAGGCTGTCGAGGATGTCCTCTGTCATGGTACTGGGTGCTATGCCTCCACGTTCTGGGCTATGGCGGTGAGTGTTTGGGTGGCGTGCGGGATGTGGATGTGGGCTTGGAAGGGCAAGGGCGGATGGACTGAGAGAGGCATCGCGGTGTAGAGATGGTATTGCATAGCGTTGACATGACACTGGCATCAAGATTGTTGCATTCAGGCCACTGCAGAGCCTCATTGGTATACGAGCATCGTATGAACACTCAAGGTCATGTATACTACGATACTGCAGGGGTGGAAGCACGCATCCGCTGTATACATCTCGCGTCCTGCGGGCCTTTTGCATTATCATCGCCACAAGTGGAGAGCTTACATACTCAATCCATGGTTCAAGCCAATTTGCGCGTGCCTCGTCTTGCCACATTCCGTAGAACCTCTTAGCGTACCATGCAAGACAGGAGGACAGAGTTTGCTCCGTCAGCTCTGTTGCTACGCGATGAGGACTTGTATCTTCCGAATTGCACATCTTCGTCGAAGCAGAGAGACTGACGCCGATGCTTAAGCCTCAAATCCAATTCCAGCCTGGTACTAATCACGATTGGCGTCACCACTACAAAGATTCACATATCTCTCCATGCCCGAGACAACAGTACGCTAACGACGCGTTTTCATGTTCAAATCTCTCTTTGGATAAAATCGAATCTCACGCTGATTCAGCAGAGCACGCCGAGTCGCCATTTCAATCTCTCGCCCCGTCGCCGTCTTTTGGGCTCGTTTGCGGCGCTCATGGAGAAAACCCAGGTACCCAACAAGTTTGGTGAGCCTCGATCGCAGCAAGGAGGCGGCCATGTTGTCGCCACGATCATGAAGCGCCACTTCTGGCAGAATGTTCAGGTCGTTTCATGCCTCACGACCGGTATACTAGTCGGGCGTCCTCCAGAGACATCAGCTTGTGGAGGTCAAAACTGCTCTGACTATAGCTGAAGTGGTTCCGATGCTGAACGCTATCATCACATTCTGTCTACATCTTGACAATGGCAGCACTAGTAGCAATCGCGAATCTTGATATCAGCGAAAGACACCGGCGTCCAACTGCCGACCATGATGTTGTTCCCCGCATGTATCCTCCATGTTCCCCGCATCTCACTCAGGGACCTCTCTCCAGCCTTGCATCTACTTCCTCGGAGCTAGTAGATGCTGACTGTACCTGCAGCAGTAGAGCCTGACAAGGTGACATATCTACCTGGACCATGTAAGATTTCTTCTCTCCAATCCCCACAACCTCCTCCAGCATCTCGTCCATGTTGTCACCATGGCCCTTCTCTCCATGCCTCCCGAGCTCCCTGTGCTCATCTTACTCGTCCTCCCCCTCATTCTCCTCCCTCTCTACCTCCGCCACTCCCACTCGACCCTCACAAGAAATATCTCCCCACCCCCTGGACCCCCCGGCTATCCCCTAATCGGCAACCTCCCCCAACTGCCCGCCCACCACTCATGGTTCCAATTCCTCTCCTGGTCCCGCATCTACGGTCCGCTCTACCGCATCTCCCTCCTCGGCGCACCCCACGTGATCGTCTCGACCGAGCGCATCGCCAACGACCTCCTCCGCGAGAGAGGCAACATCTACTCCGATCGCGCGCAGGGTACCTTTGCCTCGGACCTCCTCAGCCGGAACCTCCGTCCTCTGTTCCTGCCGTACGGGGAGACGTGGCGCAAGGTGCGTCGTCTCGTGCACGCCCTGTGCAACAGGGAGGCATCGCTCTGGTATGTGGGCACGCAGGAAGAGGAGACGCTGCGCGCGGTCAGGGACCTGCTCCGTGATCCCGGCAAGTACGACACGTGGTTCGAGCGCTTCTCTGCCGGGTTGATTCTGAGACTGGCGTACGGGATCAAGGTCATTACCGGGGAAGAGGAGCAGGTGAGAAGCATAATGCGGGTGAATACCACGCTGGAGAGGGTGGCGAGTCCGGGGGCGTATCTGGTGGATAGTTTGCCTTGGTTGATGCGTTTGCCGGATTGGATGGCGGGGTGGAAGAGGGAGGGGAGGAGGTTGCATGATGAGGAGGTGCGATTGTTTAGAGACTTGTTGGAGCAGGGGACGCAAAGGGGAGAGGGGAACTTTTGTGCGAAGTGGATGGAGAAGGAAGAGGGTTGGGGACTCGGGGGGGATCATGTGGCGTACACTATTGGGACCCTGTTTGAGGCTGGTTCGGGGACCACAATGGCTGCCATGCAGAGTTTCATGCTGAGTATGGTGTTGCATCTTGGGGAGTTTAAGAAGCTACAGGAGGAGGTGGAGAGGGTAGTAGGGGAGAAGAGGCTGCCTTGTTTTGAGGATATGCCAAACTTACCCAGAGTAAGAGCAGTGGCAAAGGAGGTATTGAGGTGGCGACCAGTGACCGCTGGAGGACTGCCACATATGCTAGGCAAGGATGATACGTATGAGCTTCCTGATGGCCAGAGAGTTTTGCTCCAGGCTGGAACGAACGTACATCCCGTTCAATGGAACATACACAGAGAAGAGGCCTTGTATCCAGAACCGGAGAGCTTCAGGCCGGATCGATGGCTAGAGGAGAAGTGGCCAACATACAAGGAGCCATTGGCGGTCTACCCCAACTTGCAGAATTTCAGCTCATTCGGATTCGGACGACGAATCTGTCCAGGACAGAACATAGCAGAGCGGAGCTTATACTTGCTGATCAGCACGATAGCATGGAGTTGTGAATTGGGTTTGAAGAAGGACGAGAACGGAAAAGAGATGATACCACCGGAATACGACTATGTCACCGGGTTCAACGTACATCCTAAGTGGTTCCCATTCGAGCTCAAGGCAAGGGCAGGTAGAGATGCGATCATTGAGAAAGAATACCAGAGGTTATGGGGCAGCTCCCGATAGGGGTGGGCCAAAGCATATATGAAGACCATCGAAGACCATCGTCATGCAAGTACCAGCCGTCAAATGACAGCTTTCGTATCTTTCCATAATCAAGGTAGACTTGGTAGGCGCTAGGAAGTCGTCGAGTGCTGATCCTGCATCGTGGCAAGCTGAAACGTTCATCGAATAAATTATCCCTGTCCAGCCTTTTCACTCTTACTCCAATATCGTCATTCTACCAGTCCATTATCTATGGACAAATTTTCAGATGGCGGATATTGACACATCACAGCGAGTAGAAGCGCTGGTCAAAGAGGCTCGGAGGCTACTGGACGCCAATGATCGAGTTGCTGCATCAAAGGCGGCTCGTGAAGCCTTGCAATTGAAGCCTCAACATCCCGCCACTTTGGCACTATTGCAGGACCTCCAAAGCACTCAAACAACATCGACTGTGGTCAAAGCTGTCGAAACATATACTTCGACATGGAGCCCAGATGATGGAAAGGAATGTGCGCGAGTCATCGAGGCCGATGGCTCGTCCTTGGACGACAAACAGGCCGACCTTTGTCTAGGGCTCTTCCTAGACAAGAGGCATCCCAAGGCAGACTCTAATGGCCCCGACGCTCTCGTCAAGGAACTCTTGAAGACAGCATCTGCAGCCAAGCGAGCATTTGTGGACCGATTTAAGAAGAGTCTGACCATCACTTTTGAGCGGCTATGGGAGCTAGGTGAAGGATCCATCGTGATGATGCTTTCGCTGGTGATGGACAAATCTCTCTGGACAACCGGGTCCGAGTACGATCGGATACTACAAGGCTTATTCCAGCTACTTCTCACAAAACTCATTGAAGCTGGACAGGACAATACGGACTGGGCCGCCGGCGGTATCGTCATGCTTCTCCAAGCTGCTCCAAAACAGCTCAAGGACCTCTGTGATCCAGACGCCTTCTCCATCGTGCTAGAAAACATGGACATAAGATGTCCCGACGAGCTCAGGAAAGGCTGCATGGGAGCGATGAAACTCATGCTCGATGTCACCGGCGAAGATGGTGAAAAGTATCTCAGAAAATATGTCAAAGCCAAAGTCGCCAGAGGTACGAACGAGGATCTCATCCTTGCCTTTTCTGCTGCTTCTGCTACTTTCCCGATACTGCCTGGTCCGGCATCTCAGCTCTTCCTTACGGAGGGTTTCCTTCAGACTCTAATGCCAAAGTTGCAGGCCAATTCCCGGAATTCGAATGATCGTCGAAGTCGCAAGCTTGAGCAGTCTGCTTTGGAGCTTATCAGCGCTGCCTGTCAAGACAAAGCATGTAGGGTAGCCGTTGCCAAATATTGTATTGTGTGGTTACAAGACGTGGCTGAGACTGGCAACGACCTCACAGTAACCAGTTTGGCAGCACTCATCCTGGCCAAGACACACAACATCATGGATGATACTGTATCACCTGTCTTTGCGAGAGACCCTGATCATATTTGTGTTATCTTGTCCAATATGTTGCTCAATGCAAAGACCGATGACGAAATCCGCCACAGTATAGAAGGGCTGAGCTACCTGTCTATGGAATCTGTTGTCAAGGAGTCTATAATCAACAACGATAGCCTGTTGAAAAGGCTCGTAAAGCTCTTACATGATGCTAGAAAGGACAGCTGGGCTATCGACATGGGCTGCCTCACCATCTTCAGCTTTCTCACCATGTACCGGGAAAAGCGCAGCGAAGAACAAAGGCGAGTCGAGCAGCTCAAAGCATACTCCGAAGCCTCTCGACCGATGCCGGAAGAAACGCTCGACGACGATGATCACGTCCGCGCTCGCTGCAGGACGATTCTCGCCACCGAAGCTATCCCAGCCATGTTCTCGCGCCTCAAAACCGCCAAAGACTCTCACCTAACCTGGATCGCTCGAACCGTCTTCGCCATCTCTCAAGAGCCCAAATCACGTGGTCGCCTCTCCCAACTCGGTGCCATCAGGTCTCTCATCACTATCCACAGCCGTCTCAAAGACCACCCAAGCCAATCCGGCAACGCCGACACACTAACTATGACCTCCCACGCTCTAGCCAAGATCCTCATCTCGGTCAACCCAAACCACACCTTCTCCTCTTCCCTCCCCGCCACGACCTGCGTCCGCCCCCTCGCCGATCTCCTCTACGTGCAAAGCGACGAACAGACCTCCCTCCTCGCGACCTTCGAGTCCCTCCTCGCCCTCACCAACCTCGCTTCCATGGACGCCGAAGCCGCCCGCGAGCTGGTGATAAGGGACTACCACGACCAAATCTTCGACCTACTCCTCTACCAAAACAGAATGGTCTCCCGCGCCGCGACCGAGCTGATCTGCAACCTCGTGGCATCGCCCCAGATGGTGGCGCTGTACGCGGACGGCAGCAAGCAGGCTAAACACCGACTTGTGGTCCTGCTGGCCGTGACGGATAGTCTGGACGGGGCGCAGAGGTCGGCGGCGGGAGGGGCGTTGGCGCAGCTGACTGGATGGGACAAGGGCGTGGAGGCGGTGTTGGAGGAGGATAAGCACGTCAAGCGGCTAGTGGATATTTGCCGGAAGGAACACGAAGATGGGTCTGGGGATGCGCCGGATTGGACGGGCATGGTGCATAGGGGTCTGGTGTGTCTTATGAACTTGACGGAGGTGCCGGGGCAATTGCAGGAGAAGGGGAGACGAATAGTGAAGGAGCAGGGGGGCAGGGAGGTGTTGCAGGGGGTTATCAGAGATCTGAAAGGGCAGGGGGAGATGGAGGTCATGGCGAGAGAAATGGCGGGGGCGATTTTGGAGAAGCTGAAATGAAGATTACGAGCTGGGTAGTTACATGCATTGGTATGAACGGAAAAATTATCTGGGTTGTACGTACACTATGCCATCTTGCCTGGTACAAACGGATGTCCTGCGCTTAGCCCTCCATCCACCGCCCATGCCTGCCCATTGACGTAACTCGCCTCGTCACTGCCCAAGAACAGTGCCACGCGCGCCACCTCGTCCGCGACCGCGCCCCGCTGCAGCGGGTTGAGCTGCCCAATCTTCCTCTCCGTCCCTCGCTTCCGAGCCATCTCGTACATCTGGCTCGTCATGCCCGTCTCAATGACACCAGGACAGATGGCGTTACACCTGATCCCGCTCCCCGCGAGCTGATAACACGCCGTCTGCATTATGCTCACCACCGCCGCCTTGGAAGCACTGTAATCCGTCGGACCGGCATTACTCCTCAGCCCCGCCGTCGATGCCGTCCCAATGATACTGCCGCTCGGATACTGCTTGTCCGGACCGGTGACCTTCATCCCCCTGCTCCCGTGCTTCGCCGCCAGGAAAACGGACAGGGCGTTCACGCGCATCACCTCCATGAAGTCCTCCGCCGTGGCCTCCCATACTCTTCCGCTACTGATCGCAATACCCGCGTTGGCGAAGAAGACGTCGAGTCTGCCGTACCGGGAGAGCGCGTCGTCGACTACGCCCGCGACGTCGGATTCTTTGCCCGCGTCGAGCTTCACCACGTGGATCTGGACGGAGGGGTAGAGGGAGTTGAGCTCGCGCTTGTGTGTCTCGAGGTAAGTCGTGGCAAAGTCGCAGATGTAGACTGCCTTGGCTTCGTTGCGGGCGAATTGGTGAGCGGCGGCGCGGCCGATGCCGAGGGGGGAGTTGGTTCCTGGAAAAGGGGGGTCAGTGGAAGTGCAGGGAGGCGGGGAGAGCCATGCCATTGGCAAGAATGCAGAGGAGGACATACCGGTGACAATGACTACCTTGCCTTGTACTCGTGGTCCATTCGAGGGTGCCTTTGCAATTGTGGGGATCTTGGTGATATCCTCGAACTTGCCAGGGTCGACGCGGGGTGCGGCAAGCTGCTCGGAGAGCGCATCCAGGCGCTTCTTGGGGGCGGAGGTCATGATGTTGCTTTGACCCAACAGGGTACGAGCAAGGTCAGTGGGAGATGATGCTCGGTAGAGAGTGTAATCAAGATCGCTATGGAGGTCGCTGCAGAAGAGCTCGGCTGGTTGCGAAGCTCACTGAACGTGTGGAGATGCCGAGGTCCAGCTCTCCCCAGATCTCCCCGGATTGTGCACATGGCTCTTACCTCCATCATTATCAACGAGATGATAGACTACCTGACATGATCCTCGAAGAAGCAAGAAACCTTTCCAATGTAGATCCACAACATATCTCTATTCTCCGAAATGCATGCCGTCTATCTACAGTCTCTAATTTATGCTTTGTACTACTCTACACTGCTCTACTCCACTACAGTATAGCTGACCCTGCTGTTCCCCTTGCTCCTACTGATCTTCTTCACGGTCGTCGTGCCACACCTGTCTGTGGTGGAAACATGCGTTCCTCCGCAAGGGTACACCTCCGCTCCGACAATCTTCACCACGCGCAACTTCTCCTCCCACTCCTTTCCTCTCAATGGCTCAGGGATCAACCTGTCCAGTCCCTCTCGCTTAAAGTCTGCTTCGTCCCACCAGTCGATCTCGACCGGCATAGCCTTGGTCAGGTACTCGTCCACTTGCTTCTGAATGTCCGTCTTATGCTCGCCCCCTATCGAGCCTTGGAATTCGCAAGCAGCGGAGTCGGGAAAGTGAGACGCCTTGAGCTCATCGAAGTTGGGAATCTTGTCCTGGAGTAGATGCCGTACTGCGGCGCCTAATACGTGACCCGCTGTGTGCAAGCGGGAATAGTATGTCCGTTTGGCAGAATCGATCTCTTGAGTCACTTTGTCTCCAGGGTGGAAACGGGTATCTGACGAGAATTGCCCGAGATGAAGCACGTGACCTTGTCCTTCTGCATCCGTTCGTGCGGCGCTGACGGTGAATGTGGCAGAGGGAGAAGTGATGCTGCCTTCGTCGGATGGCTGGCCTCCGCCTTGAGGATGGAAGATGGTTTCCTTTGTGATGACCACGTAATCGGTTTCCGAGATCTGCTTGAACAATGTGCGATTGGCTTCTGAAAGATCTGCAATAGCTGTCACAGTTTGCACAATCGTTTCGCTTTTGTAGAGGTCTGCATCATAGTGGAACGCCAGATATGTCTTGGGAATGGGTTCTGCCATGGTGGCGAAAGCAGTGAGCGTGGTCTTGCTCGATGGAGCCGATCGAGGTCTAAATTGGAAATGACGATATCTGGTAGCCCGGCAGTAGAGGACCGATGCGGATCTTGTATCGTTATAAGGCAGACTGGGTTTCCATGAGACAGGTATCAGGCGTCTTAGGGAAGCCAGAATTGGTCAAATTCTTTGGGATATGCTCTGGCGAAAACTTCCAAGGAGGGCAATGTTATAGTATGGCGTTGCGATGAGGTAACAACAGAACTGATTCACAAAAACACAAGCCCTTGGGTACTCAGTATCATGCGTAGAGCACTATACGCTCACTGTTGAGGACAGGGCGCGAAACGACATGGCTTAGGTAACCGGCACATCGCCGCCGATTGACCACATTTGCCTCGTAGGTTGACTTTCAATCACAAGGACTGCTAATGTGGATGCAAACTATTGAGATTATCACTCGTATGGCGTTGACATGATTTCACATGAGATAACTTTTTCTTAATATCAATGATGTACAAGGTTGTGCTTGATGCATTATTTTGTAAAGGCCTGCATCGGCTGCTTGATTCAAAGCATGTATCTACATAATGGCCAGCGTATTCGCCGTCGTCGCCGCTCCACCATCAATATTCAACGGTACCATTGTTAAGAAACAAGTCCACCTCTCCGCCTTTTCACACATCTCGGCCAATGCGTCCAGATCCAGCAGTTCCCCAAGCATCATCCCCCACCCAGGTATCGCCGCCGTGTGTAGCTTCAACCAACTCCCGTCGCTCGCGGGAATAGCTTCTACGGCAATAGTATCACTACCTATAGCTGCGAGCTTAGTGTCCCAGATCCATTCTATCAGATCCGGCGTGGGGTCCAGGCCCATGTTCGTCGAACCGTCTGCCGGCATCGGGTCTTCGGGTCCGTGAGAGTGCAGGTACTTGCTTAGTCCCGCACGGATCAAGAGCACATCGCCTTGCCGTAGTTGGACCTTCTGCTCGCGGATCATATCCTGCACTTGCGCGAAGGAGATCGCGTATGCCTCCAAGGGTGAGTACGTGATGTTGTGCGCAGCGGCGTACCGGACGAAGTCTAGAAGGACGCCCCGGGCGATGATGCCGCCACGTTTGGACAGAGATTGGATCGCAAGGCGTTGGTCGGTGCGCTGTTCACCTGCGGAGGACCAGGAGATACCTTGGTAGAAACAGGCGCGTTCTTGGTTGGGCCAGTGCACTGCTGGTCAGTGGGAAAGGCGAAAGGAGAGACAGAAGAGGGGCTCACGGAGACCGTCCCATTGACTACTGCTTTGCGTGTTGACGTGGATCTCATCGTCGCAGTACTTCATGCCATGCCCGCCTGATAGGGGGTTAAGGCTGAATTCCTTGCGGCCCATCTTGGAGACCTTGTACGGCATATGCATAGGCAAACTATATCATGGGTCAGAAGGGTATGATGTACAAGGGTGGATCCTGGTACTTGAGTACCACCGATTGGCCTAGCTTGATCTCCTCCTTGGCCGCGAGCACAGCATCCGGGGTGATGAAGTTCAAGGTGCCGTGTACATCCATCTCGCCATCCTTGTCGAAGACGCCCCACGACGCTCCTGGCGGTGCGCCCTGTTGGATAGGTAGCTCGCTATACTTTGGTACCTTTATTGATGACATCCTGTTTGCAAGAAAGATTTCGCTAAAGGAGAGTCTGGAACACTGCGTAGGAGATAGAACAGATCCGGAGACGAGATACAGGAAAGAAGGAATGGTTGTCGACTTGTGATTAGGCCACAAGTGCTGACACTTATCGAGCTAGGCATGTTTGAGCCTTGCGCCTAACGACGGCGTGCTGACGTGCGGGGTGGATAGACAAAGCACAACTCGTGCCATGGTCTAATGAAGAAGCTCCAGTCTGTGGTGTGATCAACGTGGAGAATGCGTCCTGCTGTAAAGTTGAAGAATGAAGGTCGAGACAAAACCTTGATCGGTCACTTGACATGAATCTTGAGTCAGATCCGTCTGGAGCGTACCAGAATCGAGGAAAAGCAGCAGGGTTGTCATCACTATTGTCTATAGTGGTTCATTGTAATTATATCTACTTTGAAAATTTGACACCGGACAGCTGCTCGCAGATACTCAAGAATTCTTCCTGTTTCTTGATATCTTGAGCTGCCTCGTGCGGCCGTATCGCTTTCCTGGCTTTATATAGCTGACCACTGCCAGAATCATTGCCTTCTGCGAGCCATACTAGTGTATCTGCGCCTTGATCAGCAGTGCCAGGAGCACCAGCACCACCCATCTTGGTCTGCACCCAGCCTGGATCCACAGGATTGCTTTGGACATCCTTCCAGTACCTGGCAGCTGCGAATGCAAAGATGACATTATGTAGTTTCGAGTCGCTATATGCCTGAAAGCCATTCCACTGTCTGCCTGATGTCCATGCCACATCCTTCAGGCTCCCGTCTCCTCCCGAGTGCAGTCCCGAGCTCGTAAAGACCAACCTCTTTGGCTTGTTCATCAAGGCTGTCAAGACGTACGGAGCCAAGCTGTTGACGGCAAAGACTATTGCTATCCCATCTTCCGTCTTTTTGAATGGTTGACTGTACCCCAGCCCGGCATTGTGGATGACCGTGTCAAAGGCGCCCTTCTTGTTGGCTTCAGCGGCCAAATACTTCATGCCGCTGATGGTGCTGATGTCGGAGATGAGGACGCCATCGTTCCCAGGCGCTGCGTCTCCGGCGTGTGACGCTCGTTGTTCGTTGCGGGCGTGCAGAGTGACCCGATGGCCTTGGGAGATGAGCCTCTGAGCAGCGACAAGACCGATGCCGTCCGAGGAGCCTGTGATCAGTATGCGAGACATCGTGTCGGGGTGAAGCGATTTTCTAGAGATCTAGAAGCAGACATCTCACCTTGACCTACCAGTCATGATGTTCTTATTGCATTCTTGATGTGGATGACGTTGTATCGAAACTTGTTGATCAGCAATTCGCTCCAATTCTTCCGACAGTTGCGGAGATTGTCTGATAAGTCCGAGTGGTAGTTTATTATATGGCCTAGTCATCGGAGTGCCAAGCCTAATTTCCGGGTATACCCGTCTCGACTTTTTACCATAACAGTGTAAAAATATAATTGGTTACGTTTAATATGTAGCTAAGCATATGCTTGGTTAATGTTTAGCCTATCTCATACCTGTGTCAGCTTCGATGACCCTGACCCTAACCCCAGTAGTCGGGCTTTGGGTAGACCGATGACCGGGCTCGGCACTCCGATTACCAAGCCAAGCGAGGGGCTGCTGTACCTTAGTCGATGAGCTTTGCTAGTGGCAGTCCTGCCTAAATGCCAATATGCGACCTGTAGGCGTTGTACGGATGTCACGGTCCAACATGCCGGGCGTTCTTGCGCCCAAGAGTTGGTTCCCAACAGGTGGTCGCAGTGATTAGCGCTTATCGGACGGATCTAGCACCCCGCTATTGATGAGCTTGAGATGCACCAGCTTACTCATGTGTTATCCAGGCCTTATGATCGATTTGTGCAAGTGTCAACAAGGATAAGTAGGGCGAGCGGCCGCGTCTTCAGTTCCCAACACGTGAATCGTCTGAATCCTCTCTTTAAAACTTTCAGAACATCGCAATGGCTACTCCTGCAGCACCCGCGCCCCCTTCCACCGGTTTTGGCGGCATTGCTGTGCAGAAACCAGAGAAGATCGAGACGAGGCTGTTCATCAACGGCGCGGTAAAACTATAGTCTTAGTCAAGAGACCAACGCTCATTCAGTGCAGTTCAAAGATGCTTCTGACGGCAAGACTTTCAAGGTGATCAACCCGGCCAACCTCGACGTCAGCGCTGAAGGCATGTTTGATCCAGCACCAGCAGTTGTATGCCGCTGACGAAAAGTAGTCGCTGAAGCGACCGTTGACGACACCAATGCAGCAGTGGCAGCAGCCAAGGCAGCTTTCCCAGCATGGTCTGCCATGACTCCAGACGAACGTGGCAAGCCGATGGCGAAGATGGCCCAATTGATCCGAGAACATGCCGGCACTTTTGCTTATCTTGAAGCTGTCTCCATGGGCAAGCCAGTGGCTCAATACTTTGACTACCAGTTCGCCCTCGATTTCTGGGACTTCTACTCCCGTGCCGGCTGGATTGCTCACGGAAAGACTTCCGTTAATACGCCTGGTGTTTTCGGCATGACTCTTCGTCAGCCATTTGGTGTGACTGCTGGTATCATTCCATGGAATGCGCCTTTGATTTTCCTGTCATGGAAGGCCGCCGCCGCCGTTGCTGCTGGCAACACCGTGGTCATCAAGAGCAGCGAAAAGGCCCCACTTACCGTGAGTGACCTTGAGTGAAGAAGGGAAAAGCTGACTGAGATGATACTAGTCGGCCTTCTTCGCTACCTTGGTCAACCAGGCAGGGTTTCCGCCAGGCGTCCTGAACATCCTGTCAGGGCACGGCACGCCCTGTGGCGCGACCCTAGCAGAGCACATGGACGTGAGGGCCATCTCCTTCACTGGCTCTGGCAGAACAGGTCGTCTGATCCAGCAGGCCGCAGCCAAATCGAATCTGAAGAGTGTGATTCTGGAGCTTGGCGGAAAGAGTCCTCTGGTAGTCCTGGACGATTGCGATCTTCAGCAAGCCATCGGCGATGCCATTTTCAGTATCCAAGTCATGTCCGGACAAGCATGCATGGCGAGTAGTCGCGTCTATGTCCAGGATACGATCGCCGAGAAGTTCATCGAAGGCTACAAAGCGGCCATGGCGTCTATCAAACCAGGCGACCCGCTTGACGCTAACACCATGCATGGTCCGCAGGCCGATCAGATCCAAAGGGATAACGTTAGGAAATACATCCAGATTGGTAAAGAAAGTGGTGCAGAAGTACTTCTCGGAGGTGACGAATATGACGGGAAGGGTAGGTCAGACGCCCAGGTTATTTAACGAGTCTAACACAAGCAGGTCATTACATCCTGCCGACCATCTTCAAGAACATGCCTGAAGAGTCGCGCATGATGCGTGAGGAGGTCTTTGGCACCGTTGTCAATATCAGCACCTTCAAGACCGACGAAGACGTGCTTGAAAAAGCCAACAACACCGAGTATGGACTGTACGCATCAGTCTACACCAAGAACATTGACCGTGCTTTGAAGTTTGCAAAGGGCATGGAAGCAGGAACTGTTGGTATTAACATCACCAGTCCCACGATCGTCAAAGATTTGCCCTTTGGTGGATACAAGACCAGTGGCGTTGGTCGTGAAGGCCTGATGGAGTCACTTGATCACTATCTCGAGACCAAGACTGTGCTCATCAAAATGAGTTGAGAATTGTAGCCGTTCGTCCAGCATACAGAAATCAAGAAAATGGAAGCTCGGTAGCATTCCAGGGGCTTGGTCGTCGGGTGTGGCCGATGAATAGATTGCACGTCGTGCGGTTTCGACTGATCATTGGCTGACATGTCCCGGGGAAGACTCTCCTCCTTCCCTTCTCAGCTTCCTCGTCCCTTGCATTCCGCCACAATCAGACATCTCATTTGCTAGACTCTGCTTGGCGATGCAGGGTTGCACATCTTCACGGTCTTACCGAAGAGCCTCTTGGGCAAAAAAGCATGAGTGGCTCCGAAATGGGCGAGAGATACGCCCACGTGCCTGGCTATCTAGACCCGTGATCTACGCGAATGTCGTGTGGCGCTGGGACGACTGATCGAGGTTGGTCCAGTAGATGACTACATAACCTTCTTCGTGTCCGTCCCTGAGAGTAGCGGAGAGACCAGGAAGCCTTCGACAAGGTCAGAACATGTTCAGGGTACTAGCCCAAGCCTCGGTGCTTGCTCTCGCTTCGGCACAGTCCATCGCTGAGATCAATGGCAACAGCTATATCTCACCCTTCAATGGACAAGCAGTGACTGGCGTCAGTGGCGTCGTGACGGCAAAGAATGCTAACGGCTTCTTTCTGCGGTCAACTACTCCCGACAATGACGATAGAACCAGCGAGTCGATCTATGTCTTCAACCGGACACAAGCAGCCAGACGCAACGTTGGCGATGTCATCACATTTGATGGAAGAGTGTCAGAGTTCAGATCCAGTCAAGCCTACGTTCCTCTCACGCAGATTCAGAACCCAGTCAATGTTAGGGTACTGTCTGGGAATGGCTCTGCTGTGCCTCTACCTTTGATCTTGGGAACTGTCACCGAGGGCGTCATCGGCCGAAAAGACCTCTCCCCACCCACTGAGCTCTACAATTCCCTGGATGACGGCGACGTCTTCGGGGTGCCCAACAACCGCTCACTGATCTCTACTGCTGGCCGTGTGCTGCAGCCAAATCTCTACGGCATGGACTTTTGGGAGTCTCTGATGGGCGAGCTTGTCACCATTCCGAGACCAACTGCTGCTGTTCGCCCCAATAGCTTTGGAGATACTTGGGTGTACGGCAATTGGACGGTGACAGGTCTAAATAGTCGAGGCGGTCTGACTATCCTGAACACGGACGCCAATCCGGAAGTGCTTATTGTGGGCTCTCCACTTGACGGGACTAGCAACCCGAACGGCACTCGTCTTGGTGACTCTCTGGAGGATATCACAGGTGTCATCTACCAACAATTTGGTTTCTACTACATACTACCACAGACGGCTCTTCGCGTGCGATCCAGCCGGTCGCCAGCTTTGCCGCCCGTGACCACTCTGGACAACAATCCGTTCTGTTTCGGATTCACCGCTGGCCAATACAATGTCGAGAATTTGTCGCCAAACAGCACGAGCTTGCAAGGCGTCGCTGGACATATCGCCACGTACCTCAAGTCTCCTACCATGATGTTTGTGCAAGAGATCCAGGATAACAATGGCCCTACCAATGATGCCGTCGTGTCTGCCAACATCACACTCACAGCGCTGAGGGATGAGATCGTGCGCAGGGGTGGATCCAAGTACGAGTTCGTTGACGTTGCTCCTGTCGATGATACCAACGGAGGACAGCCGGGCGGCAACATCCGCGCGTCGTATCTCTACGATGACCGATACATGAAGCTGTTCCGCCCCAATCCTGGCAACTCCACTACTGCCGCTCAAGTTGTGCCGGGCAGACTGTTCGGTATTGGCGGCCCCACGCTGAGCGTCAATCCTGGTCTGATTGAGCCAAATGACCCAGCCTTTGAAGCGAGCAGAAAGCCCCTGGTTGCGCAGTGGGTGACTTCCGACAACATCAACAGATTCTGGACTATCAACCTGCATTTGACCAGCAAGGGAGGATCGAGCAGTCTGCAGGGTGATCCGAGGCCACCAGTCAATGGAGGTGTGGAGCAGAGACTGGCGCAATTGACCATCGTCGGCGTAAGTAGCTTACAGGACATATGTTGATCAGAACAGTGATGCTAACAACTAGCAGAACTTTGTCAAGCGCATCCTCGAGCTTGACCCTAATGCCGCCATCATCGTCGCCGGCGACTTTAACGAATTTGACAATGTTGCACCCGTGGAAGAATTCAAGCGCATCTCGGGCATGGTCAACATCAACGATGCTGCGAACTTGGCACAGACGGAGCGGTACACCTATCTGTTCGGCCAGAACTGCCAGGAGCTTGATCAGATGTTTGTCTCGCCCAAGATTGCTGGAAGGAGGCCACAGATTGATCACGTGCATATCAGCACATGGGTGAGGAACGACGAGGTAGTCAGTGACCATGATCCCAGCGTGGCAAGGATGAATGTGTGTGTCTAGAAGACGGGCATGGGTCATCCGCGAAAAGTCGTCCTAAACAAAATGATATAATGTGTCACTTGCCACACCGTCCCAATCGCTTCGAATTTACCGGAAACGTGTATGTCAACCACGTCGTGATTCATTCAAGACCCATAAAAGCAATCCACATGATGCTTTTCGGACCGTCTTCGATCAAACAAGCATTATCCGGCAGATCAACACAAATCCCGTTTCCAAGAAACCCACAAATTGCCCAAGGCAGTCCAAGAGTCTCCACAAGGCGAGATCAGCGGCCCTGCCTCAACATCAAGTCTACAATCAAGACAAAAAAGATGAAGTCAATATGCACGGCACACCTCATGCATCTCATCCCACGCGGCGATCTCTCCTGCTCCCCGCAGAACCAACCAGTCCTCACACATGGCGAAAGCAAGCTCGAACCCATTGCGGTAAACCATCCCAGCACGCACCTGCAGCCCCGAGCTACTGTATCAGCATTGCAATCCCCGAAACCCCCCCCAAAAAAACGATCAGCAAAGTCAATGCGTCCCATGGTCCGCGGAGCGCCCTGTGGACAACTGCTTGGAAAACAACAATGGCCAGAAGACGAGGGAGGGCACCATTACGCGTCGCCAAGGGTCTCGCATCGAGTGCAATTCCCGAGCATGTTATGTTGTTCCACGCGTTATTAGATCGCATATTCGGTGCCGTGTGGAATCCGCCCGTTTTCGCTACCGAACGCTGGAAGAGAGAACCTGGGTGCGCGCTGCCGCCGCCGCCGTCTCGCTACAGTACAAACACTCTGGGAAGGCTGAGATATCGGGGGACCCTGGGTGGGACTGCGATCCAGCAGACGTCATTTCCCGCGACGATCTGGGAATCGGAAGCCCATCGGAGCTCTTGGCGCTGGGAGGACTGCGGCTGTGCAGGTTTTGGGTGGAGATGGGGAGAGCTTTCCCCACACGGTTCACGGTACGTCGCGGGTTGGAAAACGACATGTTCGGATGTTTCTGAGTAGTTTTACACGGAGAAGAAGCTATACGCGAGGAAAGGAACTCCGGCCAACTTTCGAGGCAAACTCTGATTCAGAGTAGAATGGAGGGTTTGGTTGGTACAAACATCATTCTATTGTGCTCAGGTAGGCAAAACGTTCAATAGGTATTATTTGATCGGGTCGACTTCAAGCTGCATGAGCGGTACAGCAAGCTATAACCAGTCTCATGACCACCCGTCACCTTCCCAAGTTTCGGACGCAAGAGAAAACTCGGTTCCATCACTTCATTTCCTTCTTTCTTTGCTTTCCAGCAGTGGTATCATGTAAAGACTCGCCCTCGCATCGTTCGGATGGTAGATTTTACCCTCAACTGCTTTACAGTAGGAAGGCGGCAAGACCGGCAACGGCACCGGCGACGGGAGCCACGACTTTACCGGCGGCACCAGTGGAGGCTGGGGCAGAGGAAGAAGCAGAGGCGCCAGTGCCAGTCGGCGCGGCGGCGATGGTGGAAGAAGCGGTTGGGGCGAGGGAAGTAATAGGGAGATCGGAGCTAGACTGTGCACCGGCGAACTGGACCTCACCGGCAGTGGCACCGCCAGCTGGGGCAGCGGTGGCGTTGCCGGGGTTGAGGACCTGGTCAATGACGTGAACAACACCGTTCTGGACAAGAACGTTAGGTGTCGTGATCAAGGCGCCGTTGACGAAGAAGTTGTCGCCCTCCTGATTGATGGTGAGGCTTCCGCCGTTCAGGGTCGGGACCTGTGCGCCGTCGGTGAGATCAGTGGAGAAGATGACGGAGGTGTTGACGACGTGGTAGGTGAGGACAGATGAGATGGTTTCGCGGGTAGCGTTGGTGAGAACAGAGCCGATGTTGAGGAAGGCCTGGTTAGATGGCGCGAATACGGTAATGTTGTCGAGGCCGTTCACCGAATCAAGGAGCTGGGTGTCGATGAGAGCACCAGCAAGGGCGGAGAGACCGGCAGCGGTGGCAGTGACAGTGATGTTTTCTGGGATGGTGAGGACCTGGTCAATAACGTGGATCACACCACCGGTGAAGTTGACATCAGCAGTCACAACAGTCGAGTTGCGCTCGAGGCCAGAGAAGAAGGTAACACCACCGTTTAGAGCCTGAGCCTCGAGGTACTGAGCACCATCGACACTCTCAAACTCGTCATCGCTCAGGGAAGTACGAGGGAAGAGAGGGCCAGTCGCGTTGAGGATGTCGGCGGCACGGATGGTGCCGTTCAGGACGTGGTAGTTGAGAACACTGGGGATCAGATTTGGGTTGGCCTGAGCAGCAGCACCATTCTCAGCGGTGAAGCGAGCGAGGGCCTCGTTGTTGGGGGCGAGGATGGTGATGCCCTGGAGGCCAGAAAGACGGTCGAGAAGGCCGGGAATGCTCTGGACCAGCGAGGTCAGAGAGCTGGTCGCGTTGGTGGAGGTGAGGACCTCAGAGAGAGACTGAGCATTGGAAGCGCCAATGGCGGCCAGAAGGGCGAGGACAGACTTCATTGTGATGTTGAGAGGTAGGAAATTGAGTGGTCCTTGTGTGATAAATGGTCTTCTAGTGGATGGGAATATGAAGGGAAAACGGGGACAGGAGGGGGTATTTAGACTGTCAACAATCCCAAAGACCAAAGTCGATGATGCCCAGCAATCAATGAGCTCATCGTGCTGGATCGGGCCTCATCGAGAGAAAGCGTCATCTCCATCCGCGTCTATGCTGCCGGGCATGGTAGAATAGTGTGTGCTTGGTGGCTTAGGCCTGCGGCGCGGGGGGTCGATTCCAGGAATTCGTTCTACTTGGCGCTCCTTAGACTCTAGTGAAACGACGAGGCGCTTGTTGCTCTGTCAGGTCGAGAGAAGCACTGTCTTGTTGCCCGGGAGCTGCCCTAATGGCATGCTTCGGCAAGGGTAAGACGTCAGTGCTCCTTGGATCTCATCTCATGGAGATTGATGTCTTTCTAATTGCCATTGAAGAGGCATTGAACACTCGGACAGACACGAACATGAAAGCGACCTACCTCTGCGGCTGTCGATCAGCAGTTTCCATGATCGAACATGTCGTTCCTTCGTGCTTGGGGTGGCCATCCATGTTGCAAACGGCAACAGCTCCGCATTTCCCGTGATCCGCGAACCGAATACCGTCAGTGCTTCTGCTTAGTACGCGACCTTAGCTCCTGGGCAAACTCCCATGCCATCGATTCCGACTCTGGATACTTTGCGATGGTCGTGGTCTATCGTTCGGCTTTGTGCAGGTCAAGCATCCTTGTGTGTCTCGACCACGCCATCCACGGGTCACCGCCAACACGCTCGGTGTGCTCCTTCTGGCATATCATCGCGCACCAGCTTTTGTCCTGCCCCTACGCGGTCCATTAATCAAAGTATGACGACATTTTCTTTCACATGAAACCACACAGCATAGCAACGCAACATCAGCCTGATCGCTTAGTCTGGTTGACAGGACATGTTTGCGCCGGTCTAGAGCATGACCGCCACCATGCCACTTACGACCATGCACGGTGAGTCAATCACTTCTCATGACATTGATTCCAGATAGACCATCTGTACCTACCAGTGGTATAGCAGCGACTGCTCCAGTATACATACCCCTCGATGCTATGGAGATCATGTGCGTCTCACAGACGGGACCGCCTACCACAATAGCTTCGAGCCATCAGGCTGTCAGACTAGCTACGCATCGGGCCTAAGAGATGCGTTTGTCAGAAGTCATGCATCTATTCAGCCACAAAAATCCTGCATGTTCACATCATGCACACCTTGTGCGGATCGCTGGAATGAGTCAAAGTTCTTGGATAGATAGCTGTTGCACATCCATGTCTGACCAACGGTCTCACGCATCGACTTGCACCGAGTGCTATGACAGTCGCTTGAATATGGCTGCTGCAGCTTGCCGTCATGACGAGCCCGATGTTTCTCCATGACTTGGCTTCGTCTACTATTCACATGCCCGTTTATTGATTTATTAATCGATCCACACCACAAGGTGTACCTGCATGAGTTTTCCGGCGCTTGCGGGATACAAATGTACTTGGGGAATCGACATTAGGTAATTGTCCGAGAGAGACCAATTTCGGTTTCCCAGCCACTGTATGTATTTCTATTTGGTCGCGTCCAGTGCCTGAGATCCTGAGCATTGAAGAACGGTTCAGCTAACCTACCAGAAGCATAGTAACCGAGGTCGGGGAATGGGCTCACTGGCCAGGTGTTGCTAGCCCTGCCACCCGTCAAATCCATCGGTCGGATCGGAAACGAGACAAGTTCATTCTTGACATGACAAGCGATGAAGCCACGATCGAGCCATGGGTGACTCGCGCACGCTTCTGGCAATGTCACCTCGACCTTGCGGCAAAACGAATTTCGCGGATTTGAGGTGGCACTGGGCGGCTGCCCTCGAAGCAGTGCTGTCGGAGTCCTGCCTATGCACCACAATGCTGTCGGATTGCATCAGGCGGTACCACTCTGGTGTCTTCTAAGCTGTGAATTCCGCTTATAAGAGGAGATGATCCCACGGCAGGTGCTCCGTAGTGAATTCAGGGCAGGAGCTGATTGGTCAGTTTGAAAGCAACCAGGTCCTGACTTTTACTCTGACGCACGTCAATCGTGAGAGTAGGTCAAAGGTGTCTACCTCTCCTTTCTCTCGTCTTCTGTTCGTATACCAAAACCTGAATGCCGCGCGACTTCTCCCATCTACACTGACCACAGGATGGACGCCGAGCGATGGACAGCCGTTGTAGGACGAGACAAGTCCTTTGATGGGGCTTTTGTCTACTGCGTCAAATCAACAAAGATCTACTGTAGACCAACATGCGCCGCTCGACTGGCTCGTCGCGCAAATGTCCATTTTTGCGACACTGCACATGAGGCTGAAGTGGCTGGTTTCAGACCTTGTAAGCGCTGCAAGCCAGAACTTCTGTTCTATACCCCGCAAGACGACAAGATTCAACAAGCCTGCAGCACCATCTGTCGCGCTTCACTGGGTCCGGACAATCCCAGGCTAGAGGATCTAGCGAAAGAGGCTGGCTTGACAAAGCATCACTTCCATCGCCTGTTCAAGAAGAAGACGGGATTGACGCCTCGACAATATGCGGAGGTGCTAAGAGCCGGTGACGTATCACTGGCGGCTACTACCACACCAGAAATGTCTACTTGCGATGCTTCATCAACGTCTTGGTCCTCAATGGATTGTCTCAGCCCAGTCCCCAGCTTTATAACACCAACTGCGGATGCGACGTCTGGCATCATGAACAACGAGATGTTTGATCCCGGTCTCTTGAGCAGTGAACCACTCAACGAATCGCCTGTCCAATTTCCAGTCGACATCAGTACATGGGAGTGGTACGACATTGAGGTTCCCGCAGATGCTCTGGCTGATCCCATCGAAGGATGAAGTATGCCCTGGTCTGGAACATTCTTTTGTACGCCTGATTTGAGCTCCATATTCGCCTTTGCCCTGAAGACGACGTGGCCATGTGATTATCGATGGAAGCCGCTCAACACGGAAAGACTATCACAGTGTAAGACACCATGAACAGGTCAGGATGCGTATCATGGTAGCCTCGATCTTGTCAGGCATGGTCAGGACCTCCTCGTCCGGTTGGTCACAGTATTGCATCTGGTGCTCGACGCTATGAGAATTGCCTTTCAGCGCACAGGCTGCTTCAGCATCGCATGTTTGCTGACTGACGCCCTTATTACCCGAAGCATGACCGAATGATCAAGACTGCGACAGGTAGCATCGCATTCATACCAACACTCATGGTTCCGAGAATAGTCACATCGGAGATCTGTAAGTAGTCAATTGGGAGTGGCGCTGTGCCGTCGACGCCATTTGAAACACAGGGAGGACTGGGAGCGCAAGGAAGCAGGACTGTATGCAGGGCACCATGCTGTGACAGCATCGTCATGCAGGGCACAGAGGCCGGTAGGACAAATCTGAACTATTGGAGCCTGTAGATTCACTCTTTGCCAACAAGTGTGTCTAGCCTGAGAATACGAAGAAGCACCGATTGGTGTCGCGCACTCTCACCCCGCCGGATTGTCATGTGGGCGATGCGCGGAGATCTTGGGGATTCATCGAGAATCCTCTTGGCACCCCGCCGCTGATCAACCATCAACTTCCCGAAATTGACGTGCGAAGGAGACTTAACTTTGCAAAATACTTGTCTCGATTTAGGTTTTACGAACCATGTACGAGCATGTGACATGATTGTACGTCCGGCACAACTATTCAGTGCCTTGATCTCGGTAGGCATAGTCGTATAAGTATAGTTCCCCATCCCCCCCACATTTCCCTACACCACTACCCTCATACACGATCCCTCCATCGAGCCGCGACTATGAAAACGATCAATATCCTTACCTCCTTCGTTTCCCTTCTCTCCCTCGCCACCGCCTCTCCCCTCGCTCCCCGCCAAAGTCAGAACGTAGCTTACCTCAACGCCTTCTTCTTCGGCGCCGAGCCCAAAATCTACTTCGACCTTTCCAACGGGAACAACCCCCTCTCCTTCTCCATCCTCAACGGCGGCGCACCAATCCTCAACGCCACATCCGGCACAGGCGGCGTGCGCGACCCCAACCTCGTCCTCGGCGGCGGGCCCGACGCCGGCAAGAAATGGTACATCCTCGGCACCGACCTGGACATTGGCAAAACCACGTGGGACGCCGCGCAACGGACGGGCTCCCTGTCCATTTTCGTATGGGAGTCCACCGACCTCGTGACCTGGTCCGGCGAGCGGCTGGTCAAAGTCGAGAACGACGACGCGGGCATGGTGTGGGCGCCCGAGGCCATCTACGACGCAGCGCGCGGGGCCTACCTCGTGCACTGGGCCAGTAAATTCTACGCCGGCGCCGCAGACGATCCGGCGCACACGGGCGCCCCCGGGTCGACCGTCATACGCTACGCTTACACCGAGGATTTCGTCACGTTCGGCGAGCCCGCCACCTACGTCGACTACTCGCCCACCAACGTCATTGATCTCAATATCCTGCCGCTGGGAGGGGATCGGTACGCAAGATTCCTCAAGAACGAGAGCGATCCGAGGGTCTTCTACGAGACCACGGACGGGGGTCTGTTCGGGGAGTGGACAAGGCCTGGAGGACCGGAGAGTATTGTGCGCGCGGGTACCGAGGGGCCGACGAGTTATTTCGATAACGAGGTCCCGACAAAGGCCTATGTGCTTTTGGACTACTACGGGAGTGATGGGTATAGACCGTTTGTCAATACGGATTTGAGCACGAATGATTGGGTGGATGCGGATAGGACGGATTTTCCCACTAACAGGCGTCACGGCAGCGTGATTGGGATTGATCAGAGAGCGTACGATGCGCTTAGGGAGAGGTATGGGAGCTGAGCATGGAACCGAGGGAATGAATAGGAGTATTTTGTAAATAGAGGATCATCATTCGTGAGAACTATGGTCTACACAATATGCATTTTACATTATGAAGTGATCGGTACAGTCAACTAGCAGTTCTTGGCTGCTTTTGTGACGGTGGTGAAGATGGTAGTGGTCTGCTTCAGGGTCGTCGTCTTGGTGGCTGGAGCGGGTGTGATGGTGACAACAACGGTGACCGCCTTGAGAGAGGTAGTCTTGGTGACTGTGCTTGTAGCAGCTGGCAGTGTGGTCGTCGAAAAGACGGTCACATCGGAGCTTTTAACCACTGTAGTCGTCACCCTTGCTGCAGTGATGGTCGAGGTCACAGAGACCACCTTGGATGAGATGGTTGTGACAGGAGCCGCAGTGATGGTAGTCGTGGCAGATATTGTGCGAGTGCTGAGCACAGTGCTACCTGCCCGTGACTCGGTGATCAACGAAGTGGATGTTGCTGTGCGAAGAACTGTGCTCGAAGCAACAGTGATGGTTATGCTTGTTGTCTTGGAGACGGAATCGGTGACAGTGCTGCCAGGCAAAGTCTCGGTGACCAAGGAAGTCGACGTACCAGTGATGGTGGTTGTAGATCCTGGCGATGAAACAGTGGAGAAAGCAGTGACCTTCTTGAGACTGGTGATCGTGACTGAAGCGGCAGTCTCAACGATGGTAGATGTTGCAGTTGCGACTTGGGTAGATATGACGGTGGAAGTTGCTGCCTTCAGAGTAGTGGTCGGGTAGATCGAAGATGTACTGGTTATCACGGTCGAGGTGGTGGATCCTTTCTGTGTGTACGTCGATGTTGCTACGACTGAGGTGATTGTCACATCGAGCGTCGAAGTGACAGTGCCTGCCGCACGAGCAGCTAAGCCTCGCCTAAACAATCTCGCGGCGAGTGTACAAGGCGCAGCCACTGTTGCGCCTTTTGTGGTAGTCTTAAGGGAAGTGACTGACACGGTGATAGTGCTTGCCTTGGCCGAAGTCGTCTTGGTAGCGGTTGATCCCGCCAGAGTGAGTACACTAGTAGTGGTGACTCCCTTCTGGGTGGCAGTGCGAAGGGAAGTCACAGTACCACCAGCGTTGCTGCTGATAGTGACTGGCGCAGGGGCAGAAGTGATTGTAAAGGATGAAGTCAAAGTGGTCTTGACTGTTACAGTGCTGGCGGTGGCATTGATGGTGCGAACATTAGTCACAGTCGTCTGAATCGTACTGTCTTTGCCATGTACTGTGGTCGTCCGCGTGATCAGATCCGTCGAGGTCGACGTGACTGCCTTCGGTGTGCTGGTGACAGTCTCTGTGGAGGTCAAAGTAGTCTGAACAGTCGAGTCCTTTCCGGCTACAGTACGAGTCTGGATAACAGTAGTATCAACCTCAATAGTTGTGGACTTGCCGGCAATCGTGGTGATGGAGGTGATGGTTTCTGTTGCCTTGACTGTTGCGGTTTTTGCAGCCTGGACCGATGTCACTGTGGCGATCTCAGTCGACTTGACAATTGTGGTTTTGAGGACTGGCGCAGGCGTGACTGTTGTACCATGATTCTCCGTGATGATCGATGTGGCAGTGACAGCAACATCTAGATTTGTAATCGTGACACTGGCTGTCTGCTTCAATGTGACGGTGCTCGTCTTGAAGACTGTGACGAGAGACGCCGAGCTAGTCGAAGTCGTAGAAAGCATCGATGTTGATGTTGTACTTGTTGAACATCCTGTTGAAGCAGAACCGATGCCAACAACGAATGGCTGCACGTCGACCACAGAGAAGTCGATCCAACCAGTTGTCGGGAAGAAATTAGACAATTGGTAGGCGACAACATCAGCATCGCTGAGCTGTGTAGCGAAAGAAGCTCTGCTGCATATACCAGATCCCGGACCGAAGTTGTGGTACTCAGCAAAGATGACTCCATCGGTCTGTGGCGATGACTTGCTCCACTGTGTCCAGCCAGCAGATCCGACCATGCCATCAAGGTAGCTCGAAACATAAAGCACTCTTGCATTGTTGTTCCATGGCCGACCAAGACTGATATTCTTGAATCCAGTCATTCCAGCAGCTGGGATTATGGACGACTGGTCGAAGACTAGACCTGCTTGTGTAGTGTTGGTCGTCCTCTTGTCTGCAGTGATAGCCACACCATCTTCGTTTGGCGAGATGGTGGAGTTGAGGAAATAGCCAGATCCAGTGCCAAAGATGAAATCCACATTACCCTCAATGTATGACTTGAAAGCGAAGAAGTAGCCATTAATATACAGAGTGTCTTGGTTACCGTAGACTTGACAGCCGTGCAAGAACGCATACTTGCTGCTCTTGACAGCGAAACCCAGTGAGGCAATGTTCTGCTGAGTGCCGTTGTTGTTCCTGAAGTTGACATTGTAAGCATAGAAGTAATTACCAGTAGCGTACAAAGTAGCTGCATCAACGTCACTACCACCACCTTGAGTGTCGATACCGAACGACTGCTGAATAGTGACCTGGTTCTTGGAAAAGTCATCGGTATCGCTGGAGTAGCCAATAAAGACGGTAGAGCCTGATTTATTGACAATGAGCTTCTCCTCGTATACACCAGGGTAGATGAAAATGGTAGCATTGGTCTTGCTGGAAGTCGGCGCTGCGTCAAGTGCTCCCTGGATAGTATCGTAGACAGTCTGCCCGGTGATCGGAGACTTTGAGACGATCAAAGCACCAGTAGGAGGCTTTGTCCCATCATAGGTAGAATTGCCAGATACTGTTGTATTGGTAGGAACGGTGGTGTTCTTTACCGCTGGCTGTGGTGTGATAATGGAGTCCCAATAAGTCATGTCGATCCAGGAAGTCGAGTCCATAACCGAAGCCAGATTGTACGTGTCAGACGTCAGCAGAGTTGCGTTCTGGAAAGCTTCTCTGGCAGCTACGTTGTTCTCCCAGTTACCGGGTCCCTCGTTGTTGTATTCTGCGAATGTGATGTGATCGGTCCTAGGATCGGTAGCGGACCAAACCTTCCAGCCGCTTGGCTGAATCACACTGTCCAGGTAGGAGTTCTTGACAACAACCAGAGAGTACTGAGAGTACGGTCGTCCGAGGTAGACAGCACCGGCGAGATCCGCGGTATTGTCAGGGGCAGCAGTAAACAGACATTGATCAAAGATGTAGCCACCGATTGCAGTTAGCGAGCTCCGACTGTGAGCGGCAACGCATGACTTTGCACGCTTGGCTCCAATTGTACATCCCTTGAAGTAAGCCTTGCTGTATCCCCAAATAAAGTCGATAGCACCACCGATGTAGCAGCTCTCATAGTACTGGTAGCCATTGGTGGCTCCGTTGAGAAGAGTGTCTTGCCAGCCGTTGAACGAACAAGCGTAGAAACCGATATCGTTTCCATAGATGGATGCTGCAAGTGTGACATAACTAGCCTCAAGGCCATCAAGGTTGTCGGTATTGACCATGTTGATATTATAGAACGAAATGCGGTTCGAGGCAGTTGCGATCACAGCGGTCTCCGCGTCGGAATGTCCAACAGGAAGAGGGCTGACTGACAGACCACGGGAGAAGCTAATGGTGACTTGATTGTCCTGGTAGTTCTTACCAGGCGAGCCGGAAGTGTATCCGATAATGCGTACTGCACCAGGGCGGTTGATGGAAGAAATTTGCTCGACATATGTGCCAGGGTAGATAAAGACGGTCTGGTTGGTGTTGTCGTTAGGCAGATATGCCAGAGCAGCCGTGATGTTGGTGAAAGAGCCATTCACACTTCCGTCCGTCGAAACGAGGACCGCAAATTGTGGTGGCACTGTGCCACTGTCCGGATGAGCGTTGATAGTGGCCGTCGTGGTTGACTTCGGCGTGCTCGTTGACGTGCCAGAACTTGTGCCAGTAGTGATTGTCGTGTTCCATGAGAACGAAGGCTTGTAATTCCATGCAGTCTGATCGATGAAGGAAATGTCACCGATCCAATTGTTGAGTGTGTAGGGGGCTACCTGGCTGGCGGAAAAATTGGTGGCGAAAGAAGCTCGAGAAGTCCCTTCTTGCCAGCTTCCAGGTCCGCTGTTGTTGTACTCGCCAAAAGTGACACCACTTGTCTGGGGACCGCTGGTCGACCAGATATTCCATCCAGCGGAGTTGATATGAGAATCAAGATAAGAGTTCATATAAACCACCGTGGACAAATTGTTGTAAGGACGACCAAGGTACGTGGTACCCATGACACTTCCATAGGTGCTAGTGTAAGAAACGTAGCACGAGTCGAACACGTAGCCGGATACTGTGCCAGCCGGGCGAGACTGCGCAGCAATGCAAGCACCCTTCGTGTTGGAGGCAATGTAGCACTGCCGGAAGTAGGCAGTAGAGAAACCCCAGATGAAGTCGACACTACCCTCGATGTACGAGTTGCTAAATACTTGCGTGCCCTTGTTGGCAAGAAGTGTATCCTGAAAACCCACAAAAGAGCATCCGTAAGCTGCTATATTGGCACCGTAGAAGTCAGCGGCAAGAGCGGCTGTATTCGTTGTCTGAGGGTAGGTGTTGACGAAGTTGATGTTGTATAACGCAAGGCCAGAATTGTCATTCGTCTTTTTAGAGTTGATGACCGGTGTCAGCTCATCCTGACCGGCACTGGTCAGAACTCCACGAGAGAACTGGATGGTCACCTTGTTCTGGGTGTAGTCATTGACAAATGAAGTCTCTCCAACGAGTGTGACCTTTCCGTTGCGGGTGATGCTGATCTGCTCATTGTACAATCCTGCCTTGATCGAGATTGTGTAGGCCTTGCTGTCATTTGGCAACGCAGCAATGGCAGCAGTGACGTTTTGATACTCGCAGTCGGTAGCATTCATGGATACCACAAGCGTTGCGCCAGGTGCTAGAGTGGTGCACGATGAAGCTGAAGACGTGGTTGTCGTAGTTCCGCTCAAGGTCGTCGAGCCACCCACAATCGATGTAGAGCTCGATGATGTGACGGTAGAGCTGGCACTAGAGCTGGCACTAGCAACTTGTGCAGCGGCGCCAGAATTGATGGCGGACAAGACCCCGGAATCGACCCAGGTGGTATCAGCGTTTGCGTAGCCATAGAAAGCCTGAGCAAAAACCTTGTCCAAGGTGTACGAAGAGACCTGATCAACAGACAGGAGCTGTTCACAGTTGACCTTCCGGGCGGCGCTGTTTGCAGCGTAAGCACCTGCGCCTGTCGTCTGGAATTCGCCGTAAAGCGCTACAACTGTACAGGAGGAAGAGTAGACACCGCCAGCGGCGACGAGACTACCAATGGATGTGTTACGGTAGACGGCTGTCGTATAATCAGTCTGTCCGTTGGGTGTAGCAAGGTAGACATTGCTGGCTGTTCCACCAGTCTTTTGGGCGACGGTGCTGCTGTCGACCACTAGGCTGGAATTGTACCATTGGCTATTAAACGTCTGACCTTTGGCATAAAATATGCTTGAGCCAGAGGCAGTGGGTACAATTGTCGATCGGTAGAGATAAACAGTTGGGTAGTTGTAGAAGAGCTTGTCAGGGCCCTCGATGTAAGAGTCGGCGATGACGGTGATGCCGTAAGAAGCGCTGTAGACACCCTGGCCGGCGGATATGAGGGCGCAAGTGTAAAGACCGAGGTTGATACCACGAGCACTGACAGCAGAGACGACGCCAGATGTGCCAGGGTTGGTGAAATTGATGAAGCGGAACGTAGAGCCTTTCGTGTTCAAGGTGCCGATATTTAGAGCGGCAATCGCCCCATTTCCAGCAACAACCACTTGGTTGTCAGCTACAGAAGAAGCAGTCGGGCCAACCACGGTCACCGTAGGGGTTCCTGTGACGCTGATCGGACTGTAAGTCCCCGCCTTGACGCTGACCGTCGGTATAGCGTTATTTTGGGCAAACAGAACAGCGGCGTTGATGTCGGTGTATTGGGCCGATCCGTCGAGAGCAACGGTTATAGCAGCTGCAGAAGAGGATATTGACGATGCGGCGGACGTGGTAGTCGTCGTTGCTTGAACACTCGATAATACAGAGCTCGCAGTCGTACTTGAGCTCTGGCCAGCCGTCGAGGCAGCTGTGTTTGATGCAACAGTGCTTGACAGTATCATAAGGGACGACGATGGGGGGCTGGATGAGGATACGACGGAGGAGCTTGAGGTTGAGCTTGAAGCTGCAACAACGGAGCTTGAGGTCGCACTTGAGGACACTGCAGATCCCGCGGCTGCGACTTGAGCACTGTCAGAGGCCTGGATGGAGCTGAGAACATTGCTATCAATCCAAGTGACATCGAAACTCGAGTATCCGGAGAAGGCCTTGCCAAACACTTGGTCAATGGTAACCGTGGAGACCTGGCTCGAAGTCAATGCGAGATCGCAGACAGCAGCACGACTAGCACCATTACTTGTGGACAAAGCACCAGGTCCGGAGTTCTGGAATTCTCCATAGAAAGTGATATAGCTGCACGCACCAGACGTGCCGGAACGGAGGGCAGCAGGTGCAATTAGACTACCAAGCGCTGTGCCTCTGTACACTGCTTGGGTGTAGTTAGCATTGGGCTGAGCCAAGTACACATATGTATTGGAAAGGCCGGGTTTGGTGGTGACTGTGCTGGAGTCAACTACCAAGGAGGCATTGTACCAGACCCCGCCAGTCTGATATCCTTGACCGTAGAAGATGCTCGCGCTGGACATGGTCGGAACAATTGTAGAGCCATATACATAGGCGGTGAGGTAGTTGTAGAACAGCTTGTCTGAGCCCTCGATATATGAATCCGCAATCACAGTTGTACCGAAGGATGCAGTGTACACACCGGCGCCAGCAGATACCAAGGCGCAGTCGTAGAAGGCCATGTTTGATCCGTACATGTTGACGGCCGGAGCTCGCACGTTGCCAGCTCCGGCAGTGTTTGTGATGTTGACATTCTTGAAGGTGACACCCTTTGACTTTTGTGTATTGAAGGTAACAACACCAGTGCTGGGAACTGCGGCTTGAATGACGACTTGATTAGCTGCATAACCAGTGCCAGTAGGCCCTGCAATTGTGACAGTCTGAGTGCCTTGGATGGTGAGAATCTCAGAGTAAGTGCCTGGCTGAACCAAGACAGAAGCGATGGCGCTGTTCTGCGCGGCGGCGATTGCTGAATTGATTGATCCTCCCGAAGAGACGGTTATGGCAGTGGCAGCTTGGGCAGTCGTGCTAGCTTGGGCTGCTGAAGTAGTCGTCAGGGCAACTGCTGCCGCAGAAATCGATTGTATTGAGCTGGTAGAGCTCTTAGATGGACAAGGCGATGAGCCATCTTCGCAGCTCTGGGCGATAGCTGGTGCGGCGCAAAGAGCGGCCCACAGCAGGAGCTTTGCTTGCATGACGAAGGACGTCTGAGGAACAACAAGCAATGATCGACGCTTGGAAGAACATGATCAACGGGGACCTGCGCGCTGTATCTATAGCTATCCATTTTCCCGGGTCTAAGGAAGTTCGGAATGCCCGGTGCCTCGGTGTCATGCAGACAAGTGGCGTCGTCAACATCTTGCTGGGAAGACGACATGGGTAGGACTGCCCGGGTGGGAGCTACCAGATCGATCCACCACGTGGAAAGGATCTAGCAGAATACCCGATTGGGATTGATCGAGCATGGACTGGGCTCAATTTGGACGTAGCGAGTCAAGAAGAAGGTCCTTGTCGACCAGGGATGCAAGGTACGTCAGGCCTGTCACCACAAGCTTAGCGGAAATGAGAAAAGCTTGATTTACAGGAGATTTCGAGTTGCGCCACAAGGCTATCTCGGATGTGCTTGCTTGTAGATGGGCCATGACAACAGAGACCGGGTCCGCGGTCAGACATCTGGTGACACCTGCGGTTTCTTTTAGGACAAACACGGCGACTTGCCATTATCGTCCAGCTCGTAGTATTAGTCGATCGTATCTGAAGACGTCTGAAGCGAAGTCACTAGGATGGGCGTCATGTGCAGTTCTCCTCAACTTGGTAGGACGGATCACTGTGCTTGTGGTGGCCGCTTCCACAGAAGACCTCAGGTGGCGTCTGGCGCATCGATAGTCCGCAGCGGGAGGCGCATAATCGATAGGCATCCTCTGAAGAGCTACAAAGGTCCACTTGAGCACTGGCCGTGTGATTCGAGGGAGATATATCGTGGTCGATCACAGAGATGGCAGCGGGAAGTCGTCTAGGCATCGAATGCGAAGCGAAGCAGGATCACATACGCGAGAATTCATGCAGTAGAATTCCACCAATCACATGACAGCTCTGTTTTATCCCGGCTCTGGCGGCATCAAATATCCTCCTTCCTGCATTCTTCTGCAAAGACACACCCACTTTCAGGACTCTTCTTTTCCACGTGGCTGAAACTAGTCGCGAAGACCTTCGGCCATCCTCCATCACAAATTCGACCGAGACTTGCAAGTCTCGCCGACAGAGTTTTGCCACACATGTGCTGATGCGGCTCCGTCGACGAGCGCCAGGCTATTTTCGACCACACTTCCAATGACTAAGTATCCTAGCAATTGACTTCATGCTTGTGCACACTTGTGGTCTATCTAGAGTTTTCTGCGGGCCTGACCATCCCCATGATCGGCCATACCGGTACTGTGGATAGTAACGGAGGCTCCGAGCCATACTTCTGGTATCGCATGATGGCCGAAAGCTGATTACTACGTCGGGACTGGCGATCGTGGGCGGCATCGTTACGGCACTTCACGCACACATCATTTCAGCCAAGTTCATTATCGACGGCGGCGTCGGACAGCATATCTCGCATAGGATCTCACGTTATCACCTGTCCTGTCCACAATGGGACGGACGGAATGATGCACATGGCTCAGACATCTGCACATTACTGCCATGTCGAGTCGCAGGCTGCCACTGGACTACCACTAGGAAACGGACGCAAGTGTCGTCTGAATGCGTTTCCTTGTCCGCCAAACTGCTTGCCGATTCCTCCGAGCTTCTTCGGCGGCCGATCGGAAACGAGCCGTACTCTCCCCTTAAGAAATGGCAGCTTTGCGCAGTAAACCGTGTGTTGTACTACTATCATTGCATGGTAGGCATTTCATTCGTGGAACGATTCGGAACGGCCGCCAAAAGAGTCCAGGTGAGTGACGATGTCTCTCCAGATCCGAGAAGTCAGACTCGCCCATTGGCACCGCTAGTATTGGTGTTCAGTCAGCGGTATCTCCGAATACTACCTGCATCCCTATCAGGGTCAGATCTTTCGAGCCGACCGTGGTGCATGTGAGGCTCCTGCATGCTTGGACAAGCTAGGCTCGTCGTCTGTTCTTCAGGCGCGGTTGTTCCTGACCAATGCATCGCGACCAGATTCCAGAAGTACAAGCCTGAGTTGATGCAGACCGAGACAGACTTGGCGGCTTGCGCAGTTTTGTCCGAGTACAAGTGTCGAGATGGAAGCGCTTCGTGCCCAGGCCGATGTTCATGCAGAGTGATGCTACTCTACTATTACGACACTTCTCAGGTAAGATCGCCATAGATCGTGCGACCTTCTATTGGTTATAAACTGTTCAGTCTTTGCAAGTCAGGTTCCTTATCCACCACGAAAAATGCGTTTGCCCGCTCAAGGTCTTGTCCATGGGGGCTAGTGTCTAGGGCTCGCCCGCCGACCTTGTTCCGTAAGTTATTGTACTCTTAGCTTATTTTGAAACTAGTTTATAATATGTTTCTAACAGGTTGAGATAAAGGTTAGGATTGGTAGGGTCAGGAGGGTTAGGGTCAGCTCGGGGGGTTAGGGGTTACAAACTAAAAATTCCAAACTAGTTCTCTACTTATTCCGGACTAATTAGGGTTAGGGTTGAGTCTCAGCTCGCCCCACGCCGGCTGAGCTGCGCGGTGCGGGAAACAGCACGCAAGGCTTGGCGAAATCACAACATCCGGACCACCGCTGTTCGCTCAAGCGCTTGTTCTGCACGTATTCGAGCACTCTAATCACCACTGCCTTTCAATTCAAGCACGCAATATTCGTGATACCTTCAGCATCGCCGTTGGTGTGCGCGGCCGATAATTCGATTGGACCTCAGTCCGCGATAAGGACGTTTCCGTGGTAGTCGCCGCCATGATGGACCTCGGATCATTCGCTAGACCTAAGCAGATCGAGTTGAATCGCTGTACCAAGTCTTCTGGCCAATGATGCTCATGCGCAAAGATCTGCACAAGGTTGACCTGCATGCGATTTTTAGAGACCTCGTGGCACGCCATCATTTTGCATCGATATATAAATGAAAGTCCTGTCCGCGGTGATTGAAGAAGTTCTGTGCCTCCAGGTTGAATTCTACAGGTTTTCAGCATGGCCGACCAGGTCACGGCAGGTATCGCACAGGCTCAAGAGGAAAAGCGTGCTTCGCACGATGCCATTGCAATTACCACAGACAAAGGTGTTTCCAACAACAGCGACTCCACCGACACATCGATCCACTCTGGCGAGGAAGAGATTGATGGCGACTATGGCTCGTACCGCGACCACGTATTCAAGGATCCCAAGGTGACCGAATACTGGTGGAACATCTATGAGAACGCCAAGTACGAAGGCCGTCATCGCTTTGACCCGCATATGACATGGACGGCAACTGAAGAGAAGAGGCTCAGGCGGAAGGTACATCAAAGCATTCGTGTCCGGAAGCTCTCATATCTGATCTTCATAGATTGATCTAAGGGTTATGACTTGGTGTTGGATGATGTTTCTTGCTCTGGATCTCAATCGTAGGAACATCAATCGAGCCATAACGGACAATATGCTCCCAGAACTGGGCATGAACACGAACGACTTCAACTATGGTCAGACCATCTTCCTGGTCTCTTTCCTCGCCGCCGAGTTGCCTTCGGGCTTGATCTCCAAGAAGCTTGGCCCCGATATCTGGATCCCGTTCATCATCCTTGCCTGGTCGATCATTTCAGCTGCCCAGGCCGGACTGACAAACAAGGCGGGTTACTACGTCGTCCGATGTCTCTTGGGGTTACTTATGGGTGGTTTCATCCCTGACACCGTGAGTCAGATATGATCATTACACATCACTAGACGTTTTGTAACACGACTATAGGTGCTGTATGTCACCTATTGGTATAAAAGCAAGGAATTGCCGATTCGACTTTCATGGTTCTGGACAGTTCTCAGTGTCTGTAATGTACTCGGTTCTCTCTTGGCTGCGGGAGTTTTACAGATGCGTGGGCTCCAAGGCTGGGCCGGATGGCAATGGTAAGACCGATATGTCTCGTGGCTCGCTTAGATCTACTGACCTTCTTCAGGCTGTTTCTGATCGAAGGCTGCTTGACTGCCGTGGTAGGCATTCTGAGCTGGGGTCTCATGGCACCCAGTCCCAGTCAAACCGCCAACTGGTTCCGTGGCAAGGAAGGCTGGTTCACGGAAAGGGAGGAGAAGATCCTCGTGAACCGACTCCTGCGTGATGACCCATCCAAGGGTGACATGCACAACCGTCAAGCTGTCAACCTTTCTCGTCTATGGAAGTGCCTGAAAGACTACGATCTCTGGCCGCTCTACATGGTCGGTCTGACCAACTATATTCCTCCCAACCCGCCCCAAAACTACCTGGCCCTGATCCTACGCAACCTTGGCTTCAGCACCTTCAATGCCAATCTATTGACGATACCGTCTCAATTCTTCTTTGGCGTGAACGTAAGTTTTTCCCATGGCCCCGATCTATCGTCATTTTGGTTCTGTGCTACTGACTGACCCCATCCAACAGCTCCTGATCATATCCTGGGTGTCGGAGAAGGTCAACGAGAGAGGCTACGTCTCCTCCACCTCCAACATCTGGATCCTACCATGGCTCGTCTCGCTCGTCGCCCTCGGCGCTCGTGCCTCCAATTGGGTCCGCTACGCCCTCCTCACCGGTCTGCTGTCGTATCCATACTGCCACGCCATTCTCGTGGCATGGAACAGTCGCAATTCAAACACGGTCCGCACGCGAGCCGTCTCCGCGGCGCTGTACAACATGTTCGTGCAAGCGGGCAATATTGTCGGGTCCAACATCTACCGCGAGAACGATGCACCACTATACCTCAAGGGGAACAAGATTCTGTTGGGTATCTGCTGCTGGAACATCGTCCAGCTGTGGTTCGTCAAGTACTACTACGTCAAGAGGAATGAGAGGCGGGAGAAAGAGTGGGCTAGACTGAACGGCGAGGAGAAGTTGGAGTATATTCAGACGACCAAGGATGAAGGGGCGAAGAGATTGGATTTCAGATTCACACACTAGACGCTGAAGTCTTGGTATAGCTTTACATCTATGGACCACATGCAAAAAGGCCCAATGCGACCATCATACATTCATTCCCGGCCGGTGGCACTAGGCTCAAGCCCTCTTCACCGCTCCTTGCTGCGCCAGCCTCTTGATCAAAAGATCCAACCCCGTCATCTTGTTCAACATCCCATCAAACAGCCAAGGCGGAAACATGAGTCCAATCCTGGCAAAGGTAGCCTGGGCACCCCGCCAAATAACATGCGCCGGGTTCTCCCTGTCCAGATCTCCGACGACTCTGTCGGCCCACGTGTCCGCCGCCATCGCATCCTTCATCAGATCCCCTCCTTGCATGAAATGTTCGACTTCCTTCCTCACGGGGTTGTAGATCGAGTCCGCCGGGAGTTTCGGCGCGCCCACGTTGGCGAAGAAATTCGTCGCCACGGCGCCGGTCTTGAGTTCCACGACCTTGACGCCGAACGGGACCAGTTCCAGTCGGAGACACTGGGTCAGGCTCGCCGCCGCTGCCTTGGACGCGTTATACGCCGCCTGCATGGGCACCGTCACGAGGGAGGCGATGGAGGTGTTCACCACCACTGTGCCGTTGCTCTGGCGCAGTAACGGCAGGAAAGCCCGGCTCACGGGGATGAGGGAGAAGACGTTCAGTTCGAACAGATCCCGGAGTGGGGCCAGGGAGATGTCCATTATTGGCATCGAGTAGCCTGCGCCGGCGTTGTTGATGAGCATGTCCAGACGCCCGAAGGTGGATTGGACGGCGGAGACGCATTCCTGGATGGAGGACTCGGAGAGGACGTCTAGCGGGAGGGTCTCGATGCCTTGGGCTTTGAGCGAGGACATTTTGGACGTGTTCCGCGCGGTGGCGATGACGTGGTAGTTGCGCTTGTGGAAGGCGAGGGCGAGTGCTGCTCCCAGGCCGCCGTCCGAGCAGCCTGTGATGAGTACGGTTTTGCGGGACATGATGGGTTGTGTGGATGGTGTTGCGATGGGGACGTGAAGGGCGTGCAGTGATCTTTTGTGAAGAAGCACTACATTACCTCAGCAGCTCCGCTGTTGGGCTCAGTCAGCAATTCAACCGTCGGAGCTCCATGATGTTCGACGATCGGCGCGGGTACAGTATCTCGCCGCCGGACCCAAAATTCCGCCGTCATCAGAGAAGGTCTGCTGTCGGCGTACAGGCGTACCAGGCTTTTCACATGATTAATCGCATGAAGCACTTGCGTATGATGAGAGAGCATAAGGTACGCCAATGGAGATATGAGATTGATGATGCTTGGTCATCAAGGACAATCAATGATTGAACATTACTGCCAAAGAATGTCGGAAAATCCAATCAGCTTCTTTGCCTTTGCCCAAAAATCCGACGATGGAGATCGGCAACACGCGTCGGCGATCTGCGTTCGCGACACCGACGTATCTGATATCATCTAATGTATCTCTCGTTCCTGGTTACAGCCAGGAATGTCAGGCTCCACAGCTGCCTGACATTACTCTCTGTGCTCCCTCCCACACCAGGGGGAGGTGGCAGTGCACCCAGCGGGGTAAACACAAACTCCATCGTTATTGTATATCCAAGACCACATCTCGCTGCTCAGATGCTGCCTGTTGCTTTCAATCACGTCCCAAAGACGGTTGTACGCAGCGTTGATAGTCGCTGCTACCACGTCATCGCTGCAAAATTCCGGTGCCGAAGCAGTAGCAGTGCAGCGATCGAGCTGACATTCCAAGCCGCGCGCCATCATCGCTGGCTGCCATGACCAGACCACGGTGCCGTGGTACGCCGAGGTAGTGAAGTTTGCGCGAAGTACGGGCGCGGCTTCGGCGCTGGCCAAGGCAGGGTTTGCTACAACCAGTCCGACAGGCGTGGTGAGACCAGCAGCGAAGGGTTGAAGGACCAGATTGGCGGTCTGGTTGAGGAAGCGAGTGAGTTGGACTTGGTTGGTGGTGTTGAGGAGAAAGTGACGGAAGCAATCATCTGTGTTCATAATCTCGACAGTGGAGAGGTCGTTGTTACCATCGAGAGCGACAGCATGGTGGATATAATCTGAGGTGACATTTACCGTGTTCGCTGGCCCGGAGTAGAAGTCGGAGGTGTTGATAAAGGACTCGATGCGAGAAACGGCCTCGGAAGCAGGTACAGTGACCTCGAAAAAGGCGAGAGTCGAGTCTTCCCATACTTGAGCATACTGATCTGCGAGCGTTGACCATTCTTGATGGTTCGAGAAGATCGACCCGTTACTGGCGCGGGACAAAGCAGCAATCGACCGAAGTGCTGCAGGTACGAGGGCAGTATTGACGTCGTATGGGATCCTTCCTCCACCTAGGCCAAAGGTACCATCCCTCCACTCGCCCACCACTTCGCCCTCTTTTAAACGCAACAGATTCTCTCTGGTCGGCGACCCGGCGAATGGAGCGGACAGATTCATGATCAGCTGAGCGTTGATCTCAGCCAGCTCTCCCCAAGTAAGATCCTCACTGTCGGGATTAATACTAGCGGCATTGGTGGACAAGAAGGCTTGTACCCGACCAGGACCAATGGTGGAGTCAACAAAATACTGCTTCATCAGGACAGGTAGAAAGAAGTCTGTGTCGATCATCTTATAATCCCATTGTGGAGCAGTGCTGGTTCTGTTGTTCTGCAGATTGAGGTAGGTGGCGTAGTCGCCAATGGTCTCCTCGTGGCAGGCATAGCCGTCCGTTTGATTAATTCTTTCCGAAACAGCTCCGATGACTGCTTCCGTGGCGCTTCCATTACCTTGTGATATGGTTCGCTCCAGCAATAGGGCTGATATCATGCTGTCTCGACCAAAGTAGGTCAGAAACCGCCATGCTCCGGCTAATAATTTCTCAGAGTAGGACAAAAAGGAGAGCGCCTCCGTGTCTGTCGGGTTCAGCTGAATTAGCGTTTGCGCCTGATCATTCAAGACATCCTCCCGGCTAAGCTGCTCGAGCTGAGGATAATTATATGAGGCGGAGAAGCGATATTGTCCTGCAGTAAATCTGATAGTTTGATTATCAAGGGTTACGGATGCATTGCCTTCAGCGGTGAAGCTCAGCGTTGTCACCGTTGTGTTGTCGAGCCACAGTCGCAGGATATGCTGACAGTCCCATTCTCATCCGAGAAGTTGTTTGCTTCCTGGATGACTGGCCTCAAGAGGCTCGGCGCTTCAGTGAAGTCACGAATAGTCCTTACGCTTCCAAGAACAGGAATTGTCAAGAAGGCAGAGGAGTTGAATTCAAGAAGACCTTCTACCCCTACTATTGGATTCGCACCGTCGTCGCTATCTTCATAGACCGCTGCGAGTGGTTTTCCGACCGAAGAGTTGCGCAAAGCGAGAGCGAGTGTGCCATTGACTCCATCCTCCGGGGCGAAGAATGCGCAAGCACCACTGTTGCCCCCTGGCCAGGCGACGATGAGTCTCGGTCCAATCACCGTGAGATTACTGTCTGGTAGCGGGCTGGTCACAATGACTTGTGCAGCCACGTTACAGTCGCTGTAGAAGTAATTCTCATATGGTGGATCGCTGATCTGGAGAGTTCGTGGGTTTCCAGAACATTGGCCCTGCTGCGACGTTCCATTTACAGAAGGTTGTCCGGATGATGGACCGGATGATGAGTTGGACGTTGGGTACGTCAGACGGCCATTATCGCACCATATACATTAGGATCGTAGCAGTCTGGACCACATCGCAACGTTGGTCTTCCGCCAACGATCGGACATGGAAAGTCACCATCATAACAGGTATACTCCTCACGGTAGTACCTTGCAAAGCCGCACTGTAGGGTAGATGGGTCCCGTTAAGGCGCCGCTAGAGCCAGCGCAGGTAGCCAGACGACTATACTCATAAGCCTCATGGCCAGTATTGAGCAAAGTAGTAGTTGGAGGCCGTCAAAGTCACGCGGGGAACGCAGGCATGCATGCCAACTTCTATAATGCAGTTGACGATGATGCTGGTTGGAAGTGAAGATCTTCTTCCCAGTTCGACATGGAAAGCATGCGCCACTTTATAATAGCGCCTTTGACTCACCTATTAGCTACGTGGCTGACCATTGTCCGCACAAGAAGAAGAGGTCAGAAGAAGGCGAATGGTGGCACCCTCGAGTCGTCCGCATGGTTGAATCAAAATTCCGTGCATGTCCTGAGTTGTCATGTACTCGCGTCGCAAGCTTCATCAACCCTTGACCTTGATGTAGGGTCGGAGAATAACGTAGAGATCTTTCGCGAATTGGATCGGAGGAAGATAAGGTTGAGCGCGGAAAGAAGCATTTGTGGCATGTCGATCTGATCTGCAACCAGCCCACTCTTGCTGCCATCATCTGCGGGGTGATACTGCAGATCATCAACAAGGGCCACGTCATTTGAAGAGTGTCTCACCAGCTTGACATATGTACCGCGGATATCAAAGGCACTCTGAGGAACAGTCGTAGCAATAACTGTCTATATCTTCATGTCGGGATTAGTACGGAACTTCAGCGTTATCTAGAAGGACTTTTACGAAACTGAAAGGGCAGATCGAGTCAACATATGCCCCTGCAAAACAACCGCTCACATGCGCTTAAACTAGAAGAGACCAAGCTTCCTCTGCTTCTGCTTCCTGAGGTCCACGTCTTGCCACAGTGCGACCGAGATAATGGTGATAGAGTAAATGCAGGTAGCAGCGATGAGCATATACCTCTGCGTTTGACCATATGACAAGTTGATCGCATCTCTGGTAGGGCTGCCCCATGCGTAGCTGCTCTGAACGGTGATACTTCCGTAGATGGTTGTGAGGTTCGCCTGAGCCTCAGCAGGGAGATTGACAGCCAGCTTGGCAGGGAAGATGCCAGTCCACATGGCACCAGCAATGGTCGAGCCAACAGCACTACCAATGCTGATGATCATGCTCTCCATGGCGAGCAATGCAGGAAAGTCTCGCTGCTTGCTGACAGCCATAAGCGTGGTCTGCTCGGAAATGACAAGCACGCCACCACCGAAGGCAATGAAGATCTGGCACATGACGATGTAGCCTATGTTGACATCGGGTTGCCGGAACTTGATCATGAGCCCGACGCCAAGCATGGTGAGAGGTACACCCCAGAATAGGGAGTACAGCTTGACACGACCAGAGACGTAGCGGAGGAGCAGACCGTAGACAATGCAGATGAAGCACGATCCGACGGTGTAGATGTTGCCAATGTATGTTGCGTGAACAACAGACTGGTTGAAGAGAACGATATTGAGCGAGTAGAAGTAGCTGTCCCAAATGTACCAACCAGTGTACAAGGATGCAGCCATGACGTAGGTGAAGACCACAGTGCGGTTGGTGATGAGGTGCCATGGGATAAAGGTCACTGGGGCGAACATCCTCTCCCATACTGCAAAACCGATGATGAGAAGGGCTCCGAAGATGATGAAACAGATGATCATGGGTGACTTCCAACCCGCGGCCTGGTAGGAGTAGATGTTGAAGGCCAGAAGGAAGAGAGATAGCCCGGTGGCCAGGATCAAGATGCCCACCACGTCGAACTCCTTTGCGAGATCCTTCAGAGAGCGAGGGACTCTGGCGTCGATGAGACCCATCTTCTCTGCCTTGCGCTGTTTCAAAAACAGGAGAGCAACGAATGGCGCGCAGACAATTGGCAAGACGATGGCGAAGATGCCGAAACCCCAACGAAGACCGACAGCACCGTAAATAATGTCGTTCGCGGCGAAACCATACACCCATACGGTGATGAGGTACGGTGAAGAGGCGAATGCGATCCATAGGCCTCGATTTCTAAGCTGGGATGTGTCGGCAATAAAGACGGTCAAGGTGAAATCGATGCCATTGTAGCCCAACCAATAGAAGACCTGTGCCGCACAATACGTCGCAACGTTGTTACATCCGGCCATCATTATTGTTCCCAAGGTGATTGATGCCACCATCAGGATCAGACCTTGTGGGCGACCCCAGATGTCCATGATCTTTGCGTAAGGCAGCTTGAAGATACCAGCAATGAGGGAAGAGATGACGCCAGTGAGGGCCGTGAGGGAGTGCTCCTGGAAGGATGAGGTGACATAAGGAGTAAGAGTATTGATGATGCCAGAAGAGAAAGCCAAAGTGAATGCGATCAACCATATCCTAACTTGTCAGCAGGACTAGCATAATGTCAAGGGGACTGCCTACATCACATATGCCAAAACCAGATCCCGCTTCGTCCAGACATGGGTCATAGCCTGCACGGCTTGAGTGCCATACTGGGCGTTGACATCGATCTTCTCGTCAGCAGCATCGTCCTCGGAGTGCGAATCTGATGCAGAGTCGGAGGCTTTCACGGTAGCGTCCTTCTCACCGTGGTGCTCGACATCGCTGCCAGACGAAGTGCCAGTACGAGCGGCTGCGGGGTCTGTGGTAGGGTCTGCGACACCGCTAGCACTAGGGGCTAACGCAGGGAATCTGAACCTCATGTTGCGAGTAGTGGTAGGTAAAAAGGACTAATGGCGCTTAGATGGATAAGATGGATGGATAAGATAGAGACCTACCGAGGAGCGAAGCGATCTATATAGTCTCAAAAGGGGCAAACGATATTTTCTTCAAGACAACCTCGCAAGATCGCAAGTCAACTGCCCTGGGTTGGGCAATGCTCTACCGGCAAACTTCGGTCCTCCAGACTGGATCTTCATCAAGGCCCATATTCGGCCGCTATTTCCGAGGTCATGGGCGCCCAATTGGACGGCTGTTGGGGCGGCAAGGCCGACGCTCGCCTGGTTTCACGGTTCGCGAAAGACTCCAACTTAGCACGAGACCGTTCCAGCTGCGTCAGCTGGTCGCGATGCCGAGTCGGAAAGGAGGTAGATCATGGAGACAAGACTGACAAGCTTTGCGAGGAAGTGCAAAGCTTTGATCTTATCAGACCATTAAGCTTTGAATCTAATCAGATTTTGGATGCAAATCAGGGTCTTGTGGGCGTTTCCAGTTAGTAGTGGTCAACGCTTCGTAGTGCTCAGGTGGAGGAAACTTTGCTCTCCGGTGTCGCGTGGTGCATCTGGGAGAAGCTTGCGCTACCATGTGAGTGGATCGTTGTTTGATCGAGCCTGCTACTCTTTCTTCACAATCTTCCAGGAATTGTGTTTTGAATCGCCATCGATCTCTTGTGGCGGACGTCTGTAATGCTCATACAATGAGCGGTGAGATGGAAATCGACCGTCCCAGACATCTCTGCCAGCCTGCTTTCTCACTAGTTCTTGTTCCGCCATTTTGACGTAGTCGGGTATGATCTGATCGTAAAAGTCCCATCCATCTGGTTTATCGAATTCCTGCCTCTCGAATCTCGAATAATCCATTTCTTCGGCACCAAACAAAGCCACTCGGTCCGAGCAGTCCATTTTCAGGAGCTGAGTGTAGGATTCTCTTTTAAACTTCCAATCAAGTTCTCCATGTATCGACAGTGAACGGACTGCCAATTCTGGAGCTAAGGACCATTCATGGCGCAGACAGGGTGATTTGAGGATTTCCCCTTTCACAAGTCTCCAGTGTGCTGATCAAGCACCTCCCTCGAATGTGTTACCATGTATGCCGTCGCTGCTAGCGTCAAACAAACGCACCCCCAGTGTTCTCGAGCAGCCTGTTGGTAGTCGACGGTGTAGGGACAGCACCGGTGTCGTGACGCATTACCCAACTCAGTCCATCACCCAGTCTGCGGTAGCCCTTCCCACATTCCTCTTGAGCGAACTCACGCGGCATCATACGCGGTACGATCAGTTTATCCATTTCCATATGATCGATCCAGGAGTATGATGTAGTGCGCCAGCCTTTGATGCTGAGACTACGGTGCAGAGCGCTGATATTACCTTGCAGGGGTTGCAAAGGGACAGTTTCATATGCACCAAATGTCATGCGAGGAAAAAGACTATAAGCTCGATTCCAGGATAAGATGTTTCCCAGAGCGGTCGACTCTATACGATACAGTATTGCAGCATTGGGTGGGGGGACTGCGCTGTGCAGCTGGATCTGCGACCCCTGTCGCTGGAGCTCGGTGGTCTGATAGGGTTCAGCAGGATGAATCACCAGTGGGACGTGTTGCTACACTCACACTGAAGCGCTTCCTGGAAACATCATCATCGGTATCGTAACGTGCCATTTCCTGGTAATTTTCTCTCTGCAGGATCCATGATCGCAAGCGGCCAAGCGGTCTTCCTTCTTGCACAAGCAGATGCATCTGCTTCCCACAAGTTGATGCTCCGTCCATGAAATGCAGAGCGAAGTCTCCAAAGATCAGTGCCTCGGTGGCGCCCAGCTCTGCTCGAAACGCAGGGGGATCCTGGACGAACCTGGCGAGCTGCACATTGATGTTCCATTGTCGCAACAGTATGTCGTGTCTGACTTGGCGCGAGCATTGACTAAGACGAAGTCGAGATTTGCAGTCAAGGTAATCATTGACACGATCCCGGATATGTGCGAAAGGCGCTGGTTGCAATAGCTCTAATAACCGGCTCTGTTCATCCTTTGGTAGTTGAGCCGCCATCGTCCCATCACCAGTAGTAGGAGTTTGGCACTTTCTCCTCGACACGAGAGGCACAACAATGACAGCTAATCAATGTTCTGAGACTGATTCGCTTCTGCGCTCCCCTAGAAGACGCTCAGCTCATGGTTGCCTAGGCCCAAGGCTGAACACGACACGTGTTGTTCGCGATACATCTGAAGATCTCCATCATTATTGCTTCGTCACGCTCTGGTAGTAGTCTGACTTTGGCCAGGCTGCTTCATTGTAGATCCATCTGTCCATTTCATGTACTTCGTCTCTCACTTGTTCACACTTGATGGTGTTACTTACATCCGCGCGCTGTGGGCTGATTGTCCCGCAGAGGAGGGGCGTGGGGGCAAGCTGACCCCACTTTTTCCTCTCAAATTTTCAATTCTGGCCGTCTTGCACGCACATTGACACGCAGCAAGCACGATGTGGTCGACACTGCCTAATCTTCCATGGTAGGAAACGAGCTGGTACGATTGTTCTGATGCTCTAGTGAAGTATTGGCCTCGTCCCTTTATTTCTGGTGTGGGTGGTCAGACCTCTTCTCAAGGCTATACATTCTTTCGAGTGCACCGTAAACACACCTCGACAGCGTTTCGCCAGATACACATCCTACACTGTAAGCTTCGATATAACGGAGATTCGTCTGTCTCCAGAGGACAATTTACGACCTATGAGACCTCTTCTTTTCCTACATTTCATGCCTGGCGCTTGAGGCTCCGCATGGTCATATCCTCAACGCTCGATTCTCACATGCCGATGCTTCATTCCAACAAACGCGCTCGAAAGAGCGGCGTGCCATGCATCTTCGTTCACGCCGGTGCGGGATACCATAGCGAATACAACGAGCACATCCACCTCAAAGCTTGCAATGAGTGAGGATCATGTCTTCAGATGCCTCCAGCGAGACTGACCAATAGCAGTGCTGCAGTCGCCGCCATGTCAATACTCAAGAACGGAGGGGCCGCTGTGGACGCCGTTGAGATGGCCATCAAGGTTCTCGAAGATCGGGAGATCACAAATGCAGGCTTCGGCAGCAATCTGGCCATTGACGGGGTCGTAGAATGTGATGCTGTGGTGGTAGATCATATCGGACGCAGTGGGGCGTGCGGAGCTGTACCTCGTAACACACAGCGTCCTACGAGTCTTGATCTGTGTTGACCTGGAGCAGAGATCAAAAATCCCATTTCTCTGGCCCGAGTCGTACTGGATCGCAGTCAGGAGCAGCTGTCACTCCGTCGAGTTCCACCAAACATGCTTGTCGGCCAAGGCGCTGTCGAATATGCTGCCGCTGCCGGCATGCCCGTCGTACCTCACGACGCTTTGATCTCACCATCGGCGAGGGAGAGATGGACCAGATGGAAAATTGATCTCGACAAATCTGATGCCAGGACTAGCACGCCATCTCAACCATCAACACCATGGCTAGATGCCTCCGCTTACCCGAAGGCGGCCGAAGCCGACGATCAGATCCGGCGTGAACACGCAGCCGCCATGCGTAGCAGCGTCTGGAATGAAGCGCAGCCCGTATCACCAATCCCATTCGACGACACTGCTAGAAGCAGCACTTCCGAGTCCAAACCAGACAGCAGACAGTCCTCAACCACGAAAAGCAGGTCATCCTTCTCTACAAGTCTTGAAGATCAGGAATGTATCGATGTCGATCATGAAGTCTGCCGAGATCCTTTTCCAGCTATACCTCTTTCCCGCCGAAACCTATCGCTTCCGGCGGACATGTCGACTTCTCAGTACCTTAATAGTGGTGCTATGGTCGATCAGAGCCTCAGAGGGTTTGAGATGCGGCAAGTCGACGCAAGGATGAGCGATGCGAGTAATATCAGCGAGGTGAATGGGGAGGAGAGCAGTGATAGCGAGGGCGAGGACGATTCAGATCTAGCAGACGGTGTCGCTGTACATGGACGAAGATCCTGGACCGATGGCTCGTCTGACTCTGATTCTACTACGACTTCTCTCAGATTGCCGTCTCTGACCCCAAGTCCAACTCCTACACAAGCAACTGCGCCTCCAGAGCTTCCGGCATCAAAACGAGCACTACCGGTCGGGCCACAACAAACGACTCAGCCTCGAGCTTCAGGATATCGAGATGACGAAATCACTGATACAGTCGGAGCGATCGCCATAGACCAGTGGGGTAATGTGGCTTGCGGTGCATCATCTGGAGGTATTGGAATGAAGCACCGTGGTCGCATCGGACCAGCAGCCCTGGTTGGTGTGGGTGCGGCAGTAGTCCCGCTCGACTCGGAAGACGGTGACAAGACATCTGTCGCTGCTGTGACAAGTGGGACAGGCGAGCACATGGCGACCACAATGGCGGCTACCGTGTTTGCCGAGCGTGTCTATAGTGGTGTCAAGAAGGTCCGTGGTGGAAAGCTGATCTCGTGCGACGATGATGATGAGATTGTCAGGAATGTCGTGGAGAAGGAATTCATGGGTACCTCATCACGACTTTCTGCTATGTGAGTATGGCTGATGGATCGCAGGGCACCCCAGTGTCAAGACCAGCAAGTCGAATGGAGCTATCGGTGTTCTTTGTGTGAAGAAGACCAGAGACGGTATCGGTCTGCAATTCGCCCACAACACTGATTCCTTTGTGGGTTGCTCCATCTATTCTCCACCATGACGGTCCTGACGTTTCGCAGGCGATAGCATCACAGAGTGGCACCGAAGCTAGACCAGTATGCACCATGTCTCGCTTGAGAGGCGACGGCAAGATTGCCAACGGAGGGCGATTTATCAGGACGAAGAAACGACTATGACCGACGTGAATACCTACGACAGCGTCATGGACACTCACGACAGATTCTAGACAGCATTGCGATTATCGGCGTTGCTTGCGATTCAAGGAAGCGGTATACCCCTACAGCGTAGTCTTTAGTCAAGACTCCCTTGTGAGTCCTGGAATACATTGCTCATGATCCTACCTAATGCTCCACTTGATCCAGCGGCCCGTGCCAATTGTGCGTACCCAAACTCTATAAGAAGTATGCCATGCATCACCCCGGCCCAGGCGTCCCTCCCACACTCCCCGGGGTTCCCTCCCTCCCCACCTCTCCCAGAGCCCGCTTCTTCTTCTTCCTTCTCACGACGACGGGTTTCTTCCCATACTCCCCCAATCCCAACTCGGTGCCGCACGTTAAGCACGTCCCCTCGTCCCCCAGCGGCTCGCAGAAGATGGACAAGCAGATGCTGCACACGAAGCCGATATCCACGATCCGTCTGTGGCAGAAACAGGCGGCACGGAAGTCTACCGCCGTCGTTTGGCCGGGCAGGTAGAGGTGTTGCCTCGCGGACGGGTCGGGGAGGAAGGCGGAGAGGAGGTACTGCAGCACGCCCGCGCTCTTCGTACCCGCGCCGGAGGAGCCGGGGGTTGCGGAGGAACCGTGGCTTGTGGACGTAGGCGACAGGTCGAGGTAGATGCCTCCCGTGGCGTCGGCGGCTTGTTGCAGGAACACGGTGTCGCCTGCTAGCTTGAGGATGTCGATGGGGCAGCGCAGGCGTTGGGCGGCGAAGATGGCGTTCATCATCGGGATGTATTGCGAGGACAGGTCGCCTGAGACGGAGAGGATGAGGATACGTGAGGTCAGGCCTTGTTGCGCGGAGGTGGGAGTTTGGTCTGTGCCGGTGAAGGCGCCGGTGCCGGTGGAGGGATTGAAGGTGCTGCCTGCTGCGGTGGTGGGGGAGGTGAGGGCTGTTTTGCTGATGTAGGACAGGGCCATGGTCAGAGCGCCGGCGGTCATGGTGGAGGGTGTGTTGATGAGATCGGATTCATCAGTGGAGGAGATGAGGTTGCGGAGGTTGGTGGTCAGAGTGTGCTCGATTTGGGCAAAGGGGCGATACTTGTTAGGGTCTTCTGGTGGGCCGGAGGAGGAGTCTGACATTGTTGTGTCGGTACCGTTGGTGGTCGGTTGTGGTGGATGTGGACTTGGGTAGAGCCATTGTGCTTTTTGCGTGTGACTTGCCACTACGGCGACTTTGTTGGCGTTATTGATGGCGAGATGGGCGTTGATGAAGACCAGCAGGTTGGCCACGATCTTGGAAAGTGGAAGAGCATCTCCAAGGAGAGCCCAAGCCTGAGGATTGGTGTCCAATATTATGGTCAATAGCGACGCGGGTACACCTCGGATAAGTCAGTCTCTGCTCACTTCTTCTTGAGACGATTCAGCATACCATTCTCTGCTTGCGCCCCACGATCGGTGGCGTCGACCGCGTTCATGGCGGCGCTGTAGAAGCTCAGTCAGAGGTTTGGCATCGCATGTCTCATCGAACTGCGATCAGATGTACGTCCAAAGCAAATCGAATTGTTAATCACGATCATTTATTGCAGATAGTTTCACTCGTGATGAGATGCGTTACAGTAAGACGGGTGTGGTCGGTGAAGCTTGTGAAAGCACCGATATTCTTGCTTTCATTTTCAGTCCGCCACACGCCTTTTCCACCTCGGCATCACTACAAAACATGTCCTCAAACCGATCAGAATTCTTACGCGAGGCCTCGTCACTCCTCCAGTATCGGTGTCCAGCTTTGTCGTGCCATCTTGGCATGCAAAGTGTGCATCTGAAGCCTTCCAAACCTGTCAAGTCCACCACTTCCTTTCATACTTCCTGTCAGTCCTGTGGCACAGTCTTGATACCTTCCTGGTCCTGCTCGAGGCTGAGCACGGAAAGAGGACGAGCATCAGACCAGCTAATGTATCGCTGCAACAATTGCGGGAGTCTCTACAGACGGCCGAGACGCCGCCAGATCACAGCGCACAAGAAGACATCTACCGCAACACCTCCAGCAAAAGTCATTAGAACTACAGTGGATCAATCCCAGGACAAATCCGACACCTCAGAATCGCAGCAGCCGAAAGAGCATGTCGCAGTAGAGGATGCTGGGCGACGTGGGCCACGCAAGAGGCAGAAGCATGGTAAAGTCGGTCTGAGTGCCCTTGTAGCACGGAGTCAAGCAAGTTCAGCATCAACAGGACTGGATCTGATGGACTTTATGAAATCTGTATGATTTTTTCAAGTGTACTTGGATCCTACAGCCAGTTGCATATCATCGGATCGGCAGCTACCAGCCTTCAGAGAACGACTTTATCGGCCGGCTTCCTGTGAGACCGAAATTGACGTTCATCAATAATGCCTAGGGCAAGAGAGAGTGTCGAGTCGGCAGTCCCGGAGTTTACAAGGGTAATTTATGCCTAGGTCGCTCACGGTGTTGCTTCTGTAGATGTACGCCGGCTGATATTGAGAAGCAGCGATCGATGCCTTGGAAGATAGCCATAATGCGGTCGAAAGCAGAAAGATATAAGCTGCTGTATCGGTAGAGCGCATCTTGCCGCCATACCTGCGCGCCGCTTCTGTCTAGCCACGGTCCGCAGGTGGAGAATACATACTGGTTGGGTAGTCTGTCATCAATATGCAGTCACCGAGCTTCACCAGGGATTGTCAGACTCCAGCACCGACCAGGACTCGTTCATCGAACAGGCGGTAACTATGTGCTCTACACAATCCAATCTTGCGTCAATCTGGCGGGGTGGACCCCTCAAGACCCTGACATCACACCTGAATTTCTGACCAATTTTCGTGGGGAAGGTTCTGGCAGATACTGTACGAGTAGAAAATCTTCAACCACAACATCTACTCTACGTAGGACTCGCGACTCTTTCCCTGCAGTAGTAGCTGAAAATCTCATAATGGCCGTCAACGGAACGGGTGAAAAGCTCGAGGGCGCGTCCCTCGCCAAAGATCTATTCGAGGACATGCGACGACAAGTCGACCACTTGCAGGTCAAGGACGGAGCCGAAGAGACGGAACAAAAAGTGGTCGAAGAAATCGAGAGCTTGTGCATGAACTGCCACGAGGATGGTGCGACTCGCCTACTTCTCACCAAAATCCCCTTCTTCAAGGAGATTGTAATCATGTCCTTTGCTTGCGAAGCATGCGGCTTCAAGAACTCCGAAATCCAATCCGCGGGCGAGATACAAGAGCGAGGAGCCAAATATGTGTTCAGGGTCGAGACAGAATCAGAAATGCAGAGACAGGTAGTGAAGGGTGATACTTGCACATTCAAGATCGAGGATATCGATCTCGAGATCCCATCCGGCAAGGGACGCTACACAAACGTTGAAGGCCTCATAAGCAGTGTTCGAGACGATCTCGCCTCAAACCAAGGAGCACGAATGGAGCAGATGCCAGAGGTCGGTCGGCAAGTAGCGATAGTGATACAGAAGTTGTCAGACATGATCGAGGGCAGATCGTTCCCATTCACAGTCTCCGCCGACGACCCTTCAGGCAACTCTTGGATCGAGCCATCACCGCGCGACTCGGCTGGCAAGTACTCCAAGACCCAATATAACCGCACAGCCGCACAGAACGCTCTACTCGGACTGGGTGACGAAGTGCCCGAGCCCAACCACTCGCACACGAACACTACCTCTGCCCCAGAAACCGATATCCGACCAGAGTACCACTCGTCGAATCTTGTAGGCGCCTCTGCTCCCACCGCTCAAGCAACCAACAACGTCGACTCGGAAGATATCGTCGAGAACCAAGTCTACACCTTCCCCGCCTCCTGCCCCGGCTGTACTCGCCCCTGCGACACGCACATGAAGATGGTCAACATACCGTACTTTAAGCAAGTGGTCCTCATGTCCACGGTCTGCGACCACTGCGGCTACCGCAGCAACGAAGTCAAGACCGGCGGCGAAGTCCCTGAGAAAGGCCAACGCATCAAGCTCACCGTCTCTACAGCAGAAGACCTCGCGCGGGACATTCTCAAATCCGAGTCTGCAGCACTCAACTGTCCCGAGCTCGGCTTGCAGGTCGAGCCGGGCACGCTCGGGGGCCGCTTCACGACTGTCGAGGGACTGTTGACGCAATTCCGACGCGATCTTCGCGCGCAAGCATTCGATCTCGACGATGGAGATAAGGAGGACGACGGGAGCGTCGGAGATTCGATGCCTAGCGAGACGAAGCGGAGTTGGGACGATTTCTTCAAAGGCCTGACAGATGCGATCGAGGGGCGGAAGGAGTTTACCGTGGTGATTGAGGATCCGTTGGCGGGGAGTTATGTCCAGAGCTTGACCGCACCGGATAAGGATCCGAAGATTGAAGTCGAAGAGTATGAGAGGACAGAAGAGGAGGAGGAACATTTGGGGTTGAGGGACATTAAGGTTGAAGGGTATGAGGAGGATGAAGTTGCGGCTGAGGAGAGCCCAGAGGGGGAAGTCAAGGAGAGGGAGCAGGTCAAGACGAATGGTGCCAATGGAGTGAATGGGACTCACTAAAGAGAACTTGAGTTTGTGGTAGACAGATGACGAGCAGGAACGGCGCGAGATACCCGACAGATGATGTTGATGATAACTAGACCTGGCTACATAGACCACCACGGCGCATGACTTCTTTTCACTCGATTCCTCAATCCATGGTCTCCGGCCGCTATCCTCTCAATCATGCCAACCAGAACCGTCACCGTCCATGACTTGACTAGTGTTGATACTTCAGCAGCGCAGACTAACGACAGCCTCCCAGTGGTACATTGTTCGCGCATCATTGGCCTCTTTCGGCGTCCTGTCGGAGCTGCTTGATGCATGGACGCCTGTGTAGTCCCGCTAGGTATATTCACGCCGTCATACTGTGCCGGCAACTACGCCTGCGTCGAGCGTGTCATGCTGCAGACCGACTCTGCCATCCTCTTTGTGTCGCGCAAACACGAAGACCCGAAGCAAAATCCCTTCATCCATCGTCCGCAACAGGGTTCGCGTGGATCGTCACCCGCAGTATCCTGATCTCCTCCTTCGGCCTGTTCTTCTTGTCCACCGGCACATCCTCCATCTTATCCAGCGTACCCCATCCCTCGATCAGTCTCCCAAAGACCGTGTTCTTCCCGTCCAGGTGCGGCGCTTTGTCCAGCGTCACAAAGAATTGGCTGCCGTTTGTCCCAGGACCTTTGTTCGCCATGCTCAGCGTGCCGCGCGCATTGTGTCGCAGGGTGGACTTGATCTCGTCCTCGAACTGTTCGCCCCAGATACTGGTTGACTCCTTTGTGCTGCCACTGGCTGGTGAGCCGCCTTGGATGATGAAGTTCGGGATCAGTCTGTGGAAGGGTGACTTGTCGTATGCGCCGGACGCGGCGAGGGCGAGGAAGTTGTAGGACGTCTTTGGGCAGGCGGCACAATACAGCTCGAACTTGAGCTGTCCGTCAGTCGTGTGCAAGGTGACGGCCATGGCCGCTGACCTCGTGGTGGTGATGCGAAGGAAGGATGGTTGTGAGAAATATAGTCGAGGATAGTTTCTGATTGGCCGGATATTCTTTCATATGCCATTTGCTACGTCGGGCAAAGCGTCCGCGCATCAAGCCTTTTGCGACAAACAATGGTAGAGGAGCCTCACCCGTGCGTGCCTGCGCAAGAGGGTTCATTTGGGGGGGCATCTGATGTTCGAACCATCCCGTGGCTTGCGACGCTTTCCGAAACGTCTATCCCCAACATTCGACTGAACCTCATCATTCGACCTTGTTTATTGCAAGCTCTTCCACAAGCACTGTAGATCGCGCGCTTGACTCGCGACTCAATAAACACATCACAGTGGAAGTCAGCCAATCACGAATCTTCTCGCATCAACCTCCAGTCCAGGCCGCCATCTGACACTGATCAACATCAGCTCAATTACAGAGCAGGCGCATTCACTTGAACTCCTCGCATCCTTTTTCGGAGCTCTTCTCACTGGTATTCTCTGCAGAGAGACTCTGCAATCCCTGTATATTGATCGCAACCCCACTACAGCTGGAGCTACATATCTAATAGCTTTGCGCCCATGCGGCCTTTACTTGTCCGGCAGCCTCGAGGCTCAGTATGACCACCGCGGCCTTTGTGAGGGTTTCCGGTCCTCCAAATAGTAATTTCCTGGTCGGATACCCTGGTATATCTGCTACGCTGGTTGGTTCCCCTATGGTTGCAACCTTTCCAAGCTTCTACTAATAAAAGCGCAGCCTCGGATAGTAGGTCGAGTCGAAGTCCGGCCTGCGCAAGGCATATCTGCTCCAGTCCTGGTGTCACTTGTCACAGTATGTCTTCAGCGACGCGAATCGATACATCCCGCGGCGGAGCGCACGATGCGCGGGCCTCTGGGTTCTCCTCGAAAAGAGATCACCGACATCGTAGGGAAAGAGATGCTCTTATACCGGTCGCCTGTTGGTCGCGAGTCCGAAGCGGTGTTGTCAATGGATTTGCCGTTCGTTATCTTCATACCTTACGGTCGAGGCGGAGAGGAGGTCGCACGACGTGTACCACCCGCCAGCATGCAGCTCGACAAGCGGACAGCAGAGACATATTACGAGATCGTCGTCACAGTACAACACGGGCACAGTCAGCAGCAGAAGCACCACTTTCCCGTACCAATTGCGCGATATGACACTCTCTCGACCTTTGGCATGTACAACCGCCCAGAATCCGCCGAAATGGTAGCCGATCACATCGTGACCCTCGGCATCTCCTTACCGCGTTGGTCCTACGGCCCGCTCGACCCAGTAAGCGTCTACATCAAGCTCTCCCCCAACCCGGACTGGCTACACAAAGCCAAGCGCGTCACTATTCAAAAAATCACTGTCGGCATCGATGAAGACATCATCTACAACCACGAAGGTGACGAGCCGACCAAACGCACCAAGACCCTGGCCAAACACACGCAGCTCGTGGGCGTCAAACTGCCAGAAGCAGGCTACTTTACGAACCTCGGACTGGTCTTCCCGTCGAAAGAAACGCGGGACAACGAAGGCATTCTCGCGCGCGGCAAACGGGAGTTCCCTACTCTCGGCGTGGCGGGCTTCACCACGACAGCGACGCTGTACAAGATCGAGTACTACCTCACCGTCAAAGCGCAATTGTCTTCGGCGAAGGATATCCTGCTGCGCCAGCCGATCGTGGTGTGCCCGTTCGATCACGCGGGTTGTAAAGAGGAAATGGACGCTATCGAGCAGGCTGCCAAGGACGCCAGTTATGTCAGTCAGGATAATCCGAATCTACCGGCGCCGACGGTAGTGAGGCAGAATGATCACGAGGCGTTGAGGTGTCTTGGGATGAGTATGGTGGGGGGAGTGAGGAAGCCTTTGATTGAGTGAAGAGAAGAAGAATATTGACTTCAGGGAACGACAATTGGATTGTAGGAATAAGGATACGCTCGCCACTATCCAGAAGGACGATACCAGCCAGTGCAGGGAGAGAAACAGGTAACAGTGAAATCTTGCAGACTGGGAAGCCATTCCCAATTACACGCTGCAAGGGACAAAGTGGTCAGGCACGGCACAGCGGTATACAGCTCCGCTTTCATGTGCCCTATCGCCCTCGATCTTGCGGTGCGATCTACACCGCCCACATAGCCTACAGGTCCCAAGAGGCTGTAATGAGAGTTGACCAGGCAAACTTGACTCGCACAGAGGACGGGAATCTTGGCATGACCAGACAGAGCGGCGATAGAGGCCGAGCAGAAGGAAATGCAGCATGCACGGTACGACTTCGGCAGGGGAGCTTGCAAGCTAGTTCAGCAAGCGAGGAGTGCAATATATTCACGGACGTTCAGGAGCAAGGCGTTAGGATAGCGAGCGCCTGTGCGTTTTGCAGAAGCCTTAAGCAGGGGCGAAACGAGTAATGCTATGTACAGATTCTTCTCACTTGATGACACCTCCAAGACAGTCTCCTCACGATGCGTTTCAAAAAGATGTCAATACAGCTTCATGCCCGCCATGAGCTGCTCGATGACTGAGTCGACGGCCTCCTCGCGGTCGATCTCCATTGCACTACCTCGGCTCTCCGTTGCAAGCATATCGTAGTGCGCCTTCCCCTGTGCACGTTGCGCCGGAAAAGCTGCGCCGTCTTGTCTCACCACTTGACGGGCTTTCGTGGACGCGAGTGACGCCTCGGAGAGATCAGTCTCGATTCCATGCGCTTGCATGGACAGCAAGAATGCGCGGACGGTCTCTCTGACTGATGCCGTTTGTGGACCATGTGGACCGAACGTGGCGAGTGTGTTGCGAAGATTGGTGAGAAGCTATTGTGCCCATCAGAATTGTATCGTCGCCGTGGTTCGGAAAGGCTCGAGTCGCGACTGAGAGTGCCAGACAGGGGGGGGATGGCACGTACCGCTTTCAACAAATCATTGGCCTCTTCCTTGGTGAGAGTGTCCATCTCTATTCCGGGCATGGACGACGGGCTTGTGCTCGTCTTCATCCATTGACTGGGATATGTTGGTGTTTCTGAGGTATCATGTGTCCATAGTTCATGGAGGAGCTTGTGTCCAGCTACCGACGTTTCTGATATCGAATGTGGCACAGCAGCGAAGGCAAAGTGCGGATCAAACAGCTCGAGCCACAATTGAGATTGATGCGCAGCAGAGTCAATACTGTGGGTGAACCATGAGTTGTTTTCTTCACTGTAGAGATATGACTCTTTTGGTCATGCTGGAATGGTGAATAGACGTTATTGATGCAGAAAATAGAAAGTATAGTGTTGCTGCGGGTCACGTGCAGTGCGAAATTTGACCCCCATGGTCGAACTTGACCAGCAGTACCAAGAACATCATCCTGTCCAAGGTGGTCAGGGCTGACTTGAGGAACGATTCGTAGGAGACTATTCAAAGAAGCAAACCGGTTGCCGCATGAAGAAGCTTAAGTGCAACCTGTACCATCCTTTGTAGGGGTCTCTTCTTGACGATGCTGTAACGTAGACATGCAGGGCCATGTCTCTATATGCAAGCTCTGAACACGACATCTGACAATCGCTTCTGGCACTAGCACGTCACAGGACTCCAGCTTCTTGGGACGCTGCGTGACATGCACCGCTTGTCCTCGACGCGGCAGATCGATCATGACCTACCCATGTATCCTCTCTGTCCACGCTCCTGCAAGCTGTCAGTCCGCAGCAGTCTTATGAAACATACAACTATGGTATGACATTCAGCTCGACAACCTCCCATCCTCACCGGTGGAGACCGGACGGTGCAGCGCAGCATACCAATGTTCACGCGGTGGCTGATACTGTTGTCTGCTGTTGCTGCTGAACTTTCATCTACTTGACCATCATGATCTCTCAGCGGCGTGAGTATAAGTTAGACAGTCATGCTCCCTCTCTACACGATCATTCAGAGCATTAATCACTGCCTTCGTGCCCCTGCCAGCAGTACTATCATCTATCGTTACAAACTGCCCTTCCACCATGTATCTTCCAGCCCCTCTACTTCTCCTCGGCTCCATCGCCACCACCCTCGCCCTACCCCTCGACCCTCGTCAGGAGCGCTGCCTCCTCCGACACGTCAGCCAAGAACGTGTCGGCGACGGCGACCCCCATCAAAATTTCTACCACATCCAACTCACCTCCGATCTGACGTGTGAGCCAACCTTGTCCTGCAACATAGGTCGGACTGAAGCAGAAGGCATGTCTGTGGGCTTCTCGCTCAGCATCGCCCCGGACGCGGCTCTGGGTTGGATCGACGGCGGGTTCAGCGTCGAGAAGAGTTGGGAGGTTGGGGAGACGCAGACCTGTGACGGTGGGCCCGGAGATGACATTTGTCTGTGGCAGAGGGTGGCGCATACCGCTGTAAGTCCAACCACCATCACCATCATCCGGACGAGTTGGAACAGGTCGCTGATGTATGACAGTATACGGTTAGGGACAAGTACACTAGTCCTTGTGGAACTGTGAGCTATGGCAAACCGTACGTGATCAGGAGCCCGAACAAGGAGCAGAGAGGTTCGTACTGTGTGAGGAACAACTGCCAGGTTCGGGGATATGGATACTGGGAGTCTTTCGATAATGCGCCTGTTGGTGGCGTCTAGGGGAAGTGATTGCCGGGGATCAGGACGTGTTTGGCACGTTTCAAGCATGGTGGTAGTCTCTGGAAGTCCCGAGCATTGCTTCAATGCCATCCTTTGTTCTACTGCTCGTGTTATTGCGCAAGACGCGTTGTGATTAACCGATCATAAGCATATGCTGTGTACTGAGCTCCCTGATCTCGTGGTTCTTACTAGTCAAGCTCGTCATTTGCATGCGTAATCGACCTGTCGGACGGTAAGCATGACTATACACATCCATCATGTCGCCGCATTTCACGAGCGCGAGAAGCTCTAGATAGTAAAGGTATGAAAAACGGTCGCTCTCCAGTAGTTCCGTCAGAGGTGATTCTCGATGACGCAGTAAACGACCAAGTCAGTCGATGAACAAAGCTGGACGAATCGGTCCATCCATCAAAAGATGAGTCAGACGATTCTGCTCATGTGCGGATTGGCTTTTGAAGGGGACGGGGTTCAAGTCCAGCATATGAAGTTTGATATGTGATGCGAGCTCTTCTCACTTTGTGATTCATAGGTACAAGTGAGGAAGGGGGGTTTGCGTCGGTGGTAGCATCGAGAGTTCTACTAGGTCGTATTAGAGTCGCGTGAGCCAGATAATCTAAGAGCAGTACATGAGCGTCTGCCGTCGAGCCCAAGCAGGACCAGCCCAACAAAGACGTGTAACGTAACGGTGGGTGCAGGGAGGATGAAGATTGGTGTATTGATTCGTTATCTCGGGCGTCATGATGCACACCTCAAGGTATCCGGTAGCAATGGAGATTTTGCCACAGCCGGAAGAGCATGTGAACTAGACTTCACACATACGCTCGCTCCTGCGTATCGTGGACTCCGTCGATTATCGCAGGTGTTCGTACATACAAGCGGAACATGATGTGAAATTTGGAGGGGACCTGGAGAGTTCGACGGTCGCGATAGCAAAGCATGACATGGAGTGGTACGCTCATGCACCGTCTCGCTCAAACTGCAGATCACTAAAATTAAGATCAGTCAAAGAACGGGAGCTGAAGAGACAAAGAGACTGGTACGACGGGGCGCAGTCCGCTCCCAGATTGGCGCACCGCCCTGCGGCTGAGAGCATGAAACACCGCGCCGCATGCCGTACAGCGGAACGCCTGATTAGAGGGCCCAGTTGCCCAGCATTGACCTGGTGTAGGCAAAAGTTATATCAGTGCTCGTCCGGAATGCGCGCCCGTCAGTGTACCCACACCCGTCTCATCACGAAAAACGAAAAGGTCTTGGTCAAGTGAAAGAAGGAAAGGAAAATGTCGCTCCCCACAAACGCAAGTCAGTCCCCCCCCCTTTTGCCGAAAAACGCCCCCCATGTGTTCCCCGATTTGCCGGTGTTTTTGCCCGCGTCTGTTAAACAATTCTGACAATAATGTCCCTGCAGCATGCGGCTCGATCAGCGTTTCTTCGAATCTCAAGCCATCCTCCTTTGACACTTCGACGCGGCCATTGTGCGGCTTCACTGGCGTGCCCAACATCACTGTCCCACAGCTAGAGAATTGTTGCGTCCCTGGTACGGTTCAGGTAGCGAGTGGTTGCTTCTACTATTGCGAGCCGCAGAGCAATGCAACTGGTCTGTCGGGGAGCTGTCTAAAGCGCAACACGGCGCTGAATCAGACGGACGCACCGCTCTTGACGGAATGCAACCAGGCCTATAGTCGAGCGAGTAGTGCCGGCCCGATAGTGAGAGGGTGGAGCGTGAGGACGGTCATGATGGTGGTGCTTGGCGTGGGCCTGATGGTCGGATGGTGATGGGTGGGAGTGGTGGACGTGCATGATTGACAGGCAAGCGGGCGCAGTACAGTATTGATGGACAGACTGTGTAAGCTCGAGTTCTTACCTCATTCCGCGGTGGCCGCTCGTGTTGTGCGAGATGTAAGCTTCAGCTGGGTGGCCTCTCACGTTACGAAGCTATACCCACTAGCCTCACCAGAGCACATGTTCCGCAGGTGGACGGACCGAGTATATATGGAGTGAGTAGATGGCTTCCAACATGATGGCATTCCACAAGCAAACACGCATCCATCTCAATAAGAGCACCTCTTCACTACACCAACGCCATAACTTACGACTAAAGCCATCATGTCTAATGCCCAAACCACTGGACCAAGTATGGGTCCCCACTCCAGCTTCGCACGCTTTTTACTAACACACCAGATTGCCCTGGTCCCTCGGTGCCTCCTAACCTCGCTCCCAACATCATGTCCGCTCCGCAGCCCATTTGTGGCTTCGGAGCTCGCGCAAACTTTACAATACCCGACTCGAGCAACCAGGTCGACTGCTGCCGCAACAGTACAGTCCGGGTCTTCGCAGATGGTTGTCTCCTTACCTGCGAGCCCAACTTCAACGATACGATATACGTCAACAACTGCTTCCGCCAGGCTTTTGACAATGGGCCGAGTGTGCAGCTTGTAGTTGCGTGCAACGATGCATTCAATCGTGTTGATGAGCAGAAGAAGAGTGCTGCGAGTGGGTTGAAGGTCAATGTCGGAACTGTTGGTCTAGCGGCTCTGGTTGTGAGCATGATGTTTGGCGGGCTTTGATCGCTGATACACTTAGCTAGTCGTTTGGGCATAGCGCTCCGGAAATGGCAGGCGGATATGTGTATGTGCAATACATTGATGACGTATAGTATTTAGAGACCGTTCATTCCCCTCTGCACAGTGAAGACGTCGCCTTGATCGAACCAGTCCACAAGAGCAGCGTTGGGCCACCGTCCATGGATATCGCTGCATAGATTAGCTTGATCGCCCAGACTGCCTTTGCCTCGAGCAGCGTTTGTTCTGGAAGCCGCGAGTCTGTCTGGTACTCGAATGCCAAACAAATCGACGCCCAAGAAGTGGTTCATGAGCATCATCCGATCACTGCCGTTTGTCCCACTAGGTCGACTGACCGTGCACTGTTCGAAGTCTTTGGGGTCAGTGATGGCGAAAGGTGTCTCAAAGAAATACGTGAACTCGTCCAAGATGAAGGGGGCGGCGTTGGCGTCAGCTTTGTTGTCCAGAAAGACTACTAGTCGAGTATCTTTCCCGATCATCTCGCCCAGCGTGGGCCACTCGTCCAGTGGCAAAGGGTCCGCAGATGGTATAAAGGCGTATTCCTGAATGCCAGAAATATTGAAGGCATCTGCATATCGCTCCGCTAGTGATCCTCCCCCATTGACAAGTAAGAGTGAGACGACTTCCTGTGGATGAATGTCCAGCCAGTCCTTCAAAGTTGAAAGATATTTGGTCAAAGGCCCTGAATCTCGTAGAAAGCATGAAGCATGGCACATGTCTAGTCGAGATCCAGGATCATCGGGGTCCGATAGATGTACCTGTGCTTGGAGAAAGCGGATGCCAGCATCAAGCTGGTCAACTATGTCGACATTTTGGTTGTCCGAAGGATGAATTCCAGCAAAGGCAGAGTTATGAGTGCCAACCATGGAGACATTCGTGTACAGACGGTCGCAGAGCATAGGTGAGCCGTTACAAGATGACGTCTGCGCAATGCTGATAGACGGCATGCTGAGGGCCAAAAAGATTAGACATTGGTGCAGCATCTTGCATGTAGGTCCAGAGACACACAAAATAGACAATGAAACTAGAAACAATAGACAAGTAAAATACGTGGACTCAAGGAAGTAGTGTGTATTGAAAAGTCATGTCTCCGGGTCGACTTGGTTCTACCACAATCGACGTGTCGCTACTGTCACTTGTTCCTGCGCCTAGGTGTGGCGATGTCAGACGTGTGGAAGTGCTGAGTGTGCCTGTGAGATGTCCATCATCTATGGACAGACGGGAGACGAACGTGAAACAGACATGCAACTTGAAGATAGGACAAGGTCAGACGTGTGGAAGTGCTGAGTGTGCCTGTGAGATGTCCATCATCTATGGACAGACGGGAGACGAACGTGAAACAGACATGCAACTTGAAGATAGGACAAGGTGTTTGGCAAGCTACTTGGCTCGAAAAGGAGTTGACCGGGAGTCGTGCTGTCATCACTGGCTGACAAGCATTCGTTCCCTGACGCGGGCCATGCCGATCGGCGGTTATGCCCAGAACACGGTCTCCAATTCGCCATGATCTCTCGTCTGACTTGCAACCAATCTGGTGCCTGAAGGAGTGAGTGAGGATGGTGCTCAAAGTGGACGTGCTCGTCGATTGCAGAATGAAGATCGAGCGTGGTGAGTTAAGAGAAGAGGAGAGGAGAGGAGAGGGGAGGAGAGGAGAGGGGAGGAGAGGGGAGGAGAGACGTCACTGTGCGCCAAGCCCCACCTCACCGTCGAATGGACCTACCCAATCATATCATCATTCGATGCGATTATCTGTGGAAAGAGTCCCTTCTTCCATCTGCAGGTTCTTGTGTCTTTGCCAAAGTCGTTCGCAGATCTTACGGCTCAGATCATCAGCACCTGGAAGTCACTGCCTCTGCTCGAGCATAATGACAATGGTCATCATTGGCGGCTTCCAGCATGGCGAACGACAGCGTGGATTCAAGAACTGTAAGCTAACAACGATCCAGGACCAAAGCAAGGACGAGATCTCACGATGTCGAAGCCCATCCCTCTTTGTTCCCTTTGGACAGTCTCGGATCCATCGTCGCTGGCCTTTGTTTGTGGGAGTCACGCTCTTTGTCTGGCCCACTACCTCAGACAAGGCAATTCTCACTTTGGGTCTTCATGATTCAGGCTACTCTATAACAGTAGCTCGCACTCTTCCTTCCTCGCGCATCATACTTACCGACTTTTGCAATCATGGCTGGTCCTGCGAAACGTCCCACTCGTCCTTACCGGGTTGTCCCAAATCCCACAAGTCCGAACCCTATGTTCCGCGACTTGCTGAGAAGGGCTAGTCTGAATAGGCCCCGTCCTCGACTGCCTTCAGTGGCGGAACATGTCTCCGCTGCTAGACAGGATGCAGCCTCGGGAAAGGCACCAGTACCAGCAGTGCATCGTGCAGAGCAGTCCGGTCCAGCTTGTCCCACGACTACCGCGGAGCAGGTCTCCAAGAAGAGCGATGCGCAAGGTGATTCAAGGATTGCCACACCACCCTTGAGCCAGCAGTCTCCGCAGGCTCGAGCTCAAATGAGGCCAAACATTCTTTCACGACTCCCTTCCAATCGCAACAGAGAGCTCAACGGACTAGGTATGTGGTTCCCTCCCACTGCTACTGCTGACGGACAATACGCCTCACAGTTCCCGGATTCTGCCCTTCAGATCTACACAGGTCGCACTCCCCGTCCAGGTCATGCTCCGAAGCCTCAACACAATGATAGCCTCCTGATCGAGTCTGAGGGTCGTGATACCAGGCAGTCCACCAAGATGGCTGCCAATCCTCCATCCGGTAATGATACGGTTCGTGCTGCACGGGCCCAATCTCGTCAGCCTGTCAATGTACCTATCGCGCCGAAGTTGAGATTGACACTTGGGAAGCGCAAGGCCGCGGGTCAGCCGACAATGACAAGCTCGGAAGCCCAAACTCATGTGATCAAGCGCCAGAAAATCGGCGGAAAGGATGCCAATCCTGATGGCTCAGGTCCAGATCTCATCTTCAAGGACAATACAGGTAAGCGTAAGAATATTGACGATGATATCCGGCCCCACAGCGAAAGGACCAAGAAGAGCAGGCGCTCAGTAGACCCCTTCAACCCAGGGAATTGCCCACGTCGTGCCCCTTCGACATCTGACTCTTCCTCTTCCGACGACTCCGACTGGACCGACACAACTATCGTCACCTCTCGTGTGGTTGTGTTTCCTGCCTATGTCAACGCCATCGGACATGCTCAGCCGCAGCGTCACCGCATCCGCCCGGTGCTTTACTTCATCGTCCCATTTGCCGTCAGATTCATCGACGGCCGCGCCGGACGCGTTTCTGATCCTCCACCCACGAACATCCAAGAGAACGCTCTCACCGACTTTCAGATCTACACTCCCCAGCAGCGCTCCCTGTCTCCAAACTCCCGTCTCGCGTCCATAGCCGCCGAGCCCCAGTCGCCCCTATCGGAGCACTCCCTCCGCGAGCCCGGTAATCTGCCGAACCCATATTCCAAGAGCGACAGAGTATCCCGCGGCTATCACGTTTCTGACAAGGTAGGTCTACGCGACGGAAAGCTCCGCTATGAATTTGACGACTTGGGTGAAGGAGATCAGGAGCGCGAAAAGAAAGGTATGCATCCCCGTCGTCAGGCCCTGCTGACTACAGACATCAAGGGCAAGTCAACATTCGTGGAACCTATGCCCAAAACGAGCTTGGAGACCAAGCCTTCCGGGTGGAAATACAATGTAGCGTCGCAGGAGGAGAGGAGTGATATTCTGTTCGGCAGTAGCTTCGATGGGAGTCGCACACAGATCAGGAAGCAGCAGGACGAGCATGTTGCGCGTGAGTTGCGGAGGAGGGACGAGGTGAGGGGGAGGTATGAGGGGGAGATGGAGTTTGACGGCCGCCGGATGGGGGAGATGCAGGTTCAGTATGGCCAAGAGGTGAGTACCAGCGGCACGAGGGAGGAGCATCTGGGGAACGATGTGGAGGTAAATGCTGACAAGGAGGACAGTGAGAACGATGAGCTGTACCTAGCTTTCCAGGGCATGGCTTTGAGGATTGATAGGGACAAGAGGATCGCTCACTCCGGAGCAGACTTGACGGAGCAGCAGAACAAGGATGGTGCTAAGAAGGGGAAGAAGGACAACAGAGATGATGAGAATGTGCTTTGACTTCGGAAGGGGTGAGCATGCCAGCTGGTCTGGCCGATTACCACGATAGGGCCATGTGTCCAGACGACCGATATGCTGATGATCACGGCAGTCCTACACACAAGTAGGGCTCGAACAAGACCTCAAAGTCAATACTGGTGGTGTAGTGTTATATGTCATTCCGGATTACGTCCCACAATTTGTGCACGCTGACACCAGGCTTCGAATCTTTATGACGAGGACTCGGTGAGAACCAGTTTCTGAGGTGACCGTTTCGATGAATGTCAGGACCTGTCTCCTAGTGGTCGACTTCCAACCCATTCATATATCCGAAGCATGCCATGGGGGAAGTCGACTTTGGATCAGCCTGGGAGCTCATGATTCGCCCACCACAGTTCGGCGAAAGATGTACCGAATACCGTGAAGCTATTTTACAGGAGCTCTTGGTATCATGTGACCGACCATGTAGCTCTGTCCTGAGTCTTCTCGAAATCGCATTTCACGTTCGATTCTCCCGGGATTTCCTACAAAGACACACCGCCGCCATGTCCGCCCCGAAGCGAGTCTGCCAAATCGTCCATCTCAAGCCCGAGACCTTTGCCGAATACAAGAAGATCCACGACGAGATCTGGCCCGAAGTTCTCCAAGCCATCAAGGCGGTCAACATTGGCGACTACAGCATTTTCCTCGACAAGCGCGATCACACCTTGATCGGCACGTTCAAGTACTTCGGCAACGACTTTGACGGCGATATGGCCAAGTTCAGGCAGAACGAGTATATGCAGAAGTGGTGGAACATCACCGACAACATGCAAGACACATTGGTGAAGGGCAGCACAGGCAGCACCGACGAGAAGGGCTGGTGGGCGAACCTGCCAGAGATCTTCAGGTTGGAATGAGCGTTCATCAGTGCGGTGGAAAGTGGGAGGTGCGGGGCATCTGCGGATGCACAAATGGAGCTCGAAAAAAGATGCTGTTTCGTAGACTTGTCAATACCAGCCTCGTCCATCACTCTTTTCCCCCACCACTCTCCTTAGCTGCATGCTGCACAATGCCTCGTTGACCTCGCCTCCAATCACTCTCCCCGCGCTCCACCGCCATGTCCTCGCCAGCCCTCACGACCACCCCCTCCGGCCTCCTCGTCGCGATCCAAGGCTGCGGCCACGGCGTCCTCACCAGCATCTACGCGTCCTGCGCTCTCGCCGCGCAACGCGCCGGCTGGCCCACCATCGACCTGGTCATCATCGGCGGGGACTTCCAAGCGGTGCGCAATGCCAACGACCTCGCGTGCGTGTCCATGCCGCCCAGGTACCGCTCCATGCAAGATTTCCACTCGTACTACTCGGGTCAGAAACGCGCCCCATACCTCACCATCTTCGTGGGAGGGAACCACGAGGCCTCGAACTACATGTCCGAGCTCCACTACGGGGGCTGGGTCGCGCCGAATATCTACTTCCTTGGAGCGGCGAACGTGGTGGATGTTGGAGGGCTCAGGCTAGCGGGCATGAGTGGGATTTGGAAGGGGTATGATTACCGCAAGCCTCACTCGGAGAGGCTGCCGTATAATAGTGATGAGGTCAAGAGCGTGTATCACACTAGGGAGGTGGACGTGAGGAAGCTGTTGGCGATCAGGACGCAGGTCGATGTGGGCGTCAGTCATGATTGGCCAAAGGGAGTGGAGTGGTTGGGGGACCACAAGAGGCTGTGGACGGGAAAGGGGCATCTGGAGCAGGATGCGAGGGAAGGGAGGCTTGGGAATCCGGCGGCGAAGATGGTGCTGGAGAGGTTGAGGCCGAGGTGGTGGTTCAGTGCGCATTTGCATGTCAAGTACGCTGCGGTTGTCAAGCACGAGGAGACGGGGAAGAAGGAGATGGAGCGTACAGATGCGGAAATAGAAGGGATCGAGGACGAGACTGACCTTGGGGGGAACGATATGATGCCAGCAAAGAATGCGGATGAGATAGACTTGGATATGGACGACGATGAGACACCACCACCAACCGACGGCACTCTACATGGTGCGAATGGCGCGCCCGAACCTGTCACGGAGGAGTCGGTTCGTTCCATCAGCGACGTATCGGACTTGTTACGTGCTCAGTTGCCGGAAGCATTCTCTCGTCAGAAGACACCTCCGCCGCCGTCACTACCATTCCCAGGAGCTATCAAGAACACGACTACCAAGTTTCTGGCTCTGGACAAGTGCTTACCGAACCGCGACTTCCTCCAACTCACCTCGTTACCTCTCAGCGGGCCTTCTGATGAGATACGACGTCCTGTCAAACTCCGATACGACAAGGAATGGCTCGCTATCACCCGGGTGTTCGCATCAGATCTTACCTTTGGCGACACAGTCGAGGTGCCCAAACACAAGGGTGAGGCACATTATCAACCGCTAATCGAAGCGGAGGCGAAATGGGTTGAGGACAATCTGATCAAAACTGGCAAGATGGAAGTGCCCGAGAACTTTCGAATTACAGCGCCAGTGTATGACGGCCAGGGCATTTCCAGCATATCAATGCCCAGGGAGTATACCAACACCCAGACTAAGCAATACTGCAATCTGCTCGACATACCTAATCCGTTCGACATCACCGAGGAGGAGCGCGACGCTAGGATGCAACGAGGACCAGCGCCTGCGGCGGAGAGAAACGACCTAGGTGGCCGAGGTGGTTTCGGACGAAGTGGCTTCGGACGAGGGCATAAAGGCGGCAGGAATAGAGGTGGTTTCGGACGCGGTAGAGGTCGTAGGGGTGGTTGATGGTGATGCCCTAATGAACCTGCTTCCAGAAAATGAGGATCGACGACGGCAGCAGTCTGCGATCGTTACTCATGACAAAGATACCCAGTTTTACGATATAGATAGTGGAGCTCAAGAGTAATGAACATGATCAAACGTACCGCAGACAATCCTTGTGGTACTCACGTGAGACCCACCAAAACAGCATCATTGCTCCCGCTCTTTGTTCAGCCGCATACATCCGCAGTCGGTTGGAGAACGCATCATGGACTGCAGATGCTGAGAAGCACCGCCCGGGTCTTGTCTTCGCTCCATCTTCCCAAGTGGTCATGTTTACCGATCGAGGACGACAAGCCGCGGAGGGAGCTGGTGCATACTGCCAAGGCGCATATGCAATTTACGAGCACACCAGGGTCGCATGCAGTTTTGTTTCAGGCGACGGAACTGTCATCCAGGATATGCTACAATAGCTTCGCCGATCGTAAACGGGGGGGCATGCACTCGGATCTGCGTGTGAAGAACGATTTGATAGTCGCATGTGCCGGTCTATCCTGTTCATACAATAGCACAACGGCGACGCCTTACACACGACACCACCACCACCACCACCACCAGCACAGTTTGAACTCGATGACACATGTTCACCAACTGACATTTTACAGTTGGCACATCCTGTGGCGAGACCCTCATCACTATTCCTGCAAACTGATCCTTCCTGATTGGTGTCTATTCCTGATAGAGTCCCGGAGGCGGATCACCAGTCACGACGGGCCTAGAACGCCTCTTACTACTCTTTCATCTATTCATGGGTCCTCGTGTGCTCTGTTGGGGAGATAGCGCAGTGACAAGGCCGAGTCTTGTACCTCTCCGCTACCTATCCAAGACGGCGCTCAGGCATCTCGGCACCAATGCACTGTTTTCAGCGTCATGCAACTCCGTCACGCCCACGACGCAACTGTGCATGACTGCATATTCGACAGGTGTGCGATCTGACAGGAGGCGTCAGGGAGACGACGATCAGATCCACCGTGCCCTTCCGCGAGAAAGTCCACGCGGCGTTCCACGTCAAGGGTCTGCAGCCACCGGCGTCACAGATGTGTTTCTCCCTTCTATGACAGGTCGACATACTCTCGTTCCCTCTCCTCGTCCAAACTCCGGCACCCCGAGCAGGGCGAAGTGCACCTGTCGTCGTCCTCGTCCACGAACGAGGGTAAGGCACCGTTGTTTCCAAATTCGTCCTCCCCTCCTTCACGGCAGCAATACGCCGATCCTATCTGCGATCCAATAGCACGCGCAAACCTACCGGCACCCGGGCGCCAATCCCTTCCCAATCCTGCCGCATCTCTTGCAATCTTGGGTCCCACCCCGTTCGCTCGAGGCCTGGAAGGAAGAGCCGGTCCTTATGCGATGTTCCAGAGCTGTTTTTGGGTCCATCAAACCCTCTTTCTCTGACTCTCTTGCCCGCACGATCTGCAGGGCAGAGCAATTGGGGAATCAAAGGCGCCGCCTATCAACCGCTCCAGGGTCTGTAGTGCGCACTCTGAACGGGATAGCCAAAAAGACGTAGGTCCCCCTCCCAAACGTAACAGGTGTTTATCCTCAATCACACCCCGCGTGACCACACCGTTGCACACCTGGCTCCCCTCTTCCTTCGCTCAGGAGCAGCCATCCTCGATCCTCTCTGAACAATACTACGGTCAGTCAGCATAAAGTCTTCCCTCCCCACCGCCGGTACTGAACATCTGTCAGGACATATTCTCCCCATACCCACCCCAACATCACAATTGGGGTACAGAAAAAAGCAAAATGTCCAAGTTCATCGAACTCCTCGACGAAGACGTCCCACTGCAACTGGCCACCCGATCTCCGTCCACCTCTTCCTACGCGCAGACACCCTCACACATCTCATCGCCCACTACCACTACTTCGAATGTCTCGTTAGAAGACGTTCTGGCGCAGACGAGACTCAGATCTCCGTCGACGAGTAGTGCCGGGTCGAACGAAGCTAAGACGCCGTTGAGTCCGGTCAGGAATGTGCTGAGGGGTTTGAGGAGAAAGGGGACTTGAAATTTTTGTCAAAAAGGGACAATCTTGGGCGGAATATACGCTGGGAGAAAACATACCAGGACAGACTCCACTGAGTAGGATATACAATTCGGCGTCTGGCTACAGGAAAGGCTTGCGCTCCGATACGATACTGGTCTGATTGGCGTTACGAGCGATACGAGGTCACGTTTAATGTCTACCAACGAAATGCGTGTTTTGAGTGGAAGATCGGAGACGACGCTGGCCTGCGACCACGGAAGTTGCCAGACGATGACACTGCGTCCTTGACGACTATATTTACAGGTCATGGTCACGCACGAGGTCGAGGTCGCGGTCGCGGTCGCTACTGGGTTGAGATGTGTAGATCGATGTACCGTGCCTTGGCGTGGTGCCTGTATATAGAGGAATGTAACACTATCACCATCATCTGATCTACCCGTACCCGTTGTGTCGCGTGCTTCTGTGCAACAACGACATGAAATCGAAAATAAGACTAACATCGACATACTGTGCTGCGACGCTACGAGCCCATGACTGGGCTCGCATACCACGAAGGCCGTTGTCAGTGCAGCTTGGTGTGATTCAACCATCACCAGGACTAATTTGCCAGTCAATCTTCTCAACTGAAGCGATATCTCATATGAGAGATCGTAAAACTCATAACATCTGGATTCTATACAATGGCGAACACACATCAACCACATCCCCGTCTTCCTCTGCCTCTCCCCCCTCGCTTCCCGCTCACTCGACCCTGTAACTTCTCTCGACACAGGATCCACAATCCCGAATGAATTCCTCCCCATACTCGCCCCCAACGCACGAAGAGATACCTATTCTCATCCCCCAGCCCCCCTGGACCACCCATGTTCCGTTGCACGGACTCCGCATCGTCACGATGGGGATACTCGGTGACAGTGTTCCGGCAGCCGTGGACGGAATTCGTTTCCCCTACCTCCGCGTTCTTGCTCACGCGATGGCGTTCGGTCACGAAAGCGCGGGAGAGCGCGGTTCATGTCCCGGCTGCGACCATCAGGAGGGGCGCGGCGGATGCAGGTGTGAGCTCCGCCCATTGTTGGCTGGGTCGTGGGAGGAGAGGTAGTGCACAGGTTGGAGACCGAGACCCCGTGGTTGATGGGGAGAGGAGCGGTGGTCACTAGGGCTGTGCCGGCGACAGCTCGTGGACTCAGGGCGCAGGAAGAGAAGATCAACTAGTGTCGTGGTCTGAGTGGTGGGAGGGTATTGGCTAGGCAGCTCAGTGGCGTGGACCAGTCAGATCCAACAGAAATTGAGAGAAGGCGGGTGGAGGTGAGGCGTTTGATTGCGAGGACGGAGTCGAGGTGAAGAGTGAGGTGAGGAGGAAAGACTGGAAGGAGGCAGTTGGAGCGGACTCGATGACATCGGTGATGGGTCGTCGGGAAATGGACGAGCAGATCTCAAAGTAGGTTGTGAAGAGCGCGCAGGGTAAGGTAAGTGACAGGACTTTCAATGGGCTCCTGGGTTGAGACTCTGGATGAGAAGAGGAGCGTTGGCTCGTCGAGACAGGCTGACTTAGGACAAGATGGGCCTCTTCCGCCGGGTTCATAGGGCAAATAATAAGGTGGTCGCCAGTCTGGTACTTGACCTCGGGGCAGCAAGACAGATAGACCACCATATGGAGACATGCACGGTCGAATGATTCGGAGAGACTGCTAGACGTGGTCGCGACAGGCAGTGGCTCGATCTTGGAAAGTGCCATAGATGATGCTGGAATATTGAGGTGGATCAAGTCCAAAGAAGTGTCCGATCCGGCTGTAATACTAGGTTCGTGACTTAGTGGCTTCTCGCATATCCATGTCGCGAGATGAGGTGCTCACGACTTCACCAGATGCAGTGGCCAGCCAACCCCTCAGGGCCGCAGCATTGTCACTTTGGTCAGCTTCGCCGTACGCGGACAGGAGGACGAAAGTAATGGCTGGACATGGGACCTGCTCGATCGGCTCAGGACTGCAGTCGTCAAGATCAAATTACAATGACTAGATTCTAACGCGACGAGTGAGCTCATTGCCAGTACGAGTGGCGAAGCGCTCAAACAGCGCCAGACTGGGAGCCTCATAGAAACAAAAATCTGGCTTCTTATCCTCATGTCAGCGCTGCTACTGGTATCGAGGACGGTGCTCTCCTTACAGTCTTTGCAATCTTCCGCGCTAGCGCTTGCTCCCTTGCTTGTGATGCCGTATTGCCACCTTGAAATCGTGATCCTTCCTTGAGAAATCCTCCAGGCAAGATCGGGTCTTTTCCACGATAGATCTTTCATCGTGTATGCATAACAAGAAGAAAGAAGGAACAGCGTGTGTCGTCCACTGCCGCATTCCTGGTAAGGCTGAGAATCAGAAGTTCAGGTGAGCGAATCCTTTGATTGAACTCACGGTGGGTGGCAGCGTGCAAAGGCTTCTGGCGTACTGGCCTTGGGACAGCGGCAAGATCTTATGACTATGATCATGAGGTTCCCAAGATACGAGTCTTCGACCTTTTCGTGGATTGAGATGTATCGTTAGTGTTGATCTAGTGATATGCCGAAACAACTCGCAAGCCTCTTCTTCAGAACATAAGCCCATATCAATGCTGTTGTCACGAACCGTTCATTTCCGAAGGCCACGTGAGTGAGTCTTGGATGAAGCCGAGAACGAGGGTTCTGCTTTTATAGCAGTATAGCACTGAGGTGAGAGTCGGAGAGGGTATGTCTTGCAGATAATGGAGTACGATTGGATAGTATTGCTAAGGCCAGCCTTGGCAATACCACTGTTCGCTATCTAGACGAGGGTGTCTCTAGAATGAAGGCGAGATTGACTACAGTACTTACATGAGGTAAGGACTGTTGCTATATACTTGCGATGCTCCGTTCTCGTTCTACGTGTTCTGCGTAATCTGTGTTGCTCTACTGTGCTCTGTTCAACAGGGCATCTGGGTACCGGCCCGCCGGCCCGAATCACGTGACCTTCCTTTCCCACACTCGTGTCTAGAGCGCTGAGAGCGAATGAAGTCACTTCCTCTCCTGCAGGTCCGTGACAGCTGTACTCTGTTAAGCGGAAGTGCACATTCAGGTGGTGTATTATATAGAAACTGTTAAGAAGACAGCTCAATGGATGGGTTGGAGCAAGGATCACGTGATCTGCTGTCACGTGACGTCAAGCTCCCTAGATATAGATAGAAGGGCTCGAAGATGGGGTGGACTACTGTTGTAGGCTTAGTCGTCATAGTCATGGCTGCAGTCACAGGTTACAATATATAGTCTAGTGAAGGCCTTAGTTAGCAGGTAGCAATCAGTTATACATATGTGATTTCTACGACTACGAGGTTTCGAAGGGTAGTGACCAACTAACGAGTGCTGGCGACCAGCGTATACTGTTCACTAACAACCTCAACTAGGAAGACACCCACACGGCAACACTACGTCGTGAAAGCTGCGCGACCAGTCGCAACATTAACTTTCAATGCTATAGCTACCGCTGGAAGTCTTGCAAGACTAGCTGTGTGTCCGGCCACGGGGATAAAGCACAACAAAGTGGTAATGGATCCTACCCATACTTCCGATCGCTTCCTGGTTCATGAGGACTGGTAGCTCCGTTGCATTAACCGCCCCCGCAGCAGTACCTTCAAAATGTTCCAATCTCGATGTCGCTCTATGCTCCAGATAAGTTGTCTACGATGGATTGGATGTTACTCAAGCCGTTAGGGATTGCATCTTTCGGGTCTGGGACTTTGATGTCCGCTCGTAAAACGAGGTAACCTCTGTGATTTGCCAGGCACTGCTCTCTCCTCCCACAAACCCCTCCAGCTCGGAACTTTCTGCCAAAGAAACAACCGTCGGGCGCTATTCCTAGTTTGCCCAGTTCAGCATCAAAGGCTGCTTTGTTGCGGACAGTCCATGTGATGGCGTCTTGCAACTCCGCCGGATTGTTGTTGCATTGAACATGGGAACCGTCCAGCTTCACGCGTGTGACATGAGTTGCACCAGATGTTTCCAAAAGAAGCAGTCATCTTAGCATAGCAATTTCCGGAGATCAACGTGTAGGCCACTCAGTCTCCATTTTGGTCAGGCTTTGGGCGTAGATTCCGAAGGGTGCTACGAGGATAATAGACGAGCTAACCAACGGCAAGGGTTGCGCAAAAGTCAGGCTCTGTGCTGTGTTCATGTACTGATTGCCGGAGATCCCACAAGCGCTTACTAGAGAGCCACAACTGTCTCCAGCGATGACCCGTAAAGTGCGACACTCTGCACAAATTGTCGAATGTCGGGTAACGATCCCAGTCCCGTTCAGAGGCTGCTTATAGGAGCTGATGCCAATGACTCCTGAGTTCATGCCATACGGTTTCTATTTAAGCTCCTTGGCACACTCGCCACCATTCCAAGCCTTGACAGCTACTTGCACATGAGATAAGTCGGAGTGCTCAGGGGGTGGTCAGTCCAAATCCAGTGGGGCCAAGTATAGCACAATCTTACAGCATGATACTTTGGCGGTTGCATTTTCGTAGGTCGTCTGCCGGACGAGACAATATTTTTGATGAAGTCTCTTGGTAGTCGAGACTCTGACCGACGTGCAGGCCAGCGACAATCTGCCTCAAATGAGCGAACATGTTCGTCTTGTTGCAACTTGGCTATTTTGACAGCCACCGTTGCATTGTATCCAGAACAAGCATCATGTCCTTTTTTTTTGTTGTCCGTCGCAAGCTTGGGTGATGAAGCAAGGTCAATTGACTTATCCACCACATCTTTGAATGAACAAGAACGTCCAGGTGACGAAGATGATTGCACCACTCCATCATCATCACTCCAAGCATAGAACTTTACGTCTGTCTGCGAGCTATCGACGGCGTTGTACATATTCAGATCGAGGAGCGCAGTCTCGCTGCGACCTCGCAAGTCATCGAGACTGCTGTAGCTTGGTGCATTTCAATGAGGCATCCCCACTCGTACTGCACCTAGCGGGAGAAGTCGAGAGCGCTGATGCAAAGGTTGTACGCTAGATGCGTCTTGTCCTAGGCAAAGGACGAAGGGAGATATGGATCCAATGGAGAGCCGACATGGTGCAACTGTGTCTCATCGGCAGTCTGAGACAAGCGGTAATTTCGTGACTTCTCGATGCGTAGGGCGGAAACCAGATGAATTGCAACATCACGGTACAGTGTGAGACACTCAGTGTCCAGAACTAGATGCGAGGAATATGTGCCGTATCTGCTTTGCGCCGTGAATGCCTTGCATCGCAAGACCTGTCCGTTGCAAAGTCATTGTAACCAAGATTGTGCAACAATTTCGGCTTTCAAGACTCGATAGTCATGCGAATCTGCCGAGAAACCATGAAACATAGTGCGATTCAATTCAGCTTCGCAGGGTGTGGAAGCCTGGAGGTAGAATTGAGGTGAGATGTTCAGAATGGGTTAAGGAAGAGGAGTGCCTCGGCCTTGGCCTTCCAGCGCAGCACTGAACGCTCGTGTCAACATGAGTGACCGCCTGCCAGACATGCAAGATTTCCCCCTGGAATGTGCATACTGTATCTGTTATCCGGACATTGCCACTGAAGATATCTTTCGTAGACCGGCTCGTGTTGGTCCGGCACTGAGATACCAGGTCGCACGGGCTTCGCAGTGGCTGAACATACCACGTTCTATTCGGAGCTTGATCTCTTGTCGGATGCATCGGTGGCCGAGGAAGCCCGTGATAACGGCAACCTGGAGACCACGAAGCGATTGCGGCACAGCCAGTGACTTATAAAGTGATGGAAGACTACCAAAGAATCCTTCATGTCGATGCGCCCGAACTCGTCATTGTTCTGAATTGCGTTACTGCGGTCAGATCGTCGCTGGCTATCAAGCAAGCCGTGGGTAGAACGTCTTTCATTTTCTCTTCCGATGTCGTGATTGATACCAATCGCGAGCTGTTCGGAGGTCTCGATCTCAAGCCCACATATTTTATAGGCTCCCGGCATCAACCTCTTAACATGGGCGATTCAATGAGCAGTACCCATCTTCTGGTAGTCTGGTGGCGGAGTTTGAGGACTACCAGGTGTAAAGTGATCGTGGTGGTTCTGACGGCCATCGACACTTTGCAAGACCAGACCGATAGAATTACCGAGGTTGGTTGTATACTGGTAGCATCTTCGTCTCCTGAGATTTGCCTCGATGAAGCGGCGTGGATCCTCCTGGAGGACGCCTATGATCGTAGGGACCTAGCCCGTGTCTTAACGTGCTGGCTGGCATGAGCCGCGCTGGGCAATGAAGAAAACGAGCAGCTAGGACAATGTAAATGGCACGGCCGAAAAGCAACCCGATGGAAATGGCGGAAATGCAACTCGGAAAACATGGACCGCCTACGCGACATCTAGGGCATGGTCTTCCAATACCAGAGAGGGTATGCGCATGCCTTCCGAGCATTCTCCATGTCGGACATGCGATTGCTCATGCTGATGAGGATAATTGACGCTCTTGAGGACATGTAATGTGCCATGAAAAAGGATGACATAGCTGTCAAAGTCGTCGATAAAATCAGTCACGATGTTGCTGTGGCAAAGATACAATAGGATCTGCAAAAGGTCATCTCCAAGCTCTCATTCGTGCAAAATCATCATGCCGCCGACCCGCGGATGCAGGGGACCCGGGCCAAGCATAGCCGGAAAATTGCTTGGGCCTTGCTTCAATCTTGCTTGTCGTGCACAAGCACACTCGCTAAACTCGGCATCTCATCTACTTTCACCTTGGCATTGTTTCGCGATGCTCGTGCCCATCTATCTCCGCAGACGCCTGGACTGGTGGAGTAGGGGTGCCACACCCGTGAAGTATAGACCCCGCGGATAATTGTCCTTCACCCTGGATCCACCACCAATCACTTGAGGGTTTGCAAACTGCAGAGGAGTCGAGATCAGCGAAGTAGGAGTGGCAATGAATACATAGGTAAGCTGGTGTCACTGCTATCATGACCGTGCGGTCTCTGTAGGTCCTCCCAACAGCCATGAAGTATGCCCTGGCCCTCGCTGGCCTTGCTGCCACAGCTTATGCTGTTCCGAAGCATCACTCCAAGTCCTCCAAAATTCACAAGCCGACTTCTGCTTCTTCAATAACGACACAGACGCCAGCGCCCACTTCTGCGGCGTCCAGCACTCCCAATCCTTCTTCTGCTCCTGTCACTCCTACTGCTCCAGGATGTTTGGTCACTGACTTTGCCGCTATTCCTGCTGCAGTCGCCAACTGTACAGCGATCACACTAAGGGACATTCATGCTCCCTCCAACCAGACAATCGACCTATCCAATGTCCTTCGTGGCACGACCATCACATTCGCCGGTACTACCACGTTCGAGTTCACCAATGTTTCCTCTTTCGACCCCATTGTCATTGGTGGCACTGACGTGACGGTCACTGCCGAGCCGAATGCCCTGCTTGACGGCAATGGACCCATCTATTGGGACGGTATTGGCTCAAATGGTGGTGTGCCGAAGTATGTATGCGCTTCCCGCAGTCGTACTTGTTCCTAATATTCGCGCAGGCCGAACCATTTCATCGTTCTCAAGAAGATCACCGGTGGCGTGATTAAGAACCTCAATATCAAGAACTGGCCGGTCCATCTATTCTCCATCTCAGGCTGCACCAATGTCGACATGTACGACCTCAATCTCGACAACAGCGACGGCAACGCTCCCAACAATCGGAGTAACGGCCTCGCCGCCGCACACAACTCGGACGGGTTCGATCTGTCTTCCAGCACAAACTTCACCATCCGTGACAGTGTAGTGATCAACCAGGACGACTGCGTAGCCGTCACCAGCGGCGACAATGTCCGCGTCGACAACATGTACTGCGACGGTGGCCACGGTCTCAGCATCGGCTCCGTCGGGGGAAAGAGCAACAACAACGTGACCAACATCTCCGTGAGTACTTTCAAACGTCAATTCCCATCCCATGTACTGACAGGAAGCAGTTCACAAACTCCATCGTGCTCAATTCCCAAAACGGTCCCCGCATAAAGACCAACTCCAACACGACAGGCTTCATCTCCGATATTGTCTACCGCAACATCACCGTCGGCAACATCGACATCTACGGCATCGATGTGCAGCAGGATTACCTCAACGGTGGACCGACTGGTTCGCCCACCAACGGCGTGATAATCCAGAACGTGTTGTTCGAGGATATCAAGGGTGATGCGACGGCCGAGGGCAAGAACTACTACGTGCTCTGTGGGGAGGGAAGCTGTAATAACATCAAGTTTGTGAATGTTGATATCACGGGCGGAGGGGAGGTTAGTAGCTGTAATTTACCCGCCGATGAGTGTCCTGCTGGGTTGGGCGTGTAGGAACTGAAATGATGTTGAACAAACGGTGTAAGATCTCTGTGTTGTCCCTTGTCGTACGCAGCACCTCTTGGCAGAGAAATACTATTACTAGTAAACTAAGAAGATATACCGAGACAAAGAAGTAGCTTAAAATAGAGCTTACATATGAATCGTGCCTTATAACGTAGAGATCTACTTAGGAGGTAGACTAGAGTAGAGAGAAGAGAGAGTATACTTTCACTAATAGTAGTATAATAGATAATAAGGAGGGGATAGAGAGGGAGAAGATGTACCTTACTTTCTAGGGTCAGAGCTTAGGATAAAGAGGGATAAGAAGAGGGCAATAGAGGATAAAGAGAGGCAGGGTAAGGAGGAGAGGAGGTAGAGAGGGAAAAAGCCGAGGAGGAAACCGAGGAAGGCGTCTCCTTACAGGGGTAAGATGTTGTGATGTGATCCATGCTTATAATCCCGTCAGCTGGTCTAACTATAACGATGACGAGATGGACTGCTGCTCAATGGCAGGTATACTTATAGTTCCAGGTTAAAAAGAGCTTTGAATAGAAGTAATGTCTAAATAGATGAGACGATGCTTGAATCTTTTCCTTGTCATTTGCCTGATATCGTTAGATGTGCGGTGCATCGTGACCATTCGGATACTCCTGTTAAGAGCAATAGACTAAAATTACATACTGCTATTGCACCATGTCATACTGCCGAATCCCTAGCGCTCCTTGCTACAAAGGCGATCAGGTCGGGGTTGTCATTCAGGTTGACTGGGTTTGTCACCAGATCATTGAGGTCATCGTCTTCAGCCTCTTCGCAGATGTCTCGATACTCCTGATTCCAGCTACTCTGTACAGCCTGGAATCTCTGCGGATCAAAGTTGTCTGGCCATCCACAGTCTATGTAGATCTTTCGACGGGCGTTAAAGTGATTTAATTCGGCGGCTAACAACTCTGCATCCAGCTCGGTCAGACTGTCTGCGCCCTCTCGCAGATAATAGTCGTGCTTCGTTGGTCGGGTCTCGATGTACCTAGCGGTCTCAAAGCGCCATGGCAGCCAAGCAAGCGTCCTTAGGATGGAAAGCCAAGTGGCGAGTATCTGGTCCGCAGGTCCTTGCAGTGGCTGATCTGGACTGTGGTTACATGGTTGTTCGGTGATCTTCTCTGCACAAGAATCAGCACTGCTTTCAGGTGGCAGATGGACGCATGCATACTAGTGGCTAAATCGTAAAGCCACATGCTCCCCTCCTGGTTGCCGTAGTTTGTGATCTTGAACGCCGTTTCGGTCAATTCACTCTCAGCTAATCCAGCCTCGAAAGCGTTCCGACAATCCGCAAGCTCGTCCTTATACAGGTAGCAGACAGCTCCACCAGAGGGCGCAATCATCAAACCCATGAAATTGTTCAAGCGGTCGCTGTGTATTCGGAGTAGTTCCTCGTGTACTATTGGGGATGGAAGTGATAGCTGCTTCACTAATGACAACATCTCCGGCGGTAGGGGACCCGAACGGAGCACGTCGTGCTGCTCAGTAGTTTGCTGCTCCGGCCATACGATCTCATCGGCCGAGACGAATTCTGCTTGCACTAAGATTTGATACACAGATCGTATTCCAGCGCAGAAAGCAGTGTGGTCACCAGCAGGCGCAAGAGTTTCAGGTCTATTTGACATTGTGGAATGTCAAGTATGTGATTGGCAATGGAGAGAGTCCTGAAGAGGGGCCAGCGGCACTTATCATATAAAATGGCAGAAACGAACGCGGCATAGAAGCTGAGCGTGGTGTTCCAGTAGCGAGGCTGGTAAAGGAAAGGTCAGACGATCAGTACTAAAAGTGCGAGATGACTGTCATTCACATACCTGAGGCTTTGCGTTCTGGAAGAGGAATGGGTGAAGTCTTCTATCAGAATCCAGACGTGACCACAGCTGTATCGGATATTTCGAAGCGTACCAACGCCGACGTGGGAGATGTCCTTCATATCGCCGTTGCTCCTCATGCTCATAGCCCACATCGAAGACCACCGACGTATTTCATGGTATCTTGGAAAGATGGATTGCCGAAAGAGTGGATCGCAAGGACTGACTTGCAACGCATCTGGAGCCGGAAAAGCGTGGTACTTTCCTGCAGAATACTTTTGACAAGCGCATTATGGACGAATCCAGGGAGAAAGGCATCCACCCCGGATACCGAACAACCTCTGGAACAAGAAGATATGGACTCGCACCCGTGGTTTGCGAAGATGTGATGCTGAATAATACCACTGACTTCTGAATACACTAATAAGTCTTCAGATAGCTACCAGAGAATGCAATCGAGTGTTTCACCTGCTACGTTGTCCCTTCCTTAGACCATCCTGTAGCAGCTTCAGCATCAAAAAGGATATAGTCTTGTCCTTTTCGGCCACGATCAGATCGAATTGACGTCGAGAACCAGATAATTGACCTTCTCTCGCACTCATCTCCGGCGATATGCCACCAGGTGTTCTGATCTTAAGCAGTCTCCGAAAGCTTTGCCAGATGTCTGTGAGCGTCCTCATATTGATCTTCCCCTGAATTAAGCGTCGAAGACAGCATCAGAGGAACAAGGCGAGTATATAGGATAAAGATGGCAGCGAGGCACCATCGTGCCCAAAGCCGCAGCGGACTACAGAGAATGTGTACTGAAAAACATCACTGGGAAAGGAAATACCTACACAGGGGGCTGAGGGATTCGCTCGGCTTCATTAAGAACACGCACATTTCTCAAGATTGTGACAAGGTTGGGCGGTTACGATGTTCAGAAGCTGGTGGTCACGAAAAGGTCAAAAAAGGAAAAGACTAAAAGAATGGCAGAACCAGGATTTGTTTCGTGTGCCAGGAAAGTCGCGCGCACGCCAAGATTGCGGCAACACCACAATACATCTTTTCCAGCCAACATTTGGCCAACGAGTTCGCATCGATGCAAAAATGTTGACAAAGACGAGATTCGAACTCGCGCGGTTTCCCATTGCGGATCCAACATAGGTGGAGACCTAAACACAACGCCTTGACCACTCGGCCACTTTGCCATTTTGGGAAAGTGACGGTAGTTTCCAACACTTATGTAACCAAACATAAGATCACCGAAGCAGATCCGCCCGCCGGAACGATAGTCTGGCGCAGGGCGTCAGTATCTAGACGAGTTATCACATTGTAGCAAGCACCAAAGACAGTGGAATGCTCGATATGTTTAACATGAATGTCTCTGAGCTAGCATTTACACCGTAGCATTCGAATGCACCCTTCCCTCTGCAAAATTTATACTCTTGTTGAATCGATTGTCTGGATCGTACTTCTTCTTGATCTCCCTCAGTTTACCATAGTTCTCACCATACACCTGTCTGAGATCATTCCACTCGTGCAAAAACCCTGCGTGGAACTCCTTTGTTTCGTTACCCGGGCCGGCAATCTCAGTATCGGCATGCGTGAGGCGCTTCATGGTGATCTCTTTGAGATCTGCTGGTGCTTCCTCCTGCTTACATCCGAGCACGAGCTGCATGACATGGCGACGACCGGAATGGGGCCATGCCGTTGCTGTACGAGAGCCGGAGGAGTTGAACGCTTGCTAGACGGCAGATTAGCGACCACGAGTGAGCTGGGAGGGGTTTACTCACCTCTTGCATGAACTCCAGCAGCACCGTCGAATTGCTGCCGAATCCCTCACAAGCATGGACGCTGCGCTCATACCACTTCCAAGCCCGAACGAGTGTCTCATCGTCAACCTCATGGATCAGCGGCGCAGACAACCAGAAATGGCTTGTTCCCTGGTAGTCCCTGAACGTCTCTGCGATAGCGTTGACCTGCTGGAGATTCAATTCCCGAGTCCCAAAGTTTTGCGCACCAGGTATATCCAGGATCTGCTTGAAGCCCTTCTCCGACATGGCATGCTCTTCCCCATGGGCATCGTACAGCATGAAGCCGATGTCGGGTTGCGCACCAGGGTTTGGGAAGCCCATACCCGGGCCAAGGTTGACTACATGCATAGCCAGTCATGGATCCGCCGTGCGTGCAGCCATATCTGCTACTACTTTTGATGCCTCCTTGAGTGGTGAGTACGGCACTGATACCACTCCAGATAATATCTTGGTCGGATACGGCCTGGCCTGTAGCTTGAGTGCAGTGACCACCCCAAAGTTACCGCCGCCACCCCGAAGAGCCCAAAGCAGGTCTGGCTGTTCACTGGCCCATATGGCCGTGCCGTCTTTCAGGACAATCTGCACGTCTAGCAAATTCTGCGGATCAGAGATCATGCCAAACTCGTGGCTAAGCCAACTCAATCCGCCCACGAGCGCTGAGCCAGTGACACCGACCCAGCTACATCTTGCGCCAACGACGGAAGAGCCCGGAGCATTTGTAGTCATCCAGCGATCGACTTCACTCCAGTCCAGCCCCGCGACGATGGTGAGGATGCCCGCAGACTCGTCGTAACTGAAGGATTTGAAGCCATGAATGCTAAGAATGACGTCCTTCGCAGAGACAGAGCCAGTGTCAGTGTTGCGGATTGCAAAGTCAAAATCGGACTTGTACAGATATTCGACAGTTTTACAAAGAGTACCGAGAGTTTCGGGCGTTACTACCAGGCGTGGATGCTGATCGGCGTGAATCGACCATGGCCTTGCCTGCAATTCATACCCTGAGCTGCCTTGCTCGAACATCTCGTCCGGCGAGAGCAAAGCTCGGAGGCCATCGAGCGTTCCTATCATCCTGGCTTTGCTGACGAGAGAGCAGAACGAAGTCCGGATGCCTTACCATTTATATAAATCCAAATCTCACCATGCTGAGATTGGAAACCGAGTAAGCTGACGAGCCGGCATGCTTACCGACGGATCTATCCCCCAGCATTGCTCGATGTCTTCCTTCCCTACCAAGAATAGCCACCAGTAATGTGAGTTGAACAAAGTCAGTCCAACAGTGTATGATGCTCATGGGATATGGCACTCATTGTCGCAGTTGTGCCTCGTTTCTGGCAACCGGCCGACTCACTTTCTCGGTAGTTTTGAAAGGCCGCCAATGGCTGGAAGGGGGATACCTTATTTGTGGCTTGACGACGTTTCCCGGTTTGCCGGCCTTCTCGATTCGATGTCAACTCCTTTGCTTGACTCGTGATAGGTCTTTTTTGCGACATACAAATGAGATCCCTGAACAGTAAGAAAGTGAGCCTCTAGCTCCTCTGTTCTGATTTTAGTGACATCGCACGTCAGGGCATCGACTGGTCTGAGCTGAACCTTGGTCGTCCACGGCTCGTATTCTGTGTATCGCCACGATATCAGATTGCGATTGGAAAGCGACGCAGAACGGTTGCCGGACTACATGACTTGCATGGGAGCTGGATGTCCTTGAAGACATGGTGACATCTGGTTACGGTCAACGATGAGACCTAGGAAGGGTTGCCAGCGTTGTAGGGAGCGCCACGCCAAATGTACTGTAGAGCAGCCTGGTCGTGCCTGTCAAAGATGTACCAAGTACGGCGAGGACTGCGATTTTCTGCCACTCTATCGATTTCGAGCAGATGTGCCTCGCACGGAGTTGGCAGTAGTCGACGATGACAATCAGCCAAGTATTGAATGGTCGGATGAACAAGTGTGGGTACCGATGAAGAAGCGTTGTATGTGGTACCACTGGACTTGGCTATACAGGATCTGATACTGTTTAGTCAAATATGTTTACGAGAATGGACAGGATCTATCTCCAGGCGCCGAAGCGGCGGAGGAAAACATCGCGACAGCGGACGCCAGCACAGTATCGAACCATGCGACACCTGCAGACTTTGTTTCACCGGTCCAAACATCGTCTGGACCTTCGCCAGCATCATTTCATCTACCATCGGACAAGCCAACACCGCCAGCGAATATGGGACTCCTGAATCAACGTGATCTCTTCTCCCTGGCCAACATGTCGGCAATGCAATCACCGGTGTATCAGATGCCCAACTTTGGAGCCCCGTCGCCTGGGGGAATCAGCCTTCCCTCAATGGGCGAGCTCGAACAGTCGATAGCTGGTAGTGTCGGCCGAACATCCCCACTCGACGTCGGCAACCGGATAGTCAGACAGGACCGTACCTTTTCGCAGTCATCACAGCCAACTGTAAGCCAATTGGGCGTGATAACTAATCTCTCTTTCAGCCGAAGGGAAGTTCATCTTCTACACCACTTTGCTTCAACCTTTGCGCCTCTAGCAGATGTTTGCGATCCCGGAGCTCACTTCAAGAACGAGGTACCCCGAAGAGCACTATACAAACCCATGATCTTGTTATCAGTATGCGCAGTCTCGGCTAGATTCGAGGCTATCACGTCTGGACAACAAGATGTGGAAAGCACAAAGTACCATGATCGATGCCTACCACTTGTCATCGAGGCATTGTCAGCGCCGGAGGCGACCTACGATGAAGACCTGTTGGTCACTGTACTCCTTCTCCGCATCCACGAAGAGTATTCAAGCGTAGAAGATAGCATGCACCATCTGCTCGGAGCCAAGCAAATGCTGAACGTCATCTCCAAATTTGCTCTGTCAGGAGGCATGGGCGAGTCGGCGAGCTGGCAGGCACTCCGGCAGATCATTTATGCTTCAATCGTTCAAAGAGAGCCTCTCAAGGTGGATCTAGAGAACTACGATCAGTCATTCGCAGCACATACCTCTGACGATGGCTCGTACGGTAATGCCATGATCCTGCTCTGTGCTAAAGTTCTAAAGCTCGTCTACGGTCCTCCCACAATACTAGCAACCAATGAAAAGCGTATTTTAGAATCCAAGATTGACGATTGGTTGCTTCGGAGACCAAGGACATTCTACCCACTCACCTACCAGAGGGCCGATCCAGACCGTAGTCGAGCATTCCCAGAAATCACCATGCTCAATTCCGCAGGAGGTACGTTTCAAGCTTGCTATCAGATGTGGATGGCCGCGACTTATGTTGATTTGTGTACAGTTGTAGGCATACAGTATTACTATGTTGCCAAGATCCTGCTATTGCTTGCTGCTGAGCCTGATGACAACCCTGGACCAGGATTATCCGATGGACGGCAACGAGTGCTGAAAGAAGTCTGTCCTTCCTCCCTTGGTCTCTTGATCCCTTGGTTGGTCTCCATGACTGACGTTTCGCAGAAACAGTGCCTTGACTACCTCTTTGCTATCATGGGTCTTGCTCTCTCAAATGACGATGTACACAATGCCAAATATACGGCTTGTCACATGTTGCAGTCCTGTAAGATGCTTCTTCTCTGTATACTCACAGCAAGCTGATCAAAGTAGGTGGCTACCTCATCACCAATCGTGCTCAAAGGCAAGAAACACTTGTGTTCCTCCGACGAGTACAGCAGCTTGTAGCCTGGCGGACAAGGCCAACGATTGAGATGCTGGAAGACCAGTGGAAGAAAATGGACCAGGATGCTTGACTAGCAGATGGGGGGAACAGTCTTGTGCTCAAATTAGAAGCCACTTAGAAACCAGACTGGTCCTATTGCCGGTAGCAGCGACGCCACTGATGTCAAGGCTTCGGGAATTCAAGAACGTTGGCAGAGGTACTACCAGTCCCGGGAACAAAAGGGGGCAAGATAAAATTCGCCGGTCGAAGAGTCAGATATGGCAGCGATTGGCAAACTGAGAAACGACTATGCTAGCGTTGAAATCCAGCATCCAAGCAGGGATCATATCGGAGGGGAGGGAAACAGCAGAGGGGCAAATCGGGTTAAGGACTGATCATACCTGTTCTTGCTAGCGACAGCGCCATCAACGTGGCGAATCACGAATCGAGGCATTGGGGTGCATTGAAGATTTCACATTTTCCATTCGTGTATAGCGTTCACCTCCAAGCCCCATCCCATCCGCCCTCATATTCTCTAACCCATCTCCACATGCACGACTCTAGGTCAACGGGATCGGACATCCCAAATTCTCATACCCAGTTGCGCCAAGCTTCTTCAGCACAAACGCAATCGTATCGACCGTTGGCGTGACCACACTGTTCAAGCTAGCAGGCACGCTCTGCGTGGCCAGCTGGTACAGCAAGCAGAGCGTGTTCTTCGGCTCGACAGTGGTCAGCTTTCCGTCTTGAATCGCGCCGCCACCCCAGGTGGGCAGAGCATTGAAGCCTCCGCTGCCGGTAGCGCCGCCGAACAAAACAGGATTCTTAAGGTACATGGCTACGATCTGTAGTGTCACATCGTTGTTGGTGTAAGGTGCCACGCGGTTTGTCCAGTTGTCTGGGATGCGCTCTTCGTTGGTGAATTCGTACTGGCCACTGCCTGGGGAAGTTTCCTTGGCGCCGAAGAAGGAAGTGATGGTCTCGATGTCTGGTGCGTAGCCGCGGGTACCGGAAGGCATGAGCTCGTAGAGGAAGGATGCGGCTCCGTAGAGTAGAAGGGAGAGCGGGCCAAAGTAGAAATTTGGGTTACGCTTCAAAGAGTCTTGGTATCGGTCGTAGCGGAATTGGGCGAGATTGGTGAGGTCAAAATTGCCCTTGGCTGTGGCGGCCATCTGGTTGAAGAGAGTAGAGTTAAAATTATAGTTGTCGCCGCCAGCGAGGAAGTAGTCGTTGCGTGTGAGTGAGGAATCAGCTTCGAACTTGTTGTGTCCGTCGAGACCGGGCTGGGATCCGGTTAGGACTGGACTGAAGGAGGTGCGGGACGTGGCATCGCAGCCAATGGAGAGCTTCTCGGTGACGATGTCACCATCGGTGAGTGTGAGGCCGAGCAGGGCCAGGAGGTTGGCAAGGTCAAATCCGACATTGTAAACATTCTGCTGAGCGTCGACGAGCTCGTTGTAGGTGACAATACCATCGCGAGCGAGGAAGCCATGATTGGCAGCAGCGTTCAGGCCGGGACAGGGTCCACGGATGTCGTTGGCACCTGGCTTAATGAAGCGGTGGGCATCATCGCCGGGAGCTGGTACTTGGTAGCCACCCTTGCCGGTGCCAGGTTGACCGTCCTTTGCTCCACCGTATGGGTATTGAGAATTGAATGGCACAGCAGGCTCATGGTTCGCGTTGAATGGACAGGTGACTGGACCGCCAGGCTGACTTCCACCACTTTGTTGTCGCTTCATCTTGGACGCCCTGTATGCGCCGGAAAGAGGGTTGGTGTTAACCCCGGGCATGTTGGCCACCCATGGGAAGGCAGTGGCCGAAGCGATGAAGAGGGAAAGCAAGGAGAATGACTTCATGTTGTTGAGGAGAAGTGATGATGCTGGAGTGTTGGAATGTGCTTCTTGACTTGCATCGTCGACCTCGGACACTCATATATATATCCATTCACCTACCATCTATCTCTTGCTACGTTCGACAAGCCGCGGCATCTTCTCCATTGCCCCAGACGTTCCGAATCTTGTTAGCATGGTCGAAGCATTTCCTGTAGAACTGTAGGCTGCATGGGGAATACTCCATGCCGATCACATGTGAGTGTACGGTCTGTACAGAGGTCCAATGATGATCGCCAAGGAAACAATGTCACGTTGTAGAGGTACAACCTCGAAGTGGTAACCAGAAACCGGCACCTTGTCGCCGTTTTGGAAAGCCTGTCAGTCTTTGGACGAATGACGGTCGACGTGATGACGAGGGTGGCCAGTTCAGGGTGTGAGACATACCGCGGTTTCCCAAAGAATGAAGAGGAGAGAGTTGAAAGAGGAAAACGTCGACAAGCAGGGGTCAAACTGTCTTCGGGTGATCGCCCTTCCACCCCGCAATGATCGACGTCTCTGTGACTCCGGCCGTCCTCATTTCCGGCTTCACTCTTTCAACTTCATTCTTTATTGGCAGCAATTTTCGAAAAATGACCCAAGCGGCGTCTTTGACTTTGTGCTAAGCTGCCAGATGCATGCATCACCTACACCCCTGGTCTAGATCTGGTCGTCGCCGACTGAAATGAGCAATTGCTCCAAGCAGACTCGAGGCTTAGAGCAACGGGAGCACCTATGCATGTTACGACCCTGGGATCATCAGCGCTTTGCTGGCCCATGCCTTCCATGTCTCGGCTGATTCGGATATTTGGCTTGTTTCCATGAAGGACTACCACCTGATCACGAACCTGGCAAGGCCAAGTTCTGTCGCCACAGTCTATCTCAGTACTCAGCTTCCCATTGATCAAGCAGACGATGGAGCCTTTCCTTTAGTGATTCGTCACCGCGTGCTTGCTTTTCACTATCAGGGCAAGCTGGTCACTCTTCGCAAAGCCTTGCTCTCGGTTACTTGCGGGGCATTTTGACGTGGATGCAGATTCGCCTATCCAGTGCAATCGGCCACTGCTTCGCCTTTCGACGCTTAGTAGGTCCAAGGTATTCTCGAATGCCCGTCTCGAGAGCCAAACCGACATGTTCTCCACAAACCTATGATAGAAAGACGGCACAGGCGCAGAAGCTTGCTACTCTAAGACGAACGTCATACCTCCATCGGATCCTAGCACCCCTCGATCCAAGCATGTTTACTCCTCTTCGGCCTTTTCCTGGCAGCACCTGGTCCGCTCGCCGAGCCGAGCCCAGTGCGCACGCAGCAGCTGCGCCGGCAGCAGTAGGCTTCACAGACTATACCGAGGTCTTCACCGTGGTGCATACCCTGCCTTATGCTAATATGCCATCTGCTGGCTCGATGTAAGAGAGACGTCAATACCTCGGTAGTATGCCCTGGACTCCCCGTATCAAGGCGAGCCGAGCAGACTGACATGACCTAGACTGTATCAAGTAGTGCTGCAGAGAGCGTCCGAGCGGCAACTGTGACTCTGACAAGGGCAGTGCGATTCGAATGCTTATGGGTATTTCTGTAGATATGTCTGTGGATAAGGAAAGTAGAACGAGAGGACTTCGCACCCCTCGGACGGAAAAATGGTTCAAAGAAGAACTCTTCTCAGCAGTAGTGAAACCCTCCGACCATGAACGGAAGAAGAATGACCTACACGTGTTGCAGGGCTAAAATAAACGAATGCAAGCAGCACCCTCTCATCCTACCTGGGTTACCGACGAGTCCACGCCTGAGTACTTGATGGTATGCAAAGTACAACTACCAACCAACGGCAGCATCTCGCCGCATCTATCACATAATCTTAATCTAGTCTAGCGACTGCGATGACATGTTAAAAACACTCATGCCACACCCCCATCCAAAACGCCGCCGCCATGCCAAACGCTCGCTCAACGGCCCATCATTCCCAGCCTACACAGCCACGCCCTCTCGTGCATCCTCATCCCCCTTCCCATTCCGCAAATCAAAAGTCTCTCTCCCGATTTCCTGTTCCACAACAGCAGGCTGCGCAACCCCCTCTGTAGCCGTCAACCCCTTCCTGACAGCCAAGACACTATCAACAATCACCGCATCGATCCCCTCCTTTGCCTGCCTAGCCACGTTCTTCGGGTCATTATTCAACGTCCCGTAACTGAAACACAGCAGCCCGCTCTGCCGCACCACCTTCACCAACCTCGGACACATGACTAACGGCGTCGCGGCCGAAACGATGCCGAGCAGATTCCACCTCGACGCGAACCGGATGGCTTCCTGGAGTGATGAAGCGCGGATGTCCCCCACCTGCGCGGTTCCGGCGTCCGTGAGGAACAGGACGGGGATAGAGGGCTGCTTGAAGGATAATAGAAGACAGATGTCGGGATGAAACGAGGAGAAGATGATGTTGCGCCCTTTGCCGAGCTCGTAGACTTTCGTGAGGACAGTGTCGACGAAGGAGTTGAGTTCGACGGCATAGGTGTCCATTTCTTGTTCTTCGGATTCGAACAGCATGGGGTATTCTGGTGACGTTAGCGATCATGTAGGGGATTAAGGGCAAGGGACGCACTCATTTCGATATTGAAGCCCACTCCTTCGGGCAGCTTCTTGAACATGTCCTCCAACGTGGCGAATGGCGCCTGTATAAAGTTTCCTCTACTGTTTGCCTTGAAGCCCTTTTGTTTGTAGTCCCGTGTGTGCTTCATCCTGTCGTCCATGTTCACCCTTTGATCTTCTTCTGAAGCTCCCAAAGAATAAGACCGCTGTGTACGGCCTTTGCGTCCTCCGTTTTCGTTGCCATTGACCGTGGCTGGTGACGCGGGTCTTGATTGCCGTGACGTAGAACCGTCATTGGCATGCAAGAATTGCTCCAACGTTAGAGTGTGCACCGGTGCGTCAATGCCGGTCTCGCTGACGAGAAAATCGTGGTAGATCACAGGTACCAGGTCCTTGGTCAGCTGGACGTCGAATTCGACATACGATGCTCCCAAATTGGAAGCGGCGATGAAAGAAGGAATGGTGTTCTCTCCCAATTGTAATGACTTCATCGCAGCCATATTCTTCCCCAGCCCGCGGTGTCCAATGATCTGCGTCGAAGTCCTCTTCCAGTATGTCTTGTTCTCAGTAATGGTCATGTTCGGATGAGAGAAAGGCGTGATGATGAGGAAATTAAAGTTAGCTGTCCCAATCACATCTAGTGTGTCCGCTGCCACGATGGGTACGCTCAGATCTCCTTGCAGTGAAATGCGCTTTGACCCAACACCAGGGCGAATTGTACTCAACAAGGCCACGCCTCTTCCAAGAACCTTGTCCTTCGTACCGGCATAGGTTGGGACAATATCGAACAGGACCTTTACCTTTGTAGGATCAGATGAGGTGAATGTGATTGGAGACGTGCTGATGTTCTCCTGCACTGGCAGGTCAATGATCGTTGGCTCACCCTTGGCCCCTATTGTCGAGACCACAATGGACAGGGCCGTATCGAGCTGTGTCGAGTGTGCACTAGCCAACGGTACGTTCTCTAGCTTGACCGCAGGTATACCTTTTCTCGCGTCCATTGACCCCAAGCTGACCAGGACGAGACTTTCGTTGGCCAGATACCTATGGCCAAAAGTCTTGACTGGCTCAGGTGGACGAGCGGCGTTGGTATCCTTGAATAAGCCATTAGAAGTGCGATCTCCGAGTGACGATGCTACTGATGTGTTGCCATTGACAGGCATAAGTGGTGGGCTGTCACTCGTGCTATCTGAAGTCAGATCGGCAAGCTTTTGGGCGATGATCAGATGGCCCCTGAGAGCAGCATGTTCGATAGGTTTCCAGCCTGATATGTCGGCCCTGTCCACTTGTGCCCCTGCTGATAGAAGGAGGTCTACGATAGCCGGTTGGCCGTCGACGCAAGCTACGAAGATTGGCGTCCAACCAAATGTCTTCTCGGCAAGCTCGAGATTGGGCTTTTGAATATCACATCCCTCGAGTAAAGCTACGGTACAGTCCTCGTACCCAAATCGAGCAGCCACATGAAGAGCAGTCTCACCTTGTTCGTCCTGGTAATTGACATTTACGCCAGCTTCTACTAGCAGACGGACGATCTTGAAAAAGTTCGACTTGGTCGCCAATGTGAGCACTGAGCCAGATTTGTCAACCCTCTGACGTGCATGTATATCTTCATCGTGCTCGTGCTGCCAATTCTCGGCGAGCAGCAATGCCTTGGTCGTCCGGTAGTGTCCGCCGAGCACACTCAGATGCAATGGAGCATAGCCTTCAGTGTCCTGCCAGTAAGCAGAGTCGATGCCTTGAGATACCTCGAATTGATCCCAGTCTTGCATATGCTTGACAATTTCTTGCGAAGCCGCAACCAGGCCGTACTGGGCTGCGTAGTGCAAGGGCAAACGGCCATACATGTCCCGCGCTGCTAGGGCAGAGCGCTGCTCTGGTTTCATGCTGTCCAGAATGTGGACTAGTAGCTTGATCGACGGATCGGCCTTACCCAGCGTCTTATCGACATCGCGCTCCTCGACTCTGAACGCGCCCGCTGCCAATCGTGGAAATTCGGCAGCTGGTATAGAGCTGACAGGGTCAAGAAGCTCCTCATTGACGGGGTTATGCTGGCTGTCGATGATCCTGGCTCGCCCCAATGAGATGATGTAGCGATGAATGATGTTTCGCTTGTTCATATCGTCCTCTTCCTCCAGGGGTCCAGTCGAAGATAGGAGATAGGTGATGCTGTTGTTTGCCTTGCAGGCGATGGCCCTGTGCACAAGACTCAGTAGCAGCTTGGACCGCTGAGGCTCGGGTAGATCATCAGGAATGCCACTGAGCAACACCTTTATCTGATCGATCGCATCTTGTCTCACAGCTGCGTCGAGACCATCCAGAGTCGTCCCTGGGACTCTCACAGCATTGCGTGAGACTGTACGTTGTAACGAACCAGTGGAGTGAACAGATGCCTTATCGTCAAAGATCTTGACTTCAGCGAGTGCGGATAGCCAGTCATTGATCGAGCGCATGTCGTTGGTAAGCCTGACATTGGAAGCAAAAGCTTTTGGGTCCACCTTGGTAGCGAGGTACCGGCTCTGCGCAGAAGACGCAGCAATCTTCTTGTCCAGCTTCTTTGTGATCTTGACAAATCCTCTGCGGTTGACCTCACCGTACCATTGTAGCTTTCTGTATTGGCTGCGGAGCTCAAGCAACGCTCCCATCAAGTCCTCGAGCTCTTCCTTGTCCATCTCTTCCTGTACCTTTGTCGTGGTGCCATATCGCTCGTACAGTATTCGCAGGCGCCGCGAGAATTCCGCATATTTCTTGTTGTAGAAAGCGTCGACATCTTCGAGACATCGGTCGAGAGCGTAGAAAAACTCTGTTCGACAGTCAATGACCTGTACGCGGATCAATCGCCCTCAACAGTACCTGCAAGATCCGCCCCTCCCTCCGCAGATTCCTCCTTCTGAGCAGACTTGATGAGTTTTTTCAAGCCCTTGTAGTTGATGTACGAGGAGGACCACTCCGGGACCTGATTCCTCGGCAAGTTCTGAGCAAACTTCATCGTGCCCAGCTACTTCGGAGAAGCGGTGAGGGAGATCTGTTCGGTCGCGGCCGCGTCTCGTGCAACGGCACGTTGATGGAGGGGTTGATTCAGGACATGAAGAAAATCAGGAAGGAGATCTCAGCCTGGTGGTTTTGGCGTATACGAGTCCATTGGTGCGACCGAGAGTAGTGATGGCCATGGGAATTGATTGTATGCAAGATGGTCGAGAGATCGAAGGGGGGTTGCTTTGGGGGGGAGGAAGAGAAACGAGCTGCAGAGCAGGTGTGACATCAAGTTAATGAAGCATGTGAGGGCCCAACACGATCTGGTTGGTTCAAACGTGCGTCCGGCCCTGGATCGTCACAGACCCCGACTCTGTCTTTAGCCGTTGAAAGAGAGCCCCTGCTAAAAGATTAGTTTTTGTCGAGTATGGGGTCAAACCGTGGCCCCGGTCGGGGTACCTGTGTGCCACGTGAGAAGCCTGTCGGAAGTTCTGAATGGCAAGCCGAAACAATGAGCTGTGGTGGCGAGGAGACGATTTTTACGCAATCCTGTGGTCACGTACAAGGTTGCCCGACGACGGTGAGTGCCGAGGAAATCGCTTTCAATCCGCCACTTTGGATCCGCCAGCTCAATGCTAACGACTTGACCGCATGACTGATCCTCGCATACTTTGGGCCTTTCTGGCCATATCGACAAACCTATCGAGGTATCAACCGCTCGCCCCCCTCGTTCTTCGTCGACAGGACCGTGTCCCCTGGTTGTCAACACGCCATGCCATCGCTATTGGATAGACTTGCCGTGTCCGGCAAGTCGTGCACGGCTGTATATTAACATCCGGTGAGCTGCAGCATCGAACCAGCAACACAGCGATGATCGAGAGATGCAGGGTTTCCGCTTGTTCGGTCGAATGCGTGCCAGACGATGGTACAGGGCTGAAATGAGCACGTAGGCTCTACAAACTATCCGACAAGAGGCATCTGATGACCATCATTCAACATCTGGGAGACACACCAGACTGTCTTGCACCTTTCTTCCTGATTGCGAGTCTTACGTGGAGCACAAGATATGTTCACTCATCACAAACCATGACACGTCAATGCAGATGAACTATATCAAGCCACATGGCCTGTGCCGAACCTATCTTTTCACTTTCTATACGCGCCTTCGCCCGGTTCCACGTCGAAAAAATCGCAATCACATTTCCGAGTACCAAGACTCCCTGCAGAATGCTTTTCCGAGCCGAGAGTTCCAGTCCATCTGTTTCATCGATCGATTCTGCCATTTTGCAGATGATACAGCAGTGCAATTGACCCTTTCGAAAGCATTTGACGAGGTACAGATCAAAATAAGAAGCATGAACCATTCTTTGTTCCTGCATGTTATATGATGGTTGACGTAGGCTGAGACCCAATAGGAACTGCCGCCGAAGATCAGCGTGTCTCCGAAGAGATAGTCGTGCGCGTTATGCAAGGCTTGTGCACCACCATCTGCTAGAATCCATGTCGAGCAAAGCCCCGACTTCTCGCGACACCACACTCGGCGGCATCAGTCGTCCAATCTCATGTCAGCGGCACTTTCTACCAGAAACGTCACTTCGTCCGAACCAATATTGCGTCGGACAGGTCTCCGACAAGGATCTGGCGAAGGAAACCAAGGCTCGGTTGGTTCATCCGAAGATGGGGTAGACGAACCATGCTGCATCAAGTCCTGGACTTTCCCTCTTTCTTCTGCATGGCAGCCAGTTCAATTACCATGCCACACAAAGTATTGAAATGACAGCGCCTCTTCCTTCGCTTCTTTCTTCCATCCTTTGGTCATGGGACAATCGACGTCCGTTGCACGTAAAACGGCCGTCAAGGACGACACCCGCTTGAAGGATGTCCTGCCGAAGCTAAACAAACCTTGGTGGAGAGTTGGCTACCTTCTCCGGCTCAACTCGTTGCTCACGGTACCTTGGGCGTCTGCCTATGTCAATGGCTATGACAGTAGTATGCTCAATGGCACGCAGTCGCTGCCGATGTGGGTACAAGGTAACTTGCCCTTCTTGCTATACCTACTTTTACTGACGTATCAGATTTTAACAACCCCTCGGGTTCACGGCTGGGGTTGATGGTGTCGATGTCTATTATTGGCATGATCAGTGCAACGCCCTTTACACCCATTCTGGTCGACAGACTCGGGCGAAGACATCCAATTGTCATCGGATCAATTATCTGCTGCGTGGGCACGGCTTTGCAAACATCAGCAGCGGACCTCACGTACTTTTTGGCTGGTCGATTCTTCCTTGGAATGGGCACGGGCATGTCTATTGGTGCAAGCACACCCTTGATAGCAGAACTCGCATATCCATCACATCGAGCCATCATCACGTCGCTGTACAACACGACATGGGTAGGCAGAAACTACGAGGCCAATCAAGCTTCATGCTAACTTACGACAGTACATTGGCTCCATAGTGGCAGCTTGGACGACTTACGGCACATACCGGTTACCAAACAGCTGGTCGTGGCGCATCCCTGCTCTACTACAATGCACCGCGTCGGTCTATCAGCTGCTCTTCATCTACCTGCTTCCGGAATCACCACGCTGGCTTATCTCGAGGGGTCGCATCAACGACGCACGCCTTGTCCTTACAACCTACCATGCTGGCGGAGATTCCGCGTCGACACTGGTCTCTTACGAACTCGCTGAGATTTCTGCTGCCATCCAAGATGAAAAGAGTGTTAGATTAACGTCTTACCTCACCTTCTTCCAAAGCCGAGGAAATCTCTGGCGCCTCTTCATTACCATCTCTCTTGGGCTGATAGTACAGTGGTCAGGCAACGGCTTGGTTTCCTATTATCTCATACTCGTGCTGGAGTCCGTTGGCATCACATCTGGTTCGACACAGAACATAATCAATGGCGCATTACAGATTTTCAACCTGATCGTTGCGGTCATTGCAGCAACAATGATAGATCGCTTTGGACGACGCCTCCTTCTGCTCATTTCTCTTGCGGGCATGCTCGGGGCATTCGTAGTCTGGACCACTGTGTCAGCTCTGCATGAGCAGAGCAACTTCACAAACAGTGGACTTGGCAATGCCGTGGTAGTCATGATATTCGTTTTCTATGGCTTCTACAACATCGCATTCAACCCAGTACCATTTGCGTATGTTCTGGAAATCATGCCCTTCAGCTTGCGAGCAAAGGGAATCACCATCTTCCAGGCAAGTACATTAGGAGCATTGCTTTTCAACAGCTTGGTCAATCCAATAGCACTCGGTGCGATTGGATGGAGATATTATATTGTTTATCTAGGACTGTTGGCTATCTGGTTTGCACTCATCTACTTCACGTACCCGGAGACGAAGGGTTTAAGCCTCGAGGAGGTGGACGGGGTATTTGATGGGACGGACAGGGAGTCTAGACCGGTGGAAAATCGTAGGCACGCAACAAGTATGTCGAGGGTAGAAATTGGTCAATGTGGTCAAGTCGACTGCAACAGCCAGACGAACATGATTGAAAGCAATCATCGAGAGACGTACGAACTGCCGCCTCTTCCGAAGATGGAACAAGCCAGGGTGCCCTGGATTGACGAGGCCTAACAGAGAATGAATCTATGATATCTATCCAGTGCTGCCAGTGCTTCATAGTTGAGCCTCGTCGGTTTACTTGGTGTGGACGACAATACAACGCCCGTGGATGTATTCCCGCTCCACCAGAACGTGGCCCAACCATGCCTTTCAGCCAATGCTGTGATATTGTTCCGATTGACTTTGATCTGTACTACCATAAACGAATCTATGATAAGCCACATACCTGGCTGGGTTACGAAAGCTGTAGCGTAGTGCATTCTCTGCCTTCCACTGCATTCTCCACAGCCACAAAGCCGGACCTCCACACGCCTCCAACTGCAGCTTGACGCCACCCTCATGCAGGGCGAACGTCAAAACGACCTCACTCCTCGCGGGGCACTTCAAGCAATAAGCTTCTGCTGGGAATGCCCGATTTCCATCACAAGGTCAAGTGCACGTCTTTTCCCTTCACCCATCTCCTAGAATCATCACACCGACCACGATGGCACCGCCCCCACCTCTCCTCCTCCACGCCCACTCCACCGGCCCCAACCCCTACAAAATCGCCATCGCCCTCGAGCTCCTCTCCATCCCCTACACCGTCAAGCTCTGGGACTTTTCCGCCTCCTCGGCCGGCGTGAAAGGGTCCGACTTCCTGACCATCAACGAGAATGGCCGCGTCCCCGCCCTCGAGGACCCCCAGAACGGCGTCGTGAGCTGGGAGAGCGGGGCATGCATGAACTACCTCCGCCGCAAGTACGATGCCGAGAACAAGCTTGGCCCGAGGGGCAAGGACGGCGGGGAGGCCAGCGAGCAGGACAGGGTCGACGCGGAGAAGTGGGAGTATTTCCTCCTCAGCACGGTGGGGCCGATGATGGGCCAGGTGAATTGGTTCAAGTAAGTCGTGCCGAGCACATGCAGGACGAGGGATGAGGGGGAGGGACATGTGATCTGGCGACGAGGCTGATGAAGGCAGGCACTACAATGCGACCAAGAACGAGGATGCGTTGAAACGTTACGAGGCGCAGGCATACCGCTGTTTCGGCGTCATTGAAGGACAGCTGAAGAAGACGGGAGGAGAGAGCTTCCTACCTGGTGGACTTACCTATGTGGATCTGCATTACGAGCCGTGGATCAGGCAGTGTGACTTTGCTGGACTGAGTCTGGATGAGTATCCAAATTTGAAGAAGTGGTTGGAGAAGACTAAGGACTTGGATGTGGTCAAGCGGGCGTATAAGAAGATTCAGGATGCGCCGGAGCCGCAGTCATGAGGATAGATGAGGCGTAGAAGATTGAACGATGATTGGTATTCGATTACTATCTGTTGTACATGCTAAGACGAATTACTGTTATCTGCGCACGAGAAAGCAGAGCTGATCGTGCCGTTCCTATATGCTTCCCGAATCTGTTCGATCACGCCGTAAGTACCGCCGACGCAGAGAAAGAGTCCTAATACAACGATAGCAATGTTGTACGCCCAGTATGCCTTCTTCAGTATCGATCCTTTCCTGTAGTGGCCATAGTCATGCAGCCAGAGCCACCCCGGTAAGCTCAATGCAAGCGGAGCGAAGCACAGGCTTCCGGCCAACGCGAGGATGTAATTGAAGATCGGAATACCGGATGCAACCAGAAAAGCGACGATGGACAGTCCAATGGTACACCCAAGCCAGACGCTCCAGTGGACAATACTGTTTTTCTGGAGGTGAACAGAATTGCGGAGGACGCGGACAAAGATGTACTTCGCTCCAACGTGGATATAGAGCGAGGCAGATACGAGAAGTCCAGCCAGACCTACGCCGAATGCGATGTCCTTGATCCGTCCTCCGGCTGATCCCAATGATGGGCTGGCAACCCACTGTCCACAGTAGCGATACACGACAAGACTGAAGGTGAGATAGGACGCTGTGACAACTCCCATGCAGAGGTAGACAGCCTTGTTGTAGTCCTGTGGTCTCTTCATCTCGGAAATGACTGGTAAGAAAGCCGAAGTACCGGCACCAGAACAAAAAATCGTCGATGCCGACACAATGCCAGCCGCAAACGTGGATTGTCCAATCACCCGGTAGCCAAGATCATAGTCTCCGATTTGAGGAGCTGCGGCTGGGCGGTCCCTGGTAGTGACACCAACGCTGAGGCATGTCAATAAGGTTAAAGTCTGAATGATTGCGGGAGACTTACACAACGATAAATACCGCAATGTAGACGGAGAAGAATCCCACCCATGTCAACCACGCAATCTTCTCGAATTTGCGCACACTAGCAAGGATGATCACCAAGATGGTAGCGATGAATGAAAAGTAGTTCGTGCAGAGTGCATGCTTGGAAAGGGCGTTGAAGGCCGTCGAGACTCCAACGATTCCCGAAGCTGCAACGATGATGAAGGCCAAAAGGAAGAGAAGTCCAGCCAACTCCTTTGCCCACTTGCCCCCCACGACGTGTGCCATGTCGCCAATACTGTGACATCCAGCATGCCTATTGCGGAAGTTGCCCTGCACGATGGCGCAGTAGGTGTTAAGGCCTTGCCAGCCAAGAACGTTGACAGCTCCAGGGAAAGCTCCAAGGACATACATAGCGGACGGGATAGTCAGAACACCGGTAGCAAAGATGACTGTGATCTGATCAATACCTGTCAATTTGCGAACCATTTTTCCACTCACGTACCTTTAAGGAAGATCACGGAGGTGGCAATCCATCCCACAGTTCGGAAGTCAACCGCACCCTCTTGCTTCTTGAAGACCTCGAAGTCATCTTCAACGACTTTAGTGACGCCGATGATGTCGCTTCGATCGTCCGGAGTGGGCTCAATGATGTCTGCGTGCTTCTCCGACATGATGATGGGACATAGATGTGTGAGATGACCGGTCAACCGAAACCAAGAAGAGCCAGGGTAAAGGACGAGTTTATAGGATCGGCGCAAAGCAGATACCAGGCTTGAAGACGGCCACTGATAAAAATAGTCTAGGGTAATGCTCCGTCTGAAGCATATTTGCCCTGGTCCATCTCTGATAAACATGTTTGTGACCCATCTGCTCCAATGCCTCCACAAGCTATCCTGAATGCTGTCTCCACAAGCCGTTGGTCGTGTCTGGTAAGCCCAGGACAGCATGCAGCGATCTCGCTGGAGATACCAGCACACATGTTGTTGACTATGTCCGGTCACGCACGATGTGGTGAAGCAGCGAGAACAGATTGGATGACGTGGGGGATTTGCAGAATTTCCGTGGCAAATTTTCAACCTCCAACAACTCCATCACTTTCCGTTTCGGCCTTCACTGCGCCAACAGATCTACATGCCAGATCTGCGCATAATGGCTGTCATAGCTGATAAGGTATTCATGTACGGCTTACCAAGAGCAATGCACTTCATCATTAAAATGTGACCTGTGTGACCTGGCGATTACCCATGTACATGAGTATGGCAAAGACAGGCGGCGAGAACACCATGCGAGCAGCTCAGATCATTGAAGTAAGCAAATCGTAGGCCCATCCCATGGCAAATGCTGAGTTGTCATCAAGTTTGGAAAGCCATATCGTCTTGGTCAAGTGCGAATACCTGATCTGCCAGAAGATGGCCTGCTGGTCAGGGTCCGCGCTGCAGGATACTGCCATTCCGATCTCCAAGTGCTCGAAGGACAATTCGAAGCGAACCTTCCATTGATACCATCTCACGAGCCGGCTGGCGAAATTGTGGCTGTAGGGAAGAAGGCGATGGGATCATGGACAGTGGGTGATAGAGTAGGTGTGCTGAATTACAAGCACTCGTGTGGCCAGTGTCCTGGCTGCCGGCAAGCTATCCGTCGGACCTCACAAACAGATCCACGATACTGCGAATATCGAATAATGGCAGGATTCAAGCACGACGGTTGCTTTGCAGAATACATGATAGCTGACCCAGCTACGACGGTCATGCTTCCCGACCATGTTTCGTTCGAGCAAGGTGCACCACTGATGTGCGCTGGGGTACGGATCCTTGATCAGAGAGACGCAATGATAATGACATGAAGCAGGCGACCGCGTGGGGTGCACTTCAGAAGCTACTACCTTTGGTCAAAGCCGGAGATCCCGTCGCAGTGGTTGGTATCGGTGGTGTTGGCCAACTGTGTCTGCAATTTGTGAAAGCCATGGGCTTCAGGGCAGTGGCTGTCGACACAAGAGAGCCAGGTCGATTGCTTGCTAGTCAAACGTCTGATCATCTCAAGCCCGATCTGATCCTCGATCCGACTGCATCAACTGCTGCGCAGCAGCTTCTGGACTTCACAGCAGGCGAAGGCCTGGCAGGCGCAGTCGTCTGTACAGGTTCTCTGCAAGGTACCACCTGGACTTACCAGCAATTGGGTATTGGTGGCACAATCGTTCCGCTTGGTCTCCCAAAAGAGCATTGGCAGTTCGACTCGAATCTAATGGTCTTCAAGGAGCTCACTATCCGAGGTAGTTACGTGGCAAGCACAGCCGAAGTGCAAGACATGCTGAGATGCGTCGGTGAGAATGGTATAGCCTCGCAACTGACGGTGGTCGATTTCGATGAGATACCAGGTGTTGTCGATCGCTACCTGCATCACTCCATGAAAGGGCGTCTGGTTGTACGGATCTAGCGATTGACTTGGCAATCCGACTTTCTCGAACTCGCATAGAATGTCTCCCCCCACATGGCAAACATCAATGAATCGGCTGGGTCAGTTAGAGAATCCTACCACGCTCCAGACCGCACGGTAGGGTTGTTCTCAGCGACAGCTGGGACGTGGTTTCGGTCATTTGGAGACGCCTCCATATCCTTGGAGAGGCTTATCAACGCTACGCCAGTAACCGAGAACCAGCTTCAAGGCCAGCATGATTCCATGCATGGCATCACACGCTAACGACCCGCATTGCTATCCCGTAGTATACTGTACCAGTAGTACCTATGCAGACATGTCTGTCTTTTTCGACTCAACTCTGAGGTGAGGTCTCCCCATGATGGTCGATCAGAAGGTTCACTGAGCATGTCACAGGGATGATCTTGTGAGTAAGGGAGATGTTGAAGCGCTGCTAGCAGAGATAGGAGTGACTCAAGGCATCGGCAAGGAGGAGTCCGATGAATACCACGTGCTACTTGCCGCTGTACATGACTGCGCTGAGCGAGTCCTCTCGCTCCCAGACTATCATGGTGTCGAGAGAAATACGAATTATCCTCGAGAGCAACTGCGTCGCTGTCCAAATGGAGAACAGCAATACGGCCATGCCTGGTCTCACAAGTTCCTGATCCGAGGTAATGCCAAGGGCAAAGTTCTGGGAGGCAAGACAGTGGTCATAAAGGACTGCATATCCGTCGCTGGAGTTCCACAGTTGTTCGGCACTGACGCCATCGAGCCTTGGACTCCTGAGCGAGACGCTACAGTCGTAACAAGAATTCTTGAGGCCGGTGGCGACATTGTCGGGACCGCAACGTGCGAGAACTTCTGTACCTCAACGTCATCGTACACAAATGCTCAGGGCACTGTCGAGAACCCCTACGCAGCGGGCTTCTCATCTGGTGGAAGCACTTCTGGGGGAGCTGCTTTGGTGGGAGGAGGTACAGTCGACATCGCCATAGGGGCAGATCAAGGCGGCAGTATTAGGCTGCCAGCCTCGTTTTGCGGATGTGAGTGATGACCTATTCGTCCGTGTTCATAGAATGTTACTGACTTGCACAGGCGTTGGTATTAAGCCCACTCACGGTCTCGTCCCGTACACCGGTATCACTAGTGGTGACGCTATTAGCGATCATGCAGGACCCATCGCTCGTAGCGTCAAGGAGGCTGCTTCATGTCTCGATGCTCTAGCGGGCTGCGACCCGTATGATGACAGGACTCTCGGTGCACCCACTTCGGGAAGCACTCGTTTCGCTGACTCTCTCTTGAATCGCAACGACTACACCTCAGGTATTCGCATCGCCCTGGTCGAAGAAGGCTTCAACCATGTCCTGGTCGACCCTGCGGTCCGAAATATGGTCCTTGCTGCCGCACATCGCTTCGCAGGATACGGCGCGACCATTACGCCTGTCTCGGTTCCTTCTCATCTCCTCGGACCTTCTCTCTGGACAATACAGCAGCGTGTCGCTGGTGCTCAGTCAATTCTAGGTCAGCAGCATGGCCGTCGTGGTCTCTTCCCGACTGTGCTCGAGGAGACACGCGGGCCATGGACAAACGAGTCTTTCAGCCGACTGTTCCCATCGACTAAGAATGTCGTCATCAACGGTCTCTCGCTGACGAAGCACTATCCGAGTGTGTATGCAAAGACTCTCAATCTCGCTCAGCAATTGAAGGACCAATATGAAGCACTGTTCCTAGAGTATGATGTGGTGATTATGCCGACGGTGCCAGTCCCGGCACCACGGAATCTCGACTATCACAAGGGTATGGGACCGATGGAGGCGCTCAAGCCTAGTATGGGGCTGACAATCAATACCGCAATCTTCAATCTGACTGGACAGCCAGCACTGTCACTGCCTGTGGGCTTTGTAGAGGTGCAAGATGGCGTGAAGTTACCCGTGGGCATGCAGATTGTTGGTCCTCTGTGGGGAGAGCAAAAGATCCTTGATGCCGCATATATATGGGAGCAAAACAACGACTGGAAGATATTCCAGGCGACAGAGCCTAGACCGAAAGAAGTGATCGACGACAAATTATGATAGACTTGCCTGAGTTCTGTGCTCGTAGCAGCCATAACTTCTTCTCACATCGTCCAATTATCATGGCATAAATGTCAAAATTCTTCCCACAGCGATTGACCATCATGACTGTACCCATTTCTGGCGTATCAAAACCGCCAACCTTGGCGCATGATTAACGTCTAGAACACATCTTCGGCAGGATAGCCATTCTGCTGAAGCTAATCATAGCCACAAGACATGCCTTGACTGTCCTCAAAACTTTCCTCCATCTCACTGAAACAAGTTCGATTGAGAGCTGAGCCTAGTTGATGGTGTATCCACCGTCTACAACCAGGGCTTCCCCAATGATGAAAGACGCTTTCGTGGAAGACAAGAACAATACCGCATTCGCTACTTCATCTGGAGTACCTGAAAGAGTCAGATATCACGTCCCTACTTATCTGTATATGCATACCCATTCTCTTCAGTGGTGCGATATCGATCGCTGGCCTCAGCGACTGATACATCTCCGTTGAGCTAGTCGTCATAGGTGTAGCTATTACACCCGGGCAGACGCAATTTACCCTGATTGCGTCTTGTGCATAGTCGATGGCACACGCTCGTGTCATATTGATCACAGCGGCCTTCCCAGCACAGTATGCAGCTGTGACATATGAGTCACAGTGCTAAATCTTACACTTACGAGAAAACATACCTGCGCCTGGTCGAGCGACAATGCCGAGCTGACTGGCAATGTTGACGATAGATCCTCTCTGCTTAGGCTGCTCACTCAGCTGCTCCTGCTTGAGCATCTGTTTCAGTTGAGCTCTACAGCATAGCCAGACTCCCCGATAATTGATATTGTTCATAAGGTCAAACTCTACGGTAGTCATGTCCGCGGCCCGACCGAGTTCTTTGCCTAGTATTCCGGCACAGTTGACGGCATAGTCAATCCTAGTGAATCGTTTCACAACATCCTCGATAAGCTCGCCGACGAAGCTTTCGCTAGCAACATCGCCTGCCTTGGAGAATACTTGAGCTGCTGGATTTATCGTGAGAATATCAGAGCGAGTCTTGTCCAAAGTAACGTTATTGATATCGGTAATTGCGATTCGTTTGCACCCCGACTGCGCTAGTCCTTTGGCGACAGCATTCCCAATACCAGTACCACCAGCTCCTGTGATGAAGGCTACTCCTGGAAAGTCACTGGTCGTGGATGCCGCCATGGTTTCATTGACCAGGATCGTATGCCGTCGGTCAAGTCGAGCGCAGGAGCGTGCGAACACCTTGCACAATAAGCTACATGATTTCTGGCACCTTCGACATCGGTACAGATTGTTCCTGTCCTGGTAGGCCCGAAGGCGGGGTCGATGAGCGGGGTGAGATTGGGTTTGGAGACGTCTCCAAGAGCCTCCGTCGCTATCATCAGCATAGGAAAGCTTATCGGCTCCACTGCCTCCATCAAAACTTCGGGCCTCTCCCACTCCCATCCCGCCATCTCCAAACCTCGTTCCACCACGTCTGTTGACGAGCAGTCACGAGCTATGGTCACTCAGTGCTCGAGCACTCGCATTGGAGCGGTTAGTGGCAGCGAGGCTCATGCGTCCCGCCGCAGCTCTGCGCAGTCCACTCTTCGCGAATCGCGACATCCTCATACATGCAGTCATTGCTCACGCCATTTCAAACGAGCGGAGCATTTGCGTCGGCATACCAGAGTTCGTGAGTGTTGGCGTCCTGATGGTATACTATGTTCTGACCGTGTCAGACACTGGCGAAAAGCCGTACAAATGTTTCTGTGGAGAGACTTTCGCTCGGAGGGACCTCCTTACCCGCCATGGTAAGATCGCTAAGCACGATGTGGATGGTGGGCAGATAGAAGCTGTGGCACAGATTCTGGTGGACCAGCTGCAGACTCCTCGGGTCCATCAAGCCCCTGCTGAGCCCTTGACCGAGACTGTCATGCCGACTCCACGGCCGTCGATACCCCACGACGAGATCACGCAGGTGAATCACTCCACACAGCCGCTCCAGGACATGTCCATGGGTCACTATGATCCGTACTACGATGACAGTCTTCACACGTTCAAAGACTTTGTTGCCTTCATTGATGGCGCCGGCTTGTCTGCGCAATGGACACCCGAATTTGATTTCGACTGGAACGGGGGCAATGCCGAGCACAACGACACACTTCTACCATCAGGACAACTGGAAACGCCGCCAGTCGACGATGCAGACGAGATTGGAACACCTTTCAGCACATGGCTTCCGTCTGCACCTGCGAATGGGCAGATCATATCCCCAGAAGCCATTTATGGTATGTCTGCCCATTAATTTCTCGCCTGGTCGTTATCATGGTTTTTATAAATATCTGATTGATGCTGACGTCCTCATAGAGTTGCGCAATAGGGGTTCCAACAGACCTCCATACCACGTCACAGAGGATCAGCGAAGCCTTATGTTGGCTTCTTTACTGAGCTACCAAGGAGTAATCTCTGACTTTGTGCTTCCTTCCCGCCATGCGCTAACACGATATCTAACCGCTTGGTTCTCTGGCTTTCACTCGCATCTTCCATTCATCCATGAGCCAACATATCGGCCGTCGAGATCTCCCATCGAGCTCACATTGGCGATCTGCTCTGTCGGGGCGCAGTACTGCTTCGAGCGAAGGAATGCCGAGAAGCTCTTTCTGGCATCAAAAGCAGTCCTGTATGAACGACTATCTCGGGAGCAACACAGCTTAGGCCCGTACACGAAGCCATTAGCCTTCTCACGTCGACGGAGCAGTACTAACGCGTTCGCATCAGCGGAGCGGTGCGGTCCTTGGACACTACTTGACTTTTCCAAGACCACTTTCGCTCTGGTTGGCTATGCTACGTGGGAGCGAGCGGATCTGCTGCAGGAAGCTTTTGCTTTGCGTGGACTGCTAGTCGCCAGCTTGAAGGACCTTGGCCTACAGGAAGATCAACATCCGATCACTGCGTCATCGTCCAAGTCGGCGACTTGGGACCAGTGGGCGCGGCGGGAGTCCGAGAGACGGACCAAGCTGATGGTTTTCTGTTACCTGAACGTCCACAGCATTGCATACAACTCACATCCTCTTCTATGGTCGAGTGAAGTACATCTCCAGCTCCCTTGCTTGACTCAAGAATGGCAGGCGCGGACAGCCTCCCAATGGGCTGCGCTCCAGAGAGATGGCAAGCAAAGCCAGATGCATCTCCAGCAAGCTTTGTCGTTGCTACTCGCGAGCGACGACAGTGTGCACAAGGTCGATCCCATTCCTAGCCCGCTCGGCAACTACATATTGCTGCATGCCCTGCTTCAAAGAATACACCTTGTCCGAGAGCTCAGCCTACCAGGTCCAGGTACGGCATCTCTACCCTCGTCGGAACTGACAAGTATTAGGTGAGTCGTAATATCTTGTCGGAGTCGTCAACGCTAATGTTGTTATGCAGCCGCGGTCTGAGACACTGGACATCGATGTGGCAGCAAGCACCGGAATCTATGCTCGACCCAAACAATGAGAATGGGCCCGTCCCGTTCACGTCAAGTGCTCTCTTGGGCGTAGCATACATCCGACTGTCCCTCAATATTGGGCCTTATCGGCACCTAGAAACTCGCGATCCCGATGCAATCATTGCTAGTCTGTCAGCGATGCCTAAGATTGAGCACAACGACAGCTTCCATTCGGCTTTGCTGTACTCCACTCATTCACTCAGCATTCCTGTTCGTCTCGGTATTGATCGGGTAGCAAGGAGCCAGGCATTCTTCTGGAGTGTCCAGCATGCGTTATCAAGCTTCGAGTGTGCGACCTTCTTGTCCAAGTGGCTGATGTCCCTGCCAGCCTCGTCAAATGACCGGACACTCTCGGGTACGTCTTGTGATCACCTTATCACGATGGGAGCTAATCACGACCAGGTTTCGAGCGTCATATAATCCAATGGGTGCAGTGCATAGTCAAAGAAGCCTACGCTGTCGTCGACTTTGAGGAAGCAGAACTTGCCATGCCGACCGAGGCATTTGATCTCGGGCTTGCCGTGTTGCGAATCTGGAGTCGCTTCCTGAAGACAAACACTCAATGGCAATTCGTGGCTGTCCTGGGCCAGAGTTTGGAGAAGCTGATGAGAGCGTTGGAGGGAGCACCGCCTGGAAGCACCTGAGAAGGTCAAGCTACACGCAACTCTGCCTTGCAGCTTATGATGATTCACGAAGTAACGCAGCGGAATTTTATACATGTACCATATTTCGGTCATTGATTGCAGGACTGTTGATCTGTTGAAAAAGAATTCCAGGACCCGTCAGAATGGAAACTCACGGGCAAAAAGGAATGTTATGGAACATTACCAAAAGATAGCTCCACGCAAGGCTCGAACTTGCAACCTTTGGATAACAACAACTTCTTAGAAGTCCAACGCGCTACTTTTCAAGGTGTCAGAGAATGCTTCACAGGGGCGGGCTTGACGGTACGACTAACCCATTGCGCCAGTAGAGCCGCGAGAAAGACCACTAAATCAGCCCGATGGCAAGATTGCGGACCAAATTGAAACACATATACTGTACTGAATACAGCAAATATTACGGTGCAGTGGTCAGAGCTCGCTCTGCGTCTCAGAGAGCACCTGTGTGAGACAACGCGCTGACGGGTATCGCTCTGTCCGCGCCAACAATCGTTGTCAACATTGTGAGGAGCTCTCTATGTCGAGGCGGACCGACGGCGTTTCCTCAAGTGGATCAGCTAGTGACCCTCTCCGAAAACCATTGATGTAGCAGATGTGCGTCCTCGCCAGACGGAAGCAACAGCATCAAGATGCATAGTTTGGCCGATATGACGGTAGAAACTTGGTGAGGAAATGTACTCGTCGTATCAAGATCAGGAATGCAGAAGCAATTGGACATTGGCCGATTGCATCAAAAGCTTTCAGAAATCGAGACCTGAGGCAAAAAAGCGGGCGCGTCCGCCAATCGTTTGCCGCCTGTCAGTTTACCCCCACCTTTGACGCCAAATGCCTCGACAGAAGCAACCAAAATAACCACTTCATACCTCGCGACCTCACATTTAAGATATTTATCTGGCATCTTCAATATCTTGCGAAACAGTGTCCGCATTACCTCTCAGCATGCCCGGCAAAGTCAATTCAATTCACAGTCGTGGCCTGGGACTTGGAAAAGCCAAGGGTCCACATCGACACCGAAAGGTAGCTCTGTCACGTATTCGCACTTCAACGTTGATGGCATAATAACAATATCCTAGGTTCTACGCCAAAATATCCAGGGTATGCTAGAAGAGAGCTTTCAGCGTCCAAGCTAACAGCTGAGGTATCACCAAGCCCGCTATACGTCGCCTAGCTCGCCGTGGGGGTGTCAAGCGTATTTCTGCTATGATTTACGATGACATTCGGGGAGTCATGAAGGACTACCTCACCAAGGTCCGTTTCTCCGTTCGAATTGATGATTATCGTTGACGCGCGACAGGTCTTGAAGGACGTATGCGCCTTGGTCGGTGAGACAGCACGAAGCCTACTCTTTACCATCCTGCTAACCTACGATTAAGATCATTCTGGAAGGCAGACGGCAATGGTCAGCGATGTAAGATACACTACTGCTTACTCGAGGGTGGTACTAATAGTGATGCAGATCGTGTTCGTTCTTAGGAGAGTTAGTAGCATAACGACTATCCTTGTAGGGATCTGACCACCTATAGCAAGGACATACTCTCTGGGGTTTCGGCGACGCAGAGAGATGATCGCGATTGCGCATCAACGACACACAAGACCAGAAGCACGATGCAACCAGGACCATGTACACATATCTACAGACTACCGGGAAAGCCGATTAGACTTCAGGTTGCGCGCACCTATTATGAGGCCAGCTCGATCCGGCTGGTTCGGCGAGCACGGCCACAGGGATTTGACTTGGAGCGTGAAGATACCCAGCGGCAGCACATCCACCTTGGCCGGCAACAATTCAATGCAAGATTTTATGATCGATTATATCTCAGTCACTTTGGCCTGATCGTTCCCCAGCTCAATCTTCCTTCCCTTCCGATCCACCCTCTCATCCCTCGGATCGAAACCCCCATTCCCATACAGCGCCCAATCTGGTGTCTTCTCACCCACGTAATCCTCCGGCCCAAACTCCTCTCCACCCTCCAAGCACGCGAAGAACCTCTCATAATTAATCAAAGTATGCCACCCATCCTCCTTCTCGAACCTCGACCTCTCCCCCATCAGTATACAACAACTATGCGCATGCTCCGCGGCGATCCCATACCCTAAGCCCCGCTTCTCCAACTCAGCATCCAATGCTTCGACGAAAGCGCACACCTCTTCGTAGAAAGGCACGTTCCGCATAGTCAGCCCAGCAGCAGCACTCGTGCTCGTCCCGCAGTACGTCACGCCCTTGATCTCCACGAAACCCGGCCTTGCTCGTTCCACCAGGTCCGCGTACCCACCCACTTCCTCCTCGATATTGAATCCCTTGACAAGCGTCAATCGGAAAACAGTACGCTGAGTATCCCTTTTCGTCCGCAGAATATCCATACACCTCAGAAACCTCTCCCAAAAGTCCCTGTGCAGCGGCCGGTCAATCTTCTTCAACCCCTCCTTTGTCGCCGCGTCAATACTGACATATAATTGCGTCACATGTCCCAACGCCTCCAATTGGTCTGGATGCTGAGCATTGCACACCAGAAACGTACTGATACGTTCCTTGTGCAACATGCCCAGTAGCTCATTGATGTGCGGATAGAAAATCGGTTCGCCCACGAGACTGAGCGCGCAGTGGCGGATCCGCAAGGCCTCGGAGAAGCGCTCGGCGCGCACGCCGGGCACGCCACGCATCATTTTGATCTTCTTGTAGTGCCCTTCTTTGATGCCAGCGAAGACCAGGTCGGCGGGGTCCACGGTCCAGCGCCACGTCGTCGAGACGGGATTGGTGCCGTGGCGCCAGCAGAAGACGCACTTATTGCTGCAGGATAACGAGGGGGTGGACTCCATGCAGCGGTGCGAGGCGATGCCGTAGAAGCTGTACTTGTAGCACGAGCCGCGGCCGCGAAGGGCCGATTTGGTCCACCGGCAGAGCTTCACCCCGGAGTGAGAGCCCACTATCGTGTAGCCCTGTTTTGTGAGGGCGGTGTAGGTCGGGGAGTAGAGGGGGACCATTTGTTTGGGCACGGAGGGTGTGGGGGAGGTGGTGAAGTCGGTTTCGAAGGAGTCGGGCCCTTGGAGGTCTTCGAGATCTGGGGCCTTGGGGGAGAGTCGCTTGGGCTTTTTGTTGGGTGGGGCGGTCTCGAGGTCGGATTCGTCGCTCTCGACGGCATCGCCGCTGCCGGTTACACCTTCGCCTAGGCCAGTGTCGACAGAGAGGTTGATGATGACTTCCTCGATGCCTCTCCGCCACTGGGAAAGTGTCACTTCAGCCTCCTTGACGTCGCTCATGCCTACGGGGTATGCTCGCTTCTTCCCAGTAAGTCTCGCCATCCACTTGTCAACTTCTCTTGCCTGTGTACAAAAACCTTCTGCTTCGGTCGGCCATTCTGCCGTGTCACCTATGCCAAACACTGCATATCCTCCCAGCCCGCTCAATGGTGCTGTGTCTATCCGAAAATCATTGTGCGTCTCCGTGAGACTGTCGATGAAGGTTGTCAATTCCGAATCTATGTTGTATGTGGGTAAAAGAATGAGGTAGATCTGCTGTACACTCTCAGTCTTTGTGGGAGTGATGAAGTGGCTGTCAAAATCAATGTCCACCAGGTTGTGCAATTGCGGCCTCTTGACCGCCGTCTGCTTCTGTGCGAATTGTTCGAGCTTGTTTGACAGAGCTTCCGCCAACTTTGTCGTGGTCCCGCCCAAGGAGAAGTAGTAGATGATCGGCTCGATCTCTACACGAGCTTCTGTACTGCCTCTGGTTCCTCTCTTGCTTGGACTCGTCTTTCTCGTGCCTGTCACTCGCTTCGGTCCTTCGGATTTCTGGCGAACGGCTGGCTGAGGTCGTACGGCAGGAAGATCATAGAGCCTGTCTCTGGAACCTGTACGAACGAATACTGTTCCAGCGTCCTTCCTGTCCGCAGGCCTCTCATCGACAATCTTCTCGAGGCGGTCGATTCTGTAGAATCGAAAGACCGCAAGCGCGAGACCGGCGAGTATGAAGAACTCGAAGCGATGGTTGTGCCAAACGGCAAGAAGCTCTGAGAGAGGTCAAAATCAGAGCGCAGATCATGATTGATACACCTACCAGCGAAGAGCTCCATGCCTGGTCATTCAGTGTCTGTAGGTCGAAGGGGAAGCAAAAGTGCCTCCAGGAAATAATTCTGCCCCGCATCCCGACCCTGGAGCAAGCCAGTGGTGAACAGAAGCTGAGCCAAGGCTGGGTCAAAGTGGGATACGGCACACAAATTACCCAGGCTTCCACAATACAAAGTCCATCACTGTGACAGCTTCCTTCCATCTCTGATCCCATCACCTACTGGTCGAGGATAGTCTTTGCTTAGCGAGGTACGTGCCAGCCTTCTAGTCTCTCGCGAGAGGATTCCTATCTGCCATGCGGTGACCTTGACACACCCTGGACGATGCAGCGTCACTGGCGCAACCTCGGCGTCGAGACAGAGGAGAGGTAAGTTACATGATGGATTGCGCATAACCTGCATACGTGATGGCAATTTAGGAAAGAAACATGACAGACTCGACGCTTTCCCGGACTATGCGATCAATCCATCACTCCGAGACGGTAGTTCAAGACTTCAGCGTTCTTGGATGGTATGCCTATTCGACGCAAACAATGGCTGTATAGGCACAACAATATCTTTCTACCGACCACGAAGCTCAATGCAACCGCTCTTGGAAACAGAAACGCTTGTCCAACTACGTTTCCGAGCTTCTGGGCTTCAGCTATGATGTACGATCATCCCCTGCGGGCATCTTTCGACACGTGGCGCTCCCGCGAAAGATCAAGTCTATCAGTACCGCATGTAAGGGTACTACCAGAACACCTGGGATGCGACATTATCAGAACTTGTGTTCTTCGGGAAAATTGTCAACATCCAGGACTTAGCTTTACCAGAACTGTGAACGCTCGACCGGACATGAGGAAGACAATCCCAGCTATCTCCAGCACGGAAGATGATCACCACTGTTCTTGGTACCCGGAGATCCCTTCTGAAGACACCCACCGCAGCTGGGTAGCTCGTTATCCTTCTCCGAAGTACCTTGTGGATCGTGCCTGCGCTCACGCTGGGTACTCGGCCTTGTACCATGAGCTCAATCTGCTTCCGGACATCCATGTAGCAGAAGAGGCGAGAGACGATGGCTGTATGGAGATCTTCAACAGTATCATGAAGGTGGACAGGAGATCCAGCTGCACAATGGACGATCACTCCCGAGTAACACACGAGCGCATACCGCAGTCCTGAATGGCGAAACTTTCGTCCAGTCACAGCTAACATCATCGATAACCATAACTCGCAGCCTCCGCCCTTATCATGCGGTCTTAGGCTGTTGCTCATGCAACGTCTGCCTGTCAGGAGAGACGTTCTCATTCCGAGTGCAGCAGCATACGATGGCAACATCGATCGCCATTGCCGCCTAGGACGACCTCGGATGGTATACTTGGAGGAAACCTTCGTAGTACAAGGCATCTATTATGATGTGCCGTTTGCCGCCTGGTTTGAGGCCTGATAAGACCTAAGAAAGCGCCACAGATGACCGATGCTATATTGCGAGCATGCATAGTTGCGGACTACCAGGATCTCTTTTCTGCTCTGGCATCGATTTCACACCGTCTCTTGATGAAAGAAGCACGAGACAGTCCAAATCCATTCTACCGGGATCTGCTTTTGAGCTCGAAAGCTTCTGACATGCCAGCCGATCCAGTTCTCTACAAGAAAGAAATGGTGCCAACAAGACTGTGAGTATCCGAGCTACCAGCTCTGGCCTTTGTCAAAGATGTAGCTGATGGCCGACCTACTTGTGAGCAGACTCACCTTAGCCATCATCGCCTTGGATGCGACTTTGGCAAGGTTCAGCTTAATCTGGTCCTTCTAGACACCTTGAAATTCAACAGGACGCTGACAGATGAACGAAAATCGTCGCAACCAACTTCTATTTCGATATAGAACACAATCCTTGAGATAATTATTATCGCCACTTGCACGGAAAGCCGCCAAGCAAGAACGGATAAAAGAGAGTCAACTGGACCCGAAACTTTTCTTAGAGTATCGTCTGTATGGAATCCACGATTGGAAAACACGAGAAGTGACACGTCTTTTGCGAACCGCAGCGTCCGTGATACGATGGCGATACATCGGGCGTCGTCATGCCCAGGGTCAACATTGCGTTGGTATCGATTGGCAGGCGTTTTCTCAGCCTTGGTATTCTTACGCCAGCCACCAGGTACGAACAAAGGGTTGCCAGTCGCAGCAATCTCAGACCTTGTGGCAGCCGTTATGAGGCTTGCAAACGGTGTAGTGCGGCCGACCGGCCATCTATACCACAACGGCCTAAAACGGTGCCATGACGCTTGCGACGATTGGGCTCCGACCTAGCGAATTTCAAAAAAGCTATATTATCTTGCAAGTACGTTTGTATTCAGCTTATCATCCACATCATTCTATCGCTGGACGAAGACACAGGTACACCCCTCTCGACAATCGGTAACGCTACAAACGACCATCACCATGTTTCTCCGCACATATGTTGTGGCCTGTTTCGCCATTCTGGTCAGTCTGGTACTGGCTGGGCCCACAGTCGCGAAGCCGGGTGGCCCAGAAGATATCATAATCACCAAGGAAAATACCCTAAATTCATCCAGTGCGCCACTTGTAAACCTGGCATTCTCATCATCGTCATCAAAACTCACCTTATCTCTTGTCAACAATCTCAATAGCAAAAACGTCACCGCTTATGTCACTGGCCTCGACGTGAACGGTCAGCTTGTCATGCTACAACCCGATGGCAATTGGTACTACCCGACTGCAGGACTGTCGGCCATCCCTCAAGCTATTGTCGCAAATATCAGCATTCCTCTCGGCAAGCCCGGGAGCACAAGCAACATCACTTTGCCTGGCTATCTCATCTCTGGACGTGTATGGTTCGCTGATGGTACGCTCTCATTCTTCACTGTTCCGGGCCCTGCTGGGCCTGCCCTAGTGCAGCCATCTGCCGCCAACCCGAGCGACCCGAACGCGGCTATCAATTGGGGCTTCGTAGAGCTGACCAACATTGCCGATGGTCTTTGGGCCAACCTCTCTTACGTCGACTTTCTCGGTCTACCGCTCGGTATGAGCGTGACTGGTAGCACCGGAAATCAGTCTGCCCTTGGCATCACTGACGCAGCTGTGACAGGAGTGTGCTCAAAGCTCGTAGCGCAAGCAGACGGCGGCGGGGCTCCATGGGACAGCCTCTGCGTTGCTGATGCACAAGGCGATATCCTCCGTGTCCTCTCACCTGCGCTGCACTCTGCAGTGAACGCCACGACGTTTAACACGACGTTCAAAGGATATGTCAATAAAGTCTGGCAACGATTTGCCACCGAGCCCCTCGTGATTGACACTCAGGCCAGTCCTGGTGTTGTCAATTGCACTGTCCAGAACAACCTCATGACTTGCGGCGATGACCCGACCACCTACGCCAAGCCAAACTCTTTCGACATCTTCGGCTGCAACAGCGGGCCTTTCTTGATCAGAAATGGCAACCCGATCCACTTGGCTGTTGTCCCAAGACTGTGCGCAGCTTTCAACCGTGCGACCCTCTTGCTGCCAGCCGGTAAGAAGCAGCCCTTCGCCAATGCGAAGAGGTACTACCTCTCTGGCCCAACCAACTGGTACAGCAAATTCGTGCACGACTTCGAGATTGACGGCCGCGGCTATGCATTCTCATACGACGACGTGGCTGCCACCGGTCAAGCTGATCTGTCCGGTCTCCTGCACGACCCGGCACCCCAGGTGATGGCCATCACTGTCGGCGGACCGAACCCTCCTGTCGTCAACGCTTCCAAGAAGAAGAAGACCACTGCTGTGACGAAGACCTCCAAGACGACGGCGAAGATGGCGAGGAGGCAGACCATCACTACTACCAAGACCAGGAAGGTCAAGAGGACTGCGACTGTCACTGTGACACTGGGGAAGGGCGAAAAGACGGTGTAGGGATTCTAATGATGTAAATTGGCTAGATTTTCATGATGTAGAAGGATAAAAAGTGGGCTAGATACTTATGATATCGAAGGATAAAAGTAATGTTTAGAGGAATAAAGATCAATTTAGACATACCTTTGGTCAATCGTGTATGAGAAGTAAGTCTTTGTCAACACGTTGGCGAACAGCTGGTCACTGCGAGCCCGTGCCGGAGCCTTGAAGTTCTTTACCGTCGCGAACAAGAGATGATTTGCCCAGTCGGCGAGCCACAGGGGCTTTGCATTAGAAATATGCTTCTAATGTTCCAAGTTAATCCATCAACCTCGTCGGGATGGCATCAGCTTTGTAACATAGATTTAGGGATAACGAGAACAATATGAGTGGTCTCAATCAGCGACTGGTGGTGGTTCAGACTTGTGGTGATGTACTGGCAATCTACAATCTGGAAGAGAAACCTCAGAACCATCATGCCCAGTACTGCTAGTTGTGCCTTAAAATTGAAAGTACGGGGACGCCGGCACTGCCGCTCTATCCAGCTTGAAATATCCTGGCTGCAACTCCTGGAAGACCTTCTTCGGATCCCACTTGTTTGCAATGGCCTTCAACTTCTTCTTGTTCTCGTCGCCGTAGCTTGCGATGACATCCTGGAACGGCGCGGCATAGTTCATGTAGATGTAGTCCGCACTTTTCCCCCTGGCCTTGCTCTCCTTTCGGATCGCGCCTAGGATGTCACTTGCTGAGCGATAAATAAGATCGTCATCGTTTGAATCAGTCCACCACACCGAGACCTGGATGATCATATATGGACCGTCCTCCACTGACAGTCCGAGCGGATTGCCGCCATTCTTCTGCATCTTCTCCAGGACGGGGATCGTAATGGCCTGGAATACGAGAACCGGCAGACTTCCTGCTGCTCTGGCGGCGTCAGGGATCTTCTCGAAGAAGACGTCTTTGGCAAATGTCAAGAGCTCGTGGTCAAGCTTGATGGTGATGACGGAGAAAAGCTCACGTAGACCGTACGGTTGTGTGGATTGTTGGGAGATGGTGTAATCGACCAGCTTTCTATTCTGGGTCGTGTCGGAGATCACAGGCTCAATGCCTTCAAACCCGCGGAAGATGCTGGCGTTGTTCCCATCAGGCCGGCCGTAGTATAGTTCTTGACCTGCTATCGGTGTGCCGTTGTACAAGATAAAGGCAGTCCACCCGCCAGCGCCTGGATCAGAAGGGGCATCGAGCACCATTTCGTGCCATGCTTGAATGACGGCTGGGAAAGCAGGTTCGAGAAACTGCTTGGTGCCACCCCAGAGCTCGTTGTTGGGAAGCGGATAAGTCTCGTAATTGAAACGGACCACTGTGCCAAAGTTGCTCCCGCCGCCTCGGAGAGCCCAGTAAAGGTCATTGTTTTCGGTGGGAGAAGCGGTGACCAGGTCTCCTCTAGCTGTGACCACTTCATAGCTTGCGACGTTGTCGACGCCCCAGCCGTGCGAAGGCGAGAAGAATGAAATCCCACCTGGTCAAGTTTAGCTTTCGCGATTGACCAGTGTGATTGCCTGCACTCACCGCCAGTGGTCAGACCTCCAACTCCAATACGCTCCACTCGTCCGCCGATGACAACGACATCATCTTTAGCGAGTTCTGCATAAACACGGCTCCAAGTGTTACCAGGCTGGATCGATGCGATCTTCTTGTCTTCGCTCAGTTTGATCTCATTCATGCGGGAGAAGTCGACTGTGATGCCGCCGGGAATACTGGATCCTCCGACGAAAGCTGCATGTCCGCCACTCTTGACGGCAAAAGGACACGTGGTCAGCCGGGAAATGAGAATCTGTACCGATACTGCGTCGGCATTCTCTGGTCTGAATACACATGCAGGCTTGGTGTCAGACTGCTGCTTTGACCAGTAGCCAGATGTGAAGGCAGTGTACCCGACGCTGTCGGCCTGGAGCAAGTGTTCGCTGCCATAGATCTTGTCGAGAGCTGCACACTGTGTCCGAGGTCAGACGAACTGGCTTGCAGGAGTTTATTGATGATACTTACTGCTAACGAACACGGTACATTTGGCAATTGCTTTGAGGGATGGTCTGGGATATTGACCAAGTCCGGTATCGCAGCCGTATCTACCCCGCGATCCAGCAAAGCTTGTGTGATGGGGAAATCGTCAGGCTCGAACGATTCTTCAGCTCGTGCAAAGGCAACCAGCGCTAATAAGACGATAGCGACGGGGGAGATCATCCTGGTCAGATCGACGGCTGAGAAGACTTGCAAGAAGGAGGCATCGTACGAGCCTGCAAGGATATCAATCTACTTGCATGGCATGCTCGCGGCACGGTTGTGACGAGTCCAACTGCCATCGCTAGGGGGTTCTAATCATCAGGAACATCGCTTCCGCATCAACCCCGCTGTCTACATACAAGTGATGATCAAGTACAGGTCGATATCGCACTGGAATCAGGCCAACCGTGGGAGCACAAAGACGTTCAAAGACGTCCAAAGACCTCCTCGGACCTCTAGCCCTGTCGTCATCACTCAATCGCACATCAGATCAGCGTGCCGTCCCTCCGTCCACACTTCTGTCGGCGATCCCTGTACCTTTTCAACCAACAAAGCACCCTGGACGCTGCACGTCGAACTAAAAAAGGACCTCGCCGCTCGTTTTTTCGCTGCAGACCCTACCTTTATCTTTGTTGGTCTCGCTGTGAGCAACGCCTTCAGCTGACGATTGCAGTAATGCTCTGTGGGTACCTCCTCTCGCTGTCACTCACGGTAATCGCTGTGACCTACTCTGTGACCGTCATTCTTGCAATGGCCGTGTTGGTCCTCTCGTAGGTGGTATTTCATGTGTTGGCCGCCCTGTCGACCGACCTTGCGTTTTTGACTCGTGAGATCCTACCGTTCGTAAGCTTTCCATTATTGCTTCAGGATGTCCCTATCAATCGCCCTTGGCCTTGGCAGCTATGTCAACGAGGACAATATGCGCAACACTGGTATCGCCATGTTGGTGATTACCAGTGTTGTGGTCGCCACAAGAATCGCCCTTACTATGTTCCAGCAGAAATCCCTGAGATGGGATGACGGGTGGCTCCTAGCTGGCTACGTCTTCTTTGTGGCCATGGAGATCATGTATCTGGTCAAAGCAGAGCCGATCTTCAATTTCTGGGGTGTCATCGATGGCACGAAGGCTCTGTATCCGACTATAACACAGGACGATGTCACAATGCGCAAGGTATCGGTCGCAGCGAACATGCTGTTCTACTCGGGACTCTGGAGCATCAAGTTCTCCTTGCTGGCTTTTTACAAGCAATTAATGTCCAGACTGCAGAACTACATTCGGGCATGGTGGGTCGTATTGGTCTTCTCAGCCATCGTAAGTGTTCGAGTAAGAAATACCGATCCAGAAATAATGCTGATTGTCCCAAGGTTTACGTCGTTGCCATCTTCATCTCAGCCTTTGGATGCTCACACCCAAAAGACGCCATCACTTCTGGGGGCTGTCAACAACCAAGAGACTTCCAAACTGTAGCTGCCGCTCTGTGGTTCGGATATACCGCCGATGTCGTTACTGACATTTCAAGTGAGTGCACAACATGAGCTCTCGGTTCCAGTCACTGACCGATTCATCAGTCATGCTTCTTCCTCTCGGCTTGATCCGCAAGGCCAAAATGCCTCTGAAGCAGAAGCTCAGTATTGGCTTTATCATCTGCCTGGTTGCCGTCTGCATCACGATTGCCACCATCAGGGTCATCGAGATAGGGCGCACCATCACTCGCTATACTCAGCCAAGCGCCACCTGGCTTGCGCTCTGGGGGACGATTGAATTGTCTTTGGGTATGCATCAACAGCATAGCGCTTAGTTGATCATGCTAACATCCTGCAGCTGTCATAATCGGGTCATGCCCCGGCCTGTACCGTGGTGGCAAATTCGCCCACAAGACCTACGTCTCATCACGCTCTCGTTCCTCACATCGATCAGCCAAGTCGGATTCTCCCATGGTCGAAGAAGGCCGCTACCGTCACGTCGATATCGGTCCTTACGTAGCGGCAAAGCGTGCGACCATGGAAGCACAGCGCAACGCCTCGCTACCGCAAGCATCGCACTTCATGGACCGGCGATCATCAGACGACACAACGACGAGCCAAGTTGAATTCGTCAGACGCGTGCACGATGAGTCTGCGATAGCTATACACAAGACTCTCAGTGTGAAGAGTAGGAACCGAGACAGTGACAGTGTGAAGGAGTGGGATGATCCGACTCTGCCATTGCCGGTGGATTGGGATGATCCGAGGTACATTGGGTTTCCGAGCCCAACTGCGAATCGGCATGGATGAAAGGTGAAGTATGAAGTTATGACCCATGACGAGCATCTATAGTATGTATAGATTAGTGTAGCCATATGTTATCCAACTCTTGGCCTCGTGAACGTTGGGTCTGTGCTGAAGCTTTGTCACAAGCGTGTTGGAAGCCATGATTCATTCCCTCTCTCATCTCGTGCCACTTCCGCATTACCACTGCTTCGAACCCTGAGACCTTTTGGAAGATGCAGTCAGTTTAGAACGAGCATTCCTTTCGAGACCAGGAATGCTTGCCCTTGTGTTCAGCAGGTCTCCCACCAGGCTCTCCTCTATCACATCCACCATCCCACATCTCCGTCACGCCTTACCTGGATCCGCCTCGATCGCCCGGAAGATGTCCACAACACCCAGACCCGTCTCCTCCTTCACCCTCGATTCCTCCCTCTTCAATCCTCAACTCTACGCCCAGATCCACGAAACCTGGTTTTCCACCCAACCCCCCACCGTCTCCGCCCCCACCAAAGAGTCTTTCCAACGCTGGTTCTCCAACCCGGACAAATCCGCCGCAGCAGACTTCGACGCCCTCTGCACCTCCCACTTCAGCTCCACCCTCCGATCCATCAATCCCGATCACCTGTCCCTTCTCCCATGCAAGAGCTGGGAAGAAGAAGTCTCCCTAGCCCCGACCCTCGCGGCGCCCTTGCTCTCGCAACTCCCCTCTGATCCCACCTCATCCCAAGAACAGTACGGCAGCACAGCCCTCGCCCTGATCCTCCTCCTCGATCAAATCCCGCGCAACACCCTCCGCTCCTCCCAGCGGCAAATCTACGGGCACTACGACGTCCTCGCGCGGGCACTCGCGCGGTGCGTCCTGCGCCCCGCTCACCGCGCCGACACGGTTCCCGGTATCCAAAACGTGTTCAGCAAACGGATGTGGTTCTTCCTTCCCTTCGAACACAGCGAGTGGGTGCAAGATCACGATCTGTTCAGCCAATACGGTGCCGAGCTACGCGCGGACGGGGAGCTGAATTGCTCGAGCGAGGTGGAGGAGGCGTTGCGGCAGAGCGAGGGGTTCGAGGAAAGGCATGCGGTCATCATACGCAGGTTTGGACGGTATCCGTACCGTAATGAGGCCATGGGACGGGAGACGACGGGGGAGGAGAAAGAGTGGTTGGAGGGTGGAGGGGACAGGTTCACTGCTTGATTCACAGTGTGGGAATAAGAGCAGGGTCAAAAAGAGGTGCAAAATCGCTACATGGTATCTAATTGCCAGGATGGACAAGGACCTGGACAACGCCTGCTGGGAATGCGATTCGGCCGTCAGATTCATGATGCACTGACGAGGCCACTAGGACTTCATGTCCGGACTGGCCTTGCCCGATCGCCCGTACGCTGGCGGCGGAACGTCTGCCCCACTCGTGGACGCTTCCTGGGACAGCTCAAAGTCATCCTGCGCCGCCTTCCTGACGTTATCATCGGTGATCTCCTTGGCCTTTGGCTTCTTGTGGACGGCAGCACCGAAGAGGTTGAATAGGTTATTGGACCTATATAAGATGCAGCCATACACTGTGAATGCTGTAGCGAGAATTTCCTCGACCGCCTTTTCATTGTAGGCATATTCGCCCATGATCTCCAACGTGGCAAACTTCTTCAGAGCCCAGAAGTCGACGCTGTACCGTGCGACTGGCTGCTGGTTCTGGTCGAGGAGGTTAAAGTGCCACAACTTGGCCGTGTTGGTGGTGATCCAGGTCATGGTCTGAGGGTGTCCAGCGCTGGATAAGATTGTCTGTGAGGGGTAGACATAGTGAGTCTTTAACCGTCTTGCGGCTTCGATCTTGATATCTTGGCCGTGGATTTTCAAGGACGTGTTGATGTGGAAGTTGTTCAGCGTGCCAGTGCCGATGGTCGTGTTGCCATCGCCCGTCTTTAGGAACACCTTGGGTCGCCAGGCCCACAGCGTGAAGTCGGCAATGTACGACGGTGGGCCTTCGAGCTTTGTTTCGTCGTGGATTCGAGTCTTGAAATTCGACCATTGGAAGTCGAATCGGAATTTTCGAGTTGCATGAAACGACTGATCTTGGGGGAGGGCGCCACTTTTGGGCTGCTGCGTGACTTCGGTCTGTGCAAATGTAGTGGTGGTCATGTTGGGATGTTGGGATGTTGGGATGTATAGAATGCTAGGACTGGCGTGGTAGTATATGACTGGCCCGACTGTGATTTGAAAGGGGAATGCCAATCAGTGCCTGAGGGAGTACCTATCTTATTATACCATCTCCAACCGGTGAAACATGATGAACCAGTATACCAACAGCTGAGCCTTGTTGTGCACGTGCGTCACGGCGGAAAGTGTCAGATGTATGGATGGATGTCAGCAAGGACCCACTTCTACGCGTACTTGGCTACGCCGGCAACTCAGCAAGATAGAGACACCGCTGATCTATTGCTGACCCGAGTGAAGGATTGCCGTGAACCGAAAAAAGGCATGCCTTACAGCGTAAGGCGTGACCAACGCAGTCGTTTGTGGATGGACCGGACAAAAGTCTCGTCCTCAGCTTGTAGCTAAGTCGCGCATGAATGCGATCGTAAATGCCCCAAATGTCGAGGCCTTGGTCAGCATGATTGTGTATCGTATGATTCGATAGACAGAGGCGGACACTGCGTGAACGAAGAAGAAGTTCGTGAAAGGTGACCGACCATGTATTATGTATGCAATGTGAAATGCTCGCCCTGGTGCATATTGGTGATGTGGAGTCTTGGCATTTACTGGACTTCGTCACCGGCCATCCCACTTCCGCCTCTAGGCAACTTCAACCTGCACGAGACCGGTCGACCTCTACATCAATTGCTCTTCGGAGCTCATAATCTCTTCTTTCTGATCTATTTGCCGTCACATTCACCTGACTACCGCCAATATGGCCAATCAAACCCCCGCCGTTGTCATGGACAAGTAAGCTCTCCCCCACCATAGGCAGCTCAGCGCCCAGTACTAACGCGCATACAGCGGTACGGGATACTCGAAGCTTGGTGAGAAGTCTCTCAACATGATCGCGATCTTCCAATTGACATGGCTTTTCTCAGGTTTCGCCGGCAACGACTCTCCGTCCTTCGTCTTTCCCACCGCCATTGCGACCAAGAGCGCTGCAGGAGGTAGTGGAGGATCTGGTTCAGGAAGGCCAGCTATCGCGAACAAACCTTCATACTTGACAGGTGGTGCAGGCTCTGGAGGTCATCTGAACGCAAAGCGAGGGACAGAAGATCTGGACTTCTTCATTGGCGATGAAGCATTGGCTGCATCGGCTGGACCTGGTGAGAGATGAACACCGTCGCGGTAGAAGTGGCCTGACACGCCTAGGATACGGAATACACTATCCCATCCGACATGGACAGATTGAGAACTGGGTACAGGTATCTCGAAACCAAAGAGAGATACAACTGACACCGGGAACAGGATCACATGGAGCGCTTCTGGTCAAACTCGATATTCAAGTACCTGCGTGTGGAGCCTGAAGACCACTACTTCCTTCTCACTGAGCCAGTAAGATACCCTGGGATGTTTGCGGGGATCATCGTTGACCAAGATAGCCTCTCAATCCGCCCGAGAATCGAGAAAACACCGCCGAAATCATGTTCGAGTCCTTCAATTGCGCCGGCCTTTACATCGCCGTACAGGCTGTACTTGCCCTTGCTGCTTCATGGACGTCCTCGAAAGTGCAAGATCGATCTCTCACTGGTACAGTCATTGACTCCGGAGAGGGTGTGACCCACGTCATTCCTGTGGCAGAAGGCTACGTGATCGGTTCGTCGATCAAGTCGATCCCAATCGCCGGTCGCGACATCACCTACTTTGTCCAGTCACTACTTCGAGACCGTGGCGAGCCAGACAGCTCGTTAAAGACTGCCGAGAAGATCAAGGAAGAGTTCTGTTATGTGTCACCGGATATCGTCAAGGAATTTGCACGGTACGACAGAGAACCGGACAAATTTGCCAAGTACACCATGACCCGACCAAACGGCACGTCAACGGTCATCGATGTAGGATACGAGCGCTTCCTGGCACCAGAAATCTTCTTCAACCCCGAGATCTACTCGTCTGACTTCCTCACGCCTCTCCCGAACATTGTCGACACCGTCATTCAGACCTCGCCAATCGATGTGCGGAGAGGTCTCTACAAGAACATCGTGCTCTCGGGAGGATCAACTCTGTACGAGAACTTTGGTAGGAGATTACAACGAGACATCAGGCACCTAGTAGACGCAAGGATAAAGGCCAGTGAAGTTAGGGCCGGCACCAACGCCAAGAGTGGTGGTCTGGATGTGCAGGTCATTACGCACAGGAGGCAGAGGCACGGTCCGTGGTTCGGCGGTAGCTTGCTCGGACAGACGCCTGAGTTCAGGAGCTACTGCCACACTAAGCAAGGTACATCATTAACACTGACTCGTGAGGGGCCTGCTGACATGACACAGAATACGATGAGATCGGAAGTTCGATCGTACGACGATTTGCTCTTCTCGGAGGACCAGGCAGTACCTAGATATATGGCAACGGCGACAAGTCTGATTATGTTATACAGCGAAAAAGATAGATACGAAAAAGCAACTATTGACCATGCTGCGATTCCCTGGGTGTCTTGATCCGCTGGCTACCGAGCCATGATGTGCAAACCCTTTCTACCACGCTCTCCATGGTTCTTCATCCTCGGCAAGGCGGCTCACAGAGGCTGAGCCCCGTCCGTAGCTTGCGTCCATCCCAACACCGCCAGCGCTTGCTGCACAGTGATCTCCTGCTCCGGGACTGGACCTCCGTTCCCAGTACGGGGTTGAATGCGCCTGGGACCCACGTGACCCGTCGCAGAGGCATTGTGCCCGTTGTTCGTGTGACCCAAAGCGCTGCCCAGCGCGGTGGCCAAGTGATTCTCGAAGCGCTGCGTCTCATCAAGTGCGTTCATGCTTGGCTGATCCAGCTCCATAGTCGGCATCGCAAAGTCGTCCTGCAGCTCTTCAGGCGAGAGAGTCTGGCTGTTGTCATCCCCGTCTCCCCGTCCCCGGTCACGTGCATCGAGCATGCACGTTCCCGTACTTCGCAGCTGATCGGCACTCATGGGCGCAGTCTCGGCCATTGCCGGGTGCACGGAATGCTCCTGCCTCGTCACAATCCCGCCGTTCGTCCCGTAAGACTCTGGTCCACGCTGCCATGTCCCCACGAAGCTATCCCGCTTCCACTCGCCCCTTGTCCTCTCCATCGCTCTTTGCTTCTGTTCCGCCTCAAACTTGGCCCTGGCCACGTCGAGCTGGTGCTTGGCGACGATGAACTTGCCCTTCTCGTGCATCAGTCCCTTCTTCTCCTCTGCGTACTTCTTCCTGTCGAGATCGAATTGGCGTTTCGCTGCGTTCAGCTGGTTCCATTGCTCGCTTAGCGCTGCGTCGATTTTGCGTTGGAATACGTCCTGGTCGAGGTTTGGGAAGGCGAGTTCGTGGTCTAGTCGATCCTCCCAGCCCGGATTTTGGTCGACGTCGGCTTGCTCGAGCGCGAGAGCGGTCATGGGGCGGCATGTGACTGGTTGGTGATCTCTTGCACGAAGTTCGATATTGTCCATCTTCGAGGATCGGACCATTTCTCTGACGACAAAGTTTGCCACTCGTGCTTTGAGGTCTTGTAGCGTGTGGGAGGTGACGAGTGTGTAGCCTGGTGGGAGGAGGGTGGTGCGAATGCAGGGTGCGCGGGGGCAATAGAATGGCAGATGCCCGATCTGGTGGCAGCGGTCGCAGCGGACTGGTGGGGCGGAGCAAGGGAGGGGTAGGTGGTAGGCGGTGCAGGCGTGGCAGAGAAAGTTCATCTACAGGGCTGTCAGCAAGACTCTCTTTGAGGTACGGGAAGACAGCAGAATATCCATGTGGAGACTCACTTTGTAGTTGGGGTCGACTGTTGAGTATCCTTTGTAGCAGAAGTTCTCCAGATGGCCGAGGGAGGAGCAGATCTTGCATTGGTGCATTGGAGACTCGCATGCTTTGGGAAGGTGACAAGCGCCACAATTGTAACACATATCACTCATGGTTACGGACTGCGCTGCGGGCTGAGGGGAGTCGTTGATATGGTGTGAAGACGGCAGGCGCGGTGGTGATGCTTGATATATGCCAGTGGGATACTTTGGCCTGTGTCGGGATGGAGAGCGATGGACGCAGCGATACTAGACACCTAATTATGCCTAATGGTATGTTAGTGGGCTTTGGTAGAGGTTTGGGATTGCGACTTCGTTGAGTAGCAGCTTGTGGTGGATGAATTTACATTTTTCGCAAAGTGCTATGATTAACTTCACAACACCTTTTGCACATGTGAACTTTCCTCACATCACGTGCATGACTCACGCCTTCGTCGCAGGGGCCTGCTTCGGTTTTCTTCCACCTCCTTTGCCTTTTGTCGGCCTCATGCTTCTCTCGAATAGCGGTTCCAGCCCAAAAGCAGCATCTGAAAGGCGAATAAAACTGCTCACTCCTTCATCTACCACCGCCAGGATGACCGACTTGTAGCCATGCTTGAGCTTGGGATATAATTGCATCCCCGCCGGTGGAGGCGAGTATGGTTGCGTCTCAATTAGCCCGTCCAGATCTGCCAGACTGAGTAAGCCAGTCGACCTGGAGTCCATAACTGCGATACGGAAGTCTGGTGGGCCCGGTTTCGACTTCTTATAGGCGGCGTTGTTAGGCTTCCATACATGCCATGTGATTTGAAGTTTTTGATCGCGAGGAGTCGTCGTCCTGTCTTTCTGTGCTGTCGGGTCGTGCCAGTTCACTAGTGCAAGTGAACGATAGATGTCGGGATAGGATCGGTAGATGCCGTGTTTCGCGAGCGGCCCTTCCACCAACGTGTTCCCGCTCTGCGACGTCCACCATTTCTTCCATGATGTCGCATAAAGGCCCAGCCTGGTCCAAGTCCCAGGAAGCGGCGGAAACGTTTCCGGCTCGAAAGCCGCAGATGCATGATTCCACGTCGGTGCCCTGTGCACCGCATACCCTGCCCTCTTCAGGTAGCTGTACACCGAATACCTCTCAAAGTTCAGACCATCCTTATACTGCTCTGATAGACCGAGCAATATGGCGTGAGCACCCTGCAAGCTCATCGGCAATCCCATGCCCTCTGCTTCCCCTTCCTGTGCAGGCCAGCGACAGTCTACCGTTCCACGCTCGATCAGGTAGAGAATCTCCTCTGGTAAGAACCACATCCTGTTGGGATTTGGATTGACATGGAACATTGGATCATCTTTGGGTGAATACTGCCTTCCCATTGATTTGAAAAGGGTCGAATATGCTTTCTCGATATATGCTGTGTTCGTTTCTGGGTGGTAGATGGCGATGTCGGCTCTTTTGGGATTATGAGTGCGTTGGTATGCCAGCGCGTCATGCAGTGCTTGTCGCGAGAGGTCCAGCTTGTTTGCTTGTGTGGAAGTGCCATGACTTTCAAAGTCCTTTTCGCCTCTTTTCGGGATGGCTCCGGTTTTCGAAGTCGAAAGTGAGGCAAAAGTGGTCCAGTCTGGTGTCTCTTCTTCCCCATCCTCATCCTCTTGAATCACGGTATTGATGGCGTCCTCATCTGCGTCCGCCATACTTGCGGAATCAGATCTGAGTTGAGGATTGTTGATTACAAGGCATGGTTGTGAGATTTTGGTCTGGAATCATGGTGCGTCTGACCAATCACCAGCCGCCAAAGCCGCCGCAACACGTGACATGCACGAATGTTGCACGTGCGTTTAGGTAGCAGTTGATGAACAAAAAGATTAGGGTAAGAGATGGCAGATAGAATTGGAATAAGTCATTGGATATCTGTCCAGTATGTTCAGCATTCCAGCCAAGCCGTAGCTCTATATCCAACATGTATACCGCTACAAAACGTCCTTGTATGATTCCGCTATGAACCATTATGCTTCCTTAAAACTCTTTCCCCCAATATCCTACATCTGTTGTCACATCTCTTTGCCGTACCACTGGCCTCTCTTCTCGAATCCTACATCCTTCACTGGATGCAACAGCATCGGAGGCAGACATAACCTCTCCTCCTGACCTTCCTTACCCTTCACTTTCTCCCACTGCTTCTTCACCTCCCCGACTGTCTCCTTCCCTTCCGGACCTTGCACATCCCATCCCAACCACCGCCTATAGATCGTCCCTGCTGCACCTCCATCATAGTACCAGCTCATGCCTCCGAAATTATGTTCTCTATCAACTGCGTACGCACTGTCTGGCCCCGTACCCGGTGCCACCTCGGGTCCAGGATTGAAGATCTCGTCAGCGTACTTTGAGTCCCACTTCCTGGTAGTGAAGATCGGGTGTGGTGCGTATACCACTTTGAGCCCATAGTGCAGAGCCACTGAAGACGGCCACATCTCGCTGACCATGCCACGGCCGGCTTTGTTCTCAAGATGCATGGCATGGAGCAGGCGGGTGGAAAGGCGGGTGAGGGTATTGATGAATGCACGGCGAGGGGTAGTAAGATGTTGGTCGAAGTTGAAGGTGCGGTCGCGCGGAGCCCACAGAGTGTTCTGTGGATCGAAGAGTGGGAGCAGGGTGATGAAATCGGCTGGCTCGTTAATGCCCCATTCTTTGTTTTCTGGATCAATGATCGGACCGGGGGCGAGGATTGGGGCGATTGGCTGGTGGGTTGAGGTCACAGGACCCCAAGTCGTGAGCTGCACGGGAACGACTCGAGTGATTAGCGCAGTGAAAGCCGACCAGGTACGGTGCACGGCAGGCATGAAGAACCGGGTGGAGCGCTCCCAAAGGTAGAGGCGTGGTTGTGAAGTGGCGAACGAAGTGATGGTACGTAAGAATGGTAGGTGGTGGCCGATGTACCGAGCGTCCATCTCCCAATTCCAAATGTAGTCGTATTCAGGGTGATGTATTGCAAAGTATTGCAGTGGCTGGAACTGATGTTGGTAGACGTCGTTGGTACCAATATTGGGATAGAGCTGTTGTAGATCCAGCTCGTTGAACACAACGACCATGTCTTGAAACTCCGATGGTATGTTGGACTCGATGACACCACGCACAGCCTCCTGGCTGCCACGGATGTCGATACTGGTGTCCTTGATGTGAAGCAAGATGAACACCTCGTACTCTCCTCGTCCAGCAAGTGACAGTTCCGCAATCAATGATCGGATTGAGTGAATATCGTTCCACTCATACTTGTAGCCTTCCCACGTTCGGAGTACGACTGCGGTCCTGCTCATCTTGCCGCGCTCTTCGCGTACGCCCTTGAGCATATCGTCGCCTCTCAGGAAGTCCTTCTTGTCAATGCCAGCATTTGGTCTGACCTTGAATCGTACAAGATTGTCAGTCACACACTGCTTTTGAAGCTTGCCCCATTCGATCTTGCCCCATTCGTGCGCTTCTGGTGCATTGGCTGTCTCCAGCTCCTTTGCCGGATCGTTCGAGTCGCCATAGCCATACAGCTGCATTCTTGATATCCGGTCAAAGCAGACAGAGTCATTCAATCCCATTGCTTCGTAGGATCCGAAGAAGGGTTCTGGAAAAGATTTGATGTCAAACTCAAAGCCATATACCTCATCCGCCGGATCCTCTCCCATCAACTTCCCTCGTGGTCCCGTGCATGGCTTGCCCTCGTCGACCTCCAGATCTACCGCGACTTTCTTCCTCGACGCCTCTTCTCCCTGTCCCTTCACGGTGCTCGTGAAGAGTCCTTCGTCAACGTCGAAGAAATGCCATCGGTTCGGATCATAGTCTTTGTCCTTGTAATCGTTCCAAGGCGGGAAATGCTTCGGTTCTAGCTCCTCATATTCCGAGTACGACACCGGCTGCTGCTTCAGCATCTTCTCCGTCCCTGATGGTGGTTTGACTACCGGACGACCGGCATCGTCATGATCTTCATCCACGATCGGGACTTCCACCGCCCCCTTGCCCTTCCCTTTCTCCATTCGCGACGGCTCCGACGACCTCTCAGCCTCATCATCGTCGTCCACTTGCACCGCACTCCCAGGTTTAGGGATATGTTTCGACCCCTCCACCGGCCCCGATGCTCGCCCGGGCTTTATCGGTGGCGCCGCAGCCTTGCCATTGCCACCCCGCCCGTCCGCCACTCCATCCGACCACGAAGTCTCCGGTCCAGACCAATTATACACCAAGAAGAAGATTACAAGCAATATCACCAGCGCTCTCGTCGCGCTACCAGTGAGTAGTTTCGAGCGCATGATGTCGTGTTCCAGCACCCCCCCAATTGGGCGACGTCAGGCCACGCGGCTTACGGTCTATACCCAGATCTGGCCCGGCCAAGCTATGTAACTAAGAGGATTCAATCCGGCATCTGAAGGAAGGACTGCGGTGAGATGCGTGCGCGCACGCTGGCAAGCAATGACGAGTATAATGATGTCGTGGATGTTTATATGAGAGAGGAGAAAAAAGGGATCAAAGACGATCCCGGAGCAAAGGGTGTCGCACACATTCGTGGTTCAGGCTCCTCCTCCCTTGGCCGATCCCTACGGTTCGAGCGGGTCGGACGGGGACGCAAGCCCTGACTCAAACGGAGACATAGTTGCGAGTCAAGGCGCGGGTCGGGGGAAGGAGGGCTTTGGTTCCGCTGTGAAGACTTCGTTTGGTAATTACTGTTCTGCTACAAAATAAATAATTAGGTGAGATCTACTGGTTTCACCTTCAGTGACCACTTCGAAGGGTTGGTCCTGGGAGTACGTCCTCTGCTTCGTCACGAGATTAGTTGGCTATAACTACTAATACCGGTGGGCGTTTCTCAATCTTAGGATTATCATCTTGATACATTACATTTGGCTGTCTATAAGCACCACAAGCCCAAGCATATCGTGAACGTCCCTGCGCAGATTATTGGTGGTACTTCAGTGACCATGCATGCTCAACTCCAATGCTTCTCGTAAGTCCTCATCGTCTCCATCGTCTGGCGTTGAAGCGCGAGCTTTTCCCTTCTTATGCTGTCCTTCCAAGCGACTCTGCTTCTTGATGTACTCCATAACAATATCCTCTTCCAGCCTCTCCTGCGCGGTCTTCTCGCCGTGTTGATGCTGTCGCTGAGCCTCGTACTGGCTTTGTGTCGTACCTGCGAGATGGCCTGGATTGTGGGAATGATGGCCCTGGTAATTCGACGGTCCGGCAAGCTCATGATCAACGAGGTCTCTCCAGAGCTCACCGGGACTGCCTCTCTGTCCCTGTTCTCGTCGACTTTGCGCCGTAGCACGACTGACTTGGTTCTCGTATTCAGAAGTTCCGTTCGCTTTGCGTTGAGCGTCCTCTTCCCTATTGGCCATCGCCTGCCTGATGTACTTGTCGTCTTCCTGATGACCATCTACAGCTCTTGTGTGTCCATGATCAAGCTGAGATTCAGCGTGCTCAACGGACGCTGTGAAGCCATCTTCGGCGTCACCGGTCAATCTTGTCCGACCTAGCGATGTCTTGGTGCCTGTAGTTCCTGCCTCCTCGAGCGACCCTCTCGCCGACCTTGAGTCGGTCGGCGTAGGCATGGTCATTTCAGTACCGAGTGAACTGATGCTTGTTGCTCTCGTCGAACTTGAACCGGCCCCGCTGTCTTGGACGAGTTCTCTGCTGTTGGTATTTGTATTCCGATGTGCTTCGAGAGCATCTCGCATCAAATCATCTTTGCTCATCCTCTTCAACACTTTCTGGATCGAGAGCCACTGATCGATTACGTCCTGCTTCTCCGCCTCAGAGCTCTGCGACCATTCCTCGTACCCCTGCACCGTTCTCGACGCAATGATGTAGTTCTGCACATTGCTACCAAAAAACTTTTGCACTTCCCTCTGCACGCCCTTCATCGGATAGGCAAAGATCCCGAGACCACCGGCCACCGACTTGGCGAGGAAAGCTCCGAGACCCTTACCCATACCTTTAGCAAAACCTGCTGCGCCCTCATTCTGAGCTCCTTTCCATGGCTGAATGACCAATCCCGTCAGACCGTCGTACATCCCGAGACCAAAGTGCTTCCCTGCAGCTTTGGCGCCGGACACAAGACCATTGACTTGTGGTTGAGGTCGAACAGTATCGTCTCCCCATAACTTTGGAAGGTTGTGGGATCCTTTCGTCACACTCATGGAGATTCCCAAAGGCGACTCTACAAGTGTCCTTGTAAAACGTCCTAGGCCTTTACTTCTGTGTGCGCCTTTGTGGCGGAGCATGTCCTGGTCTTTCTTGGAGCGGGGATCACTCAGACTGCTGAGTGACTTCTGACTGCTGTCATCTTCCTTGGACCCGTCTAGGCTGGCTACTTCGTCGTGCAAATTCAGTGTGCTCTGGCTCTGCTCGGGTCCCTTGCCTTTCGACTTCTGCCGACTGTGTTTGAACGGGTACTGCGCAGCCTTGTACGTCTCGGTCGGAATATCTGCCAGACTCCGTGCCATACCGCTGCATGCCTCACAAGTCGCGACAAATGCGCCGGATAACGGATCCCAAGGACCATCGTCGGTCGCATGTTCCTGTGGTCTATAGAGCTTCAAGTCGCGAAAGCTCATCAAGTTTGCATTCGCTAGGGTGCAGGCGGCAAAGGGACTAAGTCTGATCCTGGTGTGCTTGACTCGCCATACTGCCGCTCGTGATGGCGCGAGAGTGCAGCGAAGCCGATCAAGGTCGAGTTTCTGATGGAAAGATTGTGCACCTGCGTCACTGCCACGCTCTGCAGCGATCTTACTGGCGAGATTGTTCGCGGCTGATAAGCTTTCACTTTTTAGACAAAAGTTGATAGCATCTGCGAGTCTGTCCACTGTAAGTCGCTTGTGCGGGATCGGATCCGGACCGGCGCCTGCTCTGGCCACCATAGCTCCCCAGAAAGGCTGATCTCCGAAGAAAGGGACTATGACTGTCGGGCGACCTGCAGCAATACCTGCCGCTGTGGTACCTGCGCCACCGTGGTGGACGACACATGATACCTTCTTGAATAGCCAGTCATGCGGGACGTCTTTGCTTAGCATGAAGATTCCATCAGGGACACGAAGCGTATCTGAACCCATACCTCCCCATCCTTTGGCCACCAGGGCACGTCGACCAGTCCTTTTCACCGCTTCGAAGATGAGCAATGTCATGGCATCAGGATCGGCTAGGACGATGCTACCGAAACCAATGTAGATCGGTGGTGATCCAGCGTCGAGGAATGCCTTGAGATCAGGAGGTGGGCTATAATGCGGCGACTCTAGGAAGAAGAAGCCGGGGATACTGATGTGATGTCCCCAATCTTTCGGCTTGGGTATCAGGGCGGGAGACCAGCAGTACGTGTGTGGCACTTTCAGACGCTGCAGCATGCCAGGTGCCCATGTGAGACTGAGCGGGTCTAAGCCAAGGCACTTTGCTCGAAACCGATTGATAATGTCCCCTAAGCCTTGCCATGAGAGGACTTCGATCATGTTGTAACTCAGATAGTTTGTAAGTTGTGGGTCGGCATTAGATGAGTGGATGTTGGCCAAAGGATGGGGAAAGGCCTGTGTAGGAGAATAAGGCATGGTGAACATGATGTGAAGGGGAATACCCAGCCTTTCTGCGCAATGAATGTGAGCAAAGCTTGGAGGATTGGCGACGATGCAGTCGGCAACGAAAGGTTTCGATGTGGGCTTGGTCGTATCGTTCCGACTTGCATCGGGATCCATCCCGTCTCCAGCTTGGTAGCATGATCGCCAACAACCCTGAATGTATTCGGCAACATCTTTTCTTCGCTGACGAACATCTCCGCTGATCACACTCCGGAATCCGGGCATCAGACTTGTGTTCTTGACCATAAAGGCCATGAGCAAGGATGGATCGCCACCGATATTGAAGAACTCCAGACCATTTTCTTCCACAAAGTCCTTGAAGTTGGGATGAGTTGCCAGTCGAATCCGATGACCGTAGCCTTTCAACACTTTTCCAAGAGCAACAAAGGGCTGGACATCGCCGCGCGAGCCGACGACTTGGATGACCACGTTCAGAGACGGAGGCGGCGGAAGCCGAGCTTTGTCCCCTTCCGCGGGGGACACAGTAGGTGGCGGAGCAGGTTCACTCTGCTTGACATCTTGAACCTGTCGATGTAAAGCAGGAGTGAGGAGTTGAGATAGGTGGCGATTGAACTGATTAATGCGAATGTTGACGCGGCCGTCGTCTGTGATCCTGGCACTTGTACCCAAGCCATCCTGCTCGCTGCGGATCTCGCCATATATGTCGCCGTAAGCAGGCGGTGGTATATCGTTTGCAGCTACATCCGGTGACAAGAGATCGGTGGTCTCCAGTGGTGTGTTTTGTATCGAAGGCTCTGTGCGATCGAGCTCAGCAGCAGCTTCTTGTGCTTGCTGAATCATCTGATACTGAGGTGCAGTGTCCGGAGCAGCGTCACTGCTCACTGGAAGGACTGGTTGAGACATCGTACAGCAATTCCGCCTCTCACTTGTTCATCTTACTAAGGAGTGGAAGGTCGGTTCGTGAACGACAACTGCGTTGGACCACAGTGGCTCGGGAAATAAACGTAGTTTGTACATGAATTATACATACCTCTCCAGGGCTGGTAGATGCAAGATCAGCAATTACTGCTTGAATGACGGGATCCAGGCAACGACAATAACAACTCAAGGCAACAAGAATGAAGCTCTAGTGCGTTGAAAGGGCGAGCAGAGTCCAACAGAAACTTGCGAGCTCATCCCGTGGGCTGGCTTCCTTCAGGCGTGCAGGCGGTGCAATTCACGTCGGTTTCACAGATCCTTCCGAACTCTCACAGATCGAGTGGACTGTGCTGGACCAGAGCGCAAATGGCAAATTTTACTTTGACGAATGAGTGATAAAAGAAGCTGAGAAGTAGAAACCAGTTCGTCTTCTCTTGTCGTTGGAAATCCCTACCGGCCACTTTGACCACCAGGGTTTCACACGATCCGTTCTTCTCACCCTGGTTGAGGATGCCTATTGTTTCACCAATATGTTATTGGAACCAATCTCGCGACCTTGAGATGGTCGCAGGTCAGACACCCTGACGCTGCTCCAAGATTAACACAACCGTTGTTCATTCCTCATAAATCATATGTACAGCCATACAGGGTATCAGCAAACCTCTCGTCCCGTCCTTTCTCTACTGCAATCGCGCCAGCTACAATAGACGGGTACCATCATTTCTTCATAATCCTCAAAAGAGGCTGTATCCTCTGCTTCCTGCTCAAGCCCACTCTGTACACGGTCAAACCCTTCTTGATAGGTGAATGTGGCGGCTGCTTCTCTTTGACCACCTCGGCGAGTTTCTCGGGGACAGTAGCTATAGGTCCGTTCTCCTTTCCTGTTCCAACTTCGTTCACGCCCTGCGCCTCCTGGTCCGTGTCCGTCATGGACGTACTCCTCTCCAATGCTGCTGCTTCATTCCTCGCAGCATCAACAGCGGCGAAGAGGTCCTCCTCCTCTTCCACTCCAGCCACAGGTGCAGCCTGTTCCTGCGCTTCATCCTCGACGTGTACTTCTCCCTGCGTCTCCTGTATCTCCTGCGCTTGACTCTTCCTAGGTCGACCCCTGCCTCGTTTCGCAGGTGGTGGTTTCTGCTTCTCCTCCTCCGTCTGTACTCGAGATTTGGCTTGATCTATAACCGCAGAGTCTTCCATCACTACATCAGGCTCTTCCGCAGGTAAGGGTTGCTTCCTAGGCCTTCCTCTCCTCTTTCTGATTACCTGCTGCTGCTTGAGACTGACCACTTCGACCTCTGCTTCCTCCTCGATACCAGGGCGACGAAAACCAACGTGATCTTCAAAGATGGTCGTATGGCTTCTTTTGCTCTTCTTCTTTTTTGATGAAGCAGAAGAAGAAGGCGGAGGCATGGAAGTCGGAGTCGGCGTTGATGCAGGTGCGGTGGCAGTGACCCCGGGAGACATGGTCGATGGTAGCGGTGAAGGACGAGCCGATGCTGGAGCACTTGGAGTAGCGAAGGGATGTTCATTGACTGGAATGCTGAGTTCTCTGCTGACTGCATCCGTAGCTGCTTGCTCGTGTGCTGCATTTTCATTGATGGGAACATCCCGCACTTGTGGCAGGTTGACAGTGTTGTCATCTTGTGGGCCGTTCGTCTGAGATCGTGCCCCTTTGCGAGCACTGCCCTTACGAGCCTTCTTGGTTGAATTTGCGTTCGAAGTCTTCGCACCAGACAGAGTCTCGTCATCCGCTACTCCATGTTGAGTCACAGTGCTGGTTCTAGCACCAGATGAGTCTTCGTCTCTGGCCTCCTTCGCTCGTCGAGCAATTTCTGCCTCAATTTGCAGCTGCTCATCAGCATCTTGGTTGAGCTGGACATCACTGTCGCCGATAGCGCTGGAAGTTTTGGTCCGTTTGTACGTCTTCTTCTTGCCCAGTCTCTCAGGCGGCACAGACCAGTCGGTAGGCGTATATTCCACTGCAGCTGACCTGGACCGGCTGGGTTTGGCTTTGTACTGCTCTGTTGGGAGGTTGGGTGATGTTGCCTCATCTTGCGTATCTAGCCGGACCGGAGAGTCGAGTCGAATGCTCTCCTGGTTCTGACTACCGGTCTCCACGCTTCCTTGCTGTGTCTTTGGGGCGTGATCCGGAATGTAAGCTGGCGCGGGCATGCTGAGCTCGTCCTGGCTGACTTGACTGCTATCGATATCCAAACCATGACTTGGAGTGACTTGTGCCGAAGCCGCCCTCCTCGTCGATTTTGCTGATTTGTTGATCTTCGCAGACTGTGATGACTGGGTTCTGTTCTTCGATCCTGTGGATGGCGTTTGTGTGTTCCCAATCGGCTCGGCAGACCAAGGTATAGAGCCACTGCTATTGCTGCCGATCTGATCGCTATTCTGCTTTTTGTGGTCTTGTGTGCCACCATTGTTTACATGGACTGTGTCTTGATCTGGGTTGTAAACACGCGGCTCAGGATTCCTCATTGCCTGTTCGACCATCATTTGCTGCTCATTCGTTGCGAATCTGATAGTTGCATCAGGTACTTCTCCAGCCTCATCGACATCATCTGCCATATCTCCACTAGAAGGCGCCATCAAGACGTTCTCCCTGGCTACCTGTGTGCCGAGGCTCTTAGCTCCCTGCATTGTTTCCAGAGGATCTTCGTTCAGTATCATGTCGTTTCCATTCGACGAGGCGATTTCTGATATCTGCACCGTGCGACCTGAGCTGCCATCGTACATTGTGCTCTGGCTTCTAGCACTCTCCTTCACTCTCTTCCTTGGGCTTTCTGCGACCTCGCCCGCGGTCTGTCTCCGTTTTCTGCTCTTGCCTCTATCTTCTGCTCCGTCGAAATTGAAGGTCGATTCGATATTGAAGACATCTGCATCTGCCATGTTGCGTGGCATCGTGGCTGGTCGCATGGGAGTTGTTCCATCTACACGCCCGACTGCACGCGACGTCGCGTGGGACCGAGCAATCTGGTGGTCGATAGTGGTGGCTGTTTGAGCACCAGGTTCATGTACGTCAAGAAGAAGCTCATCGCCCGAGCCTTCTTCCGAGTCGTAGATGAGAGGTGCCATCGCAACGCCGGCGACGCATGCGCGGATTGATCGACAGCTGATCGTGTTGAGTGCGTACAGCTTGACGCGCCAGTGGGGAAAACGATAACGCCAGGTCACGTGCGGGGGTCAAATTGCTGGTTGAAAGCAGCATGAAAGTCGTCGGATAGTCATTAATGGTCCTTCATGTTGAAGAAAACATTATGCTCAAGGGAATTTCTCGATCATGCTACTGCATCTCTTCATTCCTCATCACGCCTGCGTCCCATTGAGCACATACATACTCAACCGATTCGGCCCACCACAGTACTGACTACCGTTCCCAGCACAAGTCATGCTACAACCACTCGTCATCGCATTTCCCTCAACCAACAGACTTCCAGCCTGCAACGCATTCCCAGCATAACATTCCCCGCCGTACTCAACGCCGAACCACTTCCACCCGCCACCCACGATCTGGTTGTAGCACCAGTCCACACTCCCATTCCCCGCTGGAACAGGCGGCATGATTCCCGTCAACGCCCTGCTGTTCGTTGCTTCACTGTAACAGCCTGCGTAAGTGTAGTTGCCGATGATAGCCAAATTGCCTGGTCCAGCAGGCGCACGCGGCAGCGCAACGATCGAGTTGAGCTTGTACATGTTCAGCCGGTTGGGTCCGCCACAGTACTCGGTCGTATTTCCCCCGCAGAGCATGTTGCAGCCCGTGTCGGCGGAAGTGGCGCCAGCGACGAGACCAGAGCCGGTCTGAATGGTATTACCGCCTGTGACATGTTAGCCTCACGGGACGTGAAGGTGAAAAGGGTGGCTTACAATAGCACTCGTTGCTGTACTCTACGCCAAAGTATTGGTACCCCGAGCATTTGGACTGGCAGTATTCGACTGAGCCGCCGTCTGTGGGAGGGGCGACGCCAGCACCTGTCAAGGCACGTCCGTTGCTGCCTTCGGAGTAGCAGCCGATGTAGTCATAGGGACCAGATGAATTAGCTGTAACGGGGCCTCCGACTGAGCCGCCGCCGACACCACCACCACCACCTCCAGGACTGGTGGCATTGTATGTCTCATCCGTGATGGTATACTTGGTCGTGTCGTAGTAGATGGAGATGTAGCCGGTATCCGCATTCCCACCGCAGCTCTGAGACGCATCACCCGTGCAGGCGAAAGTGCACTGTCGGTCTGACTCCGGGGTATAGTACAGACTAGATGGAAGTATGTTACCTGCCCAACACTCTTGTTGGTATTCAGTCCCGATAAAAGCCATGTTGCTGTTCACACCAGCGGTCTGGCATTTCTGGTTTGTGTTGCCTTGCACATCCGTGTAGAGCTGATTTGGCAGGAGTCGTCCAGCTACGTTATCCTTGTAGCATCCTAAGTACTGGTATCTGGCGGTACCATCAGGGTATAGCGGACCGATCTGCTTGGTACGAATGGTCCCTAGCATTTCGACGACATGAACGCCAAAATCCAGATCATCGACATTGATTGTCCACTCGTTGGTGACAATCTGATCTGGCAGATTAGGTACTGATGGTTGTGGCTGGAACACTACGACGCCATAAGCGCATTCTCCGATACCGATAGCCTGCGATTCGTGCAGATCGATACCGTAGTTGAGGGCCCGAATGGTTCCGAGAGGTGGTTTCGACTTGGTGACTGTCAAGACAGACCCACCTTCGTTGCAAATGCGGATTTCCCTTTGAGCAGTATCCCCTGGTGCTACCACGCCGAAGTCCATGATGAGATTAGCCTCAGGTAGCCATCCACCTTCTGATGTTGAGATGGAAAAGTTCGCTCTTGGTGCAGTGGAAGCTGATCCTTCGAGGATGATTAGCGCGTTGCCTCCATCTGACCACATATTAAAATATGACAGATAGGACCCGACACCAGTGGTAGGACTAAACGTTGCTGGAATCTGCAAGCTCTGCCCCGCCATAAGCTTCGAGCCGACCGCTGGCAGACTCGCTGTCGTGAAGCCAGGACCGAGATCCCATACACTGTTCGTCGAAGTTATATTGGTAAAGTCGTCAGCACCTCCGTCGTCGTCATCATCGTCTTCTCCAATCTTGATCGAGTATGCGTAACCGAGGACGGTCAGATCACCTTGACCGAGATTTGCCAATGTGAAGGACAATTGAGCCGTAGGCTTCTCGTCACCTGGGATACCGAGCACAAGCCCACCAAAGTCGACAGTCTGTGGTGTAAGCTGTAGAAACGGTTTTTGGGAGACTTGCGTTCCGGTCAAGCTGACTGGGAAATTAGTCGTATAGCCCGCGACTCCATTGACGGTCGAGATCGTCAGAGCAGCACTCTTAACGCCAGGAGTGATATTACCATAGCTTGCGTTGACAGCGTTTGACACGGTGGTATTGGTCAGGTCCCAAGTGACTGACAGCGAAAAAGATTGCCCCTTCGCGATTGCGCCTTTTGGCACAGTGGCGGGATCAATCAAGAAATGAAGATCACTGACGGTGATGCTGCTTATCTGATTCACATTGATCAAGGCAGTACATTCAACTTTTTCGGGTTCTGATTTGGACCCGAGGGCTACCGAGCCGAATGACACTGGCGATGTACAATTGAGCGGAAGGTTGACAGGAGACCCAAGGCAACAGAGGACTCCATTAGCATCCGTGGTGTAGAGTCGAGTGTCGCCAAAGGCAGGTCGCTGGAACTTGTTCGAGCCACCAGTCTGAGGTAGCTTGATACTCTTGAGCGATCCGTCTGCTTGCGGAATTGCGTACCAAGCACGAAGTCCTGCGTCAGGATCGGTCAGCCACATGATACCGGTACCCGGTTGACCTTTAAATGAGGTCAGTGTCGGTGTACCTGGCCCGACACGGCCAGCTGAGATTTCCTTTGTTGCTCCTACGAAGGAGAATTGAGGGACGCCAGCACCTGTGAAGCCTAGCTTGTACACAGAAGTGGGATCGCCAACAGGAGTAGAATAGATGTATCCACCTTCGAGGGGATAGGACCCTACACCACCGAACACAGCCTGATTGGTGATAATGGTCTGCACAATCTTGTCCGTTTGTCCAGGGCCTTGCTTGTAGCCTCCAAGGTCGTTCCCGTTCATGAAATAGATCTTGCCATTCTTACCGGTCGTAATAGCAATTTGAGTGACGCCTGCTCCTTTGAATACGGTCGGATCCAGTAATGCAACTCCACCGGAACCGAAATCCTGGTCGCCTCCGTCCATGTTGATATAGTCGAATGGCTGGAAGTAGTCAATCAAGCTGAGTCTCCCGGTAGCTTGATCAATACCAACACTGATGACCGCTTCTCCCAGTGTCCTCAGGCCAGACTGACCAGACGCAGGGGTACCTCGGTTCTCACCTTGGCCAGCAGCGTTGCCTGTGGAGAAAAACAAGCGACTACCAGAATCAGTCGACAGACTCATGCCCGCCATCCAGATTCCCGCAAGGCCGCCGCCACCATTCTGGCTCCAGATTCCACCAAAGTTCGAGTTCGGCCCACTCATGGTCACCCAATTCGCGGCAATCTTTCCAGTAGCCACGTTAACTCCAACAATTGTTCCAGTGTAGTTGAAAAGATCACAGTGTCCTCCAAAGCCTCCGTACACATAGCTGCCTAGCTGGATCAAGGACGCTCGCTGGAGGATGGTGCCACCAACAAAGTACTTTCTGTCATCGTTATCCGCCACCGAGCCATCGATTAGAATGGGATAACCAGATCGCTCTTCAAGTGTCCTTACATCCACAGCGTGAAAGTAGTAGACTCCATTGTAAGTTCCAGTATTGCCGGGGAGTCTCAAGTTGGGGATGTAGGTCTTTGCGAAGAAATAGGCCGTATCAGTATCGGGATCAATGACTGGTGTTCCTGTGATGCCAATGGTGTTGGGTATATCGGTACAGCCAATGTCGGACTGCAAGAACGGGGTGTGCAACTGGCGTTCCTTGATCAACGTGCCGGATTTTGCGTCCAATATCCTGATCCAGTTTTGGGAAGAAGCAAGAAATACTACCTGGTTCATGCCTGTGGGAGTGTAGGTAAGCGGCTTTGCGTAGAACTGCGCGGGTCAGCTCGTTTCGACAGGCTGGTATCACACGCCTGACCTGCTCCTTGTCCAAGAAGGGATACTTCCACAGTAGACCAAATTCTGCCGAGTCCACTACTGCTGGATCCATGTTGTGATTGTCTGAATAAGAATTTTGCATCGTGTCTGCATCACGATATTCATCTAATGTGCATGAGTAGTCATTCATCAACGTCGCTACTGAAGGCCATACCTGTAGAGGCCAATGCGATGACCCGGAGGGCTAGGCTCAGGAGTAGCAGTACTCTGCTCATCCTGGCTGAAGCCATATGGACCCACGCCACACCGAAGTGTAGATATGTTTGTTAAAGCTGGTATTCGTCGAGCACGAGGAGCACATTCGAGGCAAGAAGGGAGAGAATGGTCGAGCTAATGGAATGTAGTCAAACCTGTGAGTACAAACTACCACCGTCACGCGATCCAGCGGGGCAAGATGCATAGATATGCATTCTTCATGCTCCAAGCTTGCGGCAAAGCCAGTATGCCGAGATGGAGCGAGAGATCACTGCACGACCTCAAGATGGCAAAGGCAGCCGTCTAGCGGTGCGGCCATTCGGGACGACAGATCAGCGGAGTAGGCCACGTCGTATTATGAGTCCGTGTTGAAGATCTTACAGCGGCGAATCTTCGCGCTAAGATGCGGAAGGGTATGCCACTGACATGTGCCATGAGGCATGGAGGTGGCATGGTAAGCTCGTGAACATCTGGAGAGTATCGCAGGATTCGATAGCGTGGCAGACGGAGAATCGAGAAGGAAGAGAAACTGGAAAAAGGCAAGTCGGTCACCGCTTTGGCTTTTGAGAGGTTCGGCTGTCAGTCAGTCAGCTGTTCCACTGTCCCATGTCCGCCTTGCTGGCCATATCTCTCCTCTCGCTTTCTAGTTCTTCGTTCATATCATCGCTGCGGGTCAAACTACATGCATGCATGACGGTCTGTGCACATGTTTCGCATCACATGCCCATTCTATTCAAGCGAATGCGAGACCAAGCTCCAAAATACGGTCTGGAAGTTGCCCTGCATAAACTAACGATTTGGGCGCTTTTGATACGGCTCGGGCGAACAACCGAATGCTGATTTCGGCCTGTGCCGTCCATTTCGATATGAAGGAGCTGCTGTGGTGATATCCAGTCATGTCCGACCATTATTGATAAGACATATCAGGCCCGCTCTTGGCTCTTTCCTCTTTGCACAAGCCACGGAAACATTGCTTGTATCTATTTCGTACAAGACATATCTACTTTTGCTGATGTAGCTGCTCGTACTCCAGCGACGCGAGGATGAAAGCGTTCGTCCCCAGGACACTGTTATACACGATAGGTTGGTTGACATAGTACTGTATCATCGTCAGCATCTTTTTTCCTCCATGTCAACTCTTCTCTCACCTCATATGATGCCGTCGAGTTCAAGCTGCAAATCGTCACGGTCTTGTCATAGTCCAGCGTCCCATTGCCAGCTTCTTTGACAAAGTTGTCCACAATGTATTGATACCCCTTTGTCGCCACCGCGGTCCAATTGCTCCCAGTATTCCCTTGCCCATCGTCGGTCAGATATCCCATCCTCACCCCCTTCAACAACGCATATACGAACATAGCACTAGCACTGCTCTCCAAATAATTCCCTTCCTTCCCTCCCAGATCCACAATCTGCCACCAAACCCCGCTCTCCCCATCCACGTTCCTCACCACCGCCTCCATCACCTCCTGAAACCCTCCCGCCAACTCCTCCCTCACATCCCCCGCCCTCTCCGCGAACAGCTCAATCAGATCCACCAACGCCATGACAAACCACCCCAAGCTCCTCCCCCAAACAAACGGACTCGCCCCCGTCTCCGGATCCGCCCAGCTCGCGTTCCTATTGAAATCATACCCATGCACCAACAGCCCGTCTTCTCTCGTGCAATGCTCCCTGACGATCCTTAATTGCCTCCTCACGTCTTCCCGGGCAGCGACGTTCCCCTCATCAACCTCATTGTTGTACCGCGCGTAGAAGGGGAGCAGGCTGTACATGCCATCCAGGTAGCCCCAGCCGGGGTAGACGTAGTACCACATCCCGCCCTCCCCAGTGCGTGGTTGCAGGTCGATGCTGCGGCGGAGTGCGTCGTAGCCGGCCCTGTATTTGTCCATCCCGGTTTCTTGGTACAAGGCCAGCATTTCGTTGCCGTTGCTCAGGCGGTCGAGGGAGATGCTTAGGTCGGCGGTGGCGTTGAGGATCGTGGGGAGGACCGAGTCGACGCTTGTGACTAGATGGGATTCAATGGCCGTGCTGGAGGGGTGGGACGGGTAGAGAGTGAGGAGACGGCGGAAGGTCTTTTGTGTGAAGCCTGCTTGCAGCCAGGAGGAGCGCTCCGAGGTGTTGGTGAGGATACCTTGGGAGCGGGAAATGGTGGAGAGGGCCATGCGGAGGGAGTAGGGATCGGGTGCGGTGGGGACGGCGAGGATTGGCGTGAGTAGGGCGCAACATGTCAGGATAGCAGGGTGCAGCATGGTGGAGACGGGCAGGGTTGGTATGCTATCAACAAGAATGTGGAGATTATTAGCGAGATGGAAGGGTAGAAAGGAAGAAAAACATTCATGGACAAGATCGCTGGAAGAGTTACATGGAACGCAATAAACCTTTTCTGGAATACTGATTGACAACAAATTGTAAATAACTGATCTGCTTACCCTACATGATCTGCAAAAGTATGTACGGAACAGGGGCACTGTAAGCCCCAGGTGAAGGGCAATTTAAAAATCCGGATCCGATATCGCAGGTTTTGGAACAGTTCATGCGTAGCATCAAGGCATACAACCCGGCTACTTTTGTTGACCACTAGCATACTCTACATATTGTCTACAAATTGAATTGCAGCACATTGATGCTGAATTTGGGTACACTCCACTGGAACTGCGAATTTCCACCGCCTGCGCCAGCAGCAGCACCGAGATCCAGTGGTTGCGGGATGACTTCAGTCTTGTTGTTGACATAGTTGTAGCTATTCAGGTCAACCGCAGTAATGATGGTGCCGTTCACACCGGTGTATGCTGGCATGTCGATGCTCAGCGGTACAGCCTGATTGAGGGTATTGATGATTTTGAGGTAGACGACATTTCTCGTGGTATCAATACTGGCGACCCAAAACATGGGATTGATCTGTCCTCCGGTGATAGTCACTGGCAATGTGTGCGTGCCTTGATAGCGGGAGAACGTCCACTGTAGCCAGTAGCTTGATGAAAGTACAGTATTGTCAATGTTGGAGTCGTACGAGATCATGTCGGGAGTCCAATTGGTGAAATTGCGATTCTGAAGGGAAGGCGCATACGATGACATCTTGATGGTGTTCGGATTCCTTTCAGCTCCGATAGCATAGACACCTTCAGCAATGGCCGAAAGAAGTCGTGGATAGAAAATGTGGACATCCACTGGGTAAGAGTAGTTGACAATTCCATCGGGGGTGTCGATCTGGATTGCAGAGTATTCTCCAAGAAGGACTGCTACATCTGTGTTATTCGTGTGCTCCTGCCAGTTGTCCCACTGATCAAAATTTTCGAGGAACCTGCAAATAGTTAGCACCAGCCATCATCGAAACATCTTTGTCAGCTTACCATGATGGCTCTTGATACTGGTGAAAGTCCCACATGGCTCCCGCAGGCAGGTCGATTGTGTAATCCGGGTTCTCGTTGTATGCACTGCTGATGTAGATAAGATCTGGGTGTGCAGCCTTGAGCCCGTTGTACAAGTACTCGAAACGATACGGATAGGTCGATGAGAACCAGTCCTCATTACCGATCTCGATATGTGTAACCTTGAATGGTTCAGGGTGACCATGTGAGGCTCGAAGAGCGCCATATGTGGTGTTGATACCCCCTGATGCGTACTCGATCTCGTCTAGAGCATCTTGTAAGATCTCTTGCATGCGTTCCGGCGGATAGGAAGCACCATTTTGACCGTACACATCAAGAGAGAATCCGGCATAGACCGCAAGCACGGCAGTGATGTCCATGGCCTCTGTCCACTCAAGGTATTCAAGTAGTCCCAGACCATTGGTATTGTAGTAAGACCAATCGCCGACTCTACCGCGGCGTTGAGGAAGAGGACCAATATTCTTCCTCCAATTCCATCGTTGAGCAGGACTGTAGCCTTCGAGGTTATTGCCACCGGGGAAGCGGAGGAAACGAGGATTGATGTCGTAGAACGCTGACGCGATGTCGTTGCGGAGACCATTCTCGTAGCCTTTGAAGGTCTCTGGGAACACTGATACCAGGTTGATGTAAAAGGTCATGCCACGGACTTCCTCGCCGTTCATGGTGATGACGAACTTGTTGTTGGAGTCCGGAGCCGCTCGCTCCGGGCAGAGTGTGGTACTCAATTTCAAGAAGTCAATGAACGGAACAGAGACATTGCTGATGGTGTTCTCCGCGAAGACTTCGTCGGTTGTATTCGATCTGAAGGAGACAGTGAACGTCGTTGTATTGGCCATGTTACGTGGGAAGTTCCCCAGAGCATAGAGCGATACATTGTAGGTCTGCGGACGGACGTCAAAGCCCCACCAGCCTGCAATGATCAGTATAAATGTATCAGTGCAGGGAGCTACACCTACCATAGTTTTCGAAGCCAACCTCTCCTGTGGCATTGAGCGGTATGTCAATCTGAAGTGAAGTTGGCAATTCCTCCAGTGGGTGTAAGATATCCAGTGTCATGCGGACACCGTCTCCAATGGTACCCCAAGCTGTTGTGACCGGATCGAATGGCACGATAGTGTTCTCCGAAGTAGTCACGAGGCTACCGAGGTAGCCGTCCAAAGGCTGGATGGTCGAATAAGAGCCTTGGAAGGCCCGGTTAGCGATCATCTCTCCATAGATACCTCCATCACCTGAGTGACTGATGTCCTGAAGCCTGTCAGATATGACCCACCACAAGTTCAATTAGTGCTCACCTCATGCATCAGTCCATAGAGGAGAGGCGCCGTCTCATTGCGCCCGTCAGTATCATCGAGGTCGATCTTGAGATTGACTGGTGTTGTGTCATTTCTGGTCGAGTTGATGAAGGCCTGATAGGACGGTAGACTGGGTGGTAGAACAGGGGACTGTCTCTTGGTAAATCTCGCACCAGCAGATCCAGACAGCCAAAGTGCTGCCAAGACAGTAGTTGCTGCCAACATGTTGCGATCGAGGCGAGAGAGAGCTTGACATACTTGATACAAACCTAACAGACCTTATAATCTGCTTAGCATCGACAAAGGTCCGCCTCTGACGGCACGACTGCTACGACACCCAAGCCATAGAGACGGAAGTGTTCCTGGAGCTAAGAACAAATATGCTTGACGACGTGCCAATTAAACCTAGAGAAGGCAGTATACAGCGAAGATCTATGCTGGAAAGCTGGGATCGTCATGGCTATGATGCAGGTATCTTTGACCGTGGTTGACTTGGAGATCGATGAGGGGGCGGGGAAACCGCCCATGTTATCATCGCCCGGCAGATCATCCAGCGAGTCTCTCCGGCGGGGTGTCTCGAACAGCCGAATAGTTTGGCCAGCGTGCGTGCCGATCATCCAGAAGGTTTTCGTAGCAGTGCAATGCGTATAATACTAGGCTCGTCGAGCTGTAACGATGCACTTCTAGCCCGAGCACCAGACCAGAGATAGGGCATATGTCGATTCGAAGAGAGCTGCATCGTGGGAGGATATCATGTCTCTACATGGTGAATGGAGAAGTCCAGTTCATGACGATGCTGTGAAGACTGTCACAACCTGGTGATAACCAAGCCGTGGAGGTTCATGCGTCCATGCTGCCATCCCTAATGCAAGACCCTAAGGGTTTCGCCGCGAGCCACGAACATGTGCTACTCCGCCTAGTATCCGATTAGCTGACTCAATGGACGGGCTCAGCTCCTTTCGAGCTCAATGATGTCCAAATCGGTAGGCACAGTAGAAAAAGTGTAGGGGGTGAAGTTGGTGCGGCTCAGACGTTTGAGCTCTCGGCGTCTAATGCCACGCGATGATCATTAGCCCAGAAAGTTGAAGCCTGTTGTAATAGAAGGCTAGTACAGCTTCTCTGGTACTAAAGAACTGGTACTAATAAGTTAGCGCACGTATAGTAGATAATCGGTTATTGTAACTCTCTAAATGAATTACACGTCTCTCGATCCGATTTACTAGTTATAATAGGTTATAAGCCCGGCGCTTCTTTAAAAGCACTTAAAGCTATAGTAAATTAAGCGTGTTATTATTAAAAGGATTACTAAGCTACCTATACTAAATTCTAGACTAGCTATATTAAGATAAACACCTATAATAGCCTACACTAATCCTTTAGTCTAAATAGCTTAAACGGCTTAAATAAGCTAATTATATTAATTAAATTAACAGGCTCTAGCTAATTATTATTATTATATCTAGATTATTAAAAATGCTCGAGATATAGATTCTTAAGAGAGGGAGTAATTATAATACTTAGAAGTCTACTCTTAAAGTAGCTCTCCTTAAGAAGGATATCTTTAGATATACTATCTATAGTATTACCTAGATACTAGTAGCTATAAAACCTAAAGAACTAGATAAGGATACTAGTAAAGGCGCTAAGTCTAGTTATAAGTTTAAGAATAAGGCCTAGTATATAAATAATAGAATTACTTATAGTATTATTATAATAAGAGTCTATAAATCTATTAGACCTTACTATAGTTTAATATAGAAGACTATAAAAGAACTTCTAGATACTATTAAAGCTACCTTTAAGTCTATTATTATATATAAGCTATATATAGCTATATATAACCTTAATAAAGTAGTTATAATAAGTTATAATACCTAAAAGTACTATAAAGAATTTATAAAGTACTATTATTAATATACTATTATAGTAGAGTAAAGAGTAACTATAATTAGTATTTAACTAGATAAGTTTAGGCTCCCTCTATATTATATTAAGACTATATTTATTATAGGAATAGAGACTACTAAATAGTTAAGAAGCTAGAGAGTAGACTTTAACTATAGTAAGAGTCTTAAAGAGATAATAGGCTCTCTTAGAATATAGAAGTCCCTATATAATAGAAGAACTAATCTAAATCCTATCTATAGAGTAGCTAGTTATATTAAGGATTAATATACTTAGTATACTTATTATATCTACTCTAATATAAATTACTTTAAGTAGTACCCTAAGAAAGCCCTAAAGAGTTAGAGTAAAAGGGATAATAAAGGTAGATTAAGTTATAGAGGTACTAAGGCTAAGAGTAAAGGTATTAAGTTAAAGACTAAGAAAGTTAGAGGTTAAGTAGCTACTAAAGAATCTAGAGAACCTACTAAGGTAGGTAAATTAGATAAGTACTCTAATAGTAAGGTTAATATAATTACTCTAATCTATAAAGAGGTAGTAGTGTCTATATTATTATTATCTTTAACCTATAGTAAGAATAGAGTAATCTATAACTCTAGTATATTAAGGTACTTTATTAAAGATAGATTATAGTTCTTAATAATTAAAGTATATAAAGGTATCCTTAAATTTAAATAAGTAGTTAGTATAAAGAAGCTACTTAATATAGAAGTTAGTATAGTTAGGCTTACTCTAACTAATAATAAAGGTAAGAAGTTAACTATTAAGCTTTATAATTATATATATTTACTATTATTAACTAATACTCTTATATCTAACCTTTAGAATAAGAAAGAACTTAGAATCTCTATAATTAGTAAATCTCTAATAAGGAATAGAAAGGAAGTTAGCCTTATTAAGCACTTTAAAAGAGTAAAATAGCTTAAGAACTTTAAGGTTTATAAGCCTTAGAACTTAAGGTAGCTACCTATAAGGCTAAAACCTTAAAAGCTATAAACTATAAGAGTAAATCCTATTATTATTACTATATAAAAGCTAATATCTAAGAGATAGTACTAGAGATTAGACTATATTAGTAATACTATTCTCTCCCTTACTAAAAGCTAAGCTATTAGAATAAAGGAACTTTAAATATTAGACCTTAGCTACTATAAATTATATACTATATTAAAGGTATAAAGAGTAGTATTAAGGGAGCTAAGAGATCTCCTAAAGTACTTACTAGATAAGCTTTATCTAGACCTTATTAGTCCTATTACTCTATAATTAAGTAAAGGTTATAGATACTTTCTCTTTACTATATATAGTAAGAGTAAATATAAGTTCTTTACTATTCTCTTTTTAAAGAGTAATACTCTTATAGCTATTAAGGCTATCTATACTAAGAACTATATAGCTTATAATAAGCTATTATTTATCTTTATCTCTAATAGAGAGAGTAAATTTAAGAACTATAAACTAGTAACTACTATTTATCTTAATAGGTAGAGATAGAATATCTCTACCCTAGATACTTAATATTAGAATAGTAAGTCTAAGGCTACTAATAAAGCTATTATTCTTAGAATAAGATATATCTTTATTAACTATAGAATACCCTTTAAACTCTAGTACCTATTAGTAGAGTTTATAATTTATATTAGTAATAGAGTAGCCTATACTAAAACTAAAAAGATCTCTATATAAGAGCTAAAGAGAGATCTTCTTAATAATAATAGACCTATCTTATTAATATATATTAGGCGCTTTAGCTATAGAGTATATATCTATAATTAATATATTCCTAAATCCTATAAGTTTTAAGTAAGAGTATTACTTAGTTAGTATATTAGTATATAACTTAATATTATAGGTATTTTTAGGGATAAGGTATAGGCTTCTAATTAGGTATAAGGATCTAGGGTCTAGCTAGCTTTAGATAGCCTAAGTATATAGCCTCTAGTCTAGCTATATATAGCCTAAGGGATTTTCCCTCCTTAAGTATTATTTATAATACTAATCGAGAGCTATCCTTACACTACTATAAGTAGGTTATTATATATACGAACTAGTATTAATATAATCTACCCCTAATATAATAATACTTCCTTACTCTACTTAGGAAGTAGTCTAAGGATAGCTATTATAAGGACATAGTTAGGTTCTATTAGTAATAAAGAAGGATTAGGAACCTCTATAACTATACTAGGAGAACCGCTAGTAGTAATAGCGTCGCTAGAAGAGCGTATCCGCGACGTAGAATAACGAAGGGATTATCTCCTATAGGAGTATACCCTTAAGTAGATTAAGGAGTAAATTACTCTCCTCGAGAAGGGAGTAAATCTAGACCCTTTAGAGATCTAGAGCGATACGGGAATAAGATTAATAGCGACGAGCTATAAGCGCTATACTTCTTAAGACGTAGGACTATCGCGTATAAAGTATAGTATAAGGCCGAAAGACTCTAGAGAGTATAAAGGAAAACACCTAAGGGAATATAAGGAGTTTACTCGAAGCTATAAAATAGCCTTCTAGCTTACTCTAGAGAACTTCTAGTTAGAATAAGAGAAGGTAACTTAGGTAAGCTAGTATCTTATTAGAGACCTACGCGAAGTATAGTACTCTTATATAGAGTATAAGCCCCTCGTAAAGATATATACCTAGAGCTAATTTAAGACCTTCCTACTAGATATACTCTCTAATCCTATTAACCGCACCTTAGAAGTAACTACTACGTATACTACTATACTCTAGCTTCCTAGATAGAGTATTAGGGCCTTTACTACCTACTTAGAAACGATTAAGGACTAGCTACTTCTATACTTAGAGAAGTATCGGGTGTAATATCTATTCTCTAAACTCTGCCCTAAACTCTAGCGAGTAATTACGAATTACTATACTATACCCCCTATAAGAGAGAGCCTTATTATCTTAGGATCTATACTAGAGTGTAACCTATAGGGTATAGGTAAGCCGTAGAATCTCCGTAATCGCCTAATAGGGTATAGCTAGAAGCTATAATAGGAGGACTAATATAAAGAGGGGTTAGCCCCTAAGAAGGACTCCTTCTATAAGCTAGGAATTAAGTACTACTTCTATAAGAAGATAGGTTACTACGTAAATAAGTATAAGAAGAAGGCCTAACTCTTAGATACTAATAAAGAGCCTATTACTCGTATAAGATAGGCCTAGGGAAAAGGCCGAGCCTCGTAGTTACCTCGGGCACTATAAGACGTAGAGCTATTAATATCTTACCGGGGATATATCGTACTTATATCGTAATAGGAGCGACTAGAGTCGACTATAAGGTAGGAGTTATCCTAGACCCTTAAGCTAAGGTTAGCCTTATTAGTTAATATATAGTAATCGAAATAAACCTTAACCTAGTCCTAAGTAACCTACCCTAACTAGCCTAGGTAGGGTTAGAAAGGAAAGCTATATACGCTATATACGAGATATAGGTAGTACTTACTAACGACTAAGGTACGACCTACTAGGTTAAAACTATCGCTTATAGAGTAAATAAAGAAGGACTAGAGCTACTTTTAGGTAATCCCTTCTTATAAAGAGAAGCTATATAGCTAGACTATAGATAGTAGACTTAGGCTTAGAGTATTAAAGATAAGTTACGTATCTAAATAGTAATAATCTAGTAGTTAGAGTAAGAGGAGAGTTATATATACTTCTTAGGTATAGTTTATAGCGACCCCTAAGGAGAGAAAGTCGTCGCCTACGTCTAAATCGCTAGTGCCTCTTAGGAAAATTAGGTACTAGATACATTATTAGACTACTAAGACGTCTTTAACACTAATATAGCTAAAATTCTACCTACTACTAAAGAGGGAGATTACTAAATTCCTATTATACTAGGTAAGGAGCTACCTTATAGCCTACTTTATAACCTCTCTATACGCGAGCTTTAAGTGCTATAAGTATACCTTAAAGATACCCTTAAGAAAGAGTAGATTCGCTATAGTATAAGTCTAGTAGGAGTACCTATCCTCTTTATACCTAAAAAGGATAGTACTCTCCGCCTTTATATAGACTATAGAGGCCTTAACTTAGTAATAATTAAGGATCGTTATCCGCTACCCTTAATCGGGGAGACACTAGATCGCCTATTAGGCGTATATTACTATATAACCTTAGACTTAAAGGATATATATAATAGGATCCGTATTAGCCTAGGGGATAAGTAGAAGATAGCCTTTAGAACGCGCTATAGCTACTTTAAGTACCTAGTTATACCCTTTAGACTTATAAATACGCCTACTACCTTCTAGGCTTATATTAATTAGACCCTAAGAGAGTTAGTAGATTATCTCTATATAGTATACCTTAATAATATCCTTATCTATACTTATAGCGAGGACCTTAAGACCTACTAGCGAGTAGTTAGCTCTATTCTTAAACGCCTAAGATAGGCTAAGCTATATACTAACCTATTAAAATATACTTTTATAGCTAAGTAGGTCTCCTTCTTAGGATTTATTATAGACACGCGAGGTGTCTACGCTAATCTAGCGAGAGTAGTAACTATCTCCGGATAGCCTTAACTAACTAGCGTTAAGGAGCTTTAGTTATTTCTTAGCTTTACTAACTTCTATCGTAGATTTATTTAGAATTATACTAAGCTAACTACGCCTATAATAGATCTTCTAAAGAAAGACTAAGGTGCCTTCTCTTAGCTAGAAGCGGTAGAAGCTAGTTTCGTATAGCTTAAAGAGCGCTTTATAGATATACTACTCCTATAATATTATAACCCTAAGTTACTAATACGCCTAGAGATAGATATATCTATATTTATAGTAGTAGGTATACTCTCCTAGCTATATAAGGATAGTAAGTAGCATCTAGTCGCTTTTATCTCTTAGAAGCTATAAGGGGCTAAACGTAATTAGGAGATCTATAACTAAGAACTATACGTAATTATATATTACTTTAAGTAATAGCGCTACTACCTCGAGGGGGCCTAGTATATAATATAAGTCCTTAGTGACTATAATAACCTACGAGGTATACGCGATATAGCGAAGCTAAACCCGCGCTAGGCCCGCTAGGCGTCCTACCTAGTAGTCTTTAACTTTAAGGTAGAGTATACACCTAGTAAGTCTAATCTAGTAGATAGGCCCTCGAGGAGAGTAGACTACTTTAAAGAGAACTACGCGCTAATAAGACTACTACCTACCCTTTAGAATAAACTTAGCTTAGCTAGTAAACTAGGAGTAGATCTAGTTACTACTAGGGTATATCTTATCGGTAGAATTAGCTCCTACCCCGAGTATAGCTCGGAACTCGTAGGTCGATAGCCTACGGGTTACGAACGCGGATCTAGCCTAACTACTAGTACTATAGAATATATACTATACGTACTACGCTACGTAGTAAGAGTTCTTATTACTAGCGAACTTATATTAGTAGGAGACACCTCCCTATTATAGACTATCTATATACTTTAGTAGAAGGACGCTTTTATAATTAAGCGTATAGCCGATCTAGAGTAAGAAGAGCGCACCCGAAGTAGTAAGAAGTCGCTAGTATAGCGTAAACGTAAAGATAGAACCCTTATATATAAGGGTAGGCTATATATTCTAAATAAACCTAGCCTTAGATAAGAAATCTTATACTAGCACTATAACTCTCGTATAGCTAGCTATTATAGCGTAGTAAGAACGCATAATCTAATTAGTAGATACTACTACTAGCCCTTATTAGATTAAGAAGTACGTAAGTATATAAAGAGCTATAGCACCTATTAAAGGTTAAAAGCTCTAAGGTATATACTATATAGTAAGCTATCTTCCCTTCCTATCCCTTCTAATATCTTTAAAGAAGTTATACTAGACTTTATTATAAAGCTACCCTCTACTATTTACAATAGAAGCGCATATAATACGATCCTAGTAATCTATAATAGATTATTAAAGATAGCGCTCTATATCCTAGTAAAAGAAATATAGATAGCTAAAGACTTTATAGATATATACTTTAAGTATATTATATATAAATATAGGGCGTAGAAAGGGATAGTATTAGATAGAGGGATACTATTTATAAGCTAGTTCTAGTTAGAGATTTACTACTAGATGTAGGTAAAGCGTAGGTTAAGTACGGCGTTCTATCTATAAACCGATAGCTAAATAGAGCGCTAGAATTAGACGCTTAAGTATTACCTACGTATCTTTACTATAGAATATACTAAAGACTAGCCTAACCTACTTTATATAGCTAAGTTTATATATAATAATTTAGTGTATATAGCTACTAAAGAAACACTATTTTATGCTATTCTTAGGAAACACCTAATCCTTTATAACCTACCTAAGGATAGGCGGCTAGAGGGGGAGGTACCCGTAGTAGTACGATAAGTATAGGATATATATATATTACGAGTAAAGCTTTAAGAACGACTATAAGCCGTAGTAGAGTATTAAACCCGGTACTATAATAGAAAGTATACTCTAATAAGGTTTAAGCTAAGAGACCTAGTATAGCTAAATATAAAGAACCTTAAGCTAAAAGCCCTAAGTAGGAAGCTAATAGATAAATTCGTAGGCCCTTTTCGGGTTAAAGAAGCGATTAACTTATAGGTATATCGCCTATAGCTACTAAGCTCCTATCGTATATACGATGTATTCTATATATCTCTACTAGAGCCTTTCTACCTAAGAGAAGGAGAAGAACTACTAAATATAAGGGCCCTAGAGTTAGTAGAAGATAGAGAATAAGTTTAGTATATAGAGAAAATCCTTACTAAGCGCACTATATGCGCGGGAAAGAAAGAATACCTACTTAAATAGGAAGGATATAATAAGAATAAGAGCTTATAGATAAAAGAAGAGGACTTTAAGGAAATAGATAACTTACTAAGGGAGTTTAGAGAAAGTAATAAGTATAGCCGGGGATAAGATAAGAGTAAGCGACCTAGCTATAGACTATAGTTAGCTCGCACGAATACCGCTATACGCTCGTAGTAAAATACTTAGCACTAGAGACTTTAGCTTTATAACTATAATAGGAATATTAGCTTAAGGATTAAGACTATCTATTTCTATCTATAGGCCTTCTAGCTAGGTATCTTCGCGAGAATTACTATAGAAACACCTACGCTATGCTAGCTCTATATAGCCGAGTCGTAGTTAATAAGCGCGCCTACTTATCTAGTATCTTAATATCTAAATTACCTAAGTTATTAACCTTACTATCCTCCTTACTAAATTCCTTAAACTTATCCTCCCTACTAGCCTTACCTCCTTTAATAGGCTTACTCTCCTTACTAGACTTATTCTAAACGACGATATTAGCTTACGAGTAAATAGCGAGGAAGGTACGAACTTACGCTACTACTACTACTATTATTACTACTATTATTACTACTATTATTACTACTCTTATTACTACTACTACTATTACTATTACTATTACTATCCCTATTAGGACTACTATTTCTATTACTACTACTATCCTATACTACGATATTAGCTTACGAGATAATAGCGAGAAAGGCGTAAACTTATAGCTCTATTCCCGCTACTATTACTACTACTACCTCTATTACTACCTCCTCTACTACTACCCTAACCTCTAGGGCTAGGCCTAAATATAGGGTAGGGGCTACTACTAGGAGTACTACTACTAAAACTAAGAGGTCTAGGCTATCCTAGCTATTAGTATATAATCTAGACGCGATTAAGGTACGAACTTACGTAGCTAAAGGCCTATATAGCTATATACTCTAGAACATTAGTAATCCTCCTCTACTCTAATAGCTATAGCCTCTCTATATTAGGGCTAGACTTAGGGACTTTAGTAGGTATCTCTAATAGATTACCTCTAAGAGCTACGATCCTCCTATAATTCTCTAGCTATTAGGTTAAGATGCGCTAGGCACGCGTAAGAGCTAATCCTATACGGCGGATATTAAGATCCTATCCCCTCCTTCTAATAGGAAAGGTACTAGTAGTAATAGCCCTAGTATAAGAGTCGTAGAACCTATATACGCGCTCGACGTGCCTATTAAAGACGATAGGAACCTAAAGGTATTAGTAAGGTCGTATACGGGTCTCGTTTTAAGGATTCCTACTAGTGTATAAGAGGACCTATTCCTAGAAGTATAGTAGCTACACCTCCTTAGAGTTAGTTTATTATAGATAATACTATAGCGGGTAATCTCGTATACGTAGCGTATATAAGTAGTAACGCGGGGCGTAGTTATGTCGCTCGCGACTCGAGCGCTAAAATTATAGTCGGGAGCTATACTAAGAGTAGTAGTAGTAATATATTAAGGTCTACTAAAGGCGACTATAATACTAGGCGAAAAAGGTACGGTATACGTAATAGGTGTTATTAATGAAGTTAAGGAGTGTAGGCGCGTCGTAGGAAGATATATTAGCCGTATTTATTGTTATTACTCTATATAATAAAGGCAATCCTAGCACTAAGGACCTAGGGGGGCAAAAATCCTAAATAAAGCCTAAATAAAGCGTATATTACCTACCTTTCTAGAAGCGATAAAGCCGCGATAACCTTACTAATCGTATATAGTTCGCGTAAAAATCACATAAGGGACGTAAGTAGGTAAAGTAGTAATACTAGATACTCTTTTCCTATAGTAGCTATAAAGGCTAATAGGTTTTTATTAAGGCTAGCTACTAAGGATATTAGCTTAGAGGAGGAGGTAATATTATAGGTATTTTTAGGGATAAGGTATAGGCTTCTAATTAGGTATAAGGATCTAGGGTCTAGCCGGCTTCGGATAGCCTAAGCGTATAGCCTCTAGTCTAGCTACGTATAGCCTAAGGGATTTTCCCTCCTTAAGTATTATTTATAATACTAATCGAGAGCTATCCTTACACTACTATAAGTAGGTTATTATATATACGAACTAGTATTAATATAATCTACCCCTAATACTTAACTCTTAGACTAATTACCTTATCTAGATACCTTATTAGTATTATACTAAATAAGCTTAGAAAGGAAAGATCCTTATATTACCCTATATTATATTTAATAAAGATATAGTCTATAAGGACTAGGTAATATAAACTATTAAGTAACTATATATCCTATAGGTATAACTACCTAAGGCTTTATAGCTTTAAAGGGAGTAGATATTTAGTAGTAATTATAACTATAAACTACTCTTTAGTTATAAGAATCTATAAACTACTTAGGCCGAGTAGATATTTAGTAGTAACTATAGCTATAAACTACCCTCTAGTTATAAGAATCTATAAACTACTTAGGCCGAATAAACTACTTAGACTAAATAACTAATATATAAATAACCCTCTACCTCTATTAAAGAATAGAGGGAGTATTTATAATATTATTACTCTTAATTAGATCCCTAACCTATTAATAAATAAGGGGAGTAATCTAATATTAAAGACTATAAAGGTAAAGACCTTATAATACTACTATCTAAAGTTATTAGTAAACCTTATTCTACCTTTAATTCTATAGTTAAGGTTAATTAACTACTAATATATATATAGAATAAAGATATTAACTTCCTTATTATATCTTTTAATATATAGTCTATAATAGGTAAGAGAAAGAGATCTCTCTTACTATAAGAAACTATTAGAAGGTCTCTTAGAATATACTACTAGATTAATTATAAGAAACTTAATACTAGTAAGATTATTATATCTATAGCTATTAACTTTAAGCCTAACCTATAAATAGTAAAGGAGGTACTCTCCTCTCCTAAAGGTTATTATTAGTAGACTATAATAAAGGAAGAATAGAAGGCTCTAACTAAGTCTAAAACCTTCTTAATTATTACGAAATTATAGGCACTAAAAGGTGTTAGACTAATAATAGGTAAATAGGTCTTTAAGACTAAGAGGCTTACTAATAGTAAAGTTAAAAGATATAAGGCTCGCTAGACTATAAGAGGCTTTATCTAAAGATAAAGTATTAACTTTATTAGAACCTTTATACTAATACTAAGAGCTAAAACTAGAAGAGTAATTCTTATATATACTCTTTACTATAGCTAGATTATTATAATAGTAGATACTATTATAGTATTCCTTAGACTAGATATTAATATTAAGAACTATATCTCCTACCCTAAAGGTATACTAATCTCTAATATAAAGAATAAACTTATTATTCTCCTAAAGGGCTTATATAGGCTTAAGTAAGCTATAGCCCTTTAGTATAACTCTATAGTTAAAGTACTTCTATTACTTAGCTTTATTAAGTCCTATAGTAATACCTACCTCTTTATTAGTAAGTACTATATAGTTCTTATATATATTTTAATAACTTTAGGATTATTACTACTAAGTAGAAGTATACTAATAAGTTAGTTAAAGACCTCTATCTTAAATTCCTAATAAAGGTTATAAACTTAAACCTCTTCCTTAGTGTTTAACTTTATAGAACTAAGGATATAATTAAGATTAAGTAATTACACTACTTAAAGGAGAAGCTTAAAGGCTATAATCTTTACTAAGTAAGAACCTTAAAGTATCCTATTAATTAACTCTATAAACTAACTAATAGCTAAGTTAATACTTAGTATTATAAGACATTTAATAGGATTATTAGTAAATTATAATATCTAGCTAATAATATAAGGCCTAATATTAGTTATACTACTAATTACTTAGCTAGGTTTCTTTAGAATCTAACTATAGCCTATATAGTTACTACTAAATAGATCTAGAGATATATTAACGGCACTATTATAAAAGGTCTTACCTTTAAGAAGACTAATAGACTATTAGTTAATATAATTAAAGCCTACTCTAACTCTAACTTTACTAGTAATAGATTAATAGTAAGATCTATATCTAGTACTATTATTTATATACTTAGTATACTAGTTATCTAGAAGTTAAGGCTATAAAAGATTATAGTATTATTAAGTACTAAGGCTAAATACCTTACCCTTACTAAGACCTATAGAGAGATTAATTAGTTAAGGAACTTTATTATTAAACTTAGACTACTTACTAATATCTACCTATTATAGGTATTTTTAGGGATAAGGTGTAGGCTTCTAATTAGGTATAAGGATCCAGGGTCTAGCCGGCTTCGGATGGCCTAAGCGTATAGCCTCTAGTCTAGCTACGTATAGCCTAAGGGATTTTCCCTCCTTAAGTATTATTTACAATACTAATCGAGAGCTATCCTTATACTACTATAAGTAGGTTATTATATATACGAACTAGTATTAATATAATCTACTCCTAATATAATAATACTTCCTTACTCTACTTAGGAAGTAGTCTAAGGATAGCTATTATAAGGACATAGTTAGGTTCTATTAGTAATAAAGAAGGATTAGGAACCTCTATAACTACACTAGGAGAACCGCTAGTAGTAATAGCGTCGCTAGAAGAGCGCATCTATAACGTAGAACAACGAAGGGATTATCTCCTATAGGAGCGTACTCTTAGGTAGATTAAGGAGTAAATTACTCTCCTTAAGGAGGGAGTAAATCCGGACCCTTTAGAGATCTAGAGTAATACGGGAATAAGATTAATAGCGACGAGCTATAAGCGCTACGCTTCTAAAGATGTAGGACTATTGCGTATAAAGCGTAGTATAAGGCCGAAAGACCCTAGGAAGTATAAAGGAAAACACCTAAGGGAATATAAGGAGTTTACTCGAAGCTATAAAATAGCCTTCTAGCTTACTCTAGAGAACTTCTAGTTAGAATAAGAGAAGGTAACTTAGGTAAGCTAGTATCTTATCGGAGACCTACGCGAAGTATAGTACTCTTATATAGAGCGCAAGCCCCTCGTAAAGATATATACCTAGAGCTAATTTAAGACCTTCCTACTAGATATACTCTCTAATCCTATTAACTACACCTTAGAAGTAACTACTACGTATACTACTATACTCTAGCTTCCTAGATAGAGTATTAGGGCCTTTACTACCTACTTAGAAACGATTAAGGACTAGCTACCCCTATACTTAGAGGAGTATCGAGTGTAATACCTATTCTCTAAACTCCGCCCTAAACTCTAGCGAGTAATTACGAATTACTATACTATACCCCTTATAAGAGAGAGCCTTATTATCTTAGGATTTACGCTAGAGTGTAACCTATAGGGCGTAGGTAAGCTATAGAATCTCCGTAATCGCCTAATAGGGTATAGCCGGAAGCTACGATAGGAGGACTAATATAAAGAGAGGTTAGCCCCTAAGAAGGACTCCTTCTATAAGCTAGGAATCGAGTACTACTTCTATAAGAAGATAGGTTACTATATAAATAAGTATAAGAAGAAGGCCTAACTCTTAGATACTAATAAAGAGCCTATTACTCGTATAAGATAGGCCTAGGGAAAAGGCCGAGCCTCGTAGTTACCTCGGGCACTACGAGGCATAGAGCCGTCGATATCTTACCGGGGATATATCGCACTTACATCGCAATAGGAGCGACTAGAGTCGACTATAAGGTAGGAGTTATCCTAGACCCTTAAGCTAAGGTTAGCCTTATTAGTTAATATATAGCAATCGAAATAAACCTTAACCTAGTCCTAAGTAACCTACCCTAACTAGCCTAGGTAGAGTTAGAAAGGAAAGCTATATATACTATATACGAGATATAGGTAGTACTTACTAACGACTAAGGTACGACCTACCGGGTTAAAACTATCGCTTATAGAGTAAATAAAGAAGGACTAGAGCTACTTTTAGGTAATCCCTTCTTATAAAGAGAAGCTATATAGCTAGACTATAGATAGTAGACTTAGGCTTAGAGCATTAAAGATAAGTTATATATCTAAATAGTAATAATCTAGTAGTTAGAGTAAGAGGAGAGTTATATACACTTCTTAGGTATAGTTCGTAGCGACTCCTAAGGAGAGGAAGTCGTCGCCCGCGTCTAAATCGCTAGTACCTCTTAGGAAAATCGGGTACTAGACGTATTATTAGACTACTAAGACGTCTTTAACACTAATATAGCTAAAATTCTACCTACTACTAAAGAGGGAGATTACTAAATTCCTATTATACTAGATAAAGAGCTACCTTATAGCCTACTTTATAACCTCTCTATATACGAGCTTTAAGTGCTACGAGTATACCTTAAAGATGCCCTTAAGAAAGGGTAGATTTGCTATAGTATAAGCCTAGTAGGAGCACCTATCCTCTTTATGCCTAAAAAGGACAGTACCCTCCGCCTTTATATAGACTATAGGGGCCTTAACTTAGTAATAATTAAGGATCGTTATCCGCTACCCTTAATTAGGGAGACACTAGATCGCCTATTAGGCGTATATTACTATACGACCTTAGACCTAAAGGATGTATATAATAGGATCCGTATTAGTCTAGGGGATAAGTAGAAGATAGCCTTTAGAACGCGCTATAGCTACTTTAAGTACCTAGTTATACCCTTTAGACTTATAAATACGCCTACTACCTTCTAGACTTATATTAATTAGACTCTAAGAGGGTTAGTAGATTATCTCTATATAGTATACCTTAATAATATCCTTATCTATACTTATAGCGAGGACCTTAAGACCTACTAGCGAGTAGTTAGCTCTATTCTTAAACGCCTAAGATAGGCTAAGCTATATACTAACCTATTAAAATGTACTTTTATAGCTAAGTAGGTCTCCTTCTTAGGATTTATTATAGACACGCGAGGTGTCTATACTAATCTAGCGAGAGTAGTAACTATCTCCGGATAGCCTCGACCGACTAGCGTTAAGGAACTTTAGTTATTTCTTAGCTTTACTAACTTCTATCGTAGATTTATTTAGAATTATACTAAGCTAACTACGCCGATAATAGATCTTCTAAAGAAAGACTAAGGTGCCTTCTCTTAGCTAGAAGTAGTAGAAGCTAGTTTTATATAGCTTAAAGAGCGCTTTATAGATACGCTACTCCTACGACATTATAACCCTAAGTTGCCGATACGCCTAGAGATAGATATATCTATATTTATAGTAGTAGGTATACTCTCCTAGCTATACGAGGATAGTAAGTAGCATCTAGTCGCTTTTATCTCTTAGAAGCTATAAGGGGCTAAACGCAATTAGGAGATCTATAACTAAGAACTATACGTAATTATATATTACTTTAAGTAATAGCGCTACTACCTCGAGGGGGCCTAGTATATAATATAAGTCCTTAGTAACTATAATAACTTACGAGGTATACGCGATATAGCGAAGCTAAACCCGCGCTAGGCCCGCTAGGCGTCCTACCTAGTAGCCTTTAACTTTAAGGTAGAGTATACACCTAGTAAGTCTAACCTAGTAGATAGGCCCTCGAGGAGGGTAGACTACTTTAAAGAGAACTACGCGCTAATAAGACTACTCCCTACCCTTTAGAATAAACTTAGCTTAGCTAGTAAACTAGGAGTAGATCTAGTCACTACTAGGGTGTATCTTATCGGTGGAATTAGCTCCTACCCCGAGTATAGCTCGGAACTCGTAGGTCGATAGCCTATAGGTTACGAACGCGGATCTAGCCTAACCGCTAGTGCTATAGAATGTATACTATACGTACTACGCTACGTAGTAAGAGTTCTTATTACTAGCGAACTTATATTAGTAGGAGATACCTCCCTATCCTAGACTATCTATATACTTTAGTAGAAGGACGCTTTTATAATTAAGCGTATAGCCGATCTAGAGTAAGAAGGGCGCACCCGAAGTAGTAAGAAGTCGCTAGTATAGCGTAAACGTAAAGATAGAACCCTTATATATAAGGGTAGGCTATATATTCTAAATAAATCTAGCCTTAGATAAGAAATCTTATACTAGCACTATAACTCTCGTATAGCTAGCTATTATAGCGTAGTAAGAACGTATAATCTAATTAGTAGATACTACTACTAGCCCTTATTAGATTAAGAAGTATATAAGTATATAAAGAGCTATAGTACCTATTAAAGGTTAAAAGCTCTAAGGTATATACTATATAGTAAGCTATCTTCCCTTCCTATCCCTTCTAATATCTTTAAAGAAGTTACACTAGTATAGTAGGCTTAGTCGTTAAGGTCATGGCTACAGTCACAGGTTACGATATATAGTCTATTAAAGGGCTTAGGTAGAAAGGTAGCGTTCAGTTATACACATAAGGTTTCTACGACTACGAGGTTTCCGAGGGTAGTAACCGACTAACGAGTGTCGTCGACGAGCGTATACTGTTCACTAACTACCTCGACTAGGAAGACACCTACACCGCAACAATAGTAATTTAGTGCTAGGGGTGGTGCCTTACTATTGTTATCGAGCAGTGTTACGGTAGCTGTCGAACGAGTAGCTCGTTGTTAGTTATATTAGGTTTATTAGGCTTATTAGGTTTATTAGGTTTCTTTAGTGTTCTATAGCCGTCATTATAGCACTATACGAGGACACTAGGACAGGACCGCCGCTGTCTCTTAGGATTTAAAGTTTTTTATACCTCCGAGGACGATTTCTAGTATATACGGAGCACGACGAGTTTCGTGACGGAGAATTAGTTAGGCATCTAGAAGACTCCGACAGGAGCGGCTATAGCTGCTCGATTTAAACGATGTTCGACACGAGTATTAATTAGGAGTTTCTAACTCGTAAGAGTTATCTATATAGACGGAGAACATAGTAACCCTAGACCCGGAATAGACCTAGGTTTAGAAGTAGCGGAAGTAAATAGAGACGACGACTAATACGGAAGGACTAAGCCTTTATAGATGAAAGGGCTGAAAGTATGCGATATAGCGCACAAGGGCTATCTAGATTTAGCCTAGGTACTACGTAGTAGCATAGAGTTCACTAATAGTTTATTTAAATACTAAGGTTAATCCTACTACTGTTCGAAAACATCTTTATAGCACTAGTTCTTTATTCTAAGAGGATGTCGATATTGCCGGAAGAGTTCGGTACTAGATAAAGATTTTCTAAATTCCGTAAAGCTACGCATTTAGTAGTAAGTAACGAGTCCGAGGACAAAGGAAACGTTATAATGAATGTCGGCCTTAATCCGGAGAGTATCCCTTCTCCTTAGCTAACACCTCCTTCTATAGAGGAGCGTACGACTCCTTCGAACCTACTAAAGGACGAGGAACGGACTCCTCTAATAGCTAAAGGTTTAGCATCGATACAATAGGGAGGGTAGCCTTTTATAGTGCAGATAACACTACTAGCTCCTAGCCCTAGACAATAAGGTGCTCCTTACTTCGATAGCTATAACGTTATAGAGTTTATAGAAGAATAGGAGACCTTTATTCGATCCTATAATCTTTCTAAGGAGGTTACTATTCGAAGGTTACCTTAGTACTATAGCGCTAAGATCCGTAGATAGGTGAAATCCTATCTTAGTTAGGCTTCGAGAGACTAGGTTAGTCTTAAGAAGGAGATAAAGCTTAGTTTCGAGGATAAGGACTCGGATTACCTAATGACGTCTCGTGCTTATCTCGAACAACTAAGGGATACACCGAGGGAGACTTTCTCTAACATACTCTAGTACTATAGGATGTTTAGGAAGACCGCTAACGCTCTTAGTGAAACTCGGCTCGATATCATTATAAGGGGCACGTAGTTCACCGAAGGTCTTCTAGTTAATGTTCGTAGTTACGTTAGAGCAAAGAGTAGTATAGATATAAAGCACCCCGACACCTTTAAGGATTTTCCGAGGATCTACTATTTAGCTAAGGAGAAGATCTCTAAGATGCGACGACTTAAATCCTTCTAGTCGGTTCGTAAGGAGCGCGAGAAGGTTACCTCGGTCATTACTAAGGAAGGCACTACTTAGCCTTATATCCCCGATATTTCCGCTAAGGCTTAAACGAACACTCCTATAGCTACCTCTCCTTCGGATTCGAGTATATAGGCTCTTTATAAGAGAATAGATAAGCTATCGGTCTAAGTCGTATAAGTAATAAACGGCTAGTCTCTTTCTATAGGACTGCCTCGTCTAGCCCTAGTTTCGTATTAACCGTCTAGATTCACACTAGCTACCGGTTCGAATGCTATTCCTCTCGGTCCTCGTAGGTGCTAGTACTATAAAAAGGAAGGTCACTCTCGACCTAATTACCCGGAGCTTCGTAAGCTTATTAATCTTAGTCTCCTTTATTTAGAAGGCAATAGCTTAGTTTAGGGAACTACGGAGAACCTATAGCGTCTAGTTAGTCGTCTAGTAAGACGTAATAAGGGAGCTACTTAGTCACAATAAGAATAGGTTAAGGCTAGACTCCGAGCTACTAGGAAGTTAGCGGTTAATAACCTAGACTATAAGATGCTAACTATCGACGATGATTCTAAGGATGAAGCGTCTAAGTCTATTTAGTGTAAGGATTTCTACCTAGAGGATCTAGTTAGGAGGGATAATAACAATAATAACGACTTCGTTAAGGAAGTTCTAGTTATAGCTACTACTTAGCCGAGTGCTACACCTCGCGATGCTCGAACGGACAAAGGTAAGGGTCCTACTAATAGGGTCACTAAGGTAGGTCCTTCTAAACCGTCCTACGGCGTTACTAAGTCCCTTCGCACTAGTACTTATCGTCCGGTAGCTATTACTAATATTCCGGAAGGTGTAACTATTACTAGGTCTCGTTTAGCCACCGTTAAAGCCGTCGCTAAGACTAAGGAGGAAGACGCCGACATAGAGGATCCGGTTGCTAAGGAGGCTCCTCGACCTATAAAGCGTGTTCCTCGCACTAAACGCTTCGACAAGGTTCTATAATAGGTCACTAATCCGTAGTAAGCTATACAATCCTTATTAAACTCTAATATTATAATAAGGATAGGGTCTCTCCTCGGAATCTTATAACCGTTGTCTAAGATCTTTTATCAAAGGTTCGACAACCCTAATCTTCCTAGTAATAACATTCCCGAGCTCTTCCGCCCTCGTGCCGAGGTGAATCTAGTCTAACAACCGGAGGAATTCGTAAATCTCGATCCTAATACGGATATAGATTAGAAGGGAGCTTCCGCCGATTTAATGACTATCGCTAGTCCGAGGTTAATTGCTAGTCTTAGGTATAATACGACTACGGTTCGTACGCTTCTCGATAGCGGTGCTAAATGCAACCTTATATCGTTAAGGTTAGCTAAGGAACTAGGTTTACCGATCTAGCGAGATGTTAAGATTATTATAGACGGTGTAATAGGTATAGGCTCTTTCTCTAGGGCTTATATTAATGTGCCCGTCAATATTAGAGGTGTCGTGATCTATACGTATTTCTTGTTAACTAGGAAGAGGTCAGAATACGTTATTCTAGGAAGGCCTTTCGAACGTAAGTCTCGTCTTATTTCTTAAAATATAGATAATAGTTCCTAGCATAGGACGATCTAGTCGGCTAACGGTTCGTAAAAGGTTACCTTTTAGGGTGCGAAATCGAGCGGACCGAAGAATAGATCTTTCTACGAGTTAACGAGGTTATCGAGGTCTTTAAACGATTAGGCGGCATCGGTCCCGGCTATAATGTCGCGCGAGGAGAGCCGGGATATCGACTAGGAGTTTCGGTTTCTATTTCTTCTTTATAGGTTGCTTATAGATCGGATCTCCCTATTTCTTATATTAACAATACGTGTACGGATTTAATTCTTTATAAACCACTAGAAAACGACAAAAACAATTCTCTACTTTTATAGGTTACTTAGGATAAAGGGGTTCGTACATTCGAGGAGGGTGTAGGAGAACGGGAGGGTTTCCTTTTTAGGAATAGCGTAAAAATTCCTAGATCTAAGCCGGGCTTAGAACTAGCATTGCCGGAGATTTGCCGAATTCGCCGCATAGCTAATGTTCTATCCTCTAGAGGGGAACGGCTAGCTAACCCACTACGCGGATGTTTTTAGTTTATACCGTCATTAGATAACGATAGTATGCCTCGGATCTCTCGAAAGAATAATATCTAATTAATGCTTACTGCCGTACGGCTTAGAATACGTCGAGCCTCCCGCGGAGTGCCGAGGGTAGGGGTGAATACCTTATATAAAAGGAAGGATAAGAAGGTTCGGCTAGTAGATACTTCGATCTTAGACGGTTCCACACCTAGAGGGGTAAATACGTGGCGAGAATAGTACTTAGCTCGTAAAGCATTACGACCTTTCCGGTTAGCGCTATATAGTTACCTACTTATTGCTAAGTTTTCCGATATTAAGGAGCGATCGCGACTTACACCCGAGAGAGAGCGTAAGCTCATTATTAGTCACGAAGTTACTCTAGCTAAACGGGAGGTATTAATACAAGTACTCCTAAACTAAGAAGCCGTTCTAGCTTAGGACTTCTCTAAGATTAGTACGGTAAAAAGTGACGTTGCGCCGGCGTAGTCTATTAGGACTATAGACTACACGCCGTGGTAAGAACCTAGTTTCCCTATTCCGCGATCCTTAATAGGTATCGTAGTAGACATAGTAAAAGAGAGGATTGCGAACGGGCTCCTTAAGCTAAGTTACGCACCGTATAGGAATCCCTATTTCCTAGTTAAGAAGAAGGATACGAATAAGTATCGGCTAGTTAATGCGGCGATAAGTATTAATCGCGTAACGATTAGAGATGCTAACCTCCCTCCTTCCGTAGATAAATTCTCGGAGTCTTTTACCGGCATATATATCGCCTTACTCGTAGATTACTTTTCCGGATACGACTAAGTCCCCCTTACGGAGGAGAGCCGCAATATTACCTCATTTATGACACCTATTAGACTCGTCCGACAGACAAGACTTCCTTAGGGAGCTACGAATTTAGTTATATAGTTCTATAGGATTAACGACACGATTCTACGGGATCGGATACCTTATAATACATAACCTTTCGTGGACGATAATAGCATTAAGGGACCTCGCACGGATTATAGTAGAGAGGAGTCTTTTCCTAGTGTTAGACGTTTTATGCTCGAACATATATAGACGTTAGACCGTACGCTTACCGACATAGAGAGAGCTAGAGTCACCATTTCTAGTAGAAAGTCCTAGTTTTTATAGTTAGGTCTTAAGGTAGTAGGGTTTATCTATGATTCTAGAGGGCGTTATCTAGACTAGTCTAAGATCGTTAAGATTATAGAGTGGCCGCTATATAAGAACAGTACTAAGGTGCGCGCTTTCCTTAGCATCTATATGTATTACCGTATATAGGTTAAGGATTTTGCTGTCGTCGCTAGGCCGTTATATTAGCTACTTCGGGCTAGTATCGTCTTCGAATGGACCGAGGAGGCATAATCCTCTATAAACGTACTTAAACAAGCACTAACTTCTATACCCGCACTTACGTCGATTAATTATAGTAAACAAGCCGGATCGATTATCTTAGCTATAGACGCTAGTTTAATAGGTTAGGGTGCAATCCTTATATAGGAGAGTTCGGAGACTAAGAAGAAACGTTATATCGTTCGTTTCGAATCTAGTATATAGTCTAAAGCTAAAAAGAAGTATAATGCTAGTAAGAGGGAGTGCCGCGGTGTGCTTAAGGCACTATAGAAGGTCCGTTCGTATCTTTATAGGGTCCTATTTATTATCGAGACTAACGCTAACACCTTAGTGGCACAACTTAATCGATCCGCTACTAATCTTCCTAGTTCGGTTACTACTCGGTGGATTACGTAGATACGCTTATTCGCCTTCGACGTTCGACATGTTCCTAGCAAGAAAAATAGAGCTACTAATGGGCTTTCTCGCCGCCTACGAGGTCCGTTAGACAATGATAATAAGGCATATAATATGGACGTAGACGACTTAATCGATTCCGAGCTGTTTTACGTGTCTATTCGTCCTCTCTAGGTAGATAGGAGTAATAAGCGAACTACTCTAGTTCGCGAGGAATATTTAGTAGAATCGTAAGACATTACTAACTATCTTATAACGTTACGACGACCGCTACATTTAGATACATCCGAATTCATTAAATTTAAAAGGAATGCGTCGATGTTCCTTGTCAATAATAGTTACCTTTTTAGACGTAGTTAGAGGTTAATGCCGTTACGCCGCGTCGTCGATATAGAGGACTATAGAGATAAGATCATTAAAGAGCTTCATAACGGAAGTAGTTATAAGGGTCGTAAGGGTACTTAGAGAAAGATTGCCGACCGGTACTAGTAGAAGACGCTATATGCTAATGTTCGTCACTACGTGGCTACGTACGACGAATGTCAAAGAAGAGCGCTTTTACGAGAAACGGAGGAGCTACATCCGAGCGGCGTCTCTGCCCTTTATACGAAGTAGTACGTCGATGTCGTTTATATGCCTATGTCGGAAGGATGTTAATATCTCATTATTGCTCGAGAGGCCGTTAGTTCATAGCTAGAGGCTAAGGCACTACACAATTCCGATAGTAAGTCCGCTACGAAATTCCTATACGAAGAGGTTATATATAGGTTTAGCGCCATTAAGATACTAGTAGTAGATAGAGGTTCCGAGTTTAAAGGGTTAGTCTACTCTCTCGCCGAGTAGTTTAGCATAGATCACGTCGTTACTTTAGCCTATAATCCATAATCTAATAAGGCTAAACGAGGGCATCCGAACATTATAGATAGCCTTTCGAAGATCACGGGTAAGGACAATAGCTAATAGGTTTAATATCTTACTTACGTCCTATAGGCTAAATAGTTAACCGTTAATAGGATCACCGGTTAAACACTATCGTTACTTATATTTAGGACCGACACTGTCCTTCCGGTAGAATTCGATATTTATAGTTAGCGAACATAGGATTAGTCGCAGGTTCGCACTATAGAAGAGCTTATTGCCGCTCGTGCTCGACAACTTAAACGGAGGGACGAGGATCTTTAGGAGACGTAGGATCGTATATATCGTCTTCGTTAAGAATATAAAGAGGCATAGGATCTACGTCGCCGGATTCAATATAATAAGCTTAAAGTTAACGATATCGTCCTAGTCTACAACACTTATTATAAGAAGATTCGACAAGATAAGCTTAAGAACAGGTGGCGGGGCCCGTATCGCATTGTTAAAGTTCACGATTTAGGTTTATATAAGATTGCCGAGCTAGATAGCGTCGAGGTTCGTAGTATATATACACGTCGGAGATTAAAGAAGTACTTGTCGATAGATAAGGAGTAAGTGCATATAGCAGCACTTCGTCACGCATTAGAATAAGAACCTATCGTCGAGATTATACGTCTAGAGGGCTTTAATCGCGACGAGTACGAGATCATAGAGTAGCTTTAGTGTCTAGGTTAGACACTAGGGGGAGGGGGTAGGGTTAATAAAAGGGGGATTTTCATTGTGTATATAGTCGGTTACAACCATTGTGTACATATTACGTCGCCGCTGTTAAGGGTAGTAGATCTAACGAGGTGTTAGAATAGATAAACGGTAAGGTGAAAGGTTTCCTTTGTTATTTCTGTTCGTAGTACCTAGATTACTTCCTCGAAGCACTTCTACGTTTCCTTAGTTCCGAATTCGATTTCTTTATGTATGTTTACGGAGGTTCTATGTAGTAAACGGTGTAGTGAAAGAATAAAGAGGAAGAAGGTGTAAAGGTGCTATATAAACACATAGTGCCGCCGTATATAGCGAATCACAAGAGGTGTAGCGCTTGCTAGATGTACCTACATATGGATATTACTATAGCAGAGCTAGTGTTGCCGCGCGAAAATTTTCTAATATAACCCCTCGATCTCCTACACCTTATAGAAACCTACCTTTCATTTCCGTAAGACAATATATCTAACGAAGCTCTTAGAAGGTCTCCTTTTCGTAGCAAGACGAGGCTATAGCGTTATTAGACAATAGCTACGCCATTTAATCGCAATCCCCATCGATAACCGCGGGTTTTATAGCCTTATAGCTTTTACGCTATATAGGGAGGTAGAGGTCAGCCTAAGGCTAATCCTACCTTAAGTGCAATAATCCCATCTAGCGACTCTAAGGTGATAAATAGAGGCGGTAGTTAGAACGGAGGAGTCGGAGTCTTTACGTATAAGGACAAGAACTTTACGAATGCCGAGGAGGTCTTAAAGTACGCCTATAAGTGTAACGATGATATCCGTATAGATTTCATCGCGTAGGTCCTCGGTATCGCTATAAAGGCTTAGAACTACGTCGAGACACTCACCTACGACATCATCTATAGTCTCCTCGAGGGTAATATCGTCGCCTTAAGTAAGAAGGATTAGGAGGAGATATTTCCTAAGGCTTATAGTATATACGAGAGGGTTAAGGAGAATAGGAATAAGAGTTTAGAACATTATAGCGCTCTCTAACGTGGCGTTTCGGACTACGAGTAGTCCTACGAGCTCTATAAGGATTAGTACTCTAGTTTAGGGGATCGTTCTCGTTAGTAGTTTAACCGCATCTCTAGGGGGAAGACTTTCCGTTAGACTATTAACATAGTGGTTCGCGCAACTATTAAACGTGTTAGCACCCCGAAGAGCATTATTAGTCACGACGTCCGCCTATAAGACATTACTACTACGGCTAAATTGGTCGAATCCTCGAAGTAGCCGAGCGTTAAGGCACTTAACGTAAAGGAGCTTCGTATAGTCCGTAAAGGACAATTCACTAAGTATTTCGCCTAGAATAAGCTCGGTTTCTTATATAAGGTTCCCGCTCTGTCCTAGATCACCGGTAGCACCCCTACTACCTCGTCTACTACTACGTTCGGAAGTCGTTAAGCTTCGGTTTCTAGTTATCCTAGTGTTTCTAACACTAACGCGGTGCGCATTACTAAAGCCGTAATGTTTGTAGAAGGAAGTTCTCGGGTAAACCTCGGCAGTGCTAGACCTAAGCCGGGCTTAGGAGCGGCTACTCCCGTATAGGTTTTAAGCCGCTTACGTCGTTCTGCACGTCTCCGCCTTAGTCGCTTAGAAGAAGAAGAGGATAAAGAAGAGCTAGTCGAATAAGAGGCTATTCCGTTAGTAGAGACTAGTCGTAAAGGTTCTCCTTCTAAGAAGCGTCGCTTTAACGAATTCGATGATAGTAATAGGTAGTACGAGATACCCGATCGCTCTATTTCTACATTAGTTGCTCCGTAGAACAAGGGTAAGGGCAAGGCCGTTACTTCGTCGACTAAGAAGGAGTGTAACTACACTAGAGTCCCTCCGAGGGTTAAGGCCGAGTTTACCTTAAAGGAGCCGCTCTCTAATTCCGAACTCGCCGTTATTATAAACACTTAGATACGCAAGGATTCAGCTACTAATACGACCGTCTATCACTTATATACTCGTCTTCTAGCTCGTCGTCTACACCTACTTACTAACCTTAAGTACGAAGTTTTAGCTAGGCGTATTCGCTATTAGTATAACGCCTACTATAGGGGCACTCTAGACTTAATACGTATATAGAAAGAGACAGCTAAGTGGCTTATTCCAACTTTCCGTGTCGCTCGCGAGTCTACTAAGCGTAGTGTTTTTAAGTATAAGTCTATAGTTATAGATTGTTACATCTCTAAGGATACGAGGAAGCTTATCCTCGACAGTTTCCGTAAGGGGCTTTACGACGAATAGGTTGCCGACGGCAATATAGTTATTAATATCTTTAAATAGTAGGCCGAAGGGGATTCTCCTCTTATAGATATCTTCTACACCGAGATAGATATATATCTTTACTATTTCGGTCATCCTAAGGGCAAGAACTAGCTAGGGTAGTTACGCAATATATTTCACTCTCTCGGACAGTAGGCTATACGTATAGATCCTAAATACTATCGAGTATATATTGCTAGTCGTCCCGATAAGCTTACTTAGTTAATTTCCTACCCTTACTACGTTAAATACACCGTCCCTAGAGATTACACGTAGTTCCGTTACATTAACGTTAACCCTAGCCGCCTTACTAATAGGTATAGAGGCGATGCCGTCTAAGGTTCTATTAGCCTTAACGATAAGACGCTAAAGAATTACACTATCGTTGTGCCTAAGATGCATCACTATATAAAGGAGTAGGTTTAGGACATAAAGGCTCGTAAGGTTCTTACCGACGCCCTAGTTATTAACATCACCGATAAGCACTTTACGTAGGACGATGTTAAGAAGTATAAGGCCGACTAGGAGTTGACAATTTACAAGGCTAGTAACGTTCGTATTACTATACCTTATGCCTCGCATAGTTCGACCGGTCCTACCGATTCTGTTCGTCGCACTATGCTCCCTTAGTTCTATAGGATTAGTGCCGATTACGAGACTCTAGAGCAGTTCGAGGGTAGTTCGTATAGCGAGCTTACTCTCGCTTACATACAGAAGCGCCCTAGTCCTAGGACTCCTTCTAGTAAGCTAAACATATACGGAAGTGTACACTCTACTTTCCCCGCCGCTATTACTCTATAAATCGATAGTCCTATTAGTAACGCTCTAGTTGGCTGTATTCGTTAGGACGATCCCGCCGTCGTCGAGGAAAGAGACATCCTATTAGGTGACGATCTCTAAGCTACTAAGGATCGTGTTAGGGAGATTCGTACGGAGATCGCCGCAGCTATAGAGAAGGCTTAGGTCAAGGTCTAGCAGTATAAGAAGGCCTACTTTATTAGTGCTCGTTCTTTCTTCCGTTATGCCGAGGAGGGCCTAGTCCCTGCCGCGAAGGATAACCCTAATCCTATTATAGTCGAGGGCGATAAGGAGGATATAGAGATAGGTTCTAATAAGGAAGGGGGGGAAGTAGATTTAGATTCTAAAGAAGAGGATAATAAGGGTAAGATAGATTTATCGGAGGATAAAGAGGAAGGTCTTTCTAGTGATAACTTAGAGACATAGCGTCGTTAGCGTAAGGAGGCGGAGGACGGAGCTGCCGGCCTCGGCGAGGAGCTCGTTATTAGTAAGGGTCGTCGTCGTATAGCTCGTCGTTAAGGACTCTAAGGCGTATAGGTCGTTCGTGTCTAGGTTAGACACTAGGGGGAAGGGGACGGTTATAGTAGGCTTAGTCGTTAAGGTTATAGCTACAGTCACAGGTTACGATATATAGTCCATTAAAGGGCTTAGGTAGAAAGGTAGCGTTTAGTTATACACATGAGGTTTCTACGACTACGAGGTTTCCGAGGGTAGTAACCGACTAACGAGTGTCGTCGACGAGCGTATACTATTCACTAACTACCTCGACTAGGAAGACACCTACACCGCAACACTAGACTTTATTATAAAGCTACCCCCTACTATTTATAATAGAAGCGTATATAATACGATCCTCGTAATCTGCGATAGATTATTAAAGATAGCGCTCTATATTCTAGTAAAAGAAATATAGATAGCTAAAGACTTTATAGATGTGTACTTTAAGTATATTATATATAAATATAGGGCGTAGAAAGGGATAGTATTAGATAGAGGGACGCTATTTATAAGCTATTTCTAGTTAGAGATTTACTACTAGATGCAGGTAAAGCGTAGGTTAAGTACGGCGTTCTATCTGTAAACTGATAGCTAAATAGAGCGCTAGAATTAGACGCTTAAGCATTACCTACGTATCTTTACTATAGAATATACTAAAGACTAGCCTAACCTACTTTATATAGCTAAGTTTATATATAACAATTTAGTGTATATAACTACTAAAGAAACACTATTTTATGCTATTCTTAGGAAACACCTAATCCTTTAAAACCCACCTAAGGATAGGCGGCTAGAGGGGGAGGTACCTATAGTAGTACGACAAGTATAGGATATATATGTATTACGAGTAAAGCTTTAAGAACGACTATAAGCCGTAGTAGAGTATTAAACCCGGTACTATAATAGAAAGCACACTCTAATGAGGTCTACTAAAGGCGACTATAATACTAGGCGAAAAAGGTGCGGTATACGTAATAGGTGTTATTAATAAAGTTAAGGAGTGTAGGCGCGTCGTAGAAAGATATATTAGCCGTGTTTATTGTTATTACTCTACGCAATAAAGGCAATCCTAGCACTAAGGACCTAGGGGGGCAAAAATCCTAAATAAAGCCTAAATAAAGCGTATATTACTTACCTTTCTAGAAGCGATAAAGCTACGATAACCTTACTAATCGTATACGGTTCGCGTAAAAATCACATAAGGGACGTAAGTAGGTGAAGTAGCAACGCTAGACACTCTTTTCCTATAGTAGCTATAAAGGCTAATAGGTTTTTATTAAGGCTAGCTACTAAGGACATTAGCTTAGAGGAGGAGGTAATATTATAGGTATTTTTAGGGATAAGGTGTAGGCTTCTAATTAGGTATAAGGATCTAGGGTCTAGCCGGCTTCGGATGGCCTAAGCGTATAGCCTCTAGTCTAGCTACGTATAGCCTAAGGGATTTTCCCTCCTTAAGTATTATTTATAATACTAATCGAGAGCTATCCTTATACTACTATAAGTAGATTATTATATATACGAACTAGTATTGATATAATCTACCCCTAATACTACCTTAGTCTAATTATAGTCTTTATTAATAATAAGTTAGCTATTAAACTTATAAGAGATTATACTAATTTAAGGAGATCGAAGTATATTAATTTAAGGAATTATTACTATAGAGAGTAGTATAAACTTAGTATAATTAAGCTAGAGTATATTAATATAACTTAGTAATTAGCTAATATACTTATAAAGTCTAAGTCTCCTAATAAAATCCTTAACTAACTAGTAAAAAAGGCTAGTTACTTAGTATAACTTTATACTATATACTTATTTAGATTTTATATATATTATTATTTTAAGTATACTATTTATACTATTACTACTTATTAAGCTATCTTATTTATCTAAAGCTTAAAGTAATAACTATTGTTTTATTATTAAAAAGAGAGAAAGGAAAAGCTATTATAACTCTATTACTAGCTACTTATATCTAAGCTATATCCTCTACTTAATACTATTACTACTATCTTAATTAATTTCTACTACTCCTTAATCTAGTATTTAGTTAGAAGCTATAACGATTTAGGACTCTAATAATAAGGCTATTACTTATATTAATAGTCTAGCGCCTATAGAATAGTATTATCTACTCTAGAATATTAGCCTAATTAGCCTAATTACTAGCCCTATCTAGCTTAAAGGTAGAGACTATTAGAACTACTATAAACCTATTAGTACTAATTAGTAGGCTAGCCTAACTACTACTAAGGATAAGACTAATAGTACTAGAACTACTACTAAGGTCGCTTCTAGGTCTAATAATATTAGTACTAATATATCTAGAACTACTAGGACTAATAAGACTAGAGGCTCTACTATTCCTTAAGAAGTTTATTAGTAGGAAGGTTAAAGGTATAGGGACTAGGATCTAAGCTCTAAAAGTAGATATAGGACGAGTAATACCTATTATTATACTTATAGTACGAGTTTAAGGAGCTTAACTTAGATAAGATAGATAAGGATTAGAGCTAGAGTAATAATTATACCTATTAGTATAATTAGTAAAGATATAGTTAGTATAAGTACTATCCTAGAAGCCTAGATAACTAAAGTACTAAGAGAACTTTCCTAATAGCCTAGACCCCCTATACTTATTATATAGAGTAGGATTAATAACCCTCCTATTACTTATTACTATCTAATAAGTAGAAAGATAGTTAACGTTACTTATAGATATCTTTATATCTATTACTTAACCTTAACGAAGAAGAAGGCGATAAGTAATAGTACGCCTATTTTAGATAGTCCTAACGAGCTAGTTAAGACCCCTATTAAATAGAGCCCTAAGGCGGTGTATTTAACTATTTTAATAGAGGAACTCTAGGATATTTATAATAGAAGTAATATAAAGGGTATTAATATATATAATCTAGTTCGAATAGCCTATTAAGTCTCTAATAAGCTAGTTAATTAAACTAGTAAGCTAAGGACTAGTTAGTATAGGATTAGAAGGGACCTAGACTATTCTAGCTACTATAAGAGGTAGAACCTAGATAGGAAGCTACTATATAGCTACTAGCTAAGCTACTAATATCTTTAGTAATAGTAGCTACTATAAGTATAATAAAGGAAAGAGAAATTATAAAGGAAATAGGAGGCTACTTATATCTCTCTTATAGAGATTTATAAGCTAGTACTTTTATATAAATAGTAGCTACCTAGCTATTATTAATAGTTACTATTGTTACTAGCAATTATAAGCTAAGCTAATAGTAAACCTTTACTAATAATTAGCTAGTACTAATAATTATAAGTAATTATAATAAGATAAAGTAATAACCTAATTACTTTACTTATATATAATAGGGTAGTTCTTTAGCTTTAGTAATCTATACTAGAGGGGGAGTATTGTAATAGAAGGCTAGTATAGCTTCTCTAGTACTAAAGAACTAGTACTAATAAGTTAGCGTACGTATAGTAGATAATCGGTTATTATAACTCTCTAAATGAATTACACGTCTCTCGATCCGATTTGCTAGTTACAACAAAGCCAAGCTCATGATCTCAACCTCATACTCCATTACTTGCTCTTCCGGGAAGAAATAGCTTGATTATGGCGCTGACTTCGGTAATTTTATCCATGTCGACTCTCCATCATCGCTCAACACTAACACATCGCAGTGGAAAGCGTTCCGCTTCTTCGATGTCACGGCGGTCCCAATTCCGAACGATGAACCAAGCTTGGAGGTAGATGACACTGCAGCTAGAGCATGTTTGGAGCTAAGTGACTGTAGCAAGGTACCACAAGCTGCATAACGGCCGGGCACAATAACATCTACGTGGGCAGTCCCGATGGCACAATCCGTCTTCTCAATCAATCCTTCAAGAGCGTCCAGTCCTTCAAGGCGCACGACTCTGGCAGCATCACCCATGTTAGCCCCGTACCGAACTCTTCCTACCTCGTTACGCTTGCAGAAGATCTTCCAAATGAGCCGGAGTTGAAAGTATGGGCACTAGACAAGACGGAGAAGAAGACTGGCACGCCCAAATGTCTTTGCACAGTGTCAATCCAGAATGGCCGAAGACCTTTCCCAGTATCTGCGTTCGCCGTGCTTCCAGATCTGACGCAGGTCGCGGTCGGATTTGGGAACGGATCAGTGACCATAGTGCGCGGCGACTTCATTCACGACCGAGGCACGAAGCAGAGAACTGTTCATGATGGGGACGAGCCGATCACTGGGCTGGAGTTCCGGGAAGGCAATACCACTGTCCTCTTCATCGCGACCATCGGCAGGATCCTCACGCTCATCATCTCTGGAAAAGGTCAGGGCCAGCCTGTCAGGACTTTGGATGAGCACGGTTGCGCCGTGGGGTGTATGACAAAGAGCATGGAGACTAAGGACATTATCATTGCGCGGGACGATGCGATATACTTGTACAATATGCGCGGTAAAGGCGCATCATTCGCCTACGAAGGCGGCAAGAAGCTGGTCAGCCACGTCAAAGACTATGTCATGTTTGTCTCGCCGCCTCAGAACAACAACAAGTCTGCACCAATTCGATCTTTCGGCACTGTGAAAGCAGACGATCTGTACAGCACGACAAATTTCACAGTACTTGACCCCGACCTCAAAATCATCGCTCATTCCGAAGCCCTATCTTCACCAGTGTCTCAAATTCTCAATGCATGGGGACTTGTTTTCCTGATCACTCAAGAGGGAAAGGTCTTGAGATATCAAGAGAAGTCATTCTCACAGAAACTGGAGCTCTTGTATCAGCGAGATTACTACGTACTTGCCATCAATCTTGCGCAGAAGGGGAGCATCGATCCTGTTCAGCAGAACATCATTTTCCGGAAATATGGTGATTATCTCTATCAAAAGGGCGACTTTGACACGGCAATGCAGCAGTACTTGCGAGCCATAGACAACACTGAGCCCTCTCAGATCATACGCAAGTTCTTGGATAATCAACGAATACGAAATCTCATAGAGTATCTCGAAGAGCTTCACGAACATGAAAAGGCGTCGGCAGACCACACTACTCTGCTGCTGAACTGCTATGCTAAGCTCAAGGACGTTGAAAAGCTCGAGGCTTTTATCAAGCAACCAGGCGAGCTTAAATTCGACCTCGACACAGCGATCGCCATGTGTAGACAGGGTGGTTACTCGGATCAAGCAGCATTCCTGGCTCGTAAGCACAACGAACACGGCCTGGTAATTGATATCTTGATAGAAGATTTGAAGAGGTATGCAGAGGCGATGGCATATATTCTCCGTCTGGAACCTGAGCTTGCCTATGAGAATGGCATCAAATATGCAACCGTACTGCTCGAGCACACATCCTCGGAGGAAACGCAGTTTCTCATCGATTACTTCACCGGTGTGTACCGACCCAAGAAAGATGCCATCGTCGAGCAGGAAACGCCAGTGGCACAGCCGGGCTACGCTAGCCGAGCGACGACTGCAGTTCAAAACCTTGCTTCCCTGATTCCCTTGCCTTATATGAATACAGATACAATGCGCTCTTCGACAAACGAAGAAGGAGAGAAGACTATCATCAGCCAACAGGTCATCGAGACTACCGTGGAAGGAGAATTTATAGAGTACAAAGTGCCGAAACCCCGCAACGCCTTCGCGTGCTTTGTGGATCACGCCGACCAATTCATCCAGTTCTTGGAAGCTTGCGTTGCAAGCGAAGGTGTCTCAGAACAGGACAAAGCAGACCTGTACGACACCTTGTTTGAGATGTATCTGGCCATCGGAAAACAGGCGAGTGGCGGAGACGGCGGCACATGGATCAGTAAAGCGAAAGCACTGATCGAGCAAAAAGACATTCCTACTAACCCATCGAATGTTTTGCTTCTCTCGAACTTGGCCAATTTCAAGGATGGCTCTGTGCTAGTCAGGGAGCAGCAGGGACTCTACTTCGACATCTTCCGGTCATACACCTCAGCTCACGACACCGCTGGGGCTGTCCGGGCTCTTCGCAAATATGGACCGGAAGAACCTCAACTCTATCCTGCCGCACTGGCATACTTCACTTCATCTGAAGATATTCTCAAAGAAGCCCGCTCCGAGATTGAGTCCATTTTGACGAAGATTGACAGTGATGGATTGATGGCGCCGCTACAGGTCATCCAAGCACTCAGCCAAAGCAATGTCGCTGATATGGGCTTAATCAAGGCGTATCTGTCAAAGACAGTGGAGAAGGAAAGAGCGGAGATCGCATCGAACAAGCGGTTGGTTACATCGTACAGAGCAGATACAACCACAAAGCGACAAGAGCTGGAAGACCTCAATACGAAGCCCACGTCTTTCTCAGCCACCCGCTGTTCGTCATGCAGCACACCATTGGATCTACCGGTCGTGCACTTTCTCTGCAAGCATAGCTTCCACCAGCGTTGTCTCAGCGTTGCGCCTGGTATCAGCGACCAAGACGACGAGATTGAGTGTCCAATCTGTGCACCGCAGAATGCGACGCTCAAGGCGATCCGGAATGCGCAGAAGGAGAGTGCCGGTCGTCATGAGTTGTTCCTTGATGCACTGGGCAGGAGCAGAGACAAGTTTGGTACTGTTAGTGAGTGGTACGGACGAGGTGTCATGGACGCCGGGAATGCTGTTGAGTCGTGACCTTGATGAGTCTCTAGCCCAAAAGGTATGTTATCAGAGGCGCATCTGGCTTTCTCCACAACCTTTCTCCTACCCAAGCCAAGCAGGGTATCTGGAGATACTCGAGTCGGACATATGCATCAGCCAATATTCAGTAGATCACCAGATCCTCGGACGCAAATCTGTCTGCCACCGTTTGCGTATGTCCAACGCATACACGACGGGTGTGGATGGCAGCCAAGGCTCATGGGGTCAAGGCATGAGCTCGGCATCGCAAGGTACCATCGGCCTCGGCAGCCATGAACGTGAGACGATCGGCACTGCAGACATTGACGACGGTCTTGGGCCAAGCGAACAGATAGGGAAGATCACAATCGAACCGATACCAAATTCAAAGTGTACGTCTCCTGTCACAAGAGTATCGTGCAGAGTAGAGATCGCTAAGAGCAGAGAGTCCGTCAACGCCTTTCATGCTATCCTCTTCCATCCCGTCCCTTCGCGCTCCCTGTCTCCATCGATATCTGTCATGACTACTGATCCCTCTTCTCCTGTCCCTCACTGGTCCGCTCAATGACATGCCCCAGAACCTCCTTCTCTTTCAGAGCGTGGGCTCTCCACCCCAACACCCCAACTAACCCCGCCGCCACGCTCCAGGCGACCCCAGACTCTACACCCCCCGTACCAGCCTGCCACAGCGACACCGGCACCAGTGCCATCTCCGCTACAGCATTAGACAGATACGCCGCCCTCCTGATCGCGACACCGGATGCGGTCTCAGGATATCCCAGCGCGAGGGGGACGGAGAAACCAAGCGCGCAGACGCCGAACCATTGCAATGCATGCAGGTCTGCGGATGTGGGTGGGATGGAGGAGAGCGTGGTAGCGAGGGTCGATGGGGAGAGGATGAGGAGAGAGCCGACGAGGAGGTTGGCTGCGCTTTCGAAAGCGAGGAGGGGGCGGAGGGAGGGGAGGCCCGGGTGGAAGGTCGTCATGGTTTTCGTGGTTTTTGACTTTTTTTGGGATGAAGAGGGATGCTGTTATGAGCGAGCTGCTGTCAAGGAGCAAACCTGTTGTCGACAAGCAAGGTCTGAGAAGGTGATGGAGGTGGGAGAAATACGGTAGGAGGGCTTGCGGACTACGAAGGGGGGTTTGGTGCAAGTCAAGGGATGCAGGATACTTGAACTTGAGATGCAAGACACGTAATTGACGGACGGCAAATAAACACTCACGGCATTTGGTATGCAGTAGAAGAATTATCAGGCATGACACTGGAGATGTGACTGTGCTGACCTTTGGCTGCCTGGTGGCGTAAGTGGAAGTGGGAAAGCATCCATGTGATTGGCATCTGAATCCGGTTCCTAGCCTCGCAGATCTCGGTTTGTCTCGAAACTACGCGTAAAAGCGGGTCTCGCGGAGTGGTTCATTAGGAATGGTCCTGTCCTCTATAATCTATCGTGTCCCATCGTTCATCAGTATGCATACCTGAAATACAGGTTTTCCTTGTCCGTCAAGTCCTCGAAGGCGACCCGTTCCGCCTCCTTCTCATTCAAGTCCAGCTTGTCGCGGCGATTGTTCTCGTACCGCAGCATGGCATAGAGTACAGCGGACAGCACTATCAACAGGACATAACATACTATGATGCCAGTCCATAATCGAGGATAATGTTGCCGTACTGTCTCAGTCCTCACGAGCAAAGGGCCAACGATATTGCCGACGCAGTAGAAGACGAATATGGCCGATGACATGAAGCTCTTCTTGCTTGCACCGGCCACGTTCGCCATGCCCATACTGACGATCAAGCTAGTCACAGGGGCGAAGAAGCCGATGATGGTGTATCCTGCGATTGGCGCACTGGCATGATAATACCACTCGCTCTTCCAGATCATTGCGCAACCAGCAATGACAGGTAAGCAATTCGCGGCCAGCAGTATGAGTCGCACGTTCTTCACGATCAATGTTAGATATCCGACGAGGATGATCATGATGAAGCAAACAGCTCCCAGTGGCATCTGCCAAAGTAAGGAATCGAAGCTTGACCATCCGAACGTGGACACGATCAGAGGTCCACTGGACAAAGGTCAGAGCAAATTCTTGGCCAAGGGTGCGAAATCCTTACAATCCACTAACAGCTCCGTTCACGACGTAGGCAGCACCCATCATGATAGCAATGATCCAGACCTTCACGTCGAGAATAGCCTCTCTGATCTGATGCCATTTGATCTTCTGGCATCTTACGCCCATCTGGCTCATGCGCAGTCGCTCAATTGCTACTCGCTTCTCCTCCTCGTTGAGCCAGAAAGCCTCAGCTGGAGTATTTGGGAAGAACAGAAAAGCCACACCGTACAGTACGGTCAAGCTTCCAGCCATCAAGTACAGATACTGCCATCCTCTGAGATCTCCAGATTTGATGTGAGCGAAGGCATAGTTGAACAAGGCTCCGATGATGGTCCATGCTCCAGTGGCAGAGTACCACAAGCATTGCCGCCAGGTTTGCTCGGCTTGAGTGTAGTACCCGCTGATGATGACCATGAACGCCGTAGGTAAGATGCTTTCCGAGAATCCGAGGAAGAATCTTTGAGCATAGAGACCTTTGAAGTCTGTGACAGCAGCTGTACACAAGGCGGTGATACCCCAGAGTATGACGAATGTGCCAATCGTGCGTCCAAGATTGAAGCGCTGGAAGAGGTACGTGAGCGGTAAGAGACCCGCAAGCATGCCGAAGTAGAAAAGCGAAGTTGCCCATGAAAGACGAGCTGTCGATGCCGTCGGAGGGTTCGTTCTTGGATTCGTGATCACTCGAAGCTGGAGGTCAGTCGTCATGCCGAAGACTGCGGCGCCTCCCAAAATGGCTTTGTCGTAGTAGACTAGACCATAGCCTAACCACATGAAGGGTATCAGAAGCAGGTCTGTTTTGAGGACAAGCCGCTTCTCGACGGCTGGATCCCATGGCTTTGCCTCAGCGCCCACAAGGGCGGCCGCAGCATCTTTGTCATCTTGATGTATCAGAATGACTGAGAGGGTCCCAGAAATGCCGACCACTTTCGGCAGAGATGGACATACCTAGCTTGCCCATAATATCGACCAAGTTGCACTGCCGCACTGTCCACGTAGCTTGCCGCAGATGCTGCAGACAATCTCGACGTTACTCTCGCCTACCTGAAGGACTTACAATGAGTGCAAGGTTCTATAGAAAAAATCGACCCGAGAATGGAGGGGTTGAGAACTGCCTAAAGCGGTTAAAGTGCGACCCGACATCCGCGGTCGAGGCGCCGACATCCTGGTCGAGATGGAACGTGATGCAGGAGACCACCGGTTTGTTGGTTACGGAGTTGGTGTGTTATCACGCCAGTGTAGACATGCATATGGTGGAGGAAGACGTGGCGCGAGGTGGTAGAACAAGAAGAAGAGGAGGTCGAAATGATAACCGTCATTAGAAAAAGGAATGGAAGCCCTGTCCGCACCTGCCAGAAAAGCCCGGGAATCAGCCAATGACGCAACGTGGATGATCTGTTTTGATGCTGCCTGCAAGGAAAAGTTGATTCGGCTTGTGACCTCAACTTCATGCTCGAGACTCGGATCATCTCTGATCCTGCGAAAGAGCTTCTGCTGGCTCCTCAGGTTCTTCGATAGAATGGAAAGACTACGAGGCTGACTACACAAGCTCGACCCCGCGATCCAATATCTCTCTCTTAGATGTGATGATCGCCGAACTTGATCACCATGTTCGCTCCGGAGCTCCCACCTCCCATCAAAGCGAGGTTCTTCTACACTTCGCCCTTGGCCATAGATGATCCATTGTCACCAGTCCCTCCTCCAGCATCGTCTTCATCATCCTCCAAGCTTCCACCCCGACCATTCTCCGAGTACGACAACACCCGATTGGACGAGGCATGGCATGAGCTACGTGGAAACATCTTGAAATACCAGGAAGAGCATGGAGAGAAGCGCAAGTCGCGGTCCAGTCCCTCCGTACCACTACCGACTGGAAGAACTGACAAGGGAAAGAATACATCTGGCTTGAGAGCTGGATCATTGGCGGAGCAATCTGAGGGTGCCTCGTGGGGCTCACAGTCGAGCGCAAGGCGGCCTTCAAGGGATCCATTTAGGACGCCTGCGAAAGGGGAAAAGTCAAAGAGGAATAGTCTGCTATCAAGCGGCAGCGGTGGGCAAGATGAGGATGAAGAAAAGTCACGGCTTGGATTTGCCGGCATCGACAGCCTTCTGAATGCGGAGACCGAGCTTCCCACTACAACGGGAACCCCTTTCATCAGAGCGCCAGTGCGAAGGGAGCCGCAGAGCATATCTAGAGCACGGGCGGAGTCGTCCTCGAGACCAAGGCCTCAAGCTCTTGACAGCTATGTGTGGGACGACGGGCATGGAGCGGAGCAGACTACACAGGCTGAGAAAGAGGCAATCAAGCCACCGAAAGGACCATCCACCAAGGTGCCGACGGGAGTGTCGAGGCTCCATCAAGTTGCCATGCCAGATTTAAACCTCGAACCGATCTACTGGGCTCCTGTGAACGACGTTGCTCCTGTGGTCAGGGGAACATGGTTTTACAAAGAGACCATGATGCCGGTTGAGGTGCCTGTAGCAAACATGCTAGAGCTAGGCTATCTCGAGATGCAGGCCTGGACTCAGACTTGGCAGGATGAGCTCACCAGCGCTGTCGAAGTCGGAGCTGTTGGTGAGGAAAGGATATTCCGTAAGCTGTGGCCAGAAGTACCAAAGAAAACGGTAGACAGCCGGCCCAGCACGGCAAGAGGGGAGACATCCAACATGGTTCAACAGTCGGTTCAACACCGCCCGAGGACATTCTATAGATGGCTGACCAATACTAGTCTAGACCTAGAACCAGACACGCCCGAGAAGCAACGTGAGCGGGCCGCAGAGCAGGCTTGCGATATTATCGATGTTACCTCTGGACCCGCCGGCACAGATAATCGAGCATCTGGAACAGTGACCTTTGGCAGGTATGGACCGCTCAGGAATTACGCCGCTGCTGGAGTGATATATGCCGACTCGACCAACGCACACATCCTCAAGCCCAATTTACAGCCTTCGTCATACTACGGTCGCCGGCCGCTCGCCAATTACATTCGCAAGGGCCGCAAGCTCGGCATACCGGTCGTGAGAGGTTTCGATCAAGCAGCATGGGACAAGCTTCATCCAGAACCGAAAAGCGCAAAGTCAAAGAAGGCGTATGCGGGCGCATCCACAAACCAAGCAGGGCTGTCGACAGAGGCAAGACAACATAAGGACTCTGAGCTGGCACCAGCGATTGCACCCAAGGTCACAGATCTGGTTCTGGTAATTCACGGTATTGGCCAGAAGCTGTCAGAGAGAATGGAATCATTCCACTTCACGCATGCCATGGATGGCTTTCGACGGGAGGTCAATGTCGAGCTTGGCACTGATGTCGTTCGATCTCGACTACGCAAAGACGCTGGTGGCATTATGGTTCTGCCAGTGAACTGGCGACACATTCTATCGTTCGAGGAAGGCGGTTATCGGAATGACACTGACGACCCGGCCGAGAACCAATACAGTCTGAAAGACATCACACCTGAAACTTTGCCATCTGTGCGGAACATAGTGTCAGATGTCATGCTTGACATTCCATACTACCTCTCTCACCATCAGCCAAAGATGATCGCTGCGGTCACCCGGGAAGCCAACCGCATCTACCAGCTCTGGTGCACCAACAACCCCGGCTTCAGCACCTCAGGTCGCGTGCACATCCTCGCTCACTCCCTTGGGTCCGTCATGGCTCTCGACATTCTCTCTAAACAACCTACAGTCCTTCCCCGGCATCTCACTGACCCCATCACCGTGTCCTCCTCCGACCTGCAATCCCTTGGCCACTTCCTCTTCCCCACCTCGAACGTTTTCTTCGCCGGCTCCCCTGCCGGCTTCTTCCTCCTCCTCAAACGCGCCGCCCTCCGTCCCCGCATCGACCACCGCAAACCCGGCGCCGACCCCGACGCCAATTCCCCCTCTGTCTGCGGCACAGCAGGCGACTACGGCTGTCTCCCCGTCGACAACATCTACAACATCATCAACCCGTACGATCCTGTGAGCTACCGCCTCAACGCCACGGTCGACACCGACTACGCTCGCTCACTCAAATCGGCGTGGCTGCCGTCCGCAACACCAGGGTGGTTCGCATCTGAGGACTCGGCGTTGGGCGGATGGTTCGGGGCATCCCGCCCCTCGCAGACGCGGACCGTATCCAATGCCATCCCCAAGACCGCGTCGGGGGACGCAGAACTCAACGAGTCCTCCGCCCTGCTGCCGCGTCTGCCATCGAATGTCGAGCTGGAAACGCATAATTTCACGCGCGAAGAGCTCGCGGAGAAACGCATGTTTGCGCTCAACGATAACGGGCAGATCGATTTCATGGTGCGCTACGGTGGCGGGCCACTGGAGATACAGTATTTGACTATGCTGGGGGCGCATAGTAGTTATTGGTTGTTGAAAGATTTCGTGAGGGCTGTGGTGGTGGAGTGCGGGAGGGAAGCGGGGAGGGATGGGACGGGGAGGGGGATGAGGGCTAGGAAGATTAGGGCGGGGAGGTAGATTGGGGTCTGACAGTGAGGTCGCCATCTACTGATAGGCGAAGTCGTCGGTGAAGCTTGTGTGAATGTTGTGGTAGGGTTATGGTCGTTGTTGGCCATGAGATTAAATGTTTGATACCCAATAGCTTCCGGTTGTTGAATGCATAGCGGCGTACTCGAGACTGGCAAGGCCCATGGAAGTGATAAACTGCGCATCACAACCGTGGTGAGCCTGTTTTCGGTGCGCTGGACGTGCTGTTCAGAACATAGCCTGTCGCAGCTGGGTTGACCACTTCTGGTCTGAAGGGCGGTGTAGGGAAGGGAAGCCGCTGTAGCTGAGAGGTGAAGAAGACCGGGTGGCGTAGTGCTGGATTGAACTGCAAGCCAGGCACTGAACACGCATGTGGCGGTTCCATGGTAGTTTGTCCAGGTGGTCCTGTCGTGGATTTAGAGCTTGGAGATGTTCCGGGGTGCTGGGTTGAGGCGGGCCGAGGTGGTAGATAGGCCAGAGGTGGTGTTTGCTTCACTGCTGCGCTACTCCCGGGCCTATCTCCAGTCGGTCTGTTGGGTTGCAGTGCGGGAAACATGCTTGTCGGGATATCAAAGGTGTGAAGTCAGGGAGTGAAGCGCGCAAAGAGATGCGGGGATCGTCATGGAGCGGGGAAAGACTGCATCTGATGATGAAGGGAAAATTCAATTCTTACGAGAGGCAGCCGTCGTGCAAGGATGACTTGTGAATTACATAGAGTAGGACCTGGTTCCAAAACCCGTCTCCACGCGGCATCATGCGGCGTATACCCGATGGCACCACCGTCGCCGTGTCTCTCAACAGTCTTCGCTTCAGTCCCATCATCTTTGCAAGCTACAATGCTATTCGGTGGTCGTATCAAGCTGATCGATTGCCGGATCGCTCCGCGTGAGCTCGGGTAAAACGAATCGTCTGTTGGTAGTAGGTATCAGATCGCGGCAGCCTTCCTGTCAGCAGCCCTCCTTCAGCAGGGTCAGTGGCTGCTGACATGCACAGCGCATGCATATCAGTCAAGCAACAGAAGTTTTTTTCCATGCACTTCCGATTCTTTGCTGCACGTTTGAGCCATGGAGAATTCACCAGCCCAGGCACCAAGTGGACTCACATTCATTGAGCTCCCGCATAAACCTGGTTGCAGCATCGCGACACGCGCAGTCCAGTCTGGAAGCCAGAACCATGTAGTAGCCGCAAGCTCAGTCACCTCGGACGATACCCTTGTCATTTGCATCAATGGTCTAATGACAACGCTGACTTCCTGGACGTCTGTCCTTGATATCGTCTCCAGCGTGGACACTCCGTCAGACGCAAACAAGACCTTCTATATCAGCTACGACCGACTTGGACAAGGCCTCACCACCGCTCGCGATCCACTCGATCTCAATGCTGCTGATCCATCGCATGGACATGGTATTGACTCCTCTGTCCAGGATCTGCACGAGCTAGTGAAGCACTTCTCTGGCGGTTCAACCACACAGGGCCCGAGGATCCTACTAGTTGCCAACTCTATCGGTGTAGCCATCAGTCGAATATACGTTCAGACCTATCCCGGCACGGTAGCGGGCCAGATACATCTCGACTCGATTATTCGCGATGCCGACCTACTACCTTACTTCGCGGATCCCGATGCTGAGAATTTCGACGAGTCTACTCTGGCGGAAGGTATCACTGCAGATGAATTGAGACAGACGAGACTCCTGATGCAAAAGGTCTTTGGGCTTCAGAACGGTACCAAAGAAGGACTGACCAGGACTACCATCAAGAAGTTGCTGCCACATGGAGATCGACCAAGGCTGGTGGGATGGCAATCGACTACCAACGCAGATCCGGTCGAGGAAGAGCAGGGACCGTACTTGACGGTATTTGGCCATGACCCCAAGACGTACGCGAAGCAAGCTGTCGCTAACTGGCCGATAACCACCGCTGCATCACAATTGGCTTATCTGCAGCCAGCGTGGGAGCAGTGGAACAAACAGCTTTGCGGGACTAGCGGACCTGAGAAGCGAGTGAAGGGTCCGATCATCGTGGAAGGGGCAGGGCATTTTATACAGATTGATCGACCTGATGTTGTGGCTGCCGAGATATTGGAGATGGTGGAGAAGATCAGAAGATTGCAGTCGGTAGTAGTTGCAGTCGATTGATGTACAGGGGTCGTAAGAGCAGATACTCCTGATGGGATATTTGAAAATTATATTTCGTGCATGACTGGAGACTCCGCAGACCATGAAGAATTTTTATATTTCTTCCAATTGGCTCGTACACCCAAGTCTACGCCCCTTGGGAGAAGAACTTGATGGCGGCAATGCGGCGACAAATGTGAATGGAGCAGCGTCGTACCTCGTCGTAGACAACAAACCTTTGACGTTTCACAACATCAATTGTATGGGTTGAGTTGTGTTTCAAAAAGATCATGGTAATAAAGGGATGGATACTGATGAAGATGATGATCTTCAGCTGGTCAAAGCATCTGCACAACTCCTTGCAGATATCGAGATCGCTCTTGCACGGTTATTGTGGAAGAAGCGCGGGTCAGGACAACAAGATCATCGATATGTGAAGCGGGCAGACCTCGATCGTGTAATATCTCTAGTATGACGACGACTGCTTGACATTCTGTGCGAGGCTGACACCGCCAGATCGAACCGTTCCAAGGCGAGCCTCAGTTGCTGGATGCGAAGCTGAAGATGTTTCTCCCGCCACTCATCGATGTATTCCTGCGGCATCTAATTGCCAATCGTGAACTTCCGGTGCGGGAAAAATGCACTCACCTGCACCTGGCTGCAGCAAGGATCTTGTACATCTTCTGCAAAGTCCGTGGAGAAAAAGTCATCACTGGATTCCTGAACAATGAGCCACAATATCTCGATGTCATCCTCAGCGCACTGGAGGCATGCTCACAAGGATCCGGCCAAGATGGCTCGTCCTGGCATCTATCGTATATCCTTCTGTTGTGGTTACGACATCTACTCCTGGCTCCTTTCGACTTGACCACGGTCTCCAAACAAAGCCAAGCCGGCAGCAAGCGGCCTGAAAGCATACCCATGCCGTCAAACTGCCCAGAAGTTGTCGTAAGGGTTGTGTCACAAGCAGAAACCTACCTGCAGACTCACACTCGAGAGCAAGATGCTGCAGCAAGAATGTTGGTCCGATTGATCGCAAGACCCGATGTGCAGAGGACGGGTCTCCATGCTATCTGTGTGCAATATGCCTGTCAGACATTATCATCTGAAATACCAGATGAGTCCGATGCTTCTGCACTCGGATTGCTAAAGTTCCTGGTTGGTATTGCTGGGACCCTGGAGTGGCAGGAGCACTCCCAAGCACTACTTGTTATCATGCAGATGAGCATAAATATACATGAGAAATTGTTCGATGGGGATAGCACACAGTCGGGAGTCCTTCGAAAATTGTTCGTCAAGCTCGTCCGAAACACTGCTATCACAAGACTGAAAGCACCAAAATCCGAGCTTGAGGATTCAGACGAGATTGTGGAAGAAGTGGCCAACTATCTAATGGTGGCCCTGTCTGATCGAGATACACAAGTCAGATCGGCAGCTGCCAAAGCCATCGGTCGACTCGTGTCGCAGCTAGAGGCCGCCTTCGCCGAGCAGCTCATGGATGCTATACTCGAAGATTATGGTCTACCAAGTGATATCACAGGGGTGGACTACTCCACCGCGGATGTCTGCAAATGGCATGGCTTGACGCTCGCCCTAGCCTATCTGCTGTTCCAGCGCTCGTTCAAGCCAGAGAATCTGCAGACTGCTATTGGCATTCTTGTCCAAGCTCTGAACTTTGAGAAGAGAAGTGGAAGTGGCAATACCGAAGGCATCAATGTCCGAGACGCTGCTTGCTTTGCCATCTGGTCCATGTCTCGCCGATATACTACCAAGGAGTTGGAAGCCACGAGCATACAGGACCTGCAGTACAATCAAACCGGCGCTGACGACAAAAGTCTCGGCACCATTCAGTTCCTTGCCATACAGCTCATATGCTCAAGCTGCCTTGACCCTAGCGGCAACGTCAGGCGTGGCTGTTCTGCAGCACTACAGGAAATGATTGGCAGGCATCCCGACAAAGTGCCGCACGGTATTTCACTCATCCAGATCATCGATTACCAGGCTGTGGGATTACGACGAAGGGGTTTGACAGATCTTGTGCTGAAAACTGCGGAGCTGCATGATGCGTATTGGTCTGCCCTGCTCGACGAGCTCCAGGGCTGGCGCGGAATCGGCTCATTAGATGTTCAGTCCCGTGAACGGTCTGCCGAGTCGATTGGCCGTCTTTCCGCCATGAAACCGGCTCAAGGAGCAGAGGTCGTCGAGAGATTGTGGAAGCTGGCAACTCCAGGGCAACTTATCAAGTCTACAAACGCAGACGCTACTCGGAGGCTGCAACACGGCGCTCTCTTGGCACTAGGAAGCATAGCTACTGTTCTCATGTCACTGGAGGCCGCTGTACAAAGTACGACGAAAGGATATGGCTCTGATGGCAAGGACGTCGGACCTGTCGACAAGGATTATCTCATCAGTAAACTCATGTCAAGATGGCACGACCTCTTTGAAGGCGAAGCTTTTCACCCGCTCTCACGTAGCCAGCGCATGGACACTCGAGGAATCAGAGCCGATGTACCAAGCGCCATTGCCACATTCTTGACACAGATGACGCACCTTGGTCTTGCAGCAAATGCCAATTCTGACGGTCCTGACAAGTATACGGCGCCAGCTTCTGACGCTATGAGGAGCACTATCGATGGCCTACTGCTCCACAGCGAAAGGTCGCTTACAGCTGTGATTCCTGGTCTTGTTCAAGCCACACTGCAGTCGCAAAATGAGGCGAATATCTTGGATCTGGGCAACGCAACACATACGTTGAACGATGCTGCATCACGACCGACTGTGACCTGTGCGGCGGCAGCATTCGCCATCAGCACTGCAGTATCTTGTGACGGATCGCAATCGACATCCGGGGTTGACTGGCAGGATCTGCTGGCTTCGATTGTACAGCTAGTCTCGAACCCGGTGATAGAATGGCGGGTCATTGGTCTTCGAGCTCTTGTCGTAACTATTGAGATGCTGAGTAAAACATCTTCGAGCATAGGTGGCCAACATCTTGGAGTACAAGGTTCGTCTCTAGGACCGCAGGAAGCACCGGAGGAAAGTCCCAAGACCTTGACTTTCAAAACATTCGTCAATGCAATTTCTGCCACTCTCGACGCCGGTCTCAATGACTACACAATCAATGAACGGGGCGATGTCGGGTCTCTCGCCCGTATACAAGCCCTGCATTGCGTCAAACATATCTGGACCTGTGACATGATCGATAGAGGGAAAGCCGAAGATCAACTGCTCGCGGCTAGCGTACTAAGATTGTCTCTTGAAAAGCTTGACCGCGTTCGTCTACTAGCAGCACAAACATGGCAGAAACGAGTAGACGCGAGCACCACAGTCGAAATGTCGCTCCCTGACGTTTCTTCAGAAACCTACTATGACTCGTCATTAGTACCTCTTCTGGACTCCTCAACTCCAGCTTGGACAATTTCTGCACTCATTCGCGGTCTAGCATCAGCCAACGCCGGTGCAGAGCCCCTTGTCCAGGCTTGTCGTGCCGCATTCATAAGCATAGTCCAGTCGCCATCCGCCACTGCTCAGACAGCCACGTCCATCCTCACCGCACTGTCGGACTCATTGTCCTGGCACCTGACAAACTCTACCAATCCCGAAGCTCTGCTGTCACTCCTCGCTTTCGCACTAGACTCTACGCCACTCATCGCCTTTGCAAAATCTAACTTCAGCTTGCGGGTCCTACTGTCCAGAGTGCAGAAGTCGCACTTCAAATCGAGCATCGTGCCCAAGCTGATTGCCGCGGTGGAGGTGTATCGTTCGCTGGCAAGGGTGGATGGTATACGAGAGGAAGTGGTCAAGAAACTTGTGGGTATGGCGAAGACGAATCCGTTCCCGAGAGTGAGGTATGCTGCTGCGGAAGCATTGTGGGTGGTGACTGGGAGGGAGGAGCTGATCAGGGTGGATTGGATGGGAGATCGAAAGGGGTTTGCGGGAGTGTTGGAGGGATTAGACGGGCCGGTGTAGTAATCGAGAATCTTCCATAGATCCAAAGCGGAACACATGAAGCAGGAGGTGAGAAGGATTGTGCAGGTAAGGAAGCTGAGCTTGCATATCATGGTACGGGCTATCACATCATACCTCCAAGCCAACCCAAACGCCAGCGCAATGTCCACTACTTCCATGTCATGATCGCATGACCACCTCCGTCGCCCTCACTCTCGACTCGATCCTCAAGTCCTATCAGCAAACTTGCTCTTCTCCCGCAACGTCTTCCCAAAGAAATACAATCCCAACACCCCAAAACACCCTCCCACCATCAATCCTCCCAGGATACTCACACCCCTCCCAATGCCCAAGTTCGAGTACATCGGGTGTCCGTAGATAATACTCCCGCTCGCCATGGCACTCCTCAACGCATCGTTCATGGCGAACAGACTGGCCGCGTACTTGGGGTAGGTCAACGGGAGGTACATGAAGATGCACTGGAAGAGCACAAAGGCGCCGTAGCCGAAGAGGACCAGGCCGACCATGCTGACGGCCCAGTGCGTGTCTCGATCGACGGTCCAGCCGAACCAGAACAGGGCGATGGGGAGGAGCCAGACGCTGAACAAGGCCGGGACGAGGCGGTGTTCCTGGGCCCTGGGCCCGTGTGCTCGCATGTCTCGCTCGAGATAGAACCATTGATAGGCGACGTAGGTGGCGATACCGAGGAGGGCGCCGGGGATGATGGTCGCGGTGTATACGATTGATAGTTGACCGATATCGAAGCCGTAAATACCCATGTATGCGAGCGGGTAGGCTTCGAAGAAGGAGTAGTACGTGCCGTAGATGAGGGAGGTGTAGACGTTTGTGAAAAGCACGGCGGGGTCTTTGAGGGTGATGACGAAGGGGATGGTGAGGGCTTCGTACATTGTTGTGGAGAATTTCTTGTTGCGGGACGCGATTTCGGAGGGGGCTTGATAGATTGGGTTGGATGTGAGGGCGCGGAGACGCTGGGCGCGTCGGAGCAGGATGTTGTCGGCGGATGTCTCGGGCATGGTGAAGAACAACAGCACCCAGACTGGGCCGGACATGATGAGGACCTCCCAGAAGGCCCAGCGCCAGCCAAGGATGGGGACTGCAAAGCCGGAGAGCACTGGCCCAATGGCCGGGGCGCAGAAGGCGGCTGCGACCCAGGCAGTGAGTCCGTAGGGGAGCTTGATTAGGCTGTAAATATCACCCATCGAGGCACCACCAGAAGCCAGTATTTGGCCACCAAAGAAGCCTGTAAAGAAACGAAGGACTAGAAGGCCTGGGTAGTTGTTGACCAGCGCCGTTGGTATGGCCAGGATGACGAACAGGGTGAAAGTGGTTATATAGGGAATGTTGCGGCCGAACATTGGAATTTCACTCATAGGAGAGAAGACGAGAGGCCCAACACCGTATCCAACGACAAACAAAGAGAGGATGGCTGATGCCTTGGCGTATGAGAGGCCGAACTTCGCCATGACTTGATCCTGAGCTGTGACATAGATGGACGAGGTGGCATAGACAACTAGCGTGTAAAGGAACAGGACGAAGCTGACGTAGATCTTCCTGCCTGTTGACCAATTCATTGGGTTGGCTTGATCGTCTGTGCTGTACCAATCGACCAGGATCGCGCCGTCCGAGGTCTTCTGGGGGACGATGACGTTGCTCTGAGATTTCTCGAGGGATAACTGCCGCTCAACATCAAATCTCTCTGCCGAGTAAGGTACTGTGGCCTCTCTTGACTTTGTTCTCGTGAGTGCCGCCTCTGGAAGATGTGGTAGTTCTTTTGTGGTCTTGGTCCGCGCTATTGACTCGTCGGAGACAGTGGAGGCGACTTCATCTGCGACATCCTCGGCGTTGATAGTCTTGTCACCATTTGCAAAAGCTATCTGCCATGGTTGTTGGAAGCCTTCTTGCTCTTCTTCATACTTGAAGTACTTGTTGTTAGTTGCCCAGCGGACAAATTGGCCGAAAGGGGCCTCTCGGATGAGATCCGACATTGCGGTGTGATGTTGACACAATCTCGAGATGCAAGCAATGATGGTTTTGAATTGGATGTGTGTTGTACTACTTATATGTCGTGGTGCAGGGGTGGTACTATGCTCGGTGTGGTGGCGGAGTTTAGGTCGGTGCTAACGTCGGAGATACTTTACTAGAAGAGGTAGAAGAGGCACGATCGATGCTCTTGATCGAGGTGTTTTTGTGATTGAGATGTTGCGATTGAACAGATGACGACATAGGAAAACGGGCTTGATATAGTCATAACAACCATACCCAAGCGATATACCATACCTGTAAGCCGCAATTACAAGCTCGGATTTCTGATCACCCATTTCTAAGCTCTGAGGCGTTGAGGAACAATGTTGCTACCAGATAAGAGGGTCAGGGGACGATCTCGTTTGTGAATCATGCGGATTTACAAAGCAGATACATCGTTCGCCCGATCCTGCAATGGGTTCCTTTGCAACGTGGGAGGAGTGGAGGGACAGGAAGATGGGAGGTGGGAGGAATTCCTCCGCAGTTTGTCATCCGAGGAGATGGCTTGGCATATATGGCATCCCGAACGAGTATAGTTACGCCCGGCTTAAGTCCTGACGCATGACGTAATCACCATCTGTCAGCAACTGGGCTGAAGGAGGTGGGAGTGTTCACTAAACGCCAAGATACAGACGGATTGGTGGGGTCTTTTTGCTGATTCGATTGTTCTGGTTCCTCAATAGCCACTTACTATAGATAGCGAAGATGTCGGCAGACGATGAAGGATACACAATTGCGTTCGAGGAGATGAAGGCGTCCTACGATGAAGGCGGCCATCCAATTGGAGCAAGCATTGTCGGGACGGACGGCACTATCATTGGTCGAGGGCGGAACATGAGGATCCAAAATGGTTCTCCTATCCTCCACGTGCGTAGTCCATCACGGTCTTGAATCCTAATGGTGTACCGTCCTGACATGTGCTCCAAGGGCGAGACAGCTGCTTTCGATTCGGTGCGAGGCAAGCCGTCTTCTATCTTCAAGGGGTCGACGCTTTACACGACCCTTTCGCCATGTCCCATGTGTGCAGGCTCGATCATCTGGTTCGGGGTGAAGAAACTTGTCATCGGCGAGAACAAGCACATGACTGGCAGGGAAGACTTTCTCCGGCAGCACGGTGTCGAGGTCATTGTCCTGGACGATAAGAAGACTATCGACCTTCTCGCTACATACATCGAGAAGAATCCGGATTCATGGTCAGGACTATAAATTCGGGTCTTCCTTGGGTTCTGACTATTTCGATTAGGCGCACGGGAGGGTAGTGTCTCGACTCCAGGCACAATGTGGTCACAGTGATGAGAACTGTTTAGCAGATCCCGTCCTCGACGCCGAACGCAGAATGCTTCAATCTTTAATCGACCGATCCACAATCCTGCAAAGTGATTTTGGTCGGACATCTCACGCCTTCGCCGACATCAGCAGTGGTCCAGGCTGAAGGTCTAGTATCGAAGGACTGAAACTCCATGCTCCTACATTTTGTCCTGCAGACCACCACTTGGAAGAAGAGTAATGGTGGGAAGTTCACTGAGCCGGGATATGTCTTGTCGCAGTGACCGAAGGCATAAGGAAAGACATCATACCATAAGAGTGAGCAATGGTGTATTTTTGGTATTGCTTCACATCTGGACATTTACAAGAGGATCAAGACTGCACACATCGTTGGCTGCAGCCTCGGTCTCTTTGAAGCATTTGAACACCAAGTCATGATCGAACTCTGTGAAGCTGAGCAGCAATTCGACTTCGTCCACTAGATGCTTCATCATGGCTGAAGTTATGCAGAATGTTCTTTAGTTCATCTTAGTCGTAAGTCTGCTTGTCTGTTAGTATTTTTGAATTCGGAGTGCTAGCCTCTCGGATGGTTGTGCTTGTCGGCATTTTGCAGGCGGGCAGGAATGAATGAAAATCGCATAATAGAGGTCAAGGAAATATAAAACGATTATACCGGACAGCCTTGCGATACAAGTTCGCCCAACATCATGCTTCCACATGGGAATCTCGCACATCTTGCATCTGACTGTATGTTTTTCTATCGTGGCAATCTTTTGTATGAAAGCCAACAACCACAGCAAGCACTACTTGGCTGAAGCACAGGCTGTGGCGTTGGACGCCACACGATCGCAGAGAATTGTTTGCTGAGACGGTCAATACGAAAGTGGCGTCCAGCGACAACCCCAAAATTCAGTCGAATGCTGCCGTGGCTTGGTAGAGGAGTTCGAAAGGAAGACAAATCAGAGGAGTATGCCAGGCATTAGATGTGTCCGGCAGAAGCCAGCAGTGTGAGATCCATGAGATATGCTCATTGCCCCGTGATCGAGGTATTCCAGCATTACCAGCACTGTGGTGCACCACATGTGAAGAATATTGTGTTGACGGGAAACTTGATCACGGATTGGCGGAAGCGAAAGATGAAGGGAAGAGGAGTTCGCCAGAATATCCTCTCCTTTGAAGATCGCCGGTTTATCCCCACAGGCATTAGTCGCCGGAAGCTTAAAACTTTGGGCCCACTTCAGCTCCGACCCTGCATCGGAGCCGCATCTCGACATCATCTCAAAGCTACAGAATAATACTTCCCATGTATTCAGGACTTGCATGTGCAGTCGTGTGAGGTTCTCAGGCTGTCGCGGGATGACACGAAGTCTATAAAGTCAAGATGGAAACGATCACCCTTGCACCGTCGTCGACGACGAGTCAATCTCCTAAGCTCACAAAGAAGCCGTCCCTAGGCGATATCAGGTTGGGGAGCTCCGAGAAGAAGGTCTATGGGTGTGGTAAGTACCATTGTACATTCTCAGAGATACCAACTTCTGACTCTGCCAGATCACGTCAAAGATCTTCTCGAAAATGCAAAAGCCGAAGCAACCAAGCAGTATACCCGCCTAATTCAGGCGATCAATAAGGACAACAACCTCGCCGTGCGCATGCCCAAGGTCGCATCAGGCACGGCACCATATACACTTCGCCCGACATGGCTTTGCATGCAATGTCCGAATGTAGCGACATCCGAAACAAGAGACCTTCATGATAAGGCGCACACGTTCTGTTAGAGCATCCGGACACAACAAGCACATGAAAGTAGTGGTGGACTAACATAATACCAGGCGCCGAGTCTTCTTCCGGTCACGTATACTGCCGAACATGTGCAGACATCGTTCACGACCCTTACTTCTCCGAGATACGTCTCCTTCGAGGCCGCAAGCGCTCCTACTCTACCTTCCGAAGCGACGTCGACACCAAGATCCTCGCCGCCAACTCCTCCCCTGTACCATGCCGCGCCCTTGGCCTTCGCGGTCTCTACAACATGGGACAGACTTGCTTCATGTCCGTTGTCCTCCAGTCCCTCATCCATAACCCCTTCATCCGCGCCTACTACCTCTCCGAGTCCCACCGTTCGTCCGAATGCGAGCGCGAATGCTGCACCTCCTGCGCAATGGACGATATCTTTTCTGAATTCCACAGTCAAGAAAAAGCAGAAGGCTATGGTCTAGTCGCCATGCTACAATCGTCCTGGCGGGGCGGCGGCTCACTAGCAGGCTATCAACAACAAGACGCCCACGAATACCTCCAATTCATCCTCAACTCACTCCACACGGCCAATATCGACAATGAAGAGAAGGAAGAAAAAGCAGAAGACTGCCAGTGCATCATCCACCGCACCTTCTGCGGTATCCTCCAAAGTACCGTGACGTGTAGCAAATGCAAAAACGTTACTGTCGCAAAGGACCCGTTCATGGATCTGTCTCTAGATGTCAAGGTCCCCGGCCAAGCGAAGAAGAAAGGGAACACCATATCCATGACCACGGGCAAGGAGGACAAGAAGAAAGACAAGGACAAGGACAAGGATAAAGAGGACAAACCCTCCATGTCGCTGATGGAGTGCTTTGACCGCTTCACGTCCGCCGAAGCACTGCCCGCGACGGAGTATACGTGTCGGAAATGCGACGGGCAGCAGGCGGCGACGAAGCGGTTGAGTCTGGCGCGCTTACCGCCCGTGTTGCCCGTCCATCTGAAGAGGTTCAGCCACTCGAAGAACAGCGGGCACGGGATCAAGCTTGATGCCAAGGTGCGGTTCGGCCTGACCATCGACCTGAGCCAGTATATTCGGGGCACAAAGAAGGACAAGGAGAAGGAAAAAGAAAAGGACAAGGACAAGAAGGATAAAGACGACAAGAAAGACGAAGAGGATAAGAAAGGGAACAGACCCATCTACGAGCTGAACTCGGTCATCGTGCACAAGGGGAAGATGGACAGCGGTCATTACATTAGTTTCTCGCGAGTTTATGACGAGTGGTTCATGTTTGACGACTCGAAGGTAGTGTTGGTCGAGGAGAGCGATGTGCTGGCGTCAGAGGCGTATATGCTGTTCTACGTGGTGCGGGATATCGACGTTTAGAGCTCGGCAAAGGGTCAAATGAGCACGCCACGCAGATCATGATAATGCAGCTTTGATATATTCTATACAAGACCCATCTACTGGTCGTCGATGACATGGAGGTATTTCTTCTCTTCCCGCTTCTCGCGCTCCGTCATGGGTGGGAGGTCGTAGTAGGCTGAGCTGCGGTATCCTTGCTGTGAGAAGGTCAGTATGTGGACGCAGACAGGGGCAGGTAGTACGTACAAGGTATTTGAATGTGAAGCTGGCAAGATCACCAGGCTCAATACCGAGGTCGGCGAAGGTCTTAGCCTTGGGGTCGATGACCTGGTCGAGGAACTCCCGGATGACCTGGTCCTTGCTGCTCGTCGGCCACCACAGAGCCTTGTTGAGGATATCTGCAATGGGAGCCATGATTTGTCGAGGCACATTAATGTGTCTTCGCTCCTTCATGATCTCACGCTGGACGAGGTCTCGGATCTGCGCCATGTTATAGACCTTGGGCCCGTAGAGTTCATAGGTCTGAGCAGCAGTGCTATCATCGTAGAGCATCTGCTCGAGCGCCTCTCCAACGTCAATAACGTGGACGGGGGCGAACCTCTCCTGGAAGTTGTTGGAGGTCAGATAATTGCCAGCCTTGGCGAGACGGTGGAGGAGACGGTCTTCGAATCCGAACATGGGCGCTGGTCGGACAATAGTAGTCTCCGGGAAGACGTCGCGGACGACCTGCTCACCACGAGCTTTGGTTCGGTAGAATGCTGATGGCGAGTCGAGGAGTGCTGAATGCGATGAGACGTGTACGAAGCGGTCAATGTCATACTTTGCGACAGCCTCAGCGATTCGGTGAGTACCATCGACGTGGACGTCCTCGAAGTCAAAGTTCTTGGTTTCGTAGTCCCTGCCGATCAAATTGTAGACAATGTCCGAATGCCGCACTGACTCCTCTATCGACGCGGTGTTCCTCAAGTCATGTTCCTTTTACGAATTAGTACATTGAGTGACAAGACCCGGGGTAGTGGCGCACGATGAAGACCACACGGCCAAGGTCACCCGACACTTTCAGGTGCCTCTTCGCCATCTCCTCCCGAAAGGGTACTACGACTGTGCATCCTGCTCTCGCTGCTGTATGTCAGATCCTCCTTGTATGATTCACATCTGCCCTTCGTACCAAGTCTGTTCACGATGTATCGTCCCAGAAACCCGGTCGCGCCGAAGACCGTAGCTGTGTGTCCTGATTGCCTGTTATTTCTTGTTCGCCCTCGCGATCGCATTCGTGCTTCGTACCACCGAGAGAAGACCTTGTACATTGTCAGTGACTTGCTCATATCTAGAGAGTGTCCCGCCTACCTTCCACCAGATATTCTGATGATCGGCTTGCCTGTGCGGGTGATTGCTACGTCCTGTACAGATCGCTTGCTGGTGGTTGACAGCGTCCGGGAGGCATTGACGAGTGAGAGCGGTCCGGAACGACACAGTCGCCGATTTGAAGCAACGATCGAAGCTCCTAGACCCGCCATATTTGTCGAGAGGGCGGGCGCAAGTTCGTGTGAGCTGGTTTACGTACTCGGCAAGAAGTGAGGTCGATGGCTTGTCGTTGCTGCCGCACACGGTCAAACTTCGGCAGACAAATGGAGCGAACCCGATTCGCCAGGGCGGGGCAAGTTCAATGGAACTCAGGATGACTTCAATCACCACTTCACGTTAATATCGAAGACACCTCGGGAGGTATCACCGTGTTGATTTCTTCGCCATTCTCTGCTGTACACGGTATTGCAGCTAACTACTAGCAAATCATCCTCCTTAGTTGGTCATGGGCCATTCAACATGGCGATAGCCTGCCTGCTGGCATCCCTGGGTCCACCATCTGACATGTGCTGTAAGGACCTGGGCTCTCACAACTGCATCTCATCGTGGTCGCTCCTGGCTCGTGGTAGTGGTATCCAGTACAGCTCATACCATTCAGGGCGCTTTCCGAGAGCCTGCCTGAGTTTTGCCATGGACTGTTCTGTCTCACCACTGGTGTCAACCTTCAATCATCAGCTGCTTGGTCGTACGCCGAAATAAGAATCCACGAACCTTCACCAATTTTCCCTCCAGTCGATAGTACGCCATGATTGGCCCGAGTTTCATGTCGTATTCTTCGAATCTTGTGTCGAAGATCTTCTGATCGTCGTCGCTGCCTTCTAGCTTGCGCGTGAGGTACCTCTTCTTGGCCTCGCCCTCTGGACACTCGAACAATAGAACGAATCTGGGATCTCCGATCTGAGGCGAGCTTCAGCTGATGCGATCATATTGCGACAGACGACTCACGGATTTTTCGACATGTATGATCTGCCCAAGGTCACGCGGAAACCCATCGATCAAGAAACGATGATAACCTTTCTCCTTCTCCTGGCTGATGTGATTGGCCAACATATCAGCCAGCGCATTGGTCGGAATGAGCTCCGCTGACTGAAAGCATTTTGCGACAGCATCGTCCAGCAGTGGATCGTTGGTCTCGATGGCTTTGCGGACCATGTCGCCCACTGAGATATGAACGAAATCGTTCTCAAGCGCTAGCTGAGAGCACAAGGTGCCCTTGCCAGATCCTGGAGCACCTGTTAAAGCTTAGGTGCAATCTCGATCTATGTGAGGTCTGAACACTCACCGATGACAAAGACCAGATAGTCTCCATTGTCAAAATTTGACATGGTCGGAGACATCTGAACTGCAGAACCGGCTTCCTGTCTTATTATCCTAGCCTTGGTCTTTTTCTTGAGGTACTGCTCGATGTTAGTCATGTTTGCACTGACGAACGTGTCAGTGCAGCAGCGTTTTTTGTCGGTTGCAGGTGAGTCGGAGGAGAAATTACTTTCATATCAGCGACCGAGTCTTACGGCTTTCACATGGCACATGCCTACCGCCTCGGGTTAGAGCTCCCGCTCCGACAGTCACATGCTGGGATATAAAAGTATCGTCGAGCCATGCTTCATCTTCTCCTTGCCAAGCTGGACCATTCATACGCTTGCCTGTACGCAATAGAACGATTTGCACCTTCCCTCATTGTATCGATGGAACGCCACAAGCTCAGCTTTTCTAGGCTGTCCACGCCACGCTCAACGATCTTGTCACACATGGTCCACCACCTCTGGCTCCAGATCAATCTGGCGAATGGTGGCTGCGGAGGAGACGATTCTGTTAAGGAGCTTCACTGGTGGATGTTGGAATGGACTCAGCGCCAAAGATCACGGCAAGCGACGTGACATTTAAGGCCTACCTGGACAACTTTTGGTAGTACAGTTGAGAGACCTGCGCTTGGCCAGCGTGCGGTGCTGTGAGATCTGGTAAGAAGGAATTTCATTCTTTTTTAGACCAAAATGCGATCGATTCCCTCATACATCGGGCCCCCTTTTTATCACCATCGTCGACAAGAGATTACGGTAACGGACATGTAATCAATCTCCACATATTCTGCAGGGTGTTGGCAAGTGTATATAATGGTACTTGCCACTGCCATCATCTAGTGAACTGCTCTGGGCAGGTCGACTGGTAACGAGCACCGCCAGAACCACACGATACCACAGATGCGGCTGGGATTTTGGGATCTGGGCTTGACGTTACACCGAGATTCGTTCAGTTCTGGCTTGAAGCCCGATCTAGGCGGACGGATGGCGACGATATGGATAGTTGAACCAATATGCTGCCAGCTCCGGTTTGCCACACCAGAAGCTAAACATCGTCGCAAGGATTCATCGCACAGCTGTTTTTTGTAGCCCTTAGAAGGGGCTGGCTGCAATAATCCATGGAACAGAAGTGAGCTACTCATCTTTCTGTGGTGAAGGAGAGACAGACACGTGATATCACATGCCACTTTGCGAGCATCAATATCCGGCACACGTCATTGAGAGTAAGGTGGGGTAATATAGAAATGGTTCTTCCGTAGCTCCGTTGTAGGGGAACACATATACATACTTCTTTCCTACTCTCCTCTGCACTCACATCTCTTTTGACCACATCTACAGTTCCTCACTTGCGAACCAGCATCCTCGGCACTGAGAACTACTCACCGACACCAGCATGAAAACGTCGAAGCCACTCAAGAAACTCCTCGAAGTCGAGCGTAAGGTCCCCTCCGTCTCCCCTCTCTTTGCCACCAACGCGGGCTCGCCGCCTTTCGCCTCTCTACGCCGCCTACCCGATCGGCGCTTCACCGATACTTACCTGGACTCACACGGGCACCTCATGGACAAAGGGATCTACATCCGTCGCCGCAATGGGAGGTTTGAGGCCAAGCTGTCTCTCGGCGGAACTCTCACTGAGTCTAAGTTCGAAGAGATCAAGGGCAAGGCCAACATCCAGAAGATATTAGACAAGCAGTGTGACGATCCTGTCAAGATCAGCGACCTGGTAAGCGTCGCCAGGTTTAACACTCATAGGAAGTCGTGGATCGCAGACGAGGACTACCTGATAGTCATGGACAAGACCTGCTTTGGGCATGAGCTCGGCGAAGTCGAGTACATTGGGGACATGGTAAGCCCTTGTTCCAATCTATCATATCCACATACACATTCACGTAAAAGACAACTTACACCAGAGTAGAAACCTTCCGACAGTCTCATGGCAGACAAAACAGCCATCAAGTCCGCGAACGAGGAGCCCAAGACCTCCCATACCTCCGAATTGGCCATCTTCCTAGACGACAAGCTCACCAAGATCGTCTCCTTCTTCCTCCCATCTTCCGCCAACGACAAGGCAACTGCTCTGGCCAGTAATGCGGACGGCGCAGCAGCCACGTTACTCCGCAGCAGAGACCCCAACGATGACCCGAGCAAAGACGCCAACGACAACACCACAACAGTTGACAAGCACAAACCCAGCAACAACGATGGTAAGCACCTCACTCCAACCCACGGTATCGACCACGGGCCAAGGCAACCCATCGACCAGCGGCCCAGCACCAAAGCAGATCCTCACGCGAACCTCACCGCAGGGGAAGAAACATTCCTGGCCCGTGCCGAAGCGCAGATCGACGCCTTCGTGGACCGCTACGGCTGGGCTTTCTCCCCTGGGCGAGGGAAAGGGAAGTTGAGCGCTTACTTTGAGCGGTATGGATTGCCTGAGGGGATGGTGCAGAGGGATGGGGCAGTCTTGCCGGAGACCGAAGGCGATGAGTCGGAGATCGAGAGGGATATGAAGGTGTCCAAGGGAGATGGTCAGAAGGGTCCAGAGAAGTTGGTAGCCAAAGCTGGAGCGCAGGAGGTTAGGGGTGTTTGGTGTGGGGTCATGGATTATGGGTCGTGATCTCTGGCACCCTGTTGAGGGTGGTGAGGTGGCAGTCATGATCTCGGGATTTGAGAGTCGAGTGGTTTCGTAGCGGGCTTACCGGACAGTGGCAATTCAAGACGAGACAAAAGTAGAGCCGAGGCGGGTGAAGGTAATGGATGATACAGCGTTGTGTACCCGATAGACAGAATCATCAACATAACAAATCGTTCATTAGTCCTTTCTATGCTCAAGGGATCCGTGGCGGTATCTCGCACCTCCCAGTAATCCAGCCCCTGCACTATGCTGATAATAATGGACTGTACATATGCCCGTGCACTTCCCTGCCACTGTCCTTTCCCTCCACCGCTCTTGCCCCATCGTCCCTGATTCCCGTCTCGGTCGCCGTATCACCGGGACGACAACCCTTCAAACATGTTCTCCCCCTCGTCCCATCCCTCATCATCATCGTCAAAAGGCTGTTGATTCTTTGAATACCCCAAGAAATCCTTCTCGTACTCCTGCTGTCCTCCGACCGCACCCCCGCTGCCCCCACCATACCCCTGCCCGTGCCCGCCATTCATGCCGTTACTCTGCCCGTACCCTTGCCCACCGTAGGCACCTTCAGGACTGCGTCGTCCAGCAAGCGACCCCGTCTCTGCAGCGTGCTGATCGTGTCCGCCTTCTAGCCGCGCTTGTTGCTGTGGCAAGTCAGTATCGCGAGTATCACGGTAAGCATACGCAACGAAAGGGAATAAGGGGTAGGGATATTGGGGGCGGGACTCACCTCCTGCCACCGCTGATACTGGACAAACTCCTCCGCCTGCCTCTCCTCGCCCGTCTTGGCCCGCTTCTCCTCCCTCTGCTGCTGCTGGGGCTGCTGTGCCTGCTTCTGCGCCTTGAGTTGCATCTGCGGGTGCATCATCTGCACCTTGGCCAAGTAGCTGTACATGAAATTACTGAGCAAGACCTGGGAATACAGCGCGCGCTTGGGATTGGCGAGCTTGATGTGCGCCATGCGGTAGATGGCGCGCTCTTCGAGAATGGAGAAGCGCGTCCAGTTGTAGTCGATGTCCGGCTTGAGGACGCGTGGTGGAGGTTCGGGGGACAGGCTGCGTTGCGAGTTGCGCTTCTTCTCGTCTGCGGCGGAGGTGGAAGATTTGTTTCGCTTGCCGCCACCGAAGAGGGCGGAGAGGAGTCCGTCCTTTTGTTTGGCGGGTGATTCGTCTTTGGATTTGCGGGACGTCTTGGCACGTTCTTCTTCCAGCTTGATGTCTTCGCGGTTGAGGACGAGGCTTTCGCGGCCGCGCTGAGGGGTGGCGGAGTCGATTGAGGTTTGGAGGACGTCGAGACGGGTCTTGTCTGCCGAGGCGGAGGCGAGCTTGCTGCTGACCTTGGGTCGGCGGAGCTTCTCCTTTTCGCGTTCCTTGTCTTCTCGTTCTTTCAGCTTCTGGGCCTCACGTTCGCGTTCTTTCTCTCGTTCACGCTCGCGGGCGGCTTCTTTGAGGGCTTCGCGGTCGGATTTGTCGAGGTTCTTTTCCTTGTCTTTATCCTTCTCGCCGCCAGTCAGCCAGCCCCAGGAGGTCTTGCGCCCAGCTTTTGATTCGGCTTTCTTAGAGTCATAGGTCGGGACTTGCGTGAGCTCATCCGTGCGAGATCCGCCACTGCCAGGCCATAATGAAGGATGTGAAGACAAGTCATCCAGTGAGGTCCCCTTCCTCTCTTCGGCTGAGTGTCGGGACCGGGCGCTCTGTACCAGTGGACCTTGAGGCCGAGGCGCTGATTGTGAGGGTGTTTGTATCGACGACTTTCGTTCGGGGAATATGGAGGGCGGTGCAGTCGGCTCCGGTGGCGGAGGTGTTTCTATAATATGTGGTACAGGTGCATTGGGACCAGGCAAATGAGCCGTCGTCCATCCTCCTTGCGTAAGTCGTGACTGGAATTGATTTGGCTTTGGCTCATTCGAATGTTCGGATTGCGGTCGTTGCTCCTCTGGTGTCGGAGACTTTCGAATTTGTGGGACACGGTCTTCTGACATTGTCGAGGGTCCAAGTTGAGGTCGCGTCCGTCGGCCAGGTCTTGAGAAGTTCTCTGCTGGTTCCGCGGACGCTGGCATGGAGACTGGGTCTGTCTGCACCCCTGAAAGACCCGGGGTTGGTTCATCGGCTCCAAGCGTTGGTGACTGTGCCGGCGAATCGTCCAGATCGGTATGCCTGCCAACAGCCCGTCTCGACGCTGGCGCTCGTTCACCTTTCCGTAGACTACCTCTACGGTATGCCGTCCTTGTGGACCTCTTCAGACCGCTCGCAAGTCCAGGCATTATCGGCATGTCATCACCGGCTGGGACTCCAATGGCTGAATCCTGGCTCTTCCTGACAGTATCGAGACTCAGTCTTCTCATCAGGTTGGAAGGATCGTTGACCAAGTTTTCCAGCTCGGCCAGGTTCGCAGCATTATCGGGATGGCCGCTCTCTGATCGTTTTCGCTCGAGTCTCTCGGCACCGTCCTCATATCCTCGGTCTGTGTTAATCTGCCGCGACAGCATGCTCTTCTTTCTCTTGATACCACTAGATGCCTGCCGCTCAAGTCCATTCGGTACCAGCGATTGTCCTTCGTCTGATAATCTCTGTAATCGCTCCACTCTGTCTTCAACAAAAGTCTTGAATTCCTTGGGTGCAAGTTCTGGATGTAATCGCGCAGGTACCCAAAAGAGCTTTGACGGATCATCTTCATCTGCCGAGTGTGAAGGTGGTAATGCTGGTATCCCAAAGCCTCCCCCAAATGCCGGCAAGTCAGGGTCGGCCTTGTCCACATTCATGGACATGCGACGGATGGCTTGAAGATTACTGAGTTCCTGCGCCACGGCGGCCGGGCTAGATTCGTAGTCGATATCATTGAGTGGAAACTGCTGCACTGCGGTATCTGACGAGGACGACCTGCTCAATGTCGGTGGTGGTGATATCGGACCTCCATCTCCATTACCCAGGCTAGACTTCCTCATCGGTTCCGCACTCTTACTGCTCTCTCCTCCTCTCACCTGTATCCGATCCTGCATACTCGCTATTTGGTTCGGTGATCGCGGCGGGCTGATTCGCTTTGTGTCAAAATAATTCTGTCCTTCATATCCCTCTTTTGGAGTTGTCATGAAACTGAGGGGTCTCGTTTTGTTGCCGCCGCTCTGCTGAGGGCTGGAATATTCGTCGTCATCGCTGCCGTACATGCCGCCTATAGCCTCGGTGACGTGGTGGTTTGTGTCGCTGATGGATATTTGAGGAGCATGACCGCGGCGGGAGGGATGTCGTTCCGAGCCCAACGGCCGTGTTGTGGTTGTGGACTGGGCGGAGTTAGTGTTGGTCTCGTGGGCACTTTTGCGCTGCCAGCGATTGCTCATAATATGAAATTTGATCCTGCAGACCCCCTTGAGCAGGTCGGATGAGGTCGACGTACCTGCATATTGAGAAGAGTCCCTGAGCAGTCGAAGACCGCTCATTCAGGCTGAGCGGTGTGATGTTGCTCCTTTCGAGCGGGCTCACCACCCAGGACCATCTGGCGCCGCTTTGAATATGGTCGGAATGGGTGAGAGTGCGCTGGTGATCGTCTGTGTTTATTGTGAGGTCGTATTTGTGTTCGGTACAGGGTGATTCGAGATAAGTAACGGCACTGGGTCATGTAGGAATCGCGAAGTTGGATAGACCAATTGGAAGCGACTTCTTGGCGTGCATGAGCCCGCAGATCTCCCTCTTTGGCGATTCGAGACGTGGACCAGAACATCCACTCTTTCATTACAAGAAGGCCCCAAGATTCCCCCGATCCGCAACATGATGCTCTGGCCGGCAAACTATGCTCGTTTATCCTTCTCCAGACTCGCCCAAGTCATCTTCCCCATCGAGTAAACACGCAATATACTCTGCAGATCAATATAGATGAAGCAAGCCTATCGGCTCACTTGTCGCATCATCTGCCCCTACGACATGACTACACATGGTTTGGCTTAGTTGGTAGGTCTCTTTGACACAGATCAGTCTGCAGTCTGGGGCGTAAGTACTTTGGACTTCATCACTAGTTGTGTAGGCCATGGTGCGTGATTCTCTAATTGTGGCAGCACCGATTTCATTCCAAGTCTTCAGCAAGGACATGGATGGGGCTTTGTATGCCTCATCCAATAGAAGCAGCAGTATCGGATACCTGCTTCCGCCTACTCTTTCTTTTGGCACGATCAGAAATCTTACAATCAGGCAAAGAAGCGACTACGAGCTTTCGTTTTTGACGCGACTACTCGCATTCCAGTGTCGGTCATACCGGCGCGGCTAGATTGTGATACGGCATTTACTTCCGAGGATGAGTGGATGGTAAGGAGGCTCTTCAGAAGCAACATCGGGGTAAGACAGCGCAAGCTGCGAACATCACTCGAATCAATTCATCTCTCCAGCTACCAAAAGCTAAGCATAAGCCTCGCTGGAACAACTAAAGGGACTCCTGACTTTCCCACCATTGTACTGGTCCACAATATCCGTCACACTAGCGTACGTGCCACAGACCAGCACCACGATGCCAATCAGCAGCACCAGACCGTTCATCACCGACAGAGCAATGTTCTTCCGTCCCTCATACCACTTCCCCTGTTTGATCAACTGGAACCAGAACAGCGCGGGGAAATAGAAGGTAAATCCACTGATGAACAGACTGCTGATCACCCCCAACAGGGCAGAGAAGAACGGAATCGCCTCTGCGATCACGAAGGCTATGACCGTGATCACCACCAGCAGACCCAGCCACACCATCCACCCCTTCAAGTCGTGGGTGTACCGGATCTCACTCCTCGCGAAAGCACGGTCGATGATGAAGCGGTTCACGACGGTCGAGTTGATGCTGCCTGAGATGAAGATGACGGGGAGAGCGATGCCGAACGCGACGCGGGAGATGAGACTGCCGGCGCTGAGCAGGGCGGGGCTGGCAACGTCCGGACCGACGAAAGCGTAGATGAGCGCGCCGGTGATGGTATAGATGAAGATTTCGATGAGACCGAGGGCCCAGATACTCTTTACGTAGTCGGTGGGGGTGTGCAGTTCTGTCATGAAGGAAAATTGGCACACGGCGAAAGAGTAGGCGAAGACAATATTCGTCACCGCCAGGAAGGCGGAGGAGAAGCTCACGTCCTCTGGGGGCCAGGCGGACCATGGGATGGAGGAGAGGCCGCCGGGTTGCTTGGCGCCTTCGACGCCGGTCGCGACGATGGTGATGAAGATGGCCGCGATGATAGAGACAAAGTCGATGTAGCCTAGCCAAGCGAACTCGGCGAAGGTGGGCGGGATCGCGAGGAGGAAGAGTAGGATGGCGCTGATGACGCCCCAGACGAGCGCACACATGCCGGGAGACTGAGCGATGCGGATAAAGGCGATGGTGCCGGTGAGCGTGTGGCTGCCGACCAGCAGGACCAGGAGAAGGACAAACATGGCGCTAGAAAGCTCGTAGCCGAACCTACCCCAGATGAGACGCACGGCGTCACTGTAGTGGTTGACGGCTGGGTACTTGAGCTTGACTTGGCCAACCACGTAGCTGGTGTAGATGGCGATGAGGCCGATAGAGACGGAGAGGATGACGCCTGCTACCATGCCGACGGCGGCAAAGGCGCTTGGGATACTGAGGGATCCGAGGGCAATAGCTTCGACGATGAGGCAGATGGTGAGGCGCTTCCAGCCCAGCTTGTGGAACTTGTCGGGGCCTTTCGAGGAGGCATTTTCGAGACCGTACTCGTTCTTGTCGGCCTCGTACGAGGTGATGGGACTATCACCGCCGCCATATGTAGGCGGTGCTTCCATTCTTGGTCCCATGATGTGGTATGGTGACTGTGTTGGTAAGGACAACGACTATGTGGTCGAGGCTTGCGAACCAAGGGATAAATATGGCACAGGACTGACTAGTCCACTGAGATGGAGAGACACCTCAAGGTAGATGTAGAAGTATACGGGAAGCGGAGGGGAAAGAGGTTGGGATTACCTGGAGGAAATAATAAGAAGAGGGACTAGTGGGTGGAACCGAAAGTTTTCACGACAGCAGGATATTGAGGGCAATGTATACTACCAGGTCTGAGCGTCAGGAATAGCAAAAGTAGGCCAGGCGTTGACTCTGATCATGCGGCACATATCTTTGGGCCGATGCAGCAAGCAAAGCAAACCCAGGGCCGTTTTTATCCGGGATTATTGCGCCAGTATGAGGCTGACTTTGTGATGGCTGGCAGGAGTCCTGAGGGAAGAAAAAGCTTACTGCTGTCGCGGTCGCGATGACGTCGTGGGAGCCCAGCCATTCGGGCCGTATTGTTTGAGAGTAGATAGGTCTTGAAAGTCAGTTTGTTCAGTGCTGGTCTTGACAAAGGGGATCGACATGAGTCCGAGATAGCCTCGCAGATTGCAAGCACACATCTGTTGACTCGACACTCAAAAATCGTTCATCTGGGGTCAAAAGCATGTGACGATGGTGGCGCCGGCATGGCATTGCTTGGGAAAGCTTCGCCCCGCATCTCCAAATCTGTGCTTTTTTCCATTCAAAAGCTTATTACAATCTCAATTCCACCGAACACGACCGACACGACACGCCTGATTGTACAGGATCCGCATCGACCACAAGAGATAAGCACGTCAGTTTTCACTGGACACGTCTTCTCCGATGTCGAATCGACGTTGTGGAGACTGTTCTTTTGGGAACCATCGCAGGGTAGCCGCCCAACAGAATCAATCACCATGCGTATATCCCTCTGGGCCGGTGACTATTCGGCGATTTTGGATACGTACCTCTTGCAATCCGATCTCGCACGCAGCGGGTCCCTCTTCACGTCTCGGTCGCGGCGATGTGCTTGGGCGACGGGTTGGTATCGACTTCTACCACGTGCGCTAGAAGTACTGCATACCACGAAATTGGATCGGACGGTTCATTCATTCTTGATATCCTCGTGATTGCTCAGTGCAAAGCATCATGGCTAGTATCAGATTAGTACAAGCTTCGTAAGTGTATCTTGCATGTTCTCTAATACCTCCAAAAACTCGCAGAGAGACAATGAAGCTTGCTTGTAGACTTCACAATATGGCATTTCCCTCTTGTTCCTTTTGCCTCACTGCTACGCATAAAAGGACCAGCCTGTCGGTATCGTTGAACTCGATGACCAAGAAATCTGTCGCATCATATCAAAGTACACTCTGACCGGATCAACATGATGCAGCTCTGGACGATCCCCGCGTCGGTGATCGCCATGGTCTCGATGGCTTCGTCAAGCCCAATCATATCCCGCAACACTTCTGCTGGTATCATCCTACCTGCACGATCGTACCAGGAGAGACCACCTGACAATTCCACCTACGAACGTTGGATCTACGATGACGGTGGCTTAAGCTGCCTGACCGCCCACCACCCCCACAACAAACGCTTCGACACGTTTATTCTAGACTTGGGACCAGTCAACGAAGCCATTCCATGGAACGTAGCAGCATACCAATTTGAATGGAGGGTGCATGAGATCTGTCCACACAAGACCCTCACCAACTTCGATCCGTTCATAAGGTCTGAAGAGAACGACAGGGGCAAGCCGGCGCTATGCCGGGGTCCTTGCGAGCCACGCCTCAAGCCTCTGGTCCTTACAGGAGAGATGGCTCTTCCACCCGGCCCTTGTCTCGAGAAGACTATAGCCTCTTTCGGAGGGAACGTGAAATGTATGGGCCCTCCACCACAGTAGACGGGAAGTCATGGAGACCAGAGTTTTGTTTCACAAAATCCACTCGGGGACTATCACTGTTAGTCACTGGGCTCTTCCAACAGTGCTAAGATACAATACAAATGTATTCGTCGTCTGTCCGACTTTGCATCTGCTGTACCATTTTGCCAAGCCCAGCCCGCACTAACCCAATCCGACCCCCTACACAAAAAATCCATAGCTTATCTTCCTCGCCCGTCTCCCATTAGCACTCCGCAGACACCCCAAACCAGATTCCAAGCCCACCATGTCCCTCCCGCAATACAAGCTCGACCTCCTGCGCCTCTGCCTCGACCACAAAATCCTCACCTTCGGCACCTTCACACTCAAATCCGGACGAACATCCCCCTACTTCTTCAACGCGGGGCTATTCAACACGTCGGCACTCCTGCGCGCCCTCTCGACCGCCTACGCGCAGACGATCGGCAACGCCTTCTCGCCCACGTCCGCGCCCTCGCCCGACCGGCCGGCCTTCGACCTCCTGTTCGGCCCAGCGTACAAGGGCATCCCGCTGGCCTCGACGGTGCTGCTCTCGCTCGGCCACGTGTCCTCGGCGTTCGACGACACCACGTACGCGTTCAACCGCAAGGAGGCAAAGGCCCACGGCGAGGGCGGGTCGATTGTCGGTGCCCCGCTGAGGGGGAAGAAGGTGCTGATCGTCGACGACGTCATCACTGCTGGCACGGCGATCAGGGAGGCGGTCGGGATCATCCGACGAGAGGGCGGGGAGGTGGTGGGCATCATCGTCGCCCTGGATAGGGGGGAGAAAGTGGCGAGTGAGGCCGAGAAGAGGGGAGAGAAGACCGATGGGAGGGAGGAGGAGGGGAGGTTGAGTACTGTTGAGATGGTGAGGAGGGATGTGGGAGTGAGAGTCGAGGCGGTGTTGACGTTGGAGGACGTGATTCGGGGGTTAAAAGAGACGGGAGGTGTGGGAGAGGAGGAGGTGAGGGGGATGGAGGAGTATAGGGCTCGGTATGGGGCTTGAATACGGCAAGGGGGAAAGGTGAGGGACAGGGGACCAGAGAACAACAACTTGCGGATACAGGGAAGGGTTGAGGTGAACAGTGACATGAGCTCCATGATGATATGATTCATTTGAACCTAGATAGAGCCGAAAAAGAGGCTGGCCCATGTGGTTCGTGGGCCCCGGGTCTAGAGATGCTATATACAGGTACCGGAGTACAGCTCCTAGCGAGGCTGTGGTGCTCGTCAGGTCGTGATGTCGTTTCGTGCTAACACAGAGTTGTCATATTGCGTGGTGCGCTTTGTCTTCATCATCCTCCTCCTCTCGCTGCTCTCTGCGCTGCTGCTCTGGCCGCTTGCGCAGCGGGCGTCATGCTCGCCTCATAGCTCGCATTATCTCGCGGTTCAGGCTGTCTAAAGCGATCATGGTCGTCCAGTCCGATCATCTCAAAGTCGGCGAAGCCACTATCCTGATGGCTGATGCCTCTTGATCTTTGCCATGCCTCTGTCTCCATGTCGGCCAGTCCCGAATCTTGATGCTGAAATCCAAGGCTTCCTACATGGGCACCTCGAGGTGCTGACCGCGAGTCACTGACCTTTGACGTGCTTCGCTGCTCCTCACTCATTGGTGGTAGACTGAGTGCTTGGTGACTTCTTGAGGGCATTGATGCGGACTTTGGTGAAGTCACACTCTCGACCTCAGTGTGCTGGACTATCGGTGGAGGAGCCTCGTCAGGACCGGGTGTCACAAGGTCCTCAGATACGCTGGTGTGACTACTGGGTGGAGGATGGCGGATCGAGCTGCGACCACGATCGTTGAATGGACGAATGATAGAACGGCCAGATTGTGTGCGATAGTAATAAGACCCAGGATCCTCCGTTCGTGGGCGCTGCAACGAGCGATGCTGGGCAATGTCGTCGCGCGTAACGACATTCGAGGGGTCGGCCATTTGCGAGCCATGGCTGAGGTCGTCTTCAGGTTCTGGCGGATCTGTCGCAGCACCTGCTTCGAACATTGACAGGAGCTCGGTGGCAGATTTGCGATCTCGTGGGTCGGTCTCGAGACAGCTTCGCATTATAGCGGTGTACCATTTTGGAATGCCTTTTCTGCGCAGATTGTAGAGCTCGTCTTGATCATGTCGATCGGGCTCATCGACTTGCTCAGCAAGTGCGTAGAGGACCATACCCAGCTGATAGAGATCAGTCTTGATGCTTATCATCATCGCGATCTTCTGCTTGCTTAAAATTAGCCGCATGAGCTCTGGTGGTTCCCATCCGATCGGACAGCCACGACGATTCAGGTCGATGATGTGGGCATTATCCTTGTCATCGACGACGACATTGCTAAGTGTAAAGTCTCCCTGCACGTACCCACTTTCGTGGATGGCAGAGAGACCTTGAATGATTTGACCCGCCCATTTCTTCCGTCGCGTCCATGGCAGAGAGCCTCGGAAATCGTATATAAGCTCAACTAGGGAGCCTCTAGACGCGAAAGAGATGAGCAGGCCCTTGATAACCTCGCCCTTGTCATCTGTAACGATGCCTTGCAGGTCAATGACCGATTGCTCATTCCGAAGCATGTCCAGGGCATCCAACTCGTAGATGAATTCTTCAATGTTATTTGGACCAGGTATCTCCTTCTTGACGCATTCCTTCCCATCAGCTCGCACCCTGTAGACAAAGCCAGACAAGTGCGCGTCAATAATGACTTCGCTCTCTTTGTACTGGGGACATCTGACATGGCCGGCTTGTACAACAGGAGGATACTCGATGATCTCGTCGACATCCTCGCAGACGTATATATGCAGTCGATCGTCATCCTCGGTCTTGAGCTTGAGATTTGTGACCGTGTCATAGAATTTGATGTCCGGTAGTGATACTCGTAGTGATTCATACACACGCATGTTCTTGTCGCGTTGCAGAGTCAGTGTTTTCAAGTCCTCTTCCATCGAGTTGCGTCGCAGGTTACGGTAGTCCCAGGTGACAGTCACTCTCCTCCAGAAGTTCGGCTTCTCAGCATAGGTTATAAACAATTTCTCCTGTTTGGTCTCATCTCTGAACTGCATGCTCAGATTAAGAATCCATTTAGTATCCAGCTCCTCCGAAATGAGCTCCCGATCAAGCGTCTCTGCCTCAGATCCTCTCGAGCTTAGTCGGCCAGCAATGATTGGGTCAGGAGGCATGTCGGAATAGTCCTGATTTGATGACTGAAGTCTTTCTTCCTCTTCAGGTTCGGCGTCTTCGGCAGTGTCGTCAAGCTTGAATTTCTGATACTGTTGCTGAACGTCTCTGAGATCCCGAGGTATCGAGCTTCTTCCATTTAGTTTTGGGCGAGTCGCAGAGCTCTGTCTGGTCGTCGAGGACCCTCTACTATTCTGTACCACCACCCGCCTCGTCTCGCTCATAGCGCGCCTTCGTGCATTCAGCTCGAGCTCATACTGTGTTACAAGCGCAGGTGTGATTGGTCTCTCTTCGCTCTTCAGCCGCCTGTGCCCTGGTGTCCGCGAAGATTCACTCATTCCTCGCCATTTTTGTGGTATCCGTCGGAGCAGACTTCTGCGTCGAGCCGGCGGAGCATCAGAACCATTGGACACTCGTGTATCTTCCGTAATCTCCTCCTCGTGAGGTTCTGAGAATTTGCCGTCCTCGTCTCGGCGTTTCCTATGGCCAAATCGCTGGATACCTTGCAGCAAGGCCCGGCGCCTGTTTCCTGAAACATCTGGTGGAATTTCCGGCTCTTTTGCACTCCCCTCGTCAGGCTTGACTCCGGTGGAGGATGATAGTGGTAAGACGTGTGGCATCCTCCAAGCAGCATGGGTAGGATCGACAAGCTTGGTATCGGACGAGCTTATTGTTACCGAAAGCAATTACTCCAGAAGTCTTGATTGCGTAGTGGTATAGACGTTGGTAGGGTATCAATTGGGCTGTAACTAGGGCAGTCACACGTTTGATATGCTGCAAACGTGTTTTGCTCCATTGGTAGTACTACAGGCTGGTGAGCGGTGACTGAAGTTGGCTGGTAGTCGATGTCATTGCCGAGCGATCGAGTCAGAGGGCTGGATTCATCAACGCGATGTATGAGTAAGTGTCTGGTCTCGCAAAGTAAGCGGTCAGCTACTTGGTGCCTTAGGCGTCATACATCCTTCGAGGGAACCATGCGGCGGTGTGATGTTGGGAGGAGTATTTATTGTGGCTGGGGCGTGGTGTGCCTTGCTTTAAGACCGCGCGATCGCCCGCCACGCGATTGTTTTTGCAAATGAAGCTTACACGCGTGTTATACGTTCACGGTGGCTCGTAAAGATGAAGTGTCTCAAGCATTTGTCTGTTTTGGCGCCCGGCAAAAATGCTCGTCGGCAGAGTAGTAGAAGGCAAATCGCAGCTGAGGTGAAGTCCGACACAGCCTCAAACCAGCAGCACTAGCATGACAGCGCATCTGCAAGCCACCAGATCCTAGCACATCAACGTGTTCAGTACCGGAGTGATTTCAGGCAGCATATTGAACGTGCTGGGTCTCAACATGGGGTTTGCTTTTGCCTCTGTCGTACGAGAACACGGACAGAGCACGAGACCATCTCTACTTACTATTGGTCCACCGATTGGTCAGTTGGCAATTTACATCGAGAATGGGTGGCTCTTGCATTCAGGAGGAAGCTGAGACACGACCACTCTGAGTCTAGCCATGTGTGCACCATGTTGTTCTCCATGTGGCTATATCGCGCTACCTGATGTACCTCTTCGTCCGATCATGTAGAAGTATGTATGAATGCCTGAGGGTAAACCGCCTGACCATGGTTCGGGGAACCACAGCCGACGGCGATCACATGCAGGGCGAGTGTGCATGTATTCCTGAAGCGGTGAAAAATCTGCGCAGCCCCTATCGCATGCTATGCTGGCCTATACGAGAGTCGTCGTATTGCCGCGAGTGGCGTTCTTCGTCGTCGTCATGTCAGCTCGTTTCATCTCTACAATCTCCAGAACCTTGTGTCACTTCGTGTCTTGCGCATGGGAGGTTTCATCAGTGCCCGACCTCCAGGTAACAAATCCGCATGGAGCTCTGCGGGCTTCGATACTTGTGGACACCTTGGTCTTGACGTCAACCACTAAATCTGAATCGCGTGGCCTCCAATCTTCCAAGACCTTCTCGTGGTGCCACGTTTCGCCGACGATATGAGCTCGTAAAGTCTTGTAAGAGTGCCCTAATCTTGCGGACTTCACCCGATTGAATGCGTCTGCACTAAGTCAGCACTTCTGTTAGCCATTAACGTATGTTTGGACGTACTGTTGAATGTTCCTCAGCATCCGCTCTTGCTCTTGAGGAGTTATACTGCCAGCAGGCAACATGTTCACCGTTGATGCTACCCAGCCTGCCATGGTCTCTGGAAGAAGTTGAAACATGGCCAATAGAACTCCACTAGCATCTGGGATGCACTCAGCCGGGAAAGTATACATCATGCCAGCCATAACACGTTGCGTCAGTGACTCGCCATGACCTTGCAGTAATTGCTTGACTGCGTTCTGGATTTCTGGGCCTTCGCTGCTGAGCTTGTTTGATTCGTCACTGAAATTGCTGCGTGGTGGATTAGATGATCCATAGGCGAGGAAATCCCGCAAGAAGTGGAGCGTGGCGACGATCGGTTCTTCTTTCAGGACAGTAAGTGTCGACGTGGCGGCCTGCAAAATGGTCGGCATAAGATGTGACGTGACAAACGATTTGGAGTGATAGAGCAGCACGTCCGTTGCAAGTCGATAGAAGTCTTCGATAACGTCGGGTAGCTCCTCAGGTGGCAGATCGTTCAAAGCCTTGAAGAAATTCGTTGCTTGAGCGTCGAAGAAGTTGAAGACCGATACAGATGTGCCTTGATCAACACCGGCATCCTCGGTAAACTCCCTGATGATCGAATCAGTCGCCCATAGAAAGCATCCTTGTCTCGACTTTTGGAAACCATCAGCCAACTTTGTCGCAAGCTCGGGCAGCAGCGGCGCCATTGCCGTTCTGTATGACAGTACCATGTACCGCCAACATCTGCAGACACGTTCCAGTATCGGCACAAAGTTGGTGAAGTTGTCGGCAATGGCGGAAAGTGTCGGGAAAATCTCCTGACAGTACATGACAGCAGGGTTGGGCTCCGAGCGTGGGACTGCTGGCTGGATCCATTGAATGAAGATGGTGACCAGCTGGAGATGATCTGCGACAGCAAGTTTTGCATTTTCTTCGGTTGCCGTCTTTGCCATCTCCATCAGTCTCGATACCACAGGATCACAGGTCTGCTTGAACATCTGGTAAGTCTGGTCCGGCGGCAGCTTGGCTATTACGGAAGCCACTCCTTCTGTGATCTCTTCCTGACTGCTACTTGGCAGGGTGTTGATCACGCTTTCGTAGAATTGCTGCAGCTGACCGACAAAGTCCTTGAGGAGATCCGCGCAGTCATTGCAGAAGAATCGGAATGACAGGGCTGCCGCCGTCCGGACCTCTTTCGACTGATGTTGAAATGCTGCCATGATGAAATTGAGCTGTTGCTCTAGAGTCTCCGGATGACTTGCCGTCCACTCAGTATATCGTCCTAGCGCCATAACGGCTTGGAAGCGAACTTTCTCGTGATCAGGTATTTGAATCAGAAGAGGGATGAGGCGAGGAAGCATGATGTTCTCGTCGGGTGGTACCATTCGACCCATTGCCCGCATGCTGAAGATAGGCGCCTCCAGATTCTGCCAATCTGGCACGTTCCCTTGGCTCGCTTGTTGTCCATGAGTATTTACCCATTGCTCGATGAGGACGTATGATTTTTGTAGGCATTCCGTAACGCCAATCACTTCACAGCAGTCTTTCAAGACATCTCCCATCTGATGGCGGAACTCGCGGAAGCGATCTTCGGCCTCACGATCTCCGTCGAACAAGTCGTTGGGATTGCTGCCTTCCGGTCGTGGAAACTCGAGATGCCGTACCATGACGTCGACAAGCTTTGAGTATACATCGGCCATAGTTGCTCGCGCCTCCATGTACTTCTCGATTGTGAGATATTGTTTCAGCTCATACCAGAAGATGAACGTAAGCGAGATGGCCTCCTTGTCTTTGTCCGCAACGGCACACTCCAGAACAGCCTCGACCAAACCCCGGAAGTCATTTGGTAACCTGGCAATGAGTACCACCCACGCTTCGCCAGCTTCGGCAAACACTCGTGTGATCAATTTCAGACCTTCCGTATCTTCTTCCTCGGATGCTTGGGCTATACGCGGCCGTAGAGCCATAATCCGTGGAAACAGAACCTTGATGATATCCAGTGTCTCATCAACGTCGCGGGTCTCTCGGAACATTGCACATAGACATTCAACGCCAGCGTCCATTGCAGCGCCGTCGTCCAGAGATGCCATGACGACATCCATTAGTGATGAAGACACTATATCCCGTAAAGGTATCTCCCTGATCCACGATGTGACACATTCCAGGAAGTATGGCTCGTTTGCGGCAGAACCTGTGATGGATCAGTATTGATACAGCCGATATCAGTCATGCATGATACCTGAAGACTGCGCGTATTGCTGTAGTAGTGCCAGAACTTGTGCGCCATTCTCCTCGAGGAGCTCAGTCGTTCTGTCTCTTAGCTCGTCCTCCTATCATCCATCGTATTAGACTTTGACTACCAAAGGTGTTTGTTGTACCGTTGGGACCGAACATACTGTCAGGTTGATTTTACGGCCCTCGGTGACCTCTTCGGGAAGTACGCGAAGAAACTCCATGAGTGTGGGTATACCCTTCGCATCGCTGCCCAACGTCGAGACTACAGTCGAGAGCACATCCTTCCAGTCCAGCATCTGGATGGCAATGTTGGCCAAGCATACGCAAAGCTGTGTGCGAATAGGTTTGGGCCCACTGGCGTACGTAGCAAGTAGAGACAGTGTGCTGTCGCGGAGCTGTTCGATGGCCGCTTTCGGGAGTTGGTGAAGATCGTATATGATCTACCAGCAGTCAACCACAGGAATCTCACCCGATGTATGTTCACCATGGCGTACCTTTCCCTTCAAAGTAGTCGCGGCAAATAGCTTCGCTTCGCTCGAGGCCTCTGGGGCCGAAAGGATAGAGAATACCGTAGTCCATGACTCGCTCTGGTTCTGGTCAGTGTCCAGCTCTGTCGCTCATAAACACGCTGTCCACGCACAGATTTCTGGAATTGCTCGAGGTATTGATGTGCCTGATCCTTCTGACTGCGATCGACATTGGATTGCATGGTCTGCAATGCCGACAATATTGGCGAATAAGCGCCTCCGCCCCCGTTCGTTGCAGCCATGTTTGTCTGGTGGTAGGAGAAGAGGCTGATGCAATCTTGATGAGTCGCGTGACATGGGGAGCGCCCCTTCAATTCATCGGATCTGGACGACCGGCAGCTTTCGAGTGGGATGCCAGATGAGTTGGTGGTGATTGTATAGGAGTTGTGGACATGAATTATTTTTGGAGCTCCACTGACGTTCGCACCTCAATTCCGCCCGAGCACGCGGCAAACGCGGTCGAAGCACTGACCAGGTCTGGAGATCTCAGCCCTACGAAGTTTTTGGAGTATCACCTCAAGCTCAGTTCAAACACCACCTTTCGCACACCACCGACATACAAAGCAGTCGTCTCCATTTGGTCAAACTTGAGGAAAGAAACCGCTGTCAATATTTCGCCATCTCGCTGAAGTCCGCACGCCTCAGGAAGTCCTTACAGACAACCTCAAGATGAGTGGTCGCGGTAGAGGAGGTGGAGGAAAGGTGCTATTGCCGCCAATCAACGCAATCTTTCAAATTCTTCAGAGGCAGCAGCTAGTGTCGATATGGCTATACGAGCAGACCGGAATGCGCATTGAGGGTTTGATCAAGGGTTTCGACGAGTTTATGAATCTGGTCATCGAAAATGCGGTCGAGGTGAAGCAGCCGGACAGGGAGAATCCCAATGAGAGAAGGAGAGATCTTGGTAGGTCCAGCTAATTGTGTAACATCTACGGAGGCTGACAGTTTCAGGGCGCATACTCCTCAAGGGCGACAACGTTTCTCTCATTCAGAACGTGGCTTCATAGTCCGACACTGCCAAACGACTAGTCAATGCCGGAGGACGAAAGGCGCAAGACGCGAATACGAGGTCCAGCGATGACATATACCCATTTCACGAAGATGTATGAGAGGGAGGAGGCACACGCGCCACAAAGCGGTCCCCAAGCAGAAGAGCATCAACCTTGTGGTCCCAGGATTGCATAGGCAGGCGGTGCGGATTTGGTAGGAATTGTTCCGCCAAACCGAGACCGACTACAGGAAAAAGTCAGTCGGAGGAAGCTAATGGATGTGACAGGACGGGCTCACTCAGATACGGCTTCCGGTATGCATTACCATCCGCGTCCACTTTTCCGAAATAACGTGTTAGAAATCGATCGTAATATCCCTTTCCATGACCCAGCCTGTTGAAATCTTGGTCGAAAGCCATGCAAGGTAGAATGATGAGGTCGAGGCCTGCGTCTGCGCCATCCGGTCGAACACCTTGGTCCGGTTCTTGTACGCCACGATACCCAAAACAATTGGCACGGTCGTCGACAGTCTCGGTGTCGAGAGACGGGATGCCCCATTTATCTTGCTTCAGCGAATCAAAATCAGACTCGTCCTCAAGCTTCAGCATATCCATTGACGCGGGCTTTCGTCTGATAAAGGGCACGAAGACCTTCTTCCCGGCTTGGAGAGCATGCCGGACGATACTCTCTGTTTGTAGTTCGGCTCTTGGCATGGCTAGGAAGATGCTGATACTACGGGCATGTTGATATACGGGCAAATTGATCAACCTCTCGGTGGCCTTTGCCGCTGAGACAGGGTCAATACGAGATGTGACATGGTGGGAGGATTGGACAGACATTGATCTGCGACTCTCTCTTGATCAAGCTGTGAAAGCACTCGGCTGATGGCCGTTCGCCATGCAGCCTTTGTGTTGACATGCTCGCCTTGAGGTGCCACCAGACTTGCCATTGCTTGTGTATTTGCCCAGCAAACACTACCAGTCTGTAATTTCAATTGCTGTCGGGCTGAGTGAGCACGCAAATTCGTTTTTGCCGTCCCAGTAAACATGACCAAGATGCACCCTCAGCACAACACCATGATCTCCGCATTCTTCATCTTCGAGACCAATCAACGACCCATGTAATTGTCAAGGTTATAACAGACATGCCAAAATATCAAAATAAGATTATACTGACAGTGACGCAGCGTCCAAGCGGCTGCCAGAAACAGGGATCGACGTGATTGGCGTCGCGGCGCCTCCCGCCGAGAAGGATCCAAGAAACAAGTCTCCCAACAAGCAGAAACGGCATCATCTCCCTTCATATCCCACCTCTGTTTCGCATACTCTCTCTCACACGACATCAACAATGAAGGCGACACTGGCTCTCGCCGTCAGCGCAGGCTCGGCGCTGCTGGCTACTGTAAGCGCACAAGGCGTGTGGCCCAAAGAACTGGTCGGAACCTGGACCACGAAATCAAAAAGAACCGTGACAGGGCCGGTAAGGGCTGCGCAGAAGATTCGACAAGGAAGTCTACTGACACCTCTGAAGGGCTTCTACAATCCCGTGACAGATGAGTTCATCGAGCCAGAGCGAACAGGCTTCTCGTACTCTTTCACCGAAGACGGACATTTCGAGGAGGCATACTATAGAGCGATCGCAAATCGTCGGTCCCTCAAAACAGTGCATCCACATCTGCAAGACTGACCCCTACTCAGCGCAAAATCCACAATGTCCTTCAGGCATCATGCAGTGGCAGCACGGTACCTGGACCCAAAACTCTAACGGCAGTCTCACGCTCACTCCCATCGCCGTCGACGGCCGCCAACTCATGTCGACACCATGCCGATACGAGAATGGCATCTACACGCGCTACAATCAGACCGAACTCTTCAAGACATACCAAGTCTACACCGACCCATACTCCAAAGAACCCCGCCTTGATCTGTTCCAATTCGATGGTGCACCACTCAACCCAATGTATCTTGTCTACTCGCCCCCACAGATGTTGCCAACAAGCACACTGAACCCAACCAACACAGCGACAAGCGCTGGAAGTAAAGCCACCAGCAAAGTCAAGAGAAGTGAAATGGAGGTGCCGATCAACTGGAAGATGGGAAACGGAAAGACGATTGCGCAGCACGCCATGAACCCCGACTGGTGGTGGTGGACAGGCCTGGGCTTCACTGGTGTTGGAGGATTGCTCTATTTTGGCCCGAGGAGAATGGGCATTTCGATCTGAAATGATGCAAAAGAGAGTTGATCTTTGATCCGACGAGATGGCCACATTGGTACGACGCGGACGGACTTGTGGACACTTCTATGTGGATGCACGAAAAGGAAACGGTTGATCCGGACATATGAATATATCTTTATGCAGGAGCATTGCTTCGGGCGTTTTCAAGGATCGGGCAGGGAATAAGCATCCAGAATATGGGCATGTAATTACTAGAATCTGGCCGGGTATCGAAACACTGTATCGTGTCATTGGAAATGTGTTCTCTTGGTGTCCATTCGCCCAATGGTACCATGTTATGAAACAGTATTGCTCGAATGTGCAAAGTTGTATAAATATCGGGGCAGATTTGCCAGCGAAGTGGGAAACCCACTTCCGCTGCGAGCAGATTCTACCTTCCTTCTTCCATACCAATCAGATCAGTGACCATAGACATGGCTAAGACTGTCAATTTCGCAAAAAGGACCGCTTCGAAACCGGCATAGGATCGTTCCGCGACAGCAGAGGTACTTCTCACGCCAGATTCGCTTCAAGTGGTCTCTGCATCTCGCTAGCCTCGGGAAATCGACTACGACAAGATCTTGCAGACAAGCACGCGTCCATGAACTAAAAACCTGGACCCTCACGCATTGATAAAGAAGTTCATGACCTCCGCGACCGGGTTTCTCAGGTCGGACACGGTCTGGTGGCGCCAGCGAGATCTATCTCGCTGCAGGACCGGTCATGCCTTTCCAGCTGACTGCACGGCGCCCTTGATATCGAGCCATTCGCCTACATTCCTCTACCTCAAGCCAGTGCAGTGAACGACCAAGACTAGTCCCTTGTAAGTGGCTGTTCTATACCGATTGTCATGTATCTTTCGCTCTGGCATCTTTCGCCGCTAGGTGAACAGGCTTCCTTACGACCGCTACAACATTATATAGCCACGTCAAGCGTGTCACGGCTCCTTCCATATCTGATTATGACGCCCAAGACATTTCATCGTCTGCCAGTCTTCGACGATGGCTCCAAAACGGTGTACAGACATGCTAGGTTCGCCTCAATCTCCTGCTTAAGCCTGCTTGCTTCTCAAACCTTGAAGGATGATCCGCGCGACCTTTGGGGCAAGGTCAAAGTATCGCTGGCTCGACTTGAGCACCTTGCCACGAACAATAATGGCTGATACGCTGTTCCCGATAATCTGATCATGATAGACTATGCTTCACTTGTTGGCACGCGAATTGTGCGACAAAGTCTTGATAGTAACATCACGTCAACTTTCGACTCGTCGTATTCCAATATCGAGTTCCACAAGGACTTGGACTTTGTTGGGACCACAAAATGGTACATGGTGGTATTCGATGCTCGGTGAACCGTGGACGGTGGTAAATACGACATATCAGACTGCCGACGACAACTGGTGGACTATGTATGAAAGTGACTCCAGCTATAACAATACGTCTACCAGCGACATCAGGCTGAAGTTCTTTTTCCTTGGGTATATAACAATGGAGAACGTCTACCGGCTCGTATAGAGCCCATCATCGACTGTCACGGTAGAAGCTTACAAGCACCTGCGTTCCCACATTCTGACACCAGCTACGCGCTCTGAGTCTTCAACTGCTGATGGTTCAGATCCATTTCTTCAAAATTTCACCATGCACAGACAGGATCTCGAGGCGAAGATGCAGTGCCCTGGCGCGGTCCGTGCCATCACTTCCATCAAGTCCATATATTCGTTGTTCTTGTCCGTATTGATCAAGCCGAACCACTTCCCCACCACCACTCGACAAAGCGACCATGAAACCACGCCATATGCTCTCGCCACCCGTCTCGAGTCCCGTGCATGTTCCACCCCACTGCACTCCTACCTTTCCCCCCCCCCTTCGTCACCCTCATCTCTCCCCACCAACAGTCGCAGCGCCTCATCAATCATCGTACGTCTCCTCGTACTCCTCCTCGTACTCCTCCCGCGCCTCCTCGAGTCTCTCGTGGTCACTGCTGCCGGCATCGCTGTCGTTCGCCTTGGCGTACGCCTCCTCGTAGTCTTCCCTCGCTTCTTGGACGTCCTCCCTGTCGCTGCTCGAGACGCTGTCCCCGTCTGCGTCGTGCGTGGGGAGGGGCTGGGGAGGGACAGCGGAGCCGTGGGCTGCCGAGGAGGAGGAGGAGCTGGCTGTGGCGCCGGCGGCGGGGGTGTAGGTGTAGGGGGCGCCGTGGTCGGAGTCCGAGTCGTCTGTTGTGGTCAGTGTTCTGTGGAGAACGGGTCGGGGATGCAGTGGGAGGGGGAATAAGGGGGCGGTCGTTGGGTATGCAGCGAGATCTGGGAGCACGAAGATGTGGAAAGAGAGAGGAAGAAGAGAGAAGAGACACTCACCCATAGCATTAGCCACCACGGCCCCTCCAATGGCACCAACAGCCAGACCAGCTCCAACACCCATCATCATCATCTTCTTCTTGTCGTCTTTCTCCTTCTTCTCCTTGTCCTTCTTATCACCACTCATGTGCTGGTCATGTCCCCCGTATGGTGCACCATAGCCCTGCTGACCATAGGGCGCACCATAGCCCGGTCCGCCATGGGGAACCCCAGGACCTTGCCCGCCGTACCCCGCGTGACCGCCATCATAACCCCTGTTCGTTTCCCATGGCTGACCTCCTGCGCCGTGGAAGGGCGGAGCATGGTACCCTCCTGCTGGCGGAGCGGGGGAGTGGCCTGGGAAATCCCACTGCGTTCTACCCGTTGCCTGTTCGATGTAGAACCAACGCTGGGAGTTGCTGTCGAACTGGGAGATCCAGCCTGGTGGGAGCGGAGGTGCACCCTGGAACCCTGGCTGCGAGGGGGGGTTGAAGGATTGCGGACCGGGAGGGTAGGCGTTGGTGACCCCTGGGGCCGCGTGGTCTTTGGAGTCTAGCCAGGGTCAGAGAGAGAGGGATTGCGAACGACACGGGTCGGGAGCTGTGCGTAAGTAGAGGTATAGATCGGACATCTTTACCCTTGCGCTCTTCGGATTTCTTATCCTTGTCGTCTGTGAAGTTGGCTTTGAGCTCTTCGAATTCTTTGGTGAGTTTCTTGAGGAATGACATGTTGGCGATGATGCTTGGATGTCGAGCGTGTAGAATATCAAAGTATAGCAGGGAATTGATGAGCAGCTGGGTGAGCTTCTCGGTGAGCTGTACCTACCTGGAGTCGTGATGGTGCACAAACTACACAGCCGACAGTCCACGTCATGTATATGTGGCTGAGCAGCTACGTGCGTTCCTCTGAGATGCAAGTAACAAATCTGATTGGGACGTCTGCTACTCGCACCTACGTTGTGAGTGTTGAAGAATGCTTGTTCAAGCCGTGGATGTCTATATCCCGTGCTTGGCATTGTCGAAGGGACTAGTGCCCGGCTATCCCGTGTCTTGTGAACAGGTGATTGGAAGATGAAATGGCTCAGGAAATGAGAATGCACGTGAGGACAGAGCAGATAGGCAGTGGGCCAATTGGTGTAATTCCTGATCTGCAGCCAAGACAATCTCCGAAAAACCTACATTTGCACGTCCACAAAAGTAACCGAGGATGTTGGATCTTCAGGCCTGCAGTGCTTTATTTGAAGCCATGCAAAGAGCCGCTGTACCTGGCGTGGAGATATATAGATATAGGAGGAATTGACCTACCTGTTGCCCAGAACTTGGTAGACATTGCTTCGGTATGAAATGGCCTTCTTGAAATGGCAGTTTCCAAACGTAGTGCGTAAGAAGACAATCAGACCGCAAGCGTCCTCAAATCGTCCGTACAATCCTGGTCACGGCTCGTAGATCAGGAACGGTGTCCAGATCGCTCTACTTTCCAGTATGGACAGTCATTTGTTGCTGTTTGTGATGAGCGAGAATCGTATCGGAGGAAACTGTAACGAAGACCTGTGCTAGTGAACCGAATCTATGTAGCTAGCCGCCACTGCCTTCTTCTTGTCCGCGCTCCGGGATGTCATATTGTGTCGCCGTTGCTGGACCTGTAAAGATTGTCAGTCGCCACTTTGTGTATATCAGACGACTTGCACGGATTTGATCGATGTCGATGTGAAAGACGCCTACGGTGGAGTGACCAGCAACGTAGTCTTCAACCCGGCGCCATCGTACCAGACAAATGCTTCGGCGGGGGTCGTGAAAACGCCATCTGACATGTCAAAATGACGACGAGTGAGAGAAGAAGTTTTGAGACAGGGCATTTGATTTTCACTTTGGGCCTTACCTTGGTCGGCTATGCTTGCAGTGTGGATGGGTTTCTCCAACCAGAGGGCCACAGTGATCTGCTGTCTGTTGTCCGGGCGTTATGGCTTGCATCTGACTTCCAGCGGTGAATTGCTCTGGTACCGTGTGTAGTGAAGATGCATGATAGTGATATGCTTGCCTACCCTGACATCGGACCGATCATGGTGGCTTCGTGTTCCTGGTCCATTCTGTCCGAGCAGACCGGAATATTGGTAGACCACTACCGGCACTGACCCCAGCCTGATTTGTTGACACAATAATCAACAAAGAAGCTGAAACTCTCCAATGGTCCCAACGGTCGGCCATTTGTAACACTGGCAGCTACAGCGATAGAATTGGGTGTAACCCCGTATCCCGCGGCAAGGACCGTTTGCATGACTTTGTGAAAAGTCAAGCAATTGCGGGGAGGACAATAATGTGGGGGACTGGCGTGCATTGCGGAAAGGGACGGGGCGCCATGTCGGAGCAATGGTCGGGTCTGGGGAAGCCTTGCAGGAAGTACCCCAGTCTCTTGCCCGGACAAAAGTACTGTATGTCTCGAGATAGTCAGACGATCGGAAGAGCGCATACGTGGTCTCGACCAACGTGTAACTTGTCCTCCAATAGCCATTGCTTTTGCCAGAAGTGGGCAAGCCCAAAGTTCTTGTTGGGGAGTTTAGGTGAGGTTGGCATGACGAGAAGCAAGGCCGTCGGGTTGGTGCCTGTGTATCATTTCCTGAGCAAGGCCGGGGAAGCGCTCCATCGCTCAACAGTGCATGATGCCGCTGTCACCAACGCAGGCACGCTGGCGGGTCGGAAGATATTTGTTTTGGACGCAATCACGCAAACGTACTGCTGATCCGCATGCCCTCGCTCCACACTATTGCTCTCGGAATACTTGTCCCGAACATCCCCCAGGTCGAGGATCAGAGACATGTACCAAGGTCTAGGTTCCCCAGTCGCTTGCATGAAACGGGCTGCAGAGGCCGAAAGTCTGATTCTCCACAGGCAGGAGGGCGTCCAGGTTGTGGACAGGCAGCTGAGGACAGCTTCTCCGCAATCTGCCCGGACGCCGAGACGATGTAGGTTTGAGAGAAGCTATACTTCGGTCTCTTTTGGCGTGTTCGGGTGGGAGATTTGGTGTTGGCAACGCTCGTGTTCGAGATAACGTCAGCCAACGAATTGCCTGGCTTTTTTCTTGTTCGCAGAAGTGGTTGAGGATAGCACCTCAGTCCGTTGAGCGCCTCATGTCTTGTACAGTCTGGTAGTCCACACCGCTTGCGAAGGATACGTCGTCGCCCGCAAATGTTGATCATGTCGTGATTGGCCCTGCGGAGAGATTGACCGCGGTGCCGGCGATCGATCTGACAATTTCTTGACTCGCAGTATGCGCGGGAAAACCTGGGGCATCAATGATGGTCCGGGGATGCCGCTCCGAGTGACGATGAAAAGAGAACAGGCTAGAAGGCGCGTCAAGGGCTTTCCGGCCTTCTGTGCCCAGATTGCAACGCCCGTGCTTCTTGCTCTATCTCTCGTGTCGGGTCTGGGAGGCTGACATGTGAGACGCGGCAAATGAATGGCACTGGAGCGGTAAAGGGCACCAGCGATGACCTCCACTATCTGCCTGTATCCGCAATTGAGGCAGTTTCGTCATTCCCGTGAGCACGCAAGACTGACAGACTTTTGTTCTTTTTTCGTCTTCCCCTGTACATATCTGGTGTGTGCAGTGGACCGTCAGTGGCATGGCCGGACATGTGAAATTCTGATCCGATGTGGTCATGATGCCGTTTTTGCATGTGCAGGCACCCGGACGAACGCAAGGCTGGCGTGTTTGTCTCCACAGTGATAAGGTTGGAAGCACTCTGTGTTCTGTGTTTCTCTGCAGGGGGCTGATACGGCAATGGGAAAAATGTTGGGGAGACTCACGGCTGGTAGGCTTGCCAATCAACGTTGCTAGACAGCCACAATCGAGTCGATCCCTGTGGGGGTGTGCCCTTAGATAGCGATGGACGTGCGACTTTCAGCTCCGCCAATGCGACTATTCGAGACGTGTAGTGATGCAAGGATTCCGGGTTGTGTAGAGTGCATGTTAGTAAGTCTTGAGCCACAAGCGAGAAAAGCGTGGGGAAGAGCTGAATGCGTTTGCATCCCACATGTCACCTCCTGAATAGCACGGAAATCCTATTGACAAACAGCAAAGTTAGGCGTCAAGATTTTCTGCACCGCGGATTCTTCTCTTGTGAAACATTGTATTGCATGAAAAAGTGGGACTATTACTGGGGGGTGGTAGCTGTGCGACACCCAGGGCCCTGCACAGCCCGTCGCTCCAAACAAAGCCCTGGCCCTCTACCGGGTGTGGTACTTGCAGTGTGGTATCAAGAGTGGCCGACTGTCGAAAGAGAACATCCGAATAAGCAGAGAGTGGTGGTAGATGCCGACTCTGAACGCCCTTGCCATGATTCGAAAACAAATAATGAGGCTAACCCGCTCAGTGTATCCCGCAGGTCGTGCTCGCGTCTATAGTAGTGGTGTTTGAGAACAAAAGAGAATCGGTAAACGTGCCACGGTAGATGGCTTGTTATTGGTATCGCTCGTGAATATCACCCGCGACGCTACCAGTGGTGCTCGAGTGACCGCTACTGAAGCCAGAAGTGGGGTGAGGGTGGAGCATTTCACCAACCTTCATCGCGTTGGGCACCATCGGGACCGGAAGTTTGCGTTGCGCGCCGTCCTCCCTCTCCATGATTTCGCTGATGCGAAGCCCGCTATGTTGTGTTGGGACGTACGGCTGCTGTCCGTCAGCTGATGGTTCGACGGGTGCAAGAGCCGGCGGCGGTTGATTTTGGAGGGAGAGATGGTGAAGGGTTGGGAGCTGCACACCGTTGTGGAAGTACTGAGGCCTCAACCTTGGCGAGTGTGAGGGAGTGGCTAACGGCGTGTGGTCGGGTGTTGGAGATGTCGAGTGGTGAGAGTAGGAAGGGGATGGCGGTGCTGTCGATTGCGGAGAGCCGGGTCTCGACTTCTTGGACTGGCGGTGCGCGTAGTGGTCATCGTGCTCGTGGGAGTGCGATCTCGACATTGGCTGCGAGGTTGGGTTCGACCCGTAATGATATTGCGACAGAGAGGGAAGGCGACCGCTGGAGTAAGGGTGATGGTGGTTGTAGGGATGCGATCCGTACGAGCTCCTACTCGATGGAGTCAAGTGTCCAGAGTGTGAGTTTTCGCGCTCCACCTGAGACGCAGCTGTGGCCAACAGATTGATGTCCATGGGGTGGTGTACCCCAGCAGGCGAAAGGTCGCCGCTTACATTGCGCGTCAGATACGAGCCGCCGCTAGTGGGATAAGCCTGCTGGTAAGAATGCGGTGGAGACACATTCGGAGAGCCCACGCCGGAGCCAGGCTGCGATCGGGTCATGGGCGCATGTGGTGGGGGCATCATGTTGGGCGCAGTGAGCGCTGGGTTCTGCTGAGGTATGAGGGAAGGCTGACTGAGCTGGTGATGTTGTATCGACGCCTGCTGATCATACCCTGCCTGAGCGGCCGCCACGGCGGCGGCCGTGGCCGCTGCATGCTGCTTATTCCCTCTTCTTGAGTTGGGATTGTTGTGTATCCTTGAATGCCTTGTGAGTTCGTCGGATCTGCTGAACCTCTTCGTGCAGCCAGGGAATTGGCAGGCGTGTGGTTTCTCGCCAGTGTGCGTCCTGATGTGTCTGGTCTGGTGTTCGAGACGATGGAAGGCCTTGTCGCAGAGCGGGCACTTGTACGGACGTGGCAGATCCGGACGATGTTCATCCTGTCCCGATTGTGTGGTGGCCATGGTCGGCAACTGCGTTGCGGCAGACGCTGCCATGTGCTGCGTGGTGGCGGAGTGACTGGTGGGCGACGACGGCTGGGAAAAGGCCGTCGATGGAGTAACCCGACTTTGGACAGGCGACGACTTGTTGGAGTAAGAAGGTGAGTCGTTTGTCGGGCTCAGTAAATTTTGCAAGCTGGCTGACATGTGAAGACGCCCGTGGGCGCAAAAACCTGGAGTAAGCCGGTGGGCGGGATCCAGCAAGGGGCTGATTGCGTTTTCGGCAATGTGCGCGGCAAGAATGGCCAGGCTGCAAGTTCCAGTTCCAAGCGACCGAGGTCGACAACGTTGCTCGATCTGTACTCCGGGGTACGAGGGGAAAATGTTTGTATAGAGGACAGGTTGTTTTGTTTAGACAGGAGAAAGTTGTGTGCTAGGGAGGGAGAGCTGATGAGATAATGGGATGGTGTGGGGAAGGAGGAAGAGCGTGGGAGAAAGCGGGAATGGCCAGGGAGAAAAGAGGCCAGGGCCGATGACGCTTGTCTCCAGCTGTGCTCTGACCACGGTCGGGCTGAAGGGAGGGAGGGTCAACTGGTCAAGACGGTGGGTCGGTGAGAGGGTGAGAGTTGGGTGTAGGAAATGAAGTTCCGGGGGCTTTTCGTCGTGTCGTGCCCTGACAATAATCTCTGGGTGCGGAACGCAGAAAATTCTACTGCGGCGCGTGCGGGCCGAGAGAAGAGCCTTGTTCAGCTTTGTTCGGTCGGGTCAAGTGTGGAGGGAGAGGAAACGTTCTCGACTTTTGCCCATCAACAGTCTAAAAGCAACGGGCTTGTCCGTGTGCACCGATAAGCCACCTCGTGGTGTCGTTGGCGGCGCCCGCGACTGCCAGGAGGATCTCAATAAAGCGTTCCTTGGCGAATGATTGTCCCCCCGCGTAGAACGTGTCGTATGACTTGTCAGACCCTTGGGGAATGAGGCTTGAGATGGATAATGGCTAGTGACGTCGTGTCTTGATTGCAATGAGGCAGGAATTTTTCTTGTTGTAGAAGAAGAAATTTTCTGTTAGTGATCAGAAGTCTGTTGGGAGGATATGTCCGTGTTTCCAGTACACCCAAGATGTCTTTGTCGCAACTGTTATTCCCTTGGTACAGTAGTAGTGGAAACTGCTCGTGCACGTCGGAATACCGTGTCAATAGCAGAGCCGGGATGACCGAGGCCCAAATTGTTGAGAGTCTGATTGCTACCGAATGGAAGTAACCGATGGAGGCCTCGGACGTCGACGGTTGGTCTGCAAGAGGTAGCTGCGTGGCCTATCGAAGCGTCTCTTCCACCGTCTCTCGATTGTTCGGCTCGCTACAAGATCAGACCAGTATACGGTAGGGCTAGATGGTGGAGAATAGGAAAGTAAACGGAGCAACGGGCACTGTCAAAGGGCCGATCAAAAGCCACGACTATGATTACAGATCGTGGGATAATTCCATTCCATTTTCACACGTGATACGGCACTAACCATGTCTCCTGATCGCCTCTTCGTCCCATCCTCGGTGAGACTCCTTATCAAATGCTATCAGTCTGAGGGTTAGACACGTGCACGACACGGCTTCAACCTTTCGGTGGACCGTGCCAGCTCACTGGATCCTGACCCATTCAGAAATCTCTCACATCCACGACCATCGTGCTCCGGCGGGTGACCTTCACTCGTCCATGCTGGCTGCGGTCCCCCTTGCCCGAGCATATGAAACCAACATTGGAGCAATAACAGTATTGTGCTGCATGTCGTTGGTATGAAATTGTGGGGGGATGATACGTACCTCCCTTAGGCCTCGGATGCTGCAACCTTGATCAGCCGCAGATTGACGCTTCTATCCAATCTGGGGAAGCCGGGGAAAGCTATTACAGTGTACGAAGACGACGAGATTATTGAGGCATAAACGGTGCCACGGCGTCCTCAATCACTCGTACTACGAACATGGCAATGTCCCATGCGGGGTCACGATATCTTCCTCCAAGGTCACCTCTCCAAAAGTGCCATCGTCTCCACTCGCGTTCAGACTCATCCGAACGATATCTAGTCATCGATAAGGGAAATGATGGCTGCCAGACGTTATGTTTCAGCTACGGCAAAGACCTGGGGCAGATCGATCCTCATCGCCCTTTTACCGCACAATCATTCCTCCGCGAGATAGCGCCATCTGTCGACGATCTCCTCGCTATCTGCCGTTACGAGCATGCTCTGCTCTCCATTTGCCTGCCCCGCACAGTTCTCCCACAATCTCTGAGGCCTTTGCAACTTATGGCACTAGACTCGTAAGCTCTTGCTCATACTCAATCGGATTGTGATGGTTTGGTTGTCTCGCCTGACTCTATTGGCGTCTTGTCAGCGTGGGGGAGATATGCCCTTTCCCAAGCACACTGACTTTCCCAGTGCTCAGGCACGGCTCCAGAAACCAATACAGCGGTCCCGGCGCTCCGTCTAGCTGCATTGCTCCGAAGCTCCCCAGATGCAAACGAGACCCTGGCGTGCAATGGATCACGTTACCCCGTCTTGGCCCCCCAACTCAATGTCGTCTATGCATCCTATCGCTGTGCTGCCATGGCACCCTGGCCGCGTTCGCGCCCAGCTTGGACCAGACTGTAGTACCCACTGTCCTGGGCCTCATATCGTCTCCGGCCAAGACCCTTCCCAAAGAGCAGTCACGTAGCATGTGCGCTTGCCGTCGGCTCGCCAGAAGCACGCTACCTTCTTTTTTCGGTGATTGGCACCTCGCTTGACATTATGGATGACCAGATAAGGCATCGATACACTTTCATGGCTTGCGGCGCATCCATCGAAGTGGTAATAGTCAATTAGCATCATGATTTAACCACGCCGCATTCTTTTCGTTGAGCTGGGCCGCTCAAGATACCCCGGACTGACCTGCTCCGGCGGGGGAATTTCTCCTTCCGGGGAACATTCTCGAGATGTCGCGCAGGCTACCACATTCCCACATTGACTTATACGACACGCGTTGCAAGGTGGAGCACTCTGGGGAACATCGTACACCCGCGGTCGAGACGGTGTTGACCAAACCACATTTTCGTGTTCGCATGCCTTTGTCGTCCTCATGCTGCCTGTGGGAAGGACCCAAAGATAATCGCTCTACCGTTACCCTCGTGCCCTTGCTGTGCCCACGACCTTTCAATCTTATCCAGCAAGTATTTCGTCTTGATCAAAAGTTCTACAACTGTCAGCATTGCCCTTACGAAGCACACTCCCAACATCCTACCTTCAAACTCAATATAATAACTCACGGCAACCTCATCCTCACTGGCGAACAACACAGGCCTATCCCTCCTGAAATTCCTCTCTCTCACTCTGAATCTGATACCCACGCTCTTTTCAGCGTTATTCACCCACAATATCCCCTCATCCTGATCCGCGTCCCCTGGACTCCCCTTCACCCCGTCTCGCCTTCCCAACCAGTCCCTCCACACCCTGATCATCCCATCGCTCACCTCGACAATACTCGTGATCAACCGCCTCGCTCCTGGCGCCATCTTGACCAAATTCGTCACGCAGCACAACTGACTGAACAGTTCCCCGGCATCGAGGCTCACTGTCTCCGCCACGAGGATGCCATTGCCTTTGTACACTACCTCCCGTGACGAGGGATGTGTTCGCGACCCAGGGACATCGCCTGCGGGATGCCGCGGGGGCGGCCGTATCTCTGGCTCTTGACGCTGAGGTAGGAACCGCGTGTACAGGTTGCATAGCTCTTTCAGGCGGCCGACTTCTTGCCCGTGATGGTACGAGAGGGTAGACTCCAGGCCGGGCGTGCCGAGAGGGGAGCAGAACAGGTGCGAGGCGACGAGCTTGGCCGATGGGTGGTAGCATTCGAGGATGAGGGTGTGGTTGTCGAGGCAGGTTGCGTGGAGGAGGCGGAGGTGGAGCTGCGCGAGGGCCACATGATGCAGGTGGCGGCTGGTAGTTGTTAGGGTGGCGAGATCTGGAGTGGGTATGTTGGAGAGGACCAGGGAGAGGAGCTGTATAGGTTAGATGGAGGGGTAAGGAGGAAGCGGGTGGGGAGCATACCTCGAATGGGAGGGATGACAGGTGATCTGTAGCTTCAGGTGACATGCTTGAGAGATTGGGTTACACTGTAGCAGAAATGAGTGGCAATGATCATATCGTCACAAGAATGAAAGTGGCATTTTGGTGGAAACCATCCCCGCTGTTCAAGTTGACGGCGATATGGATCAAGTCCGAGGTCGGTCGGCCTGGCGGCCCGATCTCCGCACTAAGCACGTGAAGCTGTCTAGCCAGTGATCCATTGTTCTATTTCGATCATCTGGCATCGTTCTCATTCGTGACAGCCATGGCTGCAGGCGATCAGCTCATCATGGGCAGGCAGATACATTCCGATGCTGAGGGGAAGCTTAGAACATTCATCAAAAACAAAGAACAGCATGTCGCGGACGCCCAAATGGCAGTCAAGAAAGCCTCGACCATAGACGTAGCAGAAGAGGCAAGACGTCGTGTTCTCGCTGGGGAGGTTCGCATGTCGCCTCGACCAAGGAACGATCACATCAAATCGCCCGAGCCGCAGAGGCATCCATCAGACCCTCGATACAATCACATACTCAATCGCCAATTCGGCTCGACTATTAATCTCACATCACCTCCGCCGACCGGGGACTCTGACGAAGACGTCGACTCGGTCGAAGACGCTTTCGATGAGTACTTGGACCAACAGCAGCGACAGCAGTCCACTGTACATCAAGCTACGGGTTTGGCCAAAGCTCAAATGACGGATCGAGAGTCTGCCATCCCACCCACGCCTTTATCGTATCCCACCACTGATACAACACGCTCCGGCACAGCTTCGCGCAATGAGCCTCGTAATGGTACTCATACACCGTCCAATGTCGAAGCAACGATACCTCGTCCTCTGGTAAGAGACGGACTGGCTCGCCAGCCCCCGCAATGTCCAGTGTCACGACCGTCTGCACGGGAGACCTGGTCAAACCAGACCAACGGTCACCAGTCTAATCCTTACGACCTCATTTCACAGGTTGGTGAAGTCGCTGTGCCAGGTCTCCAGGTATCTCGCGGCCAGAGGGCTGCTGATGGGAACCATACCGAAGGTAACTATGATTTCAAGCAATCGGGAATACAGATGGCATCCACTCCCTTTACGTTCCAGCCTTTCGACAGAACAAATGCGACGACGTCGAGGCGTCAGGCGCCTGGTCTCACCACCCGAGGCATGCCATCGGGTATGCAGAATCAGCAGTATCGGTCTACCGAAGAAGCAAACGGATACGATCTACAAGTGCCACGCGACCATGAACAGCCTCGTCGTATACTTACACAGCAACCCCCGAGTCTTCAAGGTCCTCTCCACCCTACACCAGAGAACGGTCAAGTGACCATGAAAGCTGCCCATCATGTCGGCAAGATCAGTCCTCTCGCCGAGATCTCTGATCCCGAGGCCGGGTCATCGCCCGAGTCCTTGACTGATCTCGACTACCCTTTCGAACGACTTGTCAAGATGGGATTATCTGCACTTCAATCAGAATCATTCGATCGTCCGACTGAACCACCCGGCAGCTCGGCGCCATTCTTTGGCAACAATGCTGAGCTCGGCCAAAAGCTCAAAGGAATCCTGGAAACGGGCGATGGGTCTGCTAACGAGAAACTGCTTCAGTCTCTCACGCTGGATCAGTGGGTTGAAGCCGGAAGGTGGTTTACAGCGAGGCAGACACAAATCTTTGAGCGCATGGTCGAGCTCAGAAAGGAGAAGAGAGCGATCGCCTTGAAGTTCGAAGGGCAGATCAAAGCCAGGTACGACCATGTCATCGCAAGAGGCAAATTGATCAATGAGAGCCGGGCGAGCCTTAAGCAAGCTGGGGGAGCAGTACTTGCTGTGGGCACGCCCACGAAGAAGCGGAAGACACCGGAACCTATTCCGGTGCAGATGCCGCACAACCAGAAACAAGAAAATGAGACGAACGCCGTTGGGGATGAGAAGGAGGACGACATGATGGGGCGCACTGACGAGCCGCGTTCAGCTGGCCAGAAGGTGTCTGCTGCTGCGGCTGTGGAGGAGGATAGTCAACCACCAGAGCAGTGAGCTCTAACCCCTTATACAACTGCTATCCCCGAATACGGTCATTGGCAAAGGAGAGACAGAGTATGTCTTTAGCAAGAGTCGACGAAGGCTCCGCTCGGGACAGAGTAGTCCACTTGCTCACGACGACGACGACGACGATGGATGATGGACATGACATGATGAAACATACACACAACGAAATCTCACGCTTGACGAACTTGCTCGATATCCATATAGTACAATGCATTTTCAATGACTTTGATCCCTCTCTCAGTCCTATCACACCTGTCCCCGTGATCGGCCCTTGTCACTGCCGACGACAGGGCCCATGATCGCGAAGCCAGCACAGAGCGTCCGGCAATGTCATCACAGCAGTCTATCCAGAACGCTCACGGGCCCGTCACACCTCGATGTCAGATATCCATGCCAGCGCCGAGCAGCCGACATGACGAAGAAATGATGTAGAAAGGGGGGTGGATCCACTGTGATTTGAGCAGTCTCAACGAGAAGAAGCCAGTCAAGGACGGTGGAGGACACGAGGAAGAGTGGCTGCTGCGAGGGAAGGGGAGGCGATGGGGCAATGGAGGAAAGCATGCAGAGAAGAACCCTTGTGTGTCCCCCGACCTGTTCTGTTTCCTGTGTGGATTAAAGTATCCTTTGACTGTCCGAGGACCATCTCGGTAGATGTCCGAGCTTGACGGGAACGATGCTCATATGGCGTCTATCTAGACAGATTCGCTGCTGTCCAGGTCTATTGTCCTATCGTTAGTGGACTCGAGGGTGGAGCGGTAGCATGCTCGAAGAAAGACGGAGCTTGCTGTGAAGCTGTGACGGCGGCATGAGCAGCAGCAACAGTAGCGTAATAGCGATGCAGTCTCGGCATGTTACTAGCAGATTCCAGGTCTCCGTAGGTAAAGGCGTGGAGTGTAGGACACTGGCCGGAGGGGAGCGCTGTCAGATTTCTATATCTGAAGAGGGATGTGTGCTTCGATAGCAGAACGGCCAGTCATGCTGGACCAAGTACAGCAAGGGTCGTCCTATCGTAAAAAGCCAAAGATCGGTCGAGCAGAAAAGATACTTCGCGGACTGTTGGTTTTATATTCTTGCTTTCGTCATTCGCTCAATGCAGTGATGCTTGCATTTCCCCTCACCACATCGAGGAATATCCAATCAAGCAGCCAGACCCGTTCCAGGCGATTGGAAGCGGCCATAATATCTCGGTAAGCTACTCGCTGGGGCCGCAGCATATTTGAGTGTTCGGAGCGAATGTGGGAGCGAACGACACGTGGGCCGCTGGGAGGAAGAAAATTCGAAACAGCAGGGATTGATGTACTTGACTTATACATCTGTTCCAAACAGCACTGTAACACAAGGCTATTCGGCATGCAATGCCTTGTCGTTTGCCGTGGTAGTATCGACATGGTCAGGTGGACTGCGCATTTCTCACAAGCGCAAGCTGCGTTGGGTCCGTTGGCCTTGGTGGATGTAACCTCTTTGATCAATTCTATCGTTGGATCACAGCGATCATGTCCAAGTGCCGTTGTCGATCTCGGTTCCTTCCTGTGTATTTTCTTTTCTGTTCGGGATGCTTCTTTGCACCAAAACCTCGCTCCAGATGTTCCACGTATCTGGCATCTTTGCAAGTACAGTGCAAGAACGGTCTACGCGAAAAGCTCGATAGAGCTTCGTCCCCACTCGAGATGCCAACGTGGGGCCACAAATCATGGTACAATGCCCGTCCCTGTTCAACTTCACGAGTAGCGGTGAGATCTGTTCACGCTTGGAACACGAGGATATATATATATAAAGCCTAAAAGAAGCGGTGAAAGAGATCCAACCCGTGACCAAGGGGCTGTCGAGTCAGGGGTATGAGCACGATAACAGAAATCAGAAAAATTCTCCGGCGACGATTGAAAGGGTTTTCAGATGCTGAAATGCTATATGAAGCGCTGGCAAGCAGATCTCTTTTTGGTGGATCAAAGGAGAGATCTATGCACATCATGTCATGCGACATGTGGAACGATCAGCCCCTGCAAGCCACCATGCCCACAGGATGCCGGCAGTCGATTTCCATGTGCCGGACGACGCGTCTCAATATTCGTATACCGGCTTCGGATCTGTTGAGTGGTACGAGGGGAGTTTGACCACAAAGGCTGCATGCGAGACGCGGAGTGAGCGCATTAGGAGGTATTGTTGCAATCTTGGTAGTCCCGAACGCTGACAAAAAGCCGAGAAAAGATCGCAAAAGCATCAGATCTTGCGTCTTGCTCACTGTAGACTGCCATACCGTGACGGTGCTTGGTAAGGGCTTCTTGGTGTCGGAACAATTCCCAGACGTTGCAGCGCGACTTCGGCTGCATCTTCTTTTGCGTTGTTCGCATATGAGCCGTCGTACCAGTACCGAGCGTGGTAGGTCTTGCCGTTAACTTCGACAGTACTTGACCAAGCAGTTCGTCCGCCTGCAAGAAACGGATTAGCTCATGACTCATGAGACGAGTCACAAGGGATGGCAGGCGGGCTCCGAAATCTCCACTGGACGTGTCCAGAACGGCGATACGCGTCAGGAGCGAGTTCAAGCGTTCTTTCGAGAGGAATAAAGGATGGAGGGTACGGAAAAGACTGATCGAAAGGCTTACTGACCTCTTCTGTCCGAGAACATCTCATACCTCGGTGTAGTATATCCGAGTCTCGTGCATTCGCCTGTATTGCGGGACTTTGATCAGTCTCGTGCGCGTGGAAGGCGATTTCCCGAGTTGAGGGTCATCAGCTCACCTTGCAGCCTGGTCTGCCAAGTCAAGGAGGTACTGGAACTGACACTCGAGCTCCTTGTCGATGACGAGTGGGAGGACATTGTATGGCACCCGGCCGAGAGAAGCAGTGTCTGAGTTGGCCCGCGATGAGGAAGTAATGTTCGCGGAAGGATGCGGTAGTTAAGAAGGATGAATTGTCCGGCAGCAATTCGCGAATGCTGGGTATGGTTGCAATGACAACAGCTGTTCTTGACCGCTCTGTCCAATGCGGTTCGATGCCAGGCTACGGTCCGTGGCAGAGTGGACTGATATCGACGTAGTGAGGTGGTTAGGACTAAGTCGTGACTGCCAAACGGGAAAAGGACAGCAATGCTTTCTACACTAATAGCAATCCTCAAACCAAGAACGAGAGAAATTGATCAACCCTGGGGATACATGTGAAGCAGCAGGGTGCGCTAGCATCATCTACGAGTCCTTTCGGGGGGCTTTCAAGTCCAGATGGGGACCGTTTTTTTAAAGTGTGCAGAAAATCACATGTGTGTGTGTCTTCGCCAGGCATCGCAACCTAAAGTTCGGATTGACAGGGTGTCGACCAATCGTTTCCTCAAAGGGTCGCCCAAACCATTGAATGGTGTGCGTCTTGGTTAGCTCGAACCATGGGGTCGGTATCGTAACGTGCAGGAGGGCGCGTGTGGTAGTAGTGTATCTGCTGCCCGTCCCTTAGGTACATTCTGTAGTAGAGATTAAGACGAGCTGCACCTGCCATGGTGCAGGGTTCACAACGGGACGAAACAGAGAAATCGCTGCCGCTCCGGCGCGTCTTCGGTTCTGGTCGGGAATGATGAGAATTCACTCCAAGCAAGAAGGGAAAATTGGAGCGGTTGTTGCAGCGAGGAGTCGGGGAATCGTCACTGCGCATTGAGAACGTCATGCCTAGGGCCTGTTTGCGAGCGGTCGAAACTCTCTCGTGTCGTAGAGAAGGAGGTCCGGATGCACGCCTGCCTCATGGCGTGGGCCGAAAAAGTGACATGTTTACCTCTGGTGTCTTGTGGCTTAATTCGCGTGACTAGAGAAGACCAGGAAACCATGCCCGAAAGACATTTGGCAGTCAACGGAATTGCGATTGCTCATAGAGACGGGCATTCTGCATCTGGTCCCCGCGGAAAAAGTGGACATGACAAGGCGACATTGCCGAGCAGGGAAGGCCAGGCCGTGGACATGAAGAAGAAGTCGTGCTCCTGCTGCGAACACGGCGGCGGCGGCGACCAAGGACGGTCCGCAGCGCCCGCAACTCAATTCCCGGTATCAAATGGTAGAAGAGCATGCATATTCGCCGCATCTCTTTTGATGAGCAGGACTTGGATGTTAGGGTTATTCTACCCCAAGGCCGCATCATCCAAATGGAGGCGTCCCGCTACCTTGGTGTGACCAGTGGCTGCTCGAGGCATCTATAAGATGCGACTGGACAGGTCATCTGTTTCTCTTGGGCATTAAGAGAGTCCACGCAATCTAGTCTGCTTGAAGATGCATGGCAGTAGTCCGTCGAGTTATGTGACGGCAATGTACCTCCCTAATCAGCTGCAGAGTGCCCCATCCGAGGTATGAGGTTGGTTCGAGTATTACAGGAACGCCTCACACGCATCACTTCTTGACATTACTGGGGATGATTGGGTAGCAGTGCAGAACTTGCTTGGATTCATATCATGGAAACCATCGTGTCCATCGTGTTCTGTATGGTTGCATGAAACTATGCTGAATGATGCAAGTACATGACCGAGAGGGGATCGTCCCGCCTTCTTTGGTATCATATCCCAACCGTCCCAATATGCCATGTTCCTTGTGTGTATCCCTGACGATCCCGCTACGGACTGGAGCCGATGGCTAAAATAAACACGACGCATGACTGACCGCAGAATGCAAGATGCTGTATATACATGATGGAGGTATTCAATGGATCGTAAAAAGGGTTCGGTGCGTGTCGTTAGTCGTGAGGGTAGAGTGGGAATGGAGAGGGGAATGAGACGTCTGGAGCGACGACATTGGTCGTTATTCTCGTTGACTGAGTAAGTAGCACGAAGATGGCGCCAGAGCTAGCGATAGTTGTGGCGAAGTGGCGTTGGGTGGCGAGAAGATGCCATGTGACCACCGGTGGGCGGCAGACGACCGGGAATATTGGTGTCAGCGAGCATTCTGGGCTTGAGCTTCTGCGCGGACAAGACGCCATGGGCTCGACGGGGTCTGCCATGGAACCGGCGCTTGATACAGTCATCCACCAGAGCGATGAGACCCGAGGCAATGATAACGTCGGAAACATCGTTCTGCATGCGGACCAGTCGCTCGTCGCTGATCCACATGGCACAAGGAGGTACCCATCCGCCTTTACTGCGCTCTTCCTGTCGTTGAGTGGGACTCAATGGCTCTGGAACAATGTTGGCCAAAGGTTCGCTATCTCCCGCCTGGAAGAGATGAAAGGAAGTTGCAATGTCTTTCCCGTTCTTCTGTACGTGCCTCTTCCACTGATAAGTCTTTCCCCAGTACTCAAACTCGTATCGCTTGCTTGACTTTGCTCCTCGTCGCTTGACCTCGATGTGGGCGTAGTTGGAGAATTCTAATCTCGTCGTGTTGGTAGGGAGATGGGGATGAGTGCGCATGTCATGTCCGGCAGACTGGGGTCTCTCAGAGTTGTTCATCTCGAAAGATCCTTCGGATCCGTTGCGTGATTGCATTCGGCCCATGGTGGATAATGTGGGCATGCGATTATCCGACCTGGTCCTCAAGCTAGCAATAGCATTGGTCAACGACCGCTGGAATCCAGGTCTCTTGTGCTCAGTCTTCTGGTAGTTGCGAGTGGAGTGGCACACCTCGCGACCAGAGTCGCGATCGTAACGTCTGAGTGAGAACTCCCTGCTCTTTAAATCGTACATGCGGAGGTGGAAGAGAGTCATGTTTTGCAAGCGTCCCCTTGGGGTTCGCACTTGGGTGTTGACCTTGAGGTTCATGTTTCCGTCAGGTGTCGAATCGTCGTGAGTAATGGAGAGCCTTCTTGTCGAAGGGAACAGTTTGCTGAAGTCGGAAGGGGTCGTGGGTATCGAATCGTCATAATAGGCATCGGGCTGGAAGATAGGTACTTGGAAGTCGGCTGGCTCGTTGTCGGGCTCTTGGTCCTCCGGCAAAGAAGGTACAGTCGAGGCATAAGTCTCTACCGAAGACCGAGGACTCTCAGCATATGTGACGGAAGCATGCTTCTGGTCATACACTGGATAGACATCGCTGGTCCGCAGAGCGTCGAACTTGGTGGTGATATAATCGTACTCGGTAGGGACAGTGCTCTGTGAATAATACGAGGTGTCGCTACGGTCTGATCCACTTGACCTACGAGACCCATCTGAGAAAGCACTTTGACGACCATCGTCCAAAGACGTCCTTTGATATCGTGGAGCTGACATGAGTAATGTGATGGTTCACAGAGTGCGAGGGGTGTCTGCAATAGATACTGAGAATGACGCCAGTCCAGACGGTTCTGGGCTGGTCAGGGGCGGCGTGCAGCTGCTTGTGCAGGTGACTTTGTGCGTGAGGCGGTGAATGACCCAAATCGGGAGTGCATGGAAGCGTTCTGGAAGGGATGCTGGTGCGTCAAAGGACCATGCAGCCATACCACAGGATAGTCCAGGCAATTATAACGATAAACGATTCATGATTGCTTGAGGATCCCCAGGATGAGTAGAAGGATTGTCTGCCATTAGATGGACGGAGCGTTACGATGCGGAGAGGCAGGGACAAACAGTTGTTAAAAAGTGAGTCGAGGGCGTTGTGAACGAATGAGAGGCTCCATGGAGACGCAGAATCCATAGCGGCATGGCTGAAAGGCTACCCACGCATTCCATCCGAATCCTGGCGCAAGCACATAACGTGTGACAGGCTCGCGCGGCGCATTGACCTGTCCACTGATGGTGCTGAACAGGGTTTACCCAGGGTTGACATAGCCGAAAACACCATCGGGACACTGCTGATAGATCGGGCCATCCTAGTGGGAACGGAGCAAGTCCTCTTTCGACCACTCATATTGTCTCCATGCATGCCCGGTCATATCGTCCAAGCGCGAACTTGGCCGAAAACTGATCGTACAGATCCTTCTTGCGCCGACGTCCGGCTTTACCTCTTCTCGCAGATGGTCAGCAAGCGTAGGATTTGTTCCTCGGAGGACATGACATGATCGAGACATGATTGATGAGTATCTGCTCCAGCTCATGTGACGTCCAGTGACTTCGAACGCCAGCTCAAAACAAATGCAAAAAGAACGACAGGGAGCGGAAGGCTTGTGATGCAAAATCTAACCATGTCCCGCGGCATCCCGTATGGATTTTCGGACATGGTCGCGCGACTCATCAAGCATGCCCGACATTCATACAGTAGTATCATTGTCCCCCTCCTCCTGCGTGATGATGTAGGGTACATGCCATCAATTTCTGACACTTGTGTCTGTGATAGAGTATCGGCTACCAACAGCCATCATGGTGATGGCATCCAGAGCGGACTTTGGGCAATGTGGAGCCTCATGGCGACTGATGACTGCTCCCAGCTGCTTCAGACGTGGTCACGCCGACACGACAGCCTTGCAACCTCCTGTGCCCAGCTGTGGTAGCTTTGCGGGAGGCGTTGATCTGGAATCTGGAGACATGGTGGTGCGCCGTGATGTGGCGCCTGCCTCTTCCCGGCTGGTTCGCCCAGTCCTTCCAGGCTTTGGCTTTGGCTTTGGCTTTGGCTTTGGCTTTGGCTTTGGAGGAAGTGGTAGTTTTTGACGACACGTTCTAACGACATTTGTTAAAAGTTTAACAGCGTCGATCGAGCGGCTGCGCCCGAACGACCCCCACCCATGGGAAAAAGTCGATCACTGACCACGTCGAGTGTGCAGATCATATGCATGACATCTTCTGTCTGCTTCTCGCTTTCGCACCATCCATTGATCGCAGCACTTGTCTTCTGTACCTGATGGTCCCCGAACGATCATCCTCATTGCGGCTCACTGTCGCACTCTGTGGTTGGCGCTTATCGAAGACTTGGCCTACATCCTGCAGTCATGGATGCAGCTACCACTCAACCAGATCTCGATAGCTTATGAGCATCCCTGTTGACAGCTCATACCCGGAGGGCGATCCTCGACCATCTCGATGACCGACCGTGTGTCTTCACAACATGTCGTCTCGGAACCTCAAACGCTGGCATCTCATAGCGTCACTCCACGGGCGGAACCATGTGCGGGGTGCCAACTACGCAATAATCCCAAAGTACACTTTCGCATGTATACCTCAACCGCTACATGCTATTTCAGCACACATGCAGGTGCAGCTTTGGCGGGTCACTGCATCCGCATGCCCCGACCACTCACAGCGCTCGATGCACCCTCCTCGCATTTGCATCGGTTATAGCAATGCTCAGGCAGGTACACTGTTCCGACCTCACTTATGTTACATCTGCCCGGCCGCAACAAAGCGAATGCATCGCGGCATTCCCAGGTTATGTCCGAACTGTTCAGACTTTGCTACGATTCGCGCCTACCACGATGCACATCTTCCCGGGAAATTCTTAGTCGTTGATCGGGGTGCAAGAACTTCCGTTTTTCGCTAGTCGTGGTCTGGTTACGCAACATGAGGCTATGGGCGGCCATGAGGCGGCAAAGAACGCCTCTTCACATGAAAGACGGCCGTGAATACGACCGATTTGCCCAATGTGACGGGTACCGCCAAATTTGTGAAACCCTGTCTGCAAATACTTGTATCGCTAAGAGTCCGTAACACACCAGAAGCTGCCACTCGGCTCATTGGGCTCAAATGCAGACAAGGAGCATTGCATTCCTCCCTGGCACCATGCGGCTCACAGACACGGCACGAAAGGTGGTATAGTGCAAGCCACTGTCAATCGCAATCATGACCATGGTCTTGCTTTTCCCATCCTGAGACCCTCCTTTCCTGCATGGATACGTGCTCGAAAATGATTGAGCCAAATCCGCCAATAGGGAAGTGGTACCTCGGCCTGCATAGGTAAGCAGATCTCTTGTTCCATTTGCTGAAGTTGCATCCTCTCACACCGAGATCGAAACCAATCGCCTTGAGCTTCCTTCCTCTGCCTGAACTCAGAAAAGGGAATTCCGCTTAGATCGTCTTCATTTCGGACGTGGCCAGACTTCCGTCCGTGAACAAGAGGTCTAGGCTGCTACTCAGGTCTAGCAATGCCCGCAGCTCGAACTTGACACTTTGCGGCTGGCAATCATCATCGAACCTATCAAGAACGATGGCCAGTCCACCATACTTGGCACTTTCCTAAATTGCGCTCGGACCAGAGTACGCTTCTATTCTTCTCACTGGTCCCACGACATGATTGCGGAGCTCTATGAGTGCGTGTTGACTTGGCCTGTAGAACACGACCACGAATATTGTGGTGTTGCGTAGCAACGATCAGCCTGCACAACTCTTGTGAGCTTCCACAACATACCTCCCTGGTACGCTTGTGGTCTGATCCTCATGCCGCACGACGTGGTCGCGGTGGTAAAACCTCGACCTATGCAACGGCGAGTGTTCGGAACATCATCGACTAGAGTTACGTGGCTTTTTCCTCCTCCAAGAACGATTACGGAAGATAGCTCCATACTGGTCAAGGCTGAAATGCTCGCTCGGCAAAGAGTCTGTCGCCCAGACCTGGCCCGGCCCTGCCCACCTCGGAGAGCCGCATCGCCCTGCGTAACTGCACACCAGATGACCACAAGGGACGACAATAGGCGTGAATCGAAACGTTTACGTTACACTCGATGGTCTATGGCTCGACGGCATGCCATTTCTGTATGGTAGCATCCAAGCAAGATCTATACCACGAACAATCTTGCCAGCTGCGTCCTGTCGGCAGCGTTAGCACCACCGTTCTGGTCGATCTAGAACGCACAGTGTCGCTTCAATAACTTACATATACGCACAGATAGTCTAGATTGTAGACATGCTCGGCATGTATACCGTCTTGGCAAGAATAACTCCACACAGAATGCTAACGCCGGTGACTCCTGCTGGATCAGGAAGAAGGATTTAGTCACACTTTCCAACAATGATTTTAGAGATTGTGTGTTGGCTTACACAATTCTACTGGCTGTTCGATGGCTTTGTACCTATTGCGGTCTGCAGAGAAGGAAACCTCATTTCACTCTGTACTACTGCTTCGGAGTATGCCCTGGACCGTGGAGGGATCGTCTTAATGCCAACCAAGTGGCGTTTCTATCATCACGAAGTGTCGCTCTTACATACGATGACGACCGAGTCTTGATAAGGAGCCTGTCATCGATCCAGCTTGTTCCATGTACAAACAAGCAGCAAGTCCAAGACATGACCGCTCATTCAATCTGAAGCGACACACTCAGAGAGTGGACTGGTAGACGAGGAATTGGGTATTCACAGCTTCCACGTGGTCACTGTTGTTCTCAGACCGTTCTGAAGTTCAACGGAACGACAGTCGACGCACGTATGCTTAGAATGTAGTGACTTTTTCTCCGAGACCGATCGATATTAGCTTCAATTGAGTCTGATCGCCTTAAATCCATTATGGTAAATGCTGTGCATTCTTGCTTTTGATGTGTCTATATCGCAAATATGGCCGAAATGACATTGACCATAATATGAAGTGGTGTGCACGTGGTGGGTTCCAAGACAGTGGACTTGCCCCTAGGCTTCAACAGTGTTTCTGATATTTGCCACTTCCGCAATGGTCCCCGACATCCAAAACAACGCGCCAAGTATCAGACAATGCGCTTGACTACGATTGAGAAGCTCGGTGCTACCATGTTGCAATCTGATATTGGCCTTTGTTAAGTCCCGACCGTGGGTTTCGCAGTTTTGATGATGCAGCCCGCATCGCAGCGACCGCCTTCATCCTCAGCATTGCCAGTCTCATCGCGTTCGTCCGCATACTATACCATCAGTAAGCCTATCTGACCAAATCTGTAGATCGCCTGCCTACTGTCTCAGCCACGCAAGCACTCAAAGACCTCCAATCTAATGCTCCAGCGCCACTCACGTCTGGTCTGCAGCAACTGGACACTCTGCTAGCCAGTCATGGCCAAAATGACCTCCCGCAATTACCATCGAGATTCACTGGTCTCCGGCGCGGCACAGTCACTGAGATCTGGGGTCCGTCTGGCAGTGGCAAGACTACTCTAGCGTATACCCCTCTTACCTCTCAACCGTGTAAAGTCCATCCAGTCTGACAAATATCAGCATGCAATTTGCTGCCAATGCCCTCCGCTCGGGTCAAAAAGTCCTATGGATAAGTCCGTCTCCTCTCTCCTCTCACTGCCAAGCTAACAAGCGAGACACATCCACCCCTTTCGTCCCCTCCCGACTCTCATCCATTCTCTCCTCCACACCCAACACCTCACAGACCTCTGTCCCACCAGACCAGTCGCTGCAACGATTCCATCACCTCTCCCTCCCCACCCTCTCGCACATCCTAACCCTCCTCCTCTACCCCCCCGCGTCCATGCCCCTCTCCTCCTCCGCCCTGTTGGTGCTAGACAACATCCACTCCCCACTCGACGCCGCCTACCCGCGCTCCGTCCCCGCCAGACCCGCACAGACCGAAGCCCAGAAATGGGCCGCGAACAGACGCTACGCGATCACGGGCTCACTCATCGCCGCGTTGAAGCGCGTGGCCGCCACGCATGGAACGGCGGTGATGGTCACCAGCAACGCCGTGACGAGGGGGAAAGGCAGGGGAGTGGGCGCGGGATTGGTGCCGGCTGTCGGGGGCGTGGAGTGGGAGCGCGGCGTCCATTCCCGTATCGCTTGCTTCAGGGACTATAGCCGATACCCATCTGATTGGGGAGGAGGAGGAGGGGGAGGGGAGACGGGGAGGGCCCCGTGGAAGGACGGGTGGTTTCTTGGCGTCACGAAGACGGGAGGAAGGAATCTGGTTCAGGACGACGGGGAAGTGGGGATCGTGATTCCTGTTGAGATCGGGAAAGGGGGTCTGAGAGAGGTGGGAAGGGGGGAGAAGGGCGGGCCAAGGGTGATGAGTCCGAAGAAGGTGAAGCGGAAGTTCGATGAGGTGGCGGATAGTGACGATGAGGTTGGGAGCGAGTATGGCTGGGATGAAGGGGATGAGATTGCTGCTGAAGGGTTGATTGATGAGGATGATTTGGTTGTGCAGGGAGAGGAGAAGGTTGGGGATGGGTAGAGCCACTGCTCATGATTTCGTGGGAGAAGGAGAGGTGTTAAAAATAAGCATTAATGTATGATAATTAAGGGACAATGCAGCGCTATGCAAACTATCGTGACGGTCATTGCTTGTCTTCCGAGGAGGAAAGCTGGGTATTCCTCTTCTCTTCGTTCTTTCTGTCCTTCTCTTCAATAGCCTTCGCAAGTCTTACCCTCCTTTCTTCGCGCCACTTCGGGCCCTTCTTGACTAAGACCAACGATATCGGTGCCATTGAGAGCAGTAGTCCAGCACTCAGTGTGAATGCGCCACCTGTGCCCATCGCCTCGATCGCTGGTACGACGACGGCTGTGGCACCAGCGCCCATCCAGCATCTACAGAGGTTGTTGGCCGCTATCACTGTCGTCGGTGTCTTTGGGCACAGATCGACCAGTAGAACATTCAGCGCGCCAAACGAAGCTGTCGAGCTGATGCCGATGATGAATTGCAGGATCAGTGCCGCGGCGAGTGGTGCGTTGTAGTGCATGATCCAGCCGTACGTCAAGACAGCTGCGACACACAGCAGGACGAACGGCATCAAGACTTGCAGTCGGGCTTTCTCCAGCGGGAAGGAGGTCAAGTCTGTCGCTCGCTTTCGATCCACGACCATGCCTAGCTTCTTTGCAGTACGGCGAAAGTTCCAGTCGAGCATATTGCCATTGATGATAGGTGCGAAGACGGCACCGACGCCGAGTGGAAGGAAAGATAGACCAACCTGCAGGTCGCTGAAGTGGTAGATCCTCGCAAAGAGGTATGGCGTGGTAGTCAGCGTGACATAGTAGGGGATGAACACTACTGAGTTGAAAGCCAGGAGGAGCCCGATCTCCTTTTCAGCTAGTAGCTTGAGGCCATGAAGTGGATTCGGGAAGGAGATTTTGCGTTCGGGTGGAGATACCGCCTCTTGATCCGTTCCTTGCGATTTCGCACGGCGAACTTGTAGATAGCTGACAAGCGAGACGTTCCAGCGCTGGGGTGGTATAGAACCATTACCGACCACGTTACGACTTGTCTCTGGGTAGAGAAGCACAAGTGGTACCATGTAGACGCAGGACAGAATAAGGAGGAACCAGAAGATCCAGCGCCAGCCAAGATACTGACTGATGATACCTCCTACGACTGGACCGAGAGCAGGGGCAACATTTGGTCCCGCGGTATTTAGACCCATCCATACACCACGCTCGGAGCTGTCGGCGATATCCGCAACAACACCAGACCCAAGAGCTATGAGAGTGCTGCTGCCACTGCTTTGCAGACAACGAAGCACTAGGAGAGATGCATAATTTGGACAGAGTGCAAGGCCGATGTTTGCAGCAATGTAAAGGGTGAAGCAGAGGATGTACGCTGGCCTCCTGCCCACCGAGTCTGCAAGATCCCCAACCAGAAGAGGCACGAAGCCCTGGAAGATCATGTATGTCGTGATAGTCAAGTTGATCAGAGTTGCTGAGACACCAAAGTCCAGTGCCAGAGTATTTAGCGCCGGAAAGTATATGTTTGCTGACACCGCTGAGAAGAAGCCTCCAGCAGCTGACATGAAGACTATGAATCGTTTTTGGGGTAGTGTGAAGATCGAATATAGAGGTCCTTGGGTAGAGACAGTCCGGACTGCCTCCATGTCCGATGGAGTTGTGGTGGAAGGTTGGTTGTCATCATGTTGAGTGTCAAAGGACTCTCGTGCTTGTTGGTGGTCTTGTGGCTCCTTGCGCGTATCTGTGCTGACTGTATACACCTCTGGCTCCAAAGCCGACTGAGATATGATCCTGATCAAATCATTTCGGGGAGGCGTTCCTTCTTTGGGCGCTGTATCGGTGCTGTCATGCATACTGCGAACGTGAGTGGCGAAGAGGGTACCTTGTTCATGAGATATGTGCCAGAAATGAAAGATACAAATAGAGACGATACTACAGAATCAAATACCGGTCACCTACCTCTACCACGCTCTCGGCACCGTCGTTGGATTTGCAATTGTTTGGCCGTATGCGAGACTAGTTCTCTACGGAAATTCGGCAGCGAAGTCGTTTCTTCGATTTTGCCTCCTCATGATTGGTGGATCTATGCCCGACGTCGGATGCATCTTATTCCCGCTCGGCCTTGGGGCAACTTGGCCGAAAGAACATCAACCATCGGAGCTCTCACTATGAGCTCCAACCAAACATGACGGATGTTACGCCGCATCTAAATGCGTTGCTCAAGGTGCGAGAAGTGCCGCCAGTAACGCGACATCGATATTCGACCGAACAACTGGATGAGTTTCTAAAGGAAGCATATAGGATTGTATGGAGCTAGGTGAAGCTGTGTGAACTCTTCTGATTGGGCTACAGCATGCTCGCATAGCAGATCTGACTGGATACCTGAAAGCGAATCGAGCAGCCTATCTATCCACGACACCAGCCTCGAGGGCGACGCGCCAGAATGGAGCTTCACGGCAAAAAGGAGGACCCCAGCGTCCACTCACAGACAAGGAGCGGGCTGAGATTGACGCGCATTCGAAGATGATGATCAGACAACTCAATGGAGCAATCACTGGGCTATCGGATGCCGAGAAAGTACGGCAAGATACGACAGAGCTCGTTGCGAATCGGAAAAGGAATCGAGCTGGATTTGGAGCGCTTGGAAGATGGGCAGCTGGGGGAGCAGCGGCTGAGAAGAGTCCAGCAGAAGCGCTGCAGGAGGCCAAGGAGAAGAGCATTAGCGCGCACAGGGAAGGTGTGATATTCTTCCTGCAGAAGAGGCTCGAAGAGGCTGGCAAGATTCAGGCATTCATGATCGAGACGCGACTCCAACGAGAGGAAGAAAAGGCGAAGAGCGTGCTGTACAAAGCGAAGACCGCAGAAGTGATGGGTGAGAAAGTGGACCCCAGTCTTCTGCCGCAGCAGGACAGGAAGAGCAAAGCAGCGATGGAGAGCTCAGTACCAGATCAGGTTGGGGTACAGCTGAGCGAAGAGCAAATGCAAATGTTTGCAGAGGAAAACCAAGGCATGCTGAAGCATCTGGGACAGCAACTGGACCAAGTCAGGTACGTGCTCGTGTCACTCTACCTTTGCGACACCCATACTGACACTCTCACAGGGCTGTTCACCGATCACTAGAGGAAGTCTCACAGCTACAGACAAGCCTCATGACCAACCTCGAATCACAGAATGCGCATATCGACCAGCTTGTACAAGACTCCTTTTTCACTGAAGAGAACGTGGGTCGCGGCAACAAGGAATTGAAGAAGGCCAGCGAAAAGGCCAGCACAGCAAGGATGCTGTATCACGGTACATGGATATTTTGCGCCTTTCTGGTGACTTGGGATCTGATATTCTGATGCTATCATATCTCATTCATCATGACTTCCTCCGCTACCGTCGATTGTCACGGCTCTAGTTGGTATGGAATCGGACGTCTACTGCTTTGGGCCAGTGTCGTGGATGGCATTGGGAACAGCCTTCTCAACCTTCTCTGGAAGAGCTTCCTGGAGAGCCTGGGGGACCTTGCTGTCTCCTACGGCGTGGCTGACCTTGCCGGTCTGGTTGTTGGAGCCGGTGTTGTGGACTGAGTCTGGCAACTCATGCTCGAGACCTGCGGGAGCCTTGATACCAAGTCAGTTGCAAAATACACAAAGGTCAAACAAGACAAGCTTACCTTCTCCTGGACCTTGCCTGGCACCTTTGACTCGGCTGCGTGCGAAACGCCTTGGCCCTTTTCGTTCTGCATGGTTTCTGGTTGGATGGGTGTGTGATATGTTTGTGAGGGGATGGTTTATGATAGAACGAATACTTACTCGCGTCCAGCCTCGAGCTCTTATACACATCTGAAGCTGGTGTCCGTGGCTAAAGACGGGAGGATGGATGACGTTTCATTTGGTAGCTGGTGACGCCCACAGTCGACTTGTCACAGTGAGCTGTTTCGTACGCAAGACGCGGCAATCCTTTAAAAGTGCTGCCTTCGGGACGATATGGCCGTAATAAACCGTACGATACCAACCAGTGTCACATGTCAGTATGCACAGAAGTTGTGAATGTCCATGCTGTCTACTTGCACGGATCTTTCCCACCGGATCCACCATTTGCACTCACGTCTTGCCAAGGCTCGGGGAGGCTTGGGTCTGTACCTCATTCTACCCCTCTATACCCCGCTGCCCCGCTATATCCACATTGCTCCCGAAGTCAAAAGCCGTCGACTTTTCTGATCTGCACCCGGCGAGAGTAGAGCCAAAGGCCGCCACAGACCCAATGAACGATCCTGATGTAGGCTGAATAGTTTGTGCCCAGAAGTTCTCCTTCTCGGGATTGTTTGCGATTTCAATTTTCTCGTCTCCGAGCAGCTATACACTCACTCTTGCTAGGTACACCATTCCCCCCACAGACCACTCAGCAAAGCACAACACCAGCTCAAGAGCACAAGTCTAGCCCTCATATCCCCAATCTCTACCCACAGCCCATCATGGCCCCCCGCATCGCCTTCTACGGCCTCGGCGCCATGGGCGGCGGCATGGCCACCAACCTCGCCAAAAAATCCTACCACGTAACAGGGTACGACGTGTACACGCCTCTCATCGACAAACTCGTGACCGCGGGCGGCCACGCCGGTTCCTCCCCCAGCGCGACGGCCACGGACTGCCCCATGGTCATCATAATGGTGGCAACCATGTACCAAGCCAACTCCCTGCTGTTCGAAGGCTCGTCGCCCGCCATCCAAGGCATCGCCAAGAACGCGATCCTGATCCTCTGCTCGACCTGCCCCCCCTCGTACCCCGCGCAACTGAAGAAGCTGCTGGAGGACAACGGCCGCGGCGACGTGCGGCTCCTCGACTGCCCTGTCTCCGGGGGCACGATCCGCGCCGCGGCGGGGACGCTGAGCATCTTCGCTTCCGGACCCGAGGACGCGCTCAGGGAAGCCGACCAGGTGCTGCACGACATGAGCTCCAACCTGTACCCGGTCGTGGGCGGCATCAGTGGCGGCCAGAAGGTCAAGTGCATCCACCAACTCCTCGCCGCGACCAACATTATCTCTGCCTCCGAGGCCATGGGACTGACTGCTGCTGCGGGTCTGAATACCACGCATGTCTTTGAGCATGTCAAGGCGAGTGATGGGACGAGTTTCATGTTCGAGAACCGCACCCCGCACATGTTGGACGATGACTGGACCGTCTTGTCCGCGCTGGGAATCATCTGGAAAGACGCTGGGATCGTGGTGGATGCGGCGAAAGAAGTGCGGTTCCCGGTGCCGTTGGTGAATGCTGCGGAGCAGTTGTATGTTATGGGACATGTGAGGGGATTGCTGAAAGAGGATGACGCGAGGCTGGTGGTCATGTATTTGCCCGAAGGACAAGCAGGGAAAGTCGGCGAGTTGGCAAAGGGGGGACAGGCAAAGGGACTGCAGGACGTGGGGAAGGAGACGGTGAATGATTTGTTGGCCGGAATACACCTTGCTGCTAGTATTGAGGCAATGGCGTTTTGCAAGGCGCTGGAGATGGATAGGAGGATGATGTATGAGATTATAAGCAAGGCGGCGGGGTGGTGCAAGGTGTATACCACCTATATTGAGGAGATGCTGGAAGGGGACGAGTGGACGATGAGGAAATGCAAAGGGGCAGAGCACATCAAGAAGAGGTTGGAGGCTGCGGTGGACAAGTGCAGGTCAATGGGATACCCAGCTCAAATGGGCAGCACTGCATTGCAGCAGTATTACTTTGCTGGATTGGGTACACCGAACTGGTAGGGTGGGAGATAGGACAAGGTTATTTGAAGAGTTTCGATTCAGCTGCAAAAATCTAGCGTCGCTTTTTCTGTACATGAAAGACTGTTGTCAGACACGCGGTGCCAAAACTGGAACAGCATGTGTGACAAGACAGGAAACTAGACCTGAACTTTTGCCGTCTCCAGAGACGAGAAATCTCCCCAGGTGATCGACCTCCAAAGGCAAGCCGTGTGCCTTGTTCTCAATCTTGTTGCTTGAGCGCTCAGCGCCCCAATTGCAAGGAAAAGGTTCACATCAAGAATCTTTGGGAGTAAAATATGAGACATTGAAGGAGGTAGGGACAACCAATGAACATCCCCAAAATAGGTCGGGATGACAAGTCCCTCCAAGTAGCGCCATTGTGCAGATTGTTTCCCTTGAGCGGATACTACCAGATCGACTCAGGCTGTTGGGTTTCGTGCAGTCATTGCGAAAGTCGTTCTCGTTGCCGTCCGCCGTCTATATTGTCTATGGATGTGGGTGTTGCAGTCGTAAAAAAAATGGTGTTATTTTGTCGTTTGGAAGAAGTCGATAAATGGTGGAAGAAAGTCCCAGACGCCGTGTTGTTGATTCCCATCATGTCAGATACCGTGAGAGTATTGGTCGGCCGTCACACGTATGGTGCGTTTTGATAGCGCTGGACGGATCCTGCCGTCTTACAGTGACGATTGCTGAACAGATCTAGCGAGAGGCCAAGGCCATTCCGCTTGCGTGAGCTGCCAACGCGTCAGCGTACATGCAGAAGTGAGAGCACAGCAAAGGAAGGACTAGTGGTGATGAGGAGATGGACGCAACGAACCTCCATTTTCTCCGTATGGTCCGTTCTGGGCGTGAATGCCGTTGAGAAAGTTGTTCTGATACGAGCCCGTCGAATCGAAGGATTGTCCCTCCATAGGATGTTCGGACTTGGGAACATGAGACTGATCCGGTTGACCCTGTGGCATGAAGCCGTCCTGACCGTTGGGATTGAACACATTCCAGTCCATATTGCCATTGGGACGACCCTGCTGCTGTTGGACAGGACCCGGATGAGCAGAATAATTATTGCCAGAATGTTCTTCGCTCTTGACAGCACCATACATGTTGCCGTTGCTTGTCGGTGGTGGTCCATAACCGTAAGCAGAGGGGTGAATGGGGTTGGAAGCAGAATGAGAGCGCATAGCGTATGCCGGCACATTACCGCCGAAAGCAGCAGAGGTCACAGGATGATGTTCACCATTCTGGCCTGTAGAACCGAGAGTCGGCACACCTCCAAAGGCGCCAGGAGGCTGAATCAGGCTATTGGCGCGTGAAGACCGGTTGGACATGGAAGCGATGCTGGACGCGTAGGATGACTGGTCACCATTGACGGTAGGGCTTCCGTTGACCGTGTTTGGCATCGAACCGCCGTTCTGGTAGCTTGTAGGTGTCTGCACGTCTGACATGCCAGCCAGACCCATGGGTTGATCTTGCTGACCCATTGACAGTCGTGGCCCGGTAGAGCCTGCGGTGTTGCGACGCTGGCCAGCGAGGTGGTTGGCGCCAGTGGGATTTCCGCGACGAATCGAGCACTTTTGGAAATGGCGCTTGAGGATATCACTGCGACTAAAAGTGTCCTTGCACAGATGGCACATGTATGGTCGATCGCCAGTGTCTGGACAATATTAGTGACAGCACTTGCCTGATTATAAGATGGTACCCACGTCTGAGCAAATGGCGCTTCAAGTGCTTTGCATGCAGATATGTCTTGTTGCAATGAGGGCATGGGAACTTTCCGTCTGCGTCCTTGGTAGGGATCAAGGACTTTGCAGAGACGGTGCTGATAGACGATGGAGCTGGAGCGCGACCGGGCACGCTCGGCAGTATGCCACGACGACCCTGTGATCCAACCACATGTGTAGGTTCCGACTCTTGGCTTGGTATGTACTGGTGTTGTGGACCTTGTTGGGCCATCGCAGTGGCATTGTTGAAGGCAGGGAATGGGGAGATGGGACTGTTGAAACTGCCACCTCCAGGCGGCATGGGTCGAATATCCTGCAATCGGTTCGCGGACGGCAACGACGACGCGTTGTGGGCAGCACCAGGCGATGGCTGGGAGGTGGCATAGCCGGAAGCAGAGGTCATATAACTGGTCGATGGGGGCGGCATAGACCCAGCAGTGGCTGGAGTGGACATTGTCGAAAAGTTTGATGGCGTGTGGGATGCTGCCGAGTTTAACGCAGGTGTGTGGGGCGTATGGGGAGAGGCTGAATGCTGGAGACTGCCGGTGTATAAGGGTGGCAGATGTCCATAGTTGTGGGCAGCTGGCTGCAGAGGAGGAAGGGTGGAGGTTTCGTGAGGTGGTTGTTGATGCTGGCCTTGGACATTGGAGAAGCTAGCGAATGGCTGCTGCTGCTGCTGTTGCTGCTGCTGGGATTGTTGTTGAGAACCCATCTGGTTGTAGGAGGATGGTTGAAATTGGTTGTCCATAATGGGAGAAGAGAATTTCGGCAACAAAATTGTACTGCAAAACAAGTGATGCGAGAAGATGCTTCTACCAGGCTAGCATCTGCAGATAGATGGATGGGGCTGACGTTGGATGTCCGAAGCAGCACTGGTCCTGGTGTAGATGGGGATCTGCGACTCGAGTCCAACTATTGAGATGGAGCAGAAGCGATTGCTTGACCGGTATACCTTGAAGTGGCAGTGACGGTAGTGACTGTAGTGGGGGTTTGGTGGAGGTTCGTCAAGGTGGATAATACTCGGCTGACTGACGGTTTTTTGATTTTAGTTGCCAAAATTTTCCCAGACAGCTGGGACGGTGATCCGTAATCGGACTGAGACGGGAAGTTGAGACCTTTTTCTTTTGGACAATTGCCGGCGCAGCGCGCTTGGGTCCAGCTCTGGGTGTACAAGTGGCTTGGACTTGTGTTACTTCGGAAAGAGCTTGTACTGTATGAGACGAGGGCGACGCGATTGATGCACGCGTGTGGCTGACCTTTGAAAGAAACAACAGCGGAAGCAAGCTGTAGGTCGTTCCAAGGTGGGGAGGGTGGATCTCTTTGAAGGGCTCTGGAGGGACCGGTGGGTCAAGAGGGATCTGGAAAACAGGAGGGAACCTGAAAAGAGATTGGGCCAAACCAGCTGCTTCTGTGAGAAAAGAGCTTGCTTGCTTGCTTGCTTGCTGGTCGTCTCGATCTGGGAGGGATGCAGTACGGGCCGAGATGAGGTAATAATCTCTTGTGCAAGGAAGGGACTGGGAAGATCAAGGGCAGGTGTGAACAGAGTGAGAGAGATCACAGAAGAGACGCGCCGAGTATTGTTAATCTTTGAGATTGCGACACGAGTCGATGTCGTACCGTAGTCGCCGAAAGGGTTGGATGGACAGACTGACTTTTGACCAGAACCAGAAGAATAACTGATCAGACACAGACAGAGAAGGGAGCTTGGAGCAGCAGATTCACATGGCATCCCATCACCCACGGAGGATAGAGCAGAAGCCGCGCAGCCCAGCCGACAGTTTCGTCATCGCACCCTAGCAAAGAGGAAGGCGCCGGAAGTCATCTTAGCGCTCACCACTTGGCCTGGCAAGCTCCAAAACGAGAGTCTGAGCTCCCTCTGACCTCGCACATGGAACGACGAGGTCACGGACGCCATGGCACGCATGCCGCAGCACCTATTGGCTGATCGTCACCAAGAATGCTCTTTGCGGTGGTGTGAAGAACACCTCGATTTGCATGGTTCGTACAGCTGGCTAATGGCACATCATTCCTTCACCTTCCGTCTGGGATACCTCTGCACACGAGAAAACCGTTGCCAAAAAAGCCGTTTGTTGAGAGCACGCGCGTTATCAGCGGTGCCACGAGGCATTGATACTTAGCGCCCGTCAGCCTCAAAGGAGGGGGTTTCCCAGGGCTGGAAAAAAAGATCAGTATTCCAGAGGTACATCACTCATTTGAGCTGCCGACGATTTACCACGAAGTTCGAGTCTGCTTCGATTCGGCGTCTCACCTTGGAGGCTACCTATGGATCGACTGACACTGACAGCGACATGGCGTCCGTTGACGAGTATTGCAACTCTGGTAGCCGCCAAGGGGTAATCATCACATCTTCCAGCACTCGAGGAGAACCTCGATGGATGAGACAGGCTGTCCAGCGTGAGATTGCTGGTATTGTAGTACTGCCTGGCCTATTACGATATCTTCTCACGATCATCGTCATCGCTCGCAGTTGGGAAAGAGTCTTCGCACTGGCGCAAGAGCCGGAGCTGACCATCTCTCGATCTTCCCGTAGCATCGTGTGGCAGCTGTCGTGGTACAGTAGTTCGATTCACCCGCGAACGACAAATTACTCGCAGATAACGCGAGGGCTCGTATGCGATACGCTTTCATCGCATCATGATCACCCAGCTTCTTTTCGAGCTTGATAGCGAAGGCTCAGGTCTTGTCTTGTCTTGTCGCTCCCTGCTGCTCTGGTTCGGAAGCTGATGTTCACTGTGGCTTAGGGGCCGCGACATGACTAGCCGCACTTGTCGAATCGAGTAAGGTCTCAGGGAGTTCATCAACTCTGTCGCTGCCCGGGTTCTGTGGCGATCGCGTTGTTTTGCCGGACATCCCACGCTTTTGCTGAGGGCGCAAGTGCTTCGTCAATACCAATTTCCTGCTCAGACATCACGTGTGTTTGGGCTTGATGAAATTGCTGGATTCAGACAGTGGTTCGGTCATGCTACTTACCAGGTTTTGCCCCGGGCTACCTCGGTACGTGAGCTTTCTGGATGTGTTTCTGGAAGACTCAATGCTTGAAGGGTTTGCATGTTCCAGCAGACGGAAGACCCATGTTCCGCTTGGCAAAATGTGCTCGCCATAACTTGAGACCCAAGCCTCTCCCGCAGCCACGCACGAGGTCGGGTTGGTAGAACCTTTTTCCAAGTCACGGAAAGTCACGATGTAGCGCTCCTTGAAGGTTCGGGGGTCGGGATGATGTTGCTCCAACTGTCGCTTTTAGTGGCTATCTGCTGCGACCATGGATTTATGCTTTGTGACAGCAAGCTAGGCAACATCGTCGATGCGACATGGTCAACGCAATTCCCGATATCGTCAGGTAGCTGTCCTGTATCATAGGCCTGCCTACACCACTTACTCATGTTTCGGTATCCCAGTAGAGTGGGTGGAAATGAAGCTGCTGCCACATGGCTCAAGCGAACCACAGGTCCACCCAGTTTCACAGCTTGGCCACCAGAAGACCCGTAAATCTCTACCCGCGAGACCCGCTTCAGGGTGTTCGCCGACACGCTCTTGCAACGACACGCTCTTGCAGCAATGACTAGACGAGCAGAGACATTTGCGTTTCCTTCGCCAGTTTCGATGGTAGTATCATGATCGATCTGGCAGACCCTAACCACAAGTAGCTCGGCAGCATCTTGATATCTTGGTGTTGGAAAATGTCAAGCTTTGCGAATAGCGAACGTTGCCATGTGGCGCACACAACTTGCCGTCATAGCCAGACATCCCTGTGTACCTTCATATCACACACTTGCTAGGTATATGACTAAATTGATGTACAGTATATCGTACAAGCATCTGAAGTTCTCAGAATAGCTCAGGGAAAGGGAGTGGGTCTGCCATCCGGCAAGTGGGACTTCGGTGCATGCTTGAGCATGGTTGGCATAAGTCTACAACGTCTAGACAGCCAGCATGGCATTTTCGTTCGACTGCGAACCACTGTTCTTACGGCAGAGAGAAGTGTATTGTCGACTTCTCGCCGCGAATAACCATCTATCCGATCACAACGAGGCACGTCTGCCGACCAAGGCTCGCGACATTGATGTATAGCGCTCCGACAGTCTCTTTCGCAGTCACATACTTTAAATTCCATCTCTCATGTACAATGCGCTTCAGCAGCAGGCTCACTCACACGTGACTAAAACTAAGTGTAGCGCATTGGCGTTCCTGGAAACACAAGCGGTAAAGTCGAATCCAGTAGATGAGCAAACGTCCTCGACCAAACAGCGCTGGATCTGTACGAGAGAAAATCTGTCAGATTGATAGCAAAGACACATCTTCACAAGCTACATTCGATAGTCTGCCAAAAGATCGGCGTGGGGTTTATCAAATGGGTCGATCCATTTTCTATATATATCTGGACTAGTCGGTGGATCTGGACATTCAGCTTTTGCATCATCCTGTATATTAGCAAAAGAGCAAGCAAAAGTCGCCGAAACCTCTGTTGAACGAGACCGTATGAACAAAGAGCAATGGCTGTTTACAGATATGCGACTGCGAATGATCAGGACCGGTATGGGAAAGATCTGGATATGCAAGGGATTTGGAAGAGTTGTTACGACGTGATGATGGCGTCTCGAATTAGCGGTATGCGAGTCTGTTGGATCTTGCACGTGCTAATCCGGATAAGAAGAAGCTCAAATAAGAGCCAATAGGATACTGTGAGGGTGAAGGAATACAAGCTGAGAACATGCGAATCGTAAATAGGACCCTGGCCTATCTACAGAAAATGGATCATGACGATGGAGGCTTCGTCCCGTCCCACCCCGCCGATTGGTTCCTACAGCAGTTTTTGCAGAACCCACCATGTTGGTTATCTCAACCTCACCCTATCATGCAAGGCTGAAGAGCTGTAAACTCTGGGATCACCATCAGCCTTGGTGGCAAAGATGAGATCTCGCTCGAGACCGCTGAAGTGACCTGCAGCCAGAATGGCCGCCAAATGTATCTCGTCAAAGAGTAAGCGAATGCCTGATATACTATGAAGCAGGCACGCCATTCCCTTGATCATCTTTCTCTCCTGATCAGTCCACACGGCAGCCTGCGATAGCCCATCATGTCAACTCCAACTGTCCAAGCAGCCCCTCCAGCATTCACTTTCCCAGGGTCGCTCTACAATGGCAAGTCCTCTTACGGAGGGAAAGGACCTGAGGTTCTGGCTGTCAGCTGGTTCTTCTGCGCCCTGACCTTGATTGTGATGGGACTGCGCACATACACAACTGTGTTTGTCATCCGTCGTCCACGGATAGACCTATGGATCATGCTGGTGGCACTGGTATGGCTTCCCACCTATCGCCCAAGTCTGTACTAAGCTAGTGTTGCAGGTACTGGCGTGCATCTCCCAGGGCTTCACACACCGTGCAGTAATGTACGGCATCGGACAGACAATAGGTCGCGTCTCCATTCCAGATGCCATGAAAGCCAACCTCAACGTCATCATCTCCGTGTGCATTGGGCAGATATCACTGGTCATCGGCAAGTGGGGAACTGGTCTTTTGATCTTCCAGATTCAAGGACAGACAATGCCAAAGCTCAAGTGGATACTGTACGTGGCGTTGGCGTTGAATACGGCTGCCGGCATCGTCGCGAGTATCCTCATGTGGTTGGGCTGCGAGAAGATTACAGATCAATGGCAGACAGATCCGATCACGAACCCAACCTGCGCGAGATTCCGGATTTCGAACAAGGTCTCTTTCACATACTGGGGTACGTCGTACATGCGTGTGAGATTTCCCAAACAGGGCGCTGACTAGATCCAAGCCATCTCTGCCGCCACCGATATCACGCTCTCTGTGTACCCAGCACTGATCTTCCTACCCTTGAACATGTCACTTAAACGACGTCTGGGCCTTTGCGTGCTCTTCTCTGGAGGTATGATCGCAGCCGCCTTCGCCATCCTGCGTATCGTCCAGACCAATGCCATTGGCGAGCAGTCCTTCATCGCCGACTTGACCGCCGAGTCCGCCGAGACCGTACGCTGGGCCATCCTGGAAATCTGGCTCGTCCTCCTCCTGACCAACATCCCACCTCTACGGCCGCTTTTCACCCGTGTCCACAGCCACCTGTCCTCCAACGACTCTCCCTTCCTCCGCCTCTCACGTTACGTCCGCAAGAGCACTCGCAGTCGCGGAAGCGGCTCCGCCGCCTCCAAGGAGAAGATTTCCGGCCCTTCGGACATTGAAGCCCAACGCGCCCCTCCTCCTTCGCAGCGCCGCTTCCTCACCCTCGGGCCCATGACCAATTTCTCCTTACACATGCCCACCTTCCTCTCCTCCACGACCCGCACCGCTCCGAGCAAGCGCGACACGCAAGCCTGGTCCAAATTCTCCTTTGGCTTCGGCGCGGACAGGAGCCAAACCGGCACCGCTGCGTCAGCGCACAGCCGCACGCAAAGCGACAGCACCAAAGTCGGCAGCGACGATGACGACCACGTCCACCTCGAAAAGGGGAGCTGCGAGGGCTCGCCCACCTCGGCGGACTCGTGGCTCGCGGACAACAGTGACGGGGAGAGCATGCTCGTGCCGCCGCCGCCGCCGCCGCCGCCGCGGTCGAAATTCAATGTCGCGAGGCCGGAGCCGGCCAAAGTGGCGCCGAACGTGCAGCCCCGGCAGGTGCAAGGGCAGAGGGAGATGGCGCATCATCCCTCTGCGGGCATGATTGCCGTCGAGAGAGAGTTTGATGTGAATGAGAGTCCGAGAAGGTCGGGGACGCCGATGGTGGGGAACAGGGCGGAGGTGCAGGGGAGTTGTCCTGAGCAGAGTGGGCGGCAGAGACAGTGATGATGGAGTGATGAGTGCAGATAGCTCGAGACACGATTTTCATAGCGTTTTAGATGAACGAATCTAAATCTAGAGTCTTGGACTTGCGTCTTATCATGGCTATCGTTGCGCATGCGAGATCACAGCATTAGACTATCAGCCCTCCTCAACATCCCTCCTTCGGCCATGACTTGTGTCCCTGTGCCCACTTTGCGATTTCAGCAGCGGCAATCTCCCTCCCCTCGCCTCTACGCTTACAGACGGCGCCCAATTCTGCTGCTTTCCGCTTAATGTCCTGGTCACTCAGTGCTCGCAGAAGCTGTCTGGCAAACTGGCCTGGCTCAACCGCCGGCGCCACGCCCACGTTCCCGATCGCGCCTATGCGGTGGTACTTGACTCGTTCGGCGTACTCGTATGTATCCCACCATATCGGAAGCACGAGGTGAGGAATACCTGCTCTGGTAGATGTTACATCAGAAACCAACATATTTTGTGGACGGGAAATGGGCTAACATACCTGCAAGCTTCGTAAAACGAGTTCGCGCCTCCGTGATGAACCGAGCAGCATATGCGGCCAGTCTCCAACAGTGTAGAGGGCTCGATATCAAGCCAAGGCGTAATTCTCATTCGTCCAGCCTCGACATGACGTCCCAGCAAAGGAGCCATATCCGGATCCTGAGCCCAGGCGTACTTCAGCTTCCAGAGAACTTGTATTTCACTGGTGGAGTCGAGCACAATCTGTAGACCTCGTGCTATGGCCAGAGACGAGGGACCTTCGGCGCCGTGCAGCGATCCCAAATTGACCATGACAGTGGGTCGTTGACTCAGCCATTTGAGCAAGTCTCCACCACTGTCTGTATCGTCTTCGAGTGAAGGCATCACGATTGGACCACAGACTATCAGGTTGCTGGGAGTGCTTCTCAGCTCGTCCCAATCGGCTTCTGGTAGGTGAGGGGCAATGTAGAGGAGGCGCTTCTGGTACATGTCATACATCGGGGATGAGTGCTTGATCCCAGCATCCTTCCTGGCCTGCCTTGTGGTCAGCACTCAATTGAACACAGAAGTGCTCACAGAAAAGACATGTGACTGACCTTGCGTATGCTTGCAAAAGTTGGCCCAAGGATCACGGAGTAGGCGAAGCAAAGAAACAAGCAGATGTTCTTGAGCTTTTCCACGGTCGACAGTGGATAGCTCATGCCAGAACTTTGCCTGGTGTACGTCAGTGTTGGTCCTTTGCAATGTCACGTTAAGGCACTTACATTGGCCACTTGAGCATCATCGGCATCCCGGGCATGGTCGCACCCACGACTTCCTTGCCCGAACATGGTGAGATGATAACATAGTCTAGCTTGAGAGCTCTGATAGCATCATGACCCGCGATCAAGAGAATGTCGCAGACCACCGCTACGGGCTTGACGTCTTTGATGATTTGCACGCAAGCGTGATATGTTTGGATATACTCACTGGGAGAGTCACCCATGAGCAGGAACTCGACGCCCTTGTAGCTTCTTGCCGCAGGCAAGAAGCCAGGAGGAGATACCCATTTCGAAGTGTTGCCGAGTTGACGCTGTGCTGTTGTCCCTGCGGATAGTCCTGGTATTTGTACGAAGTTGATGGGTCTGGCAAGTCGCTTGTTCCTGGTATTGATGTCTTCTAATCGTCTGCGCAGTGGTGCAAAGGACGCAATGTAGACGTCGTGTTCTGGTGATGTTGCCAACTGCTGCGCTGCAGCTAGAACGACATTTGCTTGACCATATTCCGGACTTGTCAAGAACAGAACGGGCTGCGGACCGGACCCCATGACAAGAACCTGACCGGTGGAGAAGGTCTGAACCTCGAAAATGACATGGCTTATAGACTGATAGCAAGGAGTGGCAAGTGGAAGAAAGCAGCCGGGGCTGACTTGCATGCGTCGTTGACCAATCGATCAGCGTGAACCAACAAGAATGTAGCTGTCATCGTGGCTCAAAGTAGTCAAATTCCCACCATCATGTCTAATGATATCGGTCATAATGGAGAAGAGTCAATGGGTCGATAGAGTGGTCTCATTGTTTGTGACAAATGTCCAGCCAGTCTCATCAATCTCTAAGATAAGATCAACCTAGTAACCTCCATGCGGACTAGGTCAACATCTACTCTTCTTCAAGCAGGCAGCTGCTAAGCAATCTCACGTATGCACGTCTGACATGATTTTGTCTTCAAGGTACAGGTCTAGGTGAAACGCGCCGAGGTCTTGCCCATCACATTGCATGTCTGGTGGTTTCCTCTACTATACATGTCGTGACCTATTGAGACAAGTCTAAGCGACTGCTTCTTTGCGAAGCAATGCATCTATATCAGGTAGACAGATCGAGTACGAAATGTACGCCTTTTATCTATGGTGCCTGGGTCGTCGGGGTGTGTCTGTCCCTCTCGTGGTATGTCCATTGACCCTCTACTGGCTTTTCTGCAAGCTCCTCCCAGCTGAATCAACCGTTAGTCAACGCCCCAGATAAGCTCGAGACAACTTACACTTGACTCTCAGCCATGGTGTCCACAAGGCGGCTCTCGCCCTCGGCTACTTGAATTACTTCCTCAATCAACCCAGCTCCAAGCTGGCTCTCAAGCTCATTGATCCTGCTCAGATTAGCCGCGATAGCATGCCGAGCAGATGCTTGACCTACTGCTCTGCTGTGAGGGGGGGCTCTGCCTCAACGGCTTCAATCTCTCCCCTCGACCTCTTGCTGTCCTCCAGCGCTTCGTGAATAAATGTAGTCATATCATCTGGTGACCTCTCCGCAGTCTGCCCATTCTGCTCCTCTGTTATTTGCGAAGGCTTTGCTCTTGTGTACCTGGCGACAAAGTTGACCTCGCTTGGGTTTGCCAGGGACGCCACCGATTGAAATGCTTGCGGGTGTGCTTCGATTGTCTTTCGTACTTTCTCTTGCCATTCGCTCAAGCCTGCCGGCTTTACCGACTCGATGATGTTCAGACGATGCTTCGTGAGCGCTTCCGTTGATTGCCTGTACACCGAAGACTCCGGGAATTGCTTCAATTTGTCTAGGGTGTGGCTGTAGATGTAGATCAAGGAGGACCGTGGAGTCGCATGCGTCAGTAAACCGGTGAGACCAGTGGGAGCTCCAGCTTCAAGGTGTTGACCCGACCGTGCTACGGCTCGGAGCAAAGTTGTGCCTCTCATCTTGCTTGATAGTGCGGGAAAGACGAGGTGGAATTCGAAGAACGCTTCAATATGTCGTCAGGAAGTTCTGTAGGCCAAACGTGGATCGGGAGGAGATTGCCAAGAAATCATGTCACCAACACGGAAAAGCCTCTACAGCAACCCGTCACATAACCTCGTCCATATCTCGTCCAGCACCACTTAAATCTGGCCTGAACTTGTAGATCGCCTTACTTCCGTGACAACTATTGCGGTCTCTTACCACATCGGTCCTTCCGGTCTGGAAAGCAATAAACTGCAAATGGTCAAGAGACATGGGTGGAGGTCACGATACAGCTATAAGAAACGACCAACGACAGCTGGCGGCGGCTGTCTTAAAAGGCTTCAACTTGTGTATGAAGGTTCATGGCCTTATCGCCAATCACGTCAAGAAGCAATCGTCCACGTCGACGCAGTAGGTGCCTAACGTATCATGCATGTGTGAAAATGGTCGTAATCTCCGCCATTCTCACTATGCAAACGAAGGTAAAGCGAGGAACGACATCACCGAGCGGGATGCTGAGCACGACCGGACCATGCTCATAGTCCAGATGCGTAACATGCTCTACTTGCTTGACATCGGAACGCCCATCTCAGACCGCGATCAGTGGTGGAATAGTCCTTACTGCCCTGGTCCTGCAGCTTCTCGAATCCCACACTTCTCCAATTAGTATTGGGCCCAGCTGCTGTCAACGGCCATCTGTTGGAACAGCCAGAGGACGGCGTGGAGGCTGGAAGTGGCCCTGATCTCGCTCCATACTACATACTAACCTAGACGGCGAAAGTGTTGCCACTCTGCGAGAAACCATGTTATACCCAGATTGTCACTGTCTTCACCGGCAGGCAAAATCACATAATTAGGTAGTCATGAACCGACATTCGGAGGTAGATGCTAATGTAGAATAATCGAGAAACCGATCTTCGTACTATCTTACAGTATTATTCTCCTCTGATCAAATATCTCGGAAGAAGTCCACTTTCTATAGTAAATCCGCGGCAGCTTCCGCCCTGCCAAGACACTGACAGACGACCCCCCAGCCTGGAATCCTCAAAGGCCACTTGCAGCTGCAGCGAATCTTCTCCGGACAGACGTTGACGATTATAGGGGCAGCTCTGCGCGGCGATTAGGACTCGACATTTCACTCAATGCTCAAAGCATCTTCATCATCTTGCTAATTCGCACCCAACGTAGCCTTCTCTTTCAGTCGCTCGCTTAGGAAACAGCTTTCTCAGGATACGGGCGTCGCTTGACATCTTTCAACAACCCAACGCTTCAAATAGCCTGCGGGCTCCCTCTCTATGAGGTGGTCAAATATCACGCGATTAGTCGCGCTATCTCTGGCATCACTAGTACTTGCCGCGCCGTCGACGAACGCAAAGGAGGAGACCTTTGACTCCGAGGAAGTAGAGAAAGATGTCTTCGGACGGCCGCTGAAGCCAAGCACATTCAATGGACAGGAGGTACCGATATTACCAGATCTGGACGGAGAGAAGTTGGACTCGACGATAAGCGAGGGCTACTGGTATGCAATTCAGGCACAATATGTTCCTACTCCCGTTTAATCAGGCTACAGGCTCGTCGAGTTCTTCTCACCATACTGCGGACACTGCAAATCATTTGCGCCAACCTTGCAGACACTGTACGAACTGTACTATACTTCATCGCCTGTCGCTCCTTCAGAAGATACTGATGCATCTTCGTCACTAAATTCCTTCTCCCGCTACTACGACTTCCACTTTGGCCGAGTCGATTGTGTCGCATTCGGATCGGCATGTCAGGCACATGAAGTCGGTTCCTTCCCCTCGGTCATGATCTTAAAGGATGGTAAGATGTTGAAGAAGTCTGTCGGCGCCAAGAGCCTCAAGGAAATGTCAGAGTGGTTGGAGGAGGTCCTCGAAAGCGTCAAGCCGGGCTCGCGTCCCAAGCGTGGACTCAAGCTGCCCAAAGTAGGCGCAGACCATGTCGAAGGCTACGAAGCCACGTCTGCCAAGTCAAAGGCCGACGATGCGGAAAAGGGAGCCGCCGCTGGACTCAAGCAGAACGAGATTGAAGAGGAGCTGGAAGCTGAAGTTGGCAAGGGCAAGAAGACCTCGAGCAAGAGCAAGGAAAAGACAAGGAAACCCAAGCCCAAGGCCGAGATCAACCCAGCCGGTCGTTCCATTGCCTTGACCGCGGAGAACTTCCAGAGCAAAGTGACGACAACCCGCGACCCCTGGTTCATCAAGTTTTACACAAAGTGGTGTCCCCACTGCCAGGCTCTTGCGCCGACATGGCACTCTATGGCTCGCGATATGCAAGGCAAGCTCAACATTGGCGAAGTAGACTGCGAAGCCGAGAAGCGTCTCTGCAAGGATGTGCACGTACAGGGATATCCTACTCTCATCTACTTCCAAGGTGGCGAGCGCATCGAATACTCCGGTCTGCGCGGATTGGGCGACCTGCTCAGCTTTGCCAACAAGGCCGTCGCGGCAGGCGAAGGCGTCAAGGACGTCACCGCTGCCGAATTCGAGGAGCTCGAGAAAGACGAAGAGGTCATCTTCCTATACCTATATGACCACGCCACCACCAGCGAAGATTTCACCGCCCTTGAGCGCCTTCTCCTCTCCCTCATCGGCCGTGCTCGCCTCGTCAAGAGCAAGGACGAGAAGCTCTACAAGCGCTTCAAAGTCAGCACCTGGCCCCGTCTCCTCGTCTCCCGCGACGGCAAACCAAGCTACTACACCCCGTTGTCCCCTCGCGATATGCGCGACTTCCGCAAAGTTCTCGGATGGATGCAAACAGTCTGGCAACCCATTGTAGCCGAGCTGACCGCCGCCAATGCCAAGGAAATCATGGCGAACAAACTCGTCGTTCTCGGGATCCTGTCCCGTGACAGAGCGGACGAATTCATCATTGCGAAACGAGAGATTAAGAATGCCGCGCTGGAGTGGATCGACAAGCAGACGCAGGCCTTCCAGCTCGAGCGCCAGGAACTGCGCGACGCGAAACAGCTGCGTATTGAAGAGGCCGAGGACAGGAACGATCAGCGGGCGTTGAGGAACGCAAAGAGCATCAGGATCAACATGGAGGACACTGAAAGAAAGGAAGTGGCGTTCGCGTGGGTTGACGGCGTGTTCTGGGAGAGGTGGATCAAGACGACATATGGGATATCGGTGCGAGAGGGTGAGCGGGTGGTGGTCAATGACGAAGAGGTATTGCCTTTCCCCCCCTTCTCGTTCAAACCTCTCTTGGTTTTTTTTTTTTTGTTTTCTTCTCCCTTGGCTAGCCCCAGCAGTACTGACATGCATACAGAACCACAGGTACTGGGACACCACCATCACCGGCAACCCCATCGTCCCCTCGCGGACCAGCATCCTCGAAACCCTCCCCAAAATCGTCGCCTCCCCGCCCAAAATCTCGCCCAAATCCACGGCCAGCTTCTTCGGCCACATCTACTACACCCTGCGCCACGCCTTTGCCTCTCACCCTTTCCTGTCGTCGGGCGCGCTGGTGATCCTGGTCGTGCTGGTGGCGCTCAGTCTGCGCGGCGGGGCGCGGAGGGGCGGGGTGCAGTTGGGGAACAACGGGTTGGCGGCCGAGGGGATGAAGGAGAAGAAGGGATGGGGGAGTGGGGGGTTCTTTCAGTTGAATGGCGGCAAGGAGGGAGGGGGATTGTTGGGTGGATTGAATGGTGGCGGGGAGAAGGCGGATTAGTATCCTTTCATCTTGACGTACGGGGTCATGAAGCAGGTAGCTTGAAGGAGGGGAGGGGGGGGGGGAATGTAAGGGGGATAATGTACACTTTTTTTTTTGGTCAAAACGCAAAGTGTCTGGTGCGTGATATTGAATTACACGTGACTGATGCGGTGAGAGGACCTGACAATCCGATATTATGTCGAACCTTCTATGCCATTTTGATTCTCGTGCCGTCATCACTGCCTGTCTATCTATCCCAAACGTCTAGCTAGTCGCCCTCACAATCTCATCCATGGCCTTGGCAAAGTAATCCACATTCTTCGTGTTCAGACCCGCCATACTGATGCGGCCATTCTTTGTCATGTAAACGTGCTTCTCCTTTCTGATCTTCAAGACTTGCTCCTCGCTCAATCCCGTGAAGCTGAACATGCCGATCTGCTCGGTGATGTGGTTCCACTTCCCCGGTGTGCCCATCTCTTCAAGCTTGCTTCTCAAGGCCTTGCGCATGCTGATAATACGGCCGGACATGGTACGGAGGTTCTCCTCCCACTCGGCGAAGAGGGCAGGGTCGTTGAGGATAAGACTGGCGATGCGGGCACCGTAAGCTGGCGGGTTGGAGATCTCGGATCGTTGGAGGATGGCGAGTTGGGAAGCGACACGTACGGCGACGTCCTTGGCGCTGGAGCCCGGAGAGGTGACAAAGTGGAAGCAGCCTGCGCGCTCCCCGTAGAGGCCAAAATTCTTTGCGTAAGATTGGGCTACGAGCAGCTCGAAGCCTTGGTCGATGAAGTAGCGGATTGCCCAAGCATCGGCGTTGAGGTCGCCGGACGCGAAGCCTTGGTAGGCAGTGTCGAAAAAGGGAAAGTGTTTCTTCTCCTTAATCACTGAAGCAATCTGTCGCCATTGCTCTTGCGTTGGGTCGACTCCGGTGGGGTTGTGAGCGCAGGCATGGAGAAGGATGACGGAACCTGAAGGGGCGTCCTTGATGGCAGAGATCATGCCGTCGAAATCAAGACCACGGGTCTTTGCGGAGAAGTATGGATATGTCTTGATGGGGAAGCCGACATTTGTGAAGATCTGGTTGTGGTTTGCCCATGTTGGACTTGAGACGTAGACAGCCTTTGCTGAAGATGTGGAGGGGTTGTAGAATTTGGCGAGGAACAGAGCACCGAGATGCACGGCGCCTGTACCGGAGATGGTCTGAAGGGATACTGCTCGCTGCTCTTTGATTGCGGGTGAGTCTTGACCGAAGACGAGACGCTGCGAGGCAGATGTGAAATCTGCCAGACCGGCAATAGGAAGGTACTCGTGGTTGAGGTTGGGGTCAGCTCTGAGGATCTCGTCGGCCTGGAAGGATTGTTAGTATGTGGAGTTTCATGGGGGAGAAAGATCAGCGCCTGACTTTCTTGACCACAGGCAGGACCCATGGCTTTGCATTGTCGTCTCTGTATGCGCCAATTCCGAGGTCGACTTTCTGAGAATCCGTATCGGCTCGATAAGCGGCCATCAGCCCAAAGAGCGGGTCTTCCGGGGCCTTTGGTACGGCCTCAGCCGAGAAGACGGTTTCGACAGCGTCTACAGACATGTGTGCGGTGACTTGATGGAGGCGTTTCTGAGGTGAGGTTGAGGACATGTTAACAAATAACAGAGGGATGTAATCCGGGGAAAGCTATAGGTCGGAGTCGCAAGGCGTGACTGCTATTTTCGGCCGACGGGGGTCTGAGCTTGGCGGGGACAACCAGAAGTCAAAAGCCGAGGTGGACGAAGGGATGGCTGTGATGGCGGCGGACACAAGGAGGATACACTACTACTACACAGGAGGGGCGAAGGGAAAGAACCGGAGTGATATGGAGCAGAGTAGAGAGACATGTGACAACGGCAGGTAAGGTATTCCATGAACGACTGGAGGTGAAGTTTCTCTACAGCCGAGGCTCGGCTTGGGAGCGAAATGTCATGCTCATCAATCAGGTCAGTGGCCACCGGTCTTCTTCCCTCGCTCCAGTATGTGGCTCCAAGCAATCACTTACACGTGTGCCTGACTGACTTGATGGCTTGCTCTGGCCGAATCGACTAGATCTTGCTGATCCTCAGCCCCTAGGTGGGTGAGATAGCTCATGTATACAGAGCCGCAAGTGGAGAATGTGGACCCGCGGTCCAACGGCGTGCACTTCCCTTTGAGACGTGCCTGAGTATAAGTATACATGTCGCAGCCGTGAGAGAACAACATGCTGGCGTTATCGATACGATTAGCGAATGCCGACGCTGGCTGGAGAGCCTTGACACTGTTAGGCCAAAGACGAGTCTGTTCACCATCTCGTCACGCGCCATCTTCGACCTGAACCTGTGGCCAGAATCGTTCTTCGCACCAGAGTACTTGCTTCCACATGTCCTCGCACTTTGAGATTTCCTCCTGTGTGGTGGCGGCGCGGGCTGCCAATTCGTTCAGGAGGTCGCCAATGTCGTTGACAAATGATTCGAACTCTGTGGAGGTCCAGTTCGGGATCAAAACTTGCCTGACAACGTCGTCGCCTGGGTATTGGACAGACGAGGCCGTATTCTGCTGCTTTGCAAATCGCCAGGACTCGAGATAGCACCTCTCAGTACCCCAGAGAGCAGCCAGACCGACAATCAGAGGTGTGTTGGAAGCAGTGGCGGCGGCAAAGAGCTGCTGGTATATCCTGGTCGTGGTGGAAGCTTGAGGCATCTCTACCGCCTCGCCCCAGTTGAAGTGCTTTTTGAGGATGCCCTCAAACATGGCTAGCTCTCTCCTGATGTTGTCGAGAGCCTCGATGAGCATGTCCGCAATTCGCCATTCCAGCGTGGACGATCTGTCCGAGGCGGTGGGTATGGAGACTTTCCCCAGCAGATTGGCCGCAAATGCCACATAGCTGAGGGCGTATATGCGATCCTGCTGGAGCCATTCGAGTTGTGCACCAGGCGGAAGCTTGCTTTGACCTATCAGCCGAAGCCATGGATGTTGAGTCGCGGCTTTGAACCCCTGTGGATCCAGGGACATGAGCCTATCCGTGATCTTGGGAGCCATGTCTGCAAAAATTGGTAGTGTCCGGCGCGAGCGGTGGAACGATGGAGGTCAGTGATACTTTGGTTGAGCTACCAGAAGTTCGCGATAGCCTGTACCTCAGCTCAGCTCTCTCACCGACTCTTTGACGGGAAAGCAAGGTCCAGGCATTTTAGACTTGGCAGTAACCTACATGGTGAGATTCCGCCTGATCCGCGCTTGGGCAGATCATCTCTGACATGTTTCGATAGTGAGCATCAATTTAGGCATCTTCGAGAAGCACCCGTCTTTTTATGGTGGTTTCCGTTGTTGCTTTTGACATGGTGGGGCACATGTTTACACCTTTCCATTCTTGTAGATGTTGATATCAGTCTGTGAGGGGGGACTAGATGCGTCATGCACAGAATGGCTCGTGGCTGGTGATGCCCAACCTCTTATCCTGTTCCTGTCAGAGTCCAGACATTGCGTCACTGGGTCAGATTGAGTGAACCAAGTTTTTGATTGCCTGGATTGATTCCCTGGATGGCGCGTGAGAACAAGCCCGGAAGGTGGCAGGAAGGTCTGGGCACGGGCCGCATTTTGGGCATCCAACAGCCTCACAGAGAAAGTCGACAAAGAGCAAATGACATGCCCAGGAGTAGTAGTCTTTGCCTGATTTCCCGGTGGCTTGGTATCTTCATCCTCGTTTCAAAATCCACATCTCTGGCCGACCGCTTTCTGTGTACATCCGTCCTTGTGACGCTTAGCCTGCTTGACAGCGCACCGCATTGCCTTACCCGCCGACCGACCGCCTCTAGGCTTTCCCCTCACGCCTCGATCTTCTTCTCTGCGGTCTTCAGTACATTCTCGCAAACGGCACAAATCACCACAACCTCACCAACCCGTCGAAGCAGCCATGTCACGATACAGGAGATCGACAAACGACCTTGATGCAGATTTAGCATATGGCGACTATTCCCCGCCAAACAGATGGGATCGTGAGCGTTTCGAACGAGTACGCGTACAAGAGCGGGAGAGAGAACAACGTCCCGCCAGAGTGGATGTCATCGATGACAGGAGACCGAGGTACGAACGAGCATATGAATCACCACCTCCTCAGCGACTCTCCTCCCGGCTGCGACGGGAAATCTACGAGGATGACTACGCTCGCGAGACTAACGACAGAGCGCTGCTGCCATACAGGAGAAAGGAAGAAGTCGACCGCGATATCATAATCGATATCGAACGCCGTCGGGAAGCTGCCCCACCTCCACCACGTCCTGGTCTGCTCAGACGGCAGAGCAGTCTCGACACCTTCGACCGTCGACCTGTCCGCTACGATCGCGAGGAATATCGAGGAGCCCTCGAACCTCTCCGCCGTGCGCCACCACCGCGAGGCGTAGAAGAATACCGCGAGGACATCCACTACCACCAAGACACACCACTTGAACACCGAGATGTCGAAATCTACCGCGAGAGGGAGATTCGCAAGTCCCGCGGACGGGCAAAGAGCGATGTCAAATCGGTAGCCTCGAGTCGCACCTCCACAACTCGCACCAGTACTTCGTCCAGCAGTCGTACGACTTCACCAAGTCCCGTGAGGATGCCGGGCAAGAAAGGTCACACCAAGCTGCCCAAGGGGAAATTCGCAAAATCCGCAGTCACCAGATTCGGAGTGCCTTTCGATGAAGAGGGGGATTTCTACAAAATCCATCGAGCTCTGGACAAGCAGTCAATAGACACTATTCTTGCATGGTCAAAGGAGGCGAAGGAAACGAGTAAGAATCACCAGAACATCCTGGACCGTTCCGGAGCTGACAACATAACAGAAGTCAAGACGTACACATTCGAAAGCGATGGCCGCCTTGCCGAGAACAGGGATCACTACGAAGCGATTCGCACCGAGTGGATTAACCCGCCTTCAGTACGAGGCGCAAGCCCAGCAAGATCACAACGGACTGTCCGCGCGCCATCGCCTCCTCCTGCTCCTCCCAGACAAGAAACAAAAGTCGTCATTCAAGAAGCTCCCCCTCCACCACCGCCACAAGTCATCTATCAGCAGCCAGCACCTCCAGTTGTGCAGTTCGCCCCTCAACCTCCCGCGCCTGTTCAGCAGCCCATGGCTCTTCAGATCACTGAACGCACGGAGCGCACCCATGCTGACATTGAGTCCGAGATTAAGCGTCTGGAGCTTGAGCGAGAACTCGTGCGCCTGGAGCGTGGTGGCCGTCACGGCAACGAGCTGGTCGTCCGCCAGCCAGTCGAGAACTATCAGGTTGTGGAATACTCGCCCCGTCGCCGGGCAAAGTCGGAGGTCCGATACGAGTACCTGGAGCGTGATCGCAGTCCGCCACGCAATGTCGTCCGCATTGAGAAGGACAGGAGAGGTAGGATGGCCCTCGTTCGATCCAAAAACTAAATGATGGCTCTGGTGCGTCTCTTGCGTGGAGCTATACCCTTGGTTGTGATCTCATGGCAGAATCTGACGCTGACTGATCTACAGACAAGAAGCCTAACCCAAAATTCGTGGCTGCTATGATGGCTACACTTTCCTAAGGGTCGGAGTCTAGCATGAGAGGGTCAAGGGGGTTTGAACAGAATTGTATCAATTCAGACAGCATGGTCCAGCGAATATCATGGATGGAAGGGCACAGGGAAGTCAAGCAGGGCCAGCAACACGTGGTCAATAATGGCTTTCATCCTTGGGAATGGCGTATCTCAGCGTTCGATATGATACCCAACCAAACCAGATAACACATATGCAATTCATTGTGGTTTTCCCAAGACATATATGGTGGTCAAATCACACGTGACAGTTCACACTTGAAAGTACGAGCGACGTTTTGTTGAGCTGGATAGAGAAACACTGGGCTGTAAAGAGCTTTAGCAGGCTGCGTATACTACCACGTTGCGCCTTTGATATTGCCTGTCCTGCTGAGGCCGTTCCTGTGTTTTGCACTCGGGCGGCCGTCTTGCCTACCACGATTCCCACAAACAGCTTTCGGACTTCGACCATCGTCCATCCCGACATGATAGGTCGATATGCCCATCTGCGTTGAATGCGGCTACAAAATCGCCACCCTCTACACGACGTATAGCAAGGCCGATGATAGGACTCTAGGTAAAGGCGTCCGCCTCACCCAGTGCCCGCGCTGCAAGAGGTTCGCCGACAAATATGTCGAGCACGACTATGTTGTCATATTCATTGATCTGGTCTTGATCAAACCCCAAGTACGTCTGATAGTCACCACTTATCTTGCTCCAGAGCCTAACGCGTCTTAGGTCTACAGACATCTCCTCTTCAACCGCATTGGCCACGAAGAAGGCCGCTTCGATGTACGCGTTTCTTGACCATATCTGAAAGTATCAACTAAGTGTAATTAGCCATCTATCATCCGGCTCGGTGTCCTCTTGTTGCTCTTCGACGTCTATCTGACCTGGGCGCGTATCGAGAAGGCCACATCCCCGACCTCCTCTCCTCTATCCACACCACTCCGAAACCCTCTGTCCGCCTCACACCTCAGCTCCAACCTCACTGCAAACTTCACCTCCAACATCACCGCGTCAGGCAACTCCACTTTTCTCACCTCTACCCAGCAATCTCTCGCCCCTCTGCCAGGCCACTCCAACTCGCCTCCCTTTAGCGCCTTCCTCTCCTCCCAGCCCATCATCCTACAGTACCTCTTCTTCCTCACCCTATGCTTCTCCGAGACGGCAGCATTCCACTTCCCGATCCGCTGGCTACTATCTGCTTTCCCTCCGTCCGAATCCCAGGATAATCCCTCCGGTTCCTCCCCATCCCCAACATCCTCCCAGCACCTCCCCCCAGCGGCAGACACGCATCCCACCGCACCCGCGAGACCGGCAACAAGCATCGGGCCCGAAAATGGCACACGGAGCACAAAGAAGGCGTGGATCCCTTACTACCCCCACCCTTCCACCATCTCCACCTTGTTGCTAGTCAGCTCCTTCACCAAACTCTTCCCCCTCTTGCTGCTCATCTGGTCCTACGATCTCCCCTCGTCTGCATCCGCCGTCAGTTGGGCCGTGATAGTCAATAATGTCGCGGCCTTGAATATATTACTTGATTGCGGCATCGTGAGGGCGGTGTTGTTGGCTGCTGCCGGTGCCGTGTGTAGAGGCCTGGTCGGGTGGGGAGTGCTCAGTGCCGTGGGGGTGGAGGGGGGCGTCGCGGCCGCCGGGGTCGTGGAGACGGGGGATCTGATTGAGGGGTGGAGGAGGTTGGTCGGGGCGCTGGGCCAGGGGTAAGGGGAGAGGGCTGGCACTACCGGGCGATAGGATGGGATGGGATGGGTTGGGACGTATAGAGGGGTCCAGGAGGATGGCTACTAGCATCACGGTCTCGACTCGATCGACTCGATCTCGGTGGTACCAAGCGCCATACTCTGCTCGTGTATCATGGGACAATACATTTTATATACACCGGCCGCCACCAATGAGGAATGTCCATGTCTTCTTCTTCTTCTTCGGAAGGAGGGAAAGCACAGATCCGTGACAATCGTAGCCGCTGCTTCGAAGCAAGACCCGAATAATGATCCGCAGCACCTGATACTTGAGCACAAAGCGATTGATTTGCGGGAGGACACGGGAACTGGTGACGCAGCTAGGTACGCGAGATAATACGAGTAAATTGCGCCATCCATGCTATGCTGTAAACACTTCCATATCTCGGATCCCCCATCCCCGACGGCCCTCGTCCTTTGCCCCCGAACAAGTTTGTCGAAGGATATGGCGATGTAGTCAGGCTCCAATACTTGTCTTCCCTCACTTTGGTGGCTCGACGTGCCAGTATTCCGGCCTCAAATCGCTGCGCTCCGGCTTGATGAGCGGGTGCCATTGTGCTAGGAAGACGACCACTTGACACTGTCAGTGACAGCGCATGATGTTGGGAGTGAGTAAAGCGTAGAGAGGATCTTGGTGCGTGGAACAAGACTTTTTGGGAAGGATGGGGCAGGAGAAGGAGACTTACGCCACATTAGATAACAGAACCCTGCTGAGAGGATGAGTGATGATCGCCAGACACTGTGGACATGTCAGTACACATTATACGTCGTATGAAAAGCCGCTCGCTCTTCTGGCTCTGCAACCCCCTCCTGCCTTGTCACGCCGCAGAGCCGCATTGCGCCTGGAGAACGCAGCGCGTGGTCTCTAAGGAGGGGACAAGAGCATCCCAGTTCCTCGTGACCTGTTCCACCAGCTTATCGCTCAGACCAGTCTCAGCGTCGACAATAACCGCCTCTTCCTCGACCCATATCCCATGCTCGTATCAAATCCAAAAAGACGGCAAGAAAGCGAGGAACTCACGTCTGATTCTCCCCCTTCGGACTGGCGAACCAGCTGACGACGGAGAACACGGCGATGAAGACAAAGCCGATGATGATGGACCACCTGCGTATACATGTCAGTCTTTTGTTCTTGCTTCTGCGCTTCCTCCATGCATCCCGAAAGCCGTCGTGCCGTGCGCTTTTTATCCAGTAGCGGCTCTTATGGTCTCTTCTCTCTATGCCGACGCCGTATCGCTGTACTCTTACGTGGCGTGACTTCGATTTAGTTCTAGGATTGTACCTGCTAGATGCAAGCAAGGCGAGCTCGTCCTGTCGCTTTTGCCTCTTCTCTCGTCGCCCAGCGCAGTCGAGGTTGGGCGCTCTTCGGGAACTCCACCACAGCGCTCTCTTGGATTAGAGTCGCATCTACCGTACAGGGTCGAATGTTTCGCTCGACTTTTGTGCTCTGACCCAGAATCGCGAGGCGGCTGTCCAGTGGAGATGAAGGCGTCGATCAAGGAGGAGAGGGAGGCTTACCCGTTCGCCATGATTGTGGTTGGCTGTGAAGTCTGTGCTGATGTGTTGAGAAGTCGAGTGACGAATGGAGTCTGACGGAGACCTTGCGTTCGGTATCTAGACGAGGTGATATTTACTTGCTTGCGATCTAAAGGCAGGCTGAAGCTCCAAGTCGATGACCTCGATCTTGGCGCTGCGTGGTTGGGGGTATGGATCACCGCAACCTCTCTTCGTGCCCTGTTATGCTTCCACGCCATTGCTTTATGCATAGCCGTATCATTCAGGAAATCTTGGTTCGAGATGGGAACGACAAGTTAATTGTGTTGTTGCGCAGTGATTACCATCGCCGCCCATGATCATGATACAGATAGGAAAGGGGTATCTCTACAAATAAATCCTAGATCCAGACCGCCGTGGTCAAACCAGAATCACCGCCGTCCGTTCACGATCCTATTGTATTTCCAGTCCCTGTGCTTAGACCGTCTTTGTTCCCAACCTATTTTATTGTACCCAGAGATTGACCCATGATAACCAGGAACCCGCCCTGTCGTCGACTCGCCAAACTACCGCTTCGCAGGCGTTTCGGGCACTTCCCAGATGTCACCGCCTACATTTTCGCTTCCGTTGCCACCCAGCGTACTTCTATCGTCATGTAGGCCTGCATTGGGGGTGACAGATCTGCTTCCCTCCTCTTCTCCCACGCCGAGCATGGATCGAGACACTCCATTTCCATCCCAACCGCTCCCCGGTGCGAGACCCATCACTGTGTCAGGCGCGGCCGTGGCCGCTGGTCCTGCTGGTGGTGCACCAAAAGGAATGGTACCCGTGCTACTAAAGACGGGCAGCCTACCCCTCTGTCCTTGGGTCGAAGGTCTGGGTGTAGCGTCGAGGTCGCGATCGGCCTGGATAGAAGCCATAGTTTGTTGCAGGATTGCTCCACCGCCATTGTGCAGCAGGGGTTGAGCAGTCTGCTGCGATGCAGTAGAACCTGTATACCGAGGTGCAGAATGATCCCGTTGGTCTGTTTGTGGTTCAGGCGCACCTGTGATGGCTGGCTGCGACGGCTGCGACGCAGCGACATCCCTAGCAATAGCCTCACTAATCGGCGCCCCCGTCACCACATCCCCAATCTCCATTCCCTCCATCCCGTTCCCACCCCCTCTCTCTTGCCCCCTACTGCTCACCGGCCGCGGCTCCTCACTTCCTCCTCTCCTGACTCTACTCCCGCTCCGCTCTCCCCTCACAATCATATTCGCCACCCCAGCCGGGCGAAAAGTCTGCTGCATGCCTCTCCCTTCCTCCGCGCCTGACCCAGGGATACCGGGCGGGACAATCGGTCCGTCGCCTACGGTCTCGAATTTCTTGGCTTTGGCAGCCAACTTGCGGGGTCTTCGTCTGCCGTCTTTCGTAGACTCTTCGGCCATGTCTGTTGCTTTTTTGTGGTTGCTTGCTTGTGCGGTGGTGATTTCTTCGGCTTGCGCTTGGGCAGCGAGTTGGGCGGCGACGCGGCGGTCGTGCTCTTCTCTTGTGCCGAGCTTGAGGGTGATGCGTTTGATACCGGATGTGAGGCCGTCGACTGGGTCGGAGCTGGTAGTGGATGCGGCCGAGGAGGGAGGGACGGATGAAGGAGCGGTGGTGAAGGATACTTGGGATGATTCCGTCGTCAGCGCGGGAGGCGGGACGGGTTGTGAGTCCTGAATGGGTGAGATGGGAGTCGAGGTTACCGGCGGGTGGACAAAGTCGGCAGGGGCGCCAGGTGCACCGAGGGACGGAGTTGGTGAGGTGGCCTGCTGAGACGTCGCAGTCGAAGGTGTGGTTGCGATCTTGCCTTTCGCAGGCGACTTCTTCCTTCCCTTCGCCGCACTCTGCTTCGGCGTAGACTTTTCTTGCTGCTGGGTGTAGCCTGCTGGTATCGCTGGGACATCTGGTACAGGTTCCTGCTGAGCCAACATGTCGACTCCGGAAGCGGCACTTGACCTACGACTTGCACGCTTCGGTCTCGTCAGCTCAGATTGTTCAGCAAGAGGCACGTCCGCCATGGTCTTTCTACGATTCGCTCTCTGGCGTGTGTCATCCTCTGAGAACAGACCGCCGTTATCAACAGGTTTGGCCTTTCGATCGCGAAGCTGCCGACCATTCGAGATGGGCTCTGCTGTTGCCCCTGCACCGACTGACTGCCGCTGCTTCTTCGTCCTAGGAGCAGCCAACTCTTCTGGTCGACAACTGGTGGTCGTGCGATGCGAAGGAACGAGCAGTTTGCACAGTGCGTGTGATGCAGCGATCCAGTCAACAGCCGGTATTGTCAAATCAAGAGGCGGCTCAGGCAGTGGTCGCATAGTTCCTGACATTGATCGGTGGAATTTTTCCGGATCGACAACCTTTTGTGAGAAAGACTCTGTTGGGCTTGCAAATGTAGGGATGAAACCCCGCGAAGGTTTCTTCAGCGCAGGTATCTCAGCAGTAGTATAGCTCTCCAGCGCGGTCAGAGCTTCGCTGTTCCACCACCTTGGATTTGAAGTCTGCACAGATTGACGCATGTCTCCTATGACGGTGTAATCCACGTTCTCGTTCTTGATAGCAGTACCATTCGTGTTCCCTTCATCCTTCTGACATAGACCAGTAACATGACTTAGTACGCCACTGGTCAAAGCGCGGTTGCTGTAGCCTCCTTCCAGAACAGAAATGACTCGTCCTTCTGCAGCAGTGGTGTCATCCTGGGCAAGTTTGACCGCATCCCTAGTAAATCGTTCGTAGAAGCTTGTAGGCACATTGACAGCATGGCGCTGCATACCTGCACCTTCCCATTGACTAGCGTCAAAGCCAGCAGAGATGAATACGGCAGCCTTTGGCTTTCCTCCCTTTGGCAGAGCTCTGATCTTAGCAGTCTGCTTCTGCAAAAAGGCCCTTGCCTTGTCCAAGATGACGCTATATTTGCTCTCGTACAAGCTCGAAAACTCTTCCTCGCTTCTCCAGGGCTCCAAGTGCACGTTCCAGATACTTTGTCCGTGGGCATTGTCGATGCAGAGACTGGCGCTCTGGACTTTCTCCTTGTCGCCCATCTCACACGGGTAAGAGTTGATGTCATGTAGACTGTAGTAGCCAATCGAGATCTTTTTGGAATGAGGTGCATTCTTGGGCATCGCCGCGCCCTTCTCGTTCAAGTCCCAAGTGATATCTTGTGAGCCATCTCCATGATGAAGATCGAAATCGAGTATGACCGCATGCGTGAGACCATGCTTCTGAGCTGCATACTGAATTCCAACATGAACATTGTTGAGCCAGCAGAAGCCGGACGGAAAGTCGGCCGAGCAGTGGTGACCTGGTGGACGAACAGCGACAAAGGCCCGCTTCGTGAGGGTCGAAGAAAACACCGCATCCACGGCTTCGCAAACGCCCCCAACAGCGCCTTGAAGCGCATCAAGTGACTCTGCACACAGATACAGATCACCTTCGTGGAAGGCTTGCGATTGCACGGGGTTACCTGCCGCGTCAACTTTCTGTGGTCGCAGCAACTCTTTCCCGTCAAGCGCGAGTCTCGCTCCAGCAGCTAGACACATTGTCTGCAGCTCGTTCATCCAGTCAGACCCATGCACCGCCGTCACTTGCGGCGAGAGCAGTCCCACAACGCGAGAGGACCTCTTGATCGCAAAAGGAAGTGGTGCGACAGGCGTATCGCCAGGTGCAGGAGGATTGAGGCCTCCAGTGCACCGCGATCCAAGCCGGACGTAAGCCGTCGACAGCCCCAACACAGCAGCGGTTATGCGCTCCGGCCTCTCCACGATCATGCCCAATGCCGACTTTGTGGTCTTTGGTCGTGAGAAGCGATGTCCGTAGCATGCTTCATGGATGATGACCACAGTCTCTGTATCCTTCTCGGCCTCTCCATGCGCTGCCAGTTCTTTTGCAAAGTACTCTGCTCCTACTGTAGCTGCTGTCCTGGGCTTGGGTGGCTCTTCGGAAACGACAGTGCTAGCAAAGGACATTGACGACAATGGCCGTACGGGAATACCGCTCGAGGACCGGCGACTGGCTGAGAAGCGTGGGGAAGATGGCGAAGGGATACCTCGAAGTGAATTCACCGATAATCGTTTGTGGAGCTCTGGCGAAGGGAGAGATCTTGGGTGCGCCAGAGAGCTCGAGCTTCGGCGCAATGCATTGCTGTGAGCGGGGCTATCCAAGCGCGCTGTGCCAGAGGGAGCACCATTGCTCGTCGAAGGTCGGGAACTTGAAGTCGCATTCCTCACTGGTGTTTGCGACTGCAGGCTCAGCTTCTCGAAAGCTTCTAACGCCGCGACTGAGTTGGGGTCTGGCGGGGGCGCAGACTCTCCTGGCGGTTGCGCATTGTTGTCCATAATGTGCATTTTGTATTCAAAGGTCTGGCGGCCTCATATTCAATTCTGCGTATTGTGAAGGATGCTGTATGTCGAGTATTCCATTTGTTGACGCGCAAATGATGAAGTTGGAATCTGCGGACAAGTTTTGGTGGGGAAGGTTGCCAATGACGCGCTGGAGTTTGAGAAAGCGGTCCACGGAGTCACATGACTTGACCTGCAATCACTTCAAGCAAAATGCATCGACAAAGCTGATATGTACTACTTGATATAACCAGATATCTTGTACAGATGTACACGCGTACTGCTGACACCACCGCGCCCATTTTCGCTCAGTCAATTTTTCTTCCTATGAGGATCAACATCCGAAGCAGACCTGTCTCTCTCCCTTGTCGCTCTGGAGTCCGAGGTCCGGTTTCCTCTGCCCCTAGAATACCCCCTTTTGATGTGGAATTTGCCCTAAGCATTAGGCACCAGTCATAATCGCGACTCGCGCATACGGTGTCTGCTGTTATCGTCAAAAAGTCCTTACCACTCAACCAATCCCTTCTCCACATCCACTATCCCTGGCATCGCCTGTTCGAGCAGATGCAAAATGCCGCCTGACCAAAACGCCTTGCAAGGAAACAAGTCGCTGAAGCGATTGGTGTCATACCACGTGGTTGCCGCGTACAGAATGAAAGCTAGAAGTGAAGACGTCAATACTGGGCGTGAAGCCCATTCATTTCTCCATTATTAGGAATGCCGAAGAACTCGAACCTGTCCATGTTTAGTTTTGTTGTCAGAATCTGTGGACGGTGAACTTGCCAGTCTCCCACGTTGAGTGTGGTTGGCACAATTGGTCCGCCTGTAGAGCTGTTGCTCCACGTGTCTTCTGCGCCAGTGCTTCCTGATGGATCACCCACTACAGAAGCCATTGCTTGCCGCTGATCACCACGACCCGCCATAGGATGCATCTGTGCCCAGCCACCAGGACTTTGCTGATACTGCATATGCTGATGTTGCATGTTTGGCGGCGGGACGTGCGGATTGTGCTGACTCTGCAGTGTCGGGGGCTGCGGCATCTGTTGCTGCATCGGCGGTGCAGGCATCTGTTGCGGTGTGAACTGCTGGCTATCACGATGTGCTGTGGTCGGACCCGACTGGTGCTGCTGCTGCTGGTGTGGCTGTTGAGGTGGTCCACGCATCATGCTCTCCATCATCTGCTGTTGCTGCATAGGGCTCTGCAAGCCAAACGATGTCGAGTCTGGAGGGAAGAGTTGATCTGGTTGGTAATTTTGCCAGAGATCCTGAGAAATATTCGGCGAATTACGTGTGTGCAAGAAGAGATCAGGGGGCGTGCCGGGGTACGAGAATGTGTTGAACGGCGTGCTTTGACGCGTGCCTGCTCGAGACATGCCCATGAATGCATCTTGACCTTGCCTGATCCGAGGGCTGCTTGTGGAGATCTGAGGCATGGCCTGCTCAGAAGTTGGTGCCTCGCGAGTGGGCTGAGCGACCGGCGATACCGGTCGAGATCGTTCATACGACATCTGGGCCGTCGGCTGACCTGCGTAACCCATGTCAAGATCGTCGAACTTGCGTTTCTGTGCCTTTGATTCTTCGTTCCTCGCTTTGTTCACGGCCTTGCCTTTGGCGTGTTTCCTTCCGGTCGCTTTTTGTAACCGCTCCTCGAGATGTTTGTTGCCAAGGATAGATTCAAACAGGGTGTGAACCATCTTGCCTACCAGCCAGACCTTTGAGATCTTCTTCAGGGCGTCCATACAGACACCAAGGCGATGCTTTGTTGTTTCGGCGACTTGTGGATTGGCTGAGCGGAACTGGTAGACGTGCATGAGTAAAGCAGAAAACAAGCTGTAGACACTATGATGATGTTAGCGCGGCTCATGCGTAGATGTGATGGGTACTTACATGAACGCTGGGGTGTACTTCAGCTGGTCATGCTCTATCAATGCTTCAACGATGGACGTGATCATTGCAGCTGCCTGGTAGGCAATATTTCTTGACGGGTAAGCGGGCTCGTCAGGAGAAACTGGTTGCTTCATGTTCATATCACCACCCATTGCTGGTGGCATGTGGGCTCGATGCAGAAGACAAAGGGTCGTGCTGACCAAGTCAGTAAGTCGACATCATTCTTTGAGACATTGTTCTTACTAGTAATTAGAGTGTAGCAACGCGGACCAGAAGTGGTGGTTGTCCCTGCTCCAGTACACTTCTTTTGGACAGTTCTGTAGCCAGTCCGCAAGAGCCATATCACTGTGAGTGAGGTCGATCGCTTTTATCCGCCGTGCTTTCTGTGGACCGACTGCGTAATTTTGTGCCAGGACCAAACCCGTGATCTCGCACAGCTTGACGTAGTTGAGAAAGAATTGGACGTGTACCGGATTTGGCTGGTACTCGGCGGGCTTGTCGGGTTCGTCCTCGATGAAGTCTTCGGCAGTCAACATCTCCACGTCAGTGTCGTCGATACTAATGCCGACCGGACGGCCGAGTGCGACTGCAACTGATCGATCTCGAGTGAAGAGTGTCCACCATATCCGCTTCCATAACCGCTTGTCCGATCTGCTCAATTGAGAGTTTTCAACACTAGTCGTGTCAGTAATGATCTTGGTCCACTTTTTGCACAACAGAATGGTGGCACAAGGTTTGGAGCAAGAGAATAGCAAAGGCAAGATGGTCATAACGCAATGCTTGATGAAGGAATCCGGCTGGTGTTGGCCAGTTCTTGAAAAGGTTTGCTCACCTTCGGTGCATTCCGGACCCCTGAGCAACGATAATGGCCACCCGGCTCCAGTAAAATACGTTTTTTGTGACATCTGAGGCAATAGATGAGCGGGCGAAAGGTGCAAGTTCGGTTTGTTCTTTGAGCTTACCTACAAGAAGTTAGCTCCGGTCAGATCGGGATCAGTGAGAGTACAGCAAGCATCTACTAGAAAGAAACGATGAGGTTGGGATAGGAGAGCGGTCAGACACACAAAGAACAAGCTCGTGTAGAATGAGAACGACATGACAAACCTTCCGGTCCCTCCCACCACCACGCCATGAGGACAAGAGCCTGGACAATTGTGACCCTGTCGTCCTCGTAATTCGCATCGTATAATGCTTTTGCTCGCTTGTAGAAAGTCATGGCCGCAGGTGCCGTTGACCCGTTGGCGTCCATTAGTTGAGGGTTGGAACAGACTCGAGAGCCTGCGAGAAGAATGGCTTGGAGGAGGAGAAGAGACGGAGGATTTTTCGAGTCTCGGTAACGGCGCATGAATTTGCTCCGGTTGATAACAGGTACGACTGGGGCGATCCAAGTGAAGAAGTCTTCGACGAGTTCGTCGCACAATTGTCGTGGTGGCAAGAGGAAAGCTCCTCGCTCATGTAATATTCGGATCTCGAGTTCGTCCAGTTCGGTGATTCGAGCACGAGCGCCTCGATGAGTGTCTGGCAGAGGGTAGTGTACAACATCATTCGTGCCGTGGTGGTCTTGGACAAGAAGGGTGAGATTAGATGATTCGCCGAGGTATGCCACGCGACCAGCTTCTTTGATGGGTGCACGAGCGAATTTGGGTTTCATGTACTGAGCATAGGTGCCGTTAGATTGACGCTGGTGTTCAAGGTATTGCTCAGGAAGCTCAGTGGCCGGGATACCGTCTGGTGAATTCTGAACAACAGTCTTCTCTCGTGAAGGTAGATCTCGTTTGGCGGGAGCCGCGAAGGCTTTGACCGGTGACTGGCTGGGTGCAACCTCTCCCTTCTCGCTAGTCGACTTTAGCAATGGTCTGTCGTTGTCTTGGTATACCCACCTATCCGAGTCTTTGTTCTTTCCATTCGTCTTCTTTCTCTTCGGGCTGGGGATCTTGCATTCGATGTTGAAGGCCACACAATTTGTGCATGGTACTCCGAGACTGGCAGCATCGCAGCGGACCTATGGGATTGTGCGCGTTAGAAGTCGAGCGTTTCCGAGCGGGACCGTTCATAGTACCTTTCGTGCGTGGCATGTCTATCAATAGTCAGCAATGTGGACTTCCTAGAGCTCCGGCGCACGCGTGAGATTGCGCGCGTAGGTCCTCCGGATGGGATCATCAGCGTACCTCGCATGCACGGGAAGCTCTTTGCCTACCGCGAAATGTCAGCGGAACTCGTCACAGCAGACGACTTGGCCCGCAAAGCGATACAGGCATGCATACCTTCTGAAGCCAGACGAGCCAGCTCCTTGGCCAGAAGCGGGGTCAATACCAGCGTTGGCAGGATCAGAGGCCTCGGGAGAAGATGGGGAGCCCTGATGGGGCGCGGACATGGCATCGACCATGCGTAGGTCGTCCATGTCCTCTATCGGACAGGATCCGAGGCTCGATAAGTGTTGGGAACAAGTGTATGCAGGTGTATGAAGTCGCAATTGGGTGCGGAGCAGGCAGATTCCGGGGTGCGCATAATTGGGCTCTGGGTGTGCGGGAGCGCGGTGGCAGAGCTCGCCTCGCCAGCGGACAGCAAAGCCAGACGTCGTACCAGTGTTGGTAACACGAGAGGACCATGCGCCACTTTGGAGAACGATGTATATGTATGTACGTTGAAGTGGAAGACGAGTTCGAGAGGGACGAAATGCAGTATGGTCTCTGCACGATCTCTCGTTCTCCGTTGGAGAAAACGGTGTGACGGTTGCAATACACTCTGAGGAGCACACCAAGGTTTGTCTCGCACTCCGCAAACGATGCTGCAGGACGCCGCACCAGGCAAAATAGCCGTAACGCCTTTTGATTTGGAGTGCCGCCTCGACCCCGGGCTGTACCAAGCAAGATGGCGATGGATCTGGGTCTTCTGTCCAGCTCTGGCGTCCGGCAGATGATGGTGAGCTGCTGAGTGCGGGCAGTGTGAGAACCGAAGTCTGAAGCTCACATGCCTCGGTAACTCTGTAATAATAAGCTACCCAATCGAAAGCGAATGACGGACAAGACAAGGGTCAGGCTCAAGGAAGTGGATCCGAATAATAATCCTCTCTGATCGTGGCTCGTGGACCGTAATCGGCCAATTGTCGTGCAAGGTAGGTTCCTGGACTCTGCCTGGTGCAGCGCAATCTGGAGCAACGCCGCAATTTCGCGACTTGTGCAGGTCATGTCGATTGGTGGCTGAAGAGGGTGGGTCTTGTGGATATCGGGCTTGGGATTAACAACGGTCTAAACGCTGCCCTGTCTGCATGGTAGAGGACTGTTGAGACGTTGATGTTTCCAAGATCAAGCCAGACCAGGATACTCCAAATCCATGGTGTATCAAGTCATGTTTCTATTTCTAGTCTCTCGCACTTCGGAGAATAAATACGGTTCGGACGGCGTCCCGGTCGTGTTACAGGAGCAGACATACTGCATACCACCTCAATTTCGGGAATAGCAGAGTTTTTGTCCGCCAAGGGCCGTCTACTCATTCTGGTCAGTGGTGGTGGCAGTGGTGATCCGACCTGACATGTCACGTTTGACGTCTATCATCTCGCATCCGAGGCAATGGAAGCTAGACCGTGAACACCTCTCCGTCTCGAGACCATCATCTCAAGTCGCGTAGATCTCCCTGCGTTACCCCATCCGGCCGCCATTCTAGGTTCGATGCTCGTCCAGGTACATGTAGCAGTATATCAAATGTCATGGCATGGGGGGAAAGTACCCGAAAGTGTTCTGTGTCAGATTGGAATGAATGCCTGTCGGCGAGACGAGTACCTGATTCTGATCAAGGGACTTGCCAATACGCCTGTCTCAGATCCATGATCGGAATAGCAGGATTGCTAAGCTGACTGCACCATCCCCTTGTGCTCCAACTCGGAACTGTGGAATCTCAAATCGCTTGCTTGGCCATGACGATCGCTTTCTGAAGGTCGAATGCCTCCACCATAACCTTTTTCATGTCCCTGGTGAACTTTAGTCCGTCACGTTGACCAATTTTGCCGGCCTTCAACTCTTCCTCCTTGATCCACACAAAGACCTGATGTTCAGCATCGGATAATCTGACGAGATTGTCCAATGACATGCCAGGCTCTTGTGTCGGGTTGAGGCGGGTCTCATCATCCTTTGCTTCCTGCATGTTGCCGCGCTCGAACAACTCCACTTCCTCGGCTTCGACGATGAATGTCACACACATGTAGTGACGAAGTTTGCCGTCCTTGGTTTTCTCCCATCTTTCCCCTGGACCGATCTCCTGTATGATCCAAGCGGCTGTCAACCCGGTTTCCTCCTTGATCTCTCTGTAGAGAGCCGTCTTCATGGACTCGTCGTCATCCTCCACGCCTCCTGATGGTTTCAAATATCAGCGATGATCATCTTGTCATCATATCAATAGAGTGGCGGCGGGGTACGCCAAGGCCTTGATAACACTCACCTCCTGGAAGTTCCCAGCAGCCAGGCAGGGAGTCACTTTCGGATCTTTGGAGCAGTAGCAACTGAGCTTCTCCTTGATCCATCCGGAAAATTGCAGCTCGTACAGCCAACATGTCGGTTTGACTTGGCTGAGCTGACTTGAAAGACACCGGAGGTGAGTGGATGTAGTCCATTGCCTTTGTCCGCGGCATCTCCGTCAGGCGGAACATTGTACTTCTGATGCTACCGCGAACGATGCGAGAATTTGTTTGTTGCGATGTGATAATTGGATGATGTGTAGATTGGGATCGAGATTCAGCGAGCTGGTTGTCGAACTCGTGTGGTGAAGAGTGAATTGGATGTTTGCCGGTACTCTTCTACCATGTTTGCTCGAGACTATCACATGTTGTGTGACAAAGCACGTGTAGGCAAACAGTCCATTACCTGATGTTGCACTTACATTCAACTCGACAGTGATTCAACGTCGTTACTTTGCCATGATTCCCCAGACTTTTCGATCAATGTCTTGGAGCGTACATCAGGTCTGGCTGGTGTGGATCTGTGGTAGGCAACGTGCGCTGCCGTCTTTTCCTGGAGTCACGCCAGAGTCTGTGGCCTGAGACACCACATCTCGCTTCATCTGTCTCCCAGGGAACATTCATTTCGCCAACCATTCTTGATCAAATCCACGATTACTCAACACCCTCATGACACCTATCTGTTTCACTGCATCCTTCCATTTGAGACAGAAGGACGATTCGAGAAAGTCACGATCATTAGAGTGCATGATTTCCGGTCAGGCGATTCATGCTGGAGCCCCTCCAAACCAATTCACCCTAACAACTTCACTTGGCAAACTACACGATCGATCGCACGCAGACTCCGCTCCGAAACGGAAAGTTGCGCGCTCTTCTGCGTCCTGGAGATGTAGCAGATCCATCAGTCATGAGCATCGTACCCTCCATATACCGATTCCAAGTCGATGAACAGGTGTTCCTCCAATCTCAGCAATACCCGAGGTTGTGTGGCTTGCACGTGCTTGATGGGTTTGCAAACCGCGGTGACACTATTACATGGCAACGGAAACGCGATCAAGTCCTGGCACATCCCGCCATAGTTGCGGACTCCCAGCATTCTCCAGCTGATTCTGACACATCTTCCACAGCAGATCACCTTTGCGAGATGCGAAGTTTGGGCGCAGCGAAATCGGAATGTCCAGATATGGTAAGCCGATCACCCCGCCATTTGGAGGGGTTGGTATGACGCTGGCAAGAATCGTGTAAGGACTCGAAGTTTTTCTTACGGACTGTCCCTCATTTCTCACCACGAGCTGTATCCATAACTGTACATACCGGAGCTAACGCCGCGCCTCGAGAAATTGATCAAACAACGACTCTTCTAGATACCTTGTTAAACTTTGTCGGAACCACTTGGATACAGGCCTCAAGACACACCAGGATTACAAATACCACCCATGTCTGGACAACAGAAGCCGCTAGTCATTGCTATGGGCGCGGATGACGCAGGATGCGGGTACAAGAACAAGATCAAGGCAGATCTCGAAGCGCATCCTGGTGTAGCTAAGATTATCGACGTCGGGGTCAACGAAAGCAGCGACAAGACGGCATATCCTCACCCGGCTGTCGATGCGGCGAAGTTGATCAACAGTGGAGAAGCAGACAGGGCTCTCCTCATCTGCGGGACTGGACTCGGCGTGGCGATCAGTGCCAACAAGGTTCCGGGGATCAGAGCTGTCACAGCGCATGACAGTTTCAGCGTCGAGCGGGCTGTTTTGAGTAATAATGCTCAAGTTCTCTGCATGGGTGAGAGAGTCGTTGGCATCGAATTAGCCAGAAGACTAGCAAAGGAGTGGGTCAGCTATCGGTTTGATCCAAACAGTGCCAGTGCTGCAAAGGTTGATGCTATCATGGAGCATGAGAAGAAGAACTTCGCTTAGACTGAACCCAGACACGGATACTCGATAAGAATAGAAAGATTCAATATCAGCCGATACACAGCGTCTCATATTGATAAGTCGGAGTTTCTTCCAGAATAATCGGACTGGCGGCTAAACCAAAGTCCTTGTGCACAGGCCGAATTATTATCCATGGAGTGAAGTCGGACCTAACCCTAAAATTTGTGGGGTTGGCGGATTTTCTTCGGCGATCAAGGCAATTTTTTCCAATCGACAGCATCACCGCTCACCTTGTGACGAAGCACCGCAGCATCCTCAAACACCCGGCAAGATGAAGACTACCTGGAAGGATATTGCGCCGGTGCCGACTTCGCAGGAGTTTCTGGACATTGTGCTCAGCCGGACGCAGCGCAGACTGCCCACCCAGATCAGAGCAGGGTTCAAAATTTCGAGAATTCGAGGTTGGCCACCACCACGTCCAGCAGTTTGAAATGGGCATACTGATGAGGTGCAGCCTTCTACATTCGAAAGGTCAAGTACACAGCAGAGACATTCGGCGAGAAGATCTCCGCCATCCTCGACGGCTTTCCTCGCCTGCAGGACATCCACCCTTTCCACAAAGACCTCCTCAACACCCTCTACGATGCCGACCACTTCAAGATTGCGCTGGGTCAGCTGTCGACCGCAAAGCATCTTATCGAGACAGTATCGAGAGATTACATCCGACTGCTCAAGTACGGACAATCACTTTTTCAATGCAAGCAGTTGAAGAGAGCGGCGCTGGGTCGCATGGCCACGATCTGTAAGAAGTTGAAGGATCCTTTGGTATACCTGGAACAAGTGCGACAACATCTCGGTCGTCTACCATCGATAGACCCAAACACGAGGACTCTTCTCATTTGCGGGTACCCCAACGTGGGCAAATCGAGTTTCTTGCGCAATATCTCAAGGGCGGATGTGGACGTTCAGCCATATGCCTTTACGACGAAGTCGCTATTTGTGGGTCACTTCGATTACAAGATGTTACGATTTCAAGCGATCGATACACCGGGTATTCTGGATCACCCGCTTGAAGAGATGAACACAATCGAGATGCAGTCGATCACAGCGATTGCCCATTTGCGGTCTGCAATTCTATACTTCATGGATTTGTCCGAACAGTGTGGCTACAGTGTTTCGGCGCAGATGGCTCTGTTCAACAGCATCAAGCCTCTCTTCTCGAATAAGCTGGTCTTTATCGTTGTCAACAAAATCGACATCATGGGCATCGACGATCTGGACGCCGAGACTCGGACAGCGCTGGAAGACCTAACCAAGAGCGGCAATGTTGAGATTCTGCAAACCTCTTGCGCCACAACTGACGGTGTCATGGACGTCCGAAATGCTGCTTGTGACCGCCTACTTGCCGAGCGTCATGCACAAAAGCTCGCTTCAGGCACGAACAGCAGTGGCGAAGTGACAGGTCGCCTCGCAGATGTGCTCAAGCGAATTCATGTTGCAGTACCTCTTGGCGGTGTCACTCGTGAACCATTCATCCCAGAGGCTGTAAAGAACAAGATGAAGTACGACCCCGCCGACCCAGAACGACCAAGGCTGCTCAGAGACGTGGAAGCTGAGGAGGGTGGTGCAGGCGTCTACAATCTGAACATGAAGGAGAACTGGCAGCTCGAAGACGATGCTTGGAAGGAGGACAGGATGCCAGAAGTGCTCAACGGCAAGAATGTGTACGATTTCATTAATCCAGAGATCGAAGCGAAGCTGGCCGCGTTGGAGGACGAGGAAGCACAGCTCGAAGCAGAGGGGTATTACGACAACGACGAGCCGCTTGACGATCTTGAGGAGAGCGAGATCAGATACAAGGCCGAGCTGATCAGGGAGAAGCAGCAACTTATCAGGAACGAGGCGAAGATGAGGAAGAGTCTCAAGAACAGAGCCGTCATCCCGAGAAGCAAAAAGGCAGTCGAGCTGGGCAAGATGGAGAAGGGTCTCGAGGATATGGGCTTCGACCCATCGAGAATTTCAGAGCGTGCTCGGTCACGATCACGACCGGCAAGAGGTCGTGCTCTCGAGAGAGACGACGATGCCATGGACGTGGACGAGGCTGCTCCCGCAAAGAGAGGAAGCATCAGCAGGGCCATGAGCAGAGCGAGAAGTGTCAGTCGCATGGACAGGCGCAATGATGGTGTAACGGATGAGCTTGCCCGAAGCAAGGCCGACAGGATGGCCAAGTTGGGCCAGAAGAAGATGAACAGGATGGCCAGACAGGGTGAGGCAGATAGGCACACCACGGCGGCAAAGAGCAAGTGGCTACTGGCTGGTAAGAGAGGTATGGGCAGCACCAGGAGCAGGTAGATGCCTTCCCTTGGTGATAGCGCAGTACAGACTCGTAATGATCATGGCATGCACAATGGCGTTCATAGACAGTCAGGGGAGATATCAAACGGAGTCGTATTTGGTCAAGCGGCAAATTCATGTTACATTCCTTATCTCGCACCTAGCAAAAGTGATGACTATGCTGATAGTCTTGGGTGGATCGTGCTCGTCAGATGGAAAATGCTGCCCGTAAGCACCAAGTTTGCAGTCTGATGATGTTCGTTGCGCGTACCGCGTGCCAAAACCCTTCACACCAGACGACCAACCTTGCAAGTGTTCGCATTCGCGATGCAAGCATGGCACCCACTGGTCCGATGCTTCTCACTTAGGACTGCAGTGACACGCAGTGTACATCTGCGAGATAGCATCTCGCCGTCATCCCTGAGTGGTATCAAATTTATCCCGCCACGATCGCTAGCCACCATGTCCACCACATCCACCGTATCCTCAGAGCTCACAGACAGCCATGACAAGGACGTACATGCTATTTCTGAACGTGTAAAACAGTACCATGCTCAAGGCATCAAATACAGAATACAACATGGTTCTTCCAATTCAACGCGGACAGCCAGAAAAGGCACTTCCTTTCTCAACCTCAGTCACCTCAATCGAGTACTACATGTCTCAAAAGAGGAGCAATATGCTCTGGTAGAGCCAAATGTGGCCATGGACAGACTTGTCGAAGCCACACTACCACATGGCTTGGTCCCTCCAGTAGTCATGGAGTTCCCAGGCATTACTACGGGTGGAGGCTATGCAGGCACATCAGGGGAGAGCTCCTCCTTCCATCATGGCTACTTCGACCGAACCCTCGACTGGGTTGAACTTGTCCTCGCCGACGGCTCCAACATTCGAGCCAGCTCCACTTCCCACCCGGACCTCTTCAACGGTGCCGCCGGCGCGGTAGGCAGTCTCGGCACCACCACCCTCGTCAAACTCCGTCTCAAACCTGCACTTCCTTTCGTAGAGGTCACCTACCACCCAGTGTCCAGCATGTCCGAAGCGGTCACCCTCAGCAAGTCCCTCATTGCCTCCGCGCCCTCTCAAGGAACAGAGTACATCGACGGCATCCTCTTCTCCCCCACCTCAGGCGCCATCATCACCGCCCGCCCCACCGCCACCGCCACCTCCCGTGTCCAGCGCTTCTCCTCCCGCTCCGACCCTTGGTTCTACCTGCACGTCCAATCCCTCCTCTCCTCCTCATCCAGCCCCGTGACCGAATCCGTGCCGCTGGCAGAGTACCTCTTCCGTTACGACCGCGGCGGATTCTGGGTCGCGCCCATGGCCTTTGACTACTTCCGCGTGCCCTTCAACCGCTTCACCCGCTGGGCGTTGGACGACTTCCTGCACACGCGCATGATGTACACGGCCCTCCACGGCGGCGGGGCCGGGAAGGAGATCATCATCCAAGACCTCGCGCTACCGATGGACACCGCCGCGGCATTCACAGACTACACGGCGGACACGTTCGGCATCTGGCCGCTCTGGCTCTGTCCCCTGCGCACGACCCCGGGGCCGGGCTTCCACCCTCACCTCAAAGGGACGAGACGGGGCCAGGACGACGGGGTGATGATGAACATCGGCCTGTGGGGATGGGGACCCAAGCCGCCGACGGGCAAGGCGAAGAAGGAGCATTACTTTGACTTGAACAGGGATCTGGAGGCGAGGTTGAAGGCGTTGGGGGGCATGAAGTGGTTGTATGCCAAGACGTTCTTCACCGAGGAAGAGTTCTGGACGGATCATGTGGGTGGGAAGCAATGGTACGATGATTTGCGGAACAAGTATGGGGCCGAGGGAATGCCGAGCGTGTATGACAAGACGCATACCGAGTTGGACAAGGAGTGGAATAAGAGGGTTGGGTGGAAGGAGTGGGTTCTGGATATCTGGCCGTTGGGTGGAGTGTGGGGACTGTGGAAGGCGATCAGGTCGGGGACGTATAAAGAGGCGAGGGCGAGCGCTTGGAAGACGTTTGGGTATAAAGTGGGAGGTGAGGGCAAGAAGGAGGTGTGAGAAGCTTCAAGGCAGTAGTGAGAGTTGTGGATAGGCTACGAGCAGTCATTTGTCGAGGTGGAGTGTATGTATAGATGTTGTGTTGAGCTATGTACCCAAAAAGAGGCAGCGATTGGGTTTGGCTCAAGGTGGCCAGCCAAATGTAGATTCATCCATAGACTCGTTGTTAGAAGCAATACCTATGCCCACCCAATCCGAAACGCCACTGTCATCCCACGTATCTACATGGCAGTTATGTTAGTCGTCTACTGAGGGGCAATGAATGCACACACTCGTTACAAGCCATACAAGAACGTCAACCTCTCGTCGCCCTCTCTCTTTCTTTCGCCGGCGTAAAGCCGGTCAACCCAGCTCGTTCTGTGTCCACCGACGTCACCATACTTCTGCTCCCTCTCCCTCTGTTCAAAGTCCCACCCCGTGATCGTCTCCACTCGTTGTTTGTTGATCTGTACAATCAACGTTCTGAATCCGACGAACCCAACGAAGCTCACGCCGACGCAAGCCAGTGTTATGAAGAATGGTGTTACGTAACCGCTGTCGCGATATCTCGGTGAGAAGAGCATAGCAGACAGCACGCCTGCAAGGTTACCCCATCCGTTGATGCCAAGCACGATGGCGCGCTTGCCAGGCTCCAGCATATTGTTGGTGAGCCAGGCTACGGTGAGTGGTGATGGGACGAAGCTGCCAGCAAGCAGAATAATGAGAGCAAAGTAGCGGAGAGTGTAGGCAGTTTGTGGCAGCAGAACAGTTGCAGTCAGACCAATGAGGAGGATGACCAGACCACACAAGATGGGCACAAGACGTTCTCTTCTCCGGTCTGACCAGGCGGTGAATGTCCAGAGGATGATGGCGCCAGCCAGAAAGGGCGGGACGGTAAGCAAATTGGCAGTAGCCGGTGCCATGTCCTTGTCACCCGGTGCTGTATTCGGCTTGTGTGCCATACCCTTCACGACCATGGGTAGGAAGACGGAGAAGGCCGTGGCAGGTATGGCAGACAGAATGTTGCAGACCAGAAGATACCAGACCTTCCAGTCAAGCACAGCGGAGATTATATCAGACTTTGTCAGCCCGGTGTCGTTCGTCACGCTGTGAGTCGAAACGGTCGAGCGACCTCTCATTTGAGAGAAGTCTGGTCGGGGTAGAAGTCGCGAGATTTCGTCAGAGTCATCAGAGTTGCGTGACTCACGGGAAGTCCCCTCAGCCACTCTTCCGTTGTGGTTCGTTTGCTTGTAATCATCACTGTCATGTACAGATGCTTCTGCGCGATCTTGTCGAATCCTCTGCTCCGCGCATATCCTTTCCTCCTTGGATAAGAACCATGCGGTGTCTGCACTGTGAGGTAGCCAAACGAATCCGATCAAGGCAATCACCATTGTTGTAACGCCTTCGATCAGGAACAGCACTTGCCAGGCCTTCCAGCCGCTTGAAGATGCGGCCTGGTAGACATGTGGTCCGGGAGGGCCGGATGGTGATGGCGAGTCTGGGAACTGGCGGAAGACAGCCCACGACAAGAGTCCCCCCATAGCACCCGCTACTGCTGCTTGTCCGTAAAACATTCCTAGCCTTTTTGCAAATTCGAATCTAGTGTAGAACAAACTGAGGTAGCTGACCGTAGTTGGATAGAAACCAGCCTCGAGTATGCCGACAGTCGTTCTCAATACTACCAACTGCCACTCTTTCGTGATGAATATGTGTGCGGACGTGCAGAGACCCCAAAGAGCCATACATGTAGGAACGTATCTTGCCATGCCATACTTGCGTCCAAGAGCAGCGCCCACTGGCTGTAGCGTGACAAACGCAGCGAAGAAGAAAGCGACTGAGATGTTGAGTGCTTCGGCTGGCAGTCCGGTATCCTTGGTGAAGTGTCCAGTCTCTGCGCTACCAATGTTTGATTTGTCCAACGAGTTGAATAAGAAGAGGAGGGAAAGAAAGGGTAGAAGGACAAAGTCCAGCTTCATCCGCACCCTCCGTTCGATAGTACTGTCACGGTCTCGCATGTTAGATGTAGAGTCAAACGACTCGGAATCCTGTGGAGGGGTAGTGACAAGCCCCTCGTCGTCTAGATGGGACTCGTTTTCTGGATCCGGGGTCGTGATATGCAAGCGGTCAAGCTCGATCGCCGATGTCGAGTCACGACCATACGCAGGACTGCGCCGGCCAGAAGAAGCCACTGGCATGGGCCAAGGAGGTCATGTTTGCTTTGTCGATGTCATGTGAAGAAGTTGCGTGCCCCAGAGAGCGACATGAACATGTGTTCAACAGCGGTTGGGCGAACCGTTGAAGGGATCAGGAGGCTCGAGCCGATTCATGCGTCCACTTTTTCGGAGTTATGACCGACAACCCCGGCGTTTGGAGCCGCGGACGAAGACGTCACGGGACAGCGCCAAGAGCTCATCCCAAACGGGTAAGGGCTCCATGTTGTCCGGTCGACGGCTGGTGATCAACATCCAACCACGCTTTTATTCCTCAAAGTGGCTTCGCTAAGCGCCGTGTACCAATGATGCAGGTCGTGCATGAAATTGTAGCAAATAGGAATCTGAAAAGTGTCGTAGCCCTCGCGATTGGTCGTTCGATGTGCTAATATATGCAGTGTCCTGGAAGACGCAGAGATACTTGTATGCCTTCCGTGGAAGTCCGTAAGTGTTTATGGCTGTCGTTTGCCTGCAAGTGGCTGTATTGCTCGAGCTTATCGGCAAATAAGATATCGCGAAGATCTACAGTTCACCTGACATATGTGTGACTGTGGTCGAGTCGGACTTGGCAAGATTGTGTGCCCTGCATCCACTCTTTGACGTTTGTCGAAACATGTCCACTTGACCTCTCCCTGGACAAACTTTTCGCACGACTTGCACAAACATTACTTGCACTGATAATTTCACGACACCACACACCTCCGCACTTTCCGGCTTCTGTCAAGAGAAGGACATATATATTGGCCGGTAGCCAAACACTTGGCGAACGCCTGTTCGACTCCATACCTGCGGGACAATCGATACCGACCGTTGTGCATGAGAAAGAGCATGCAGCATACCTCGTGACAGATCACAGAATGTCTCGAGGGCGGAGTCGAAAAGCAACACATAGTGCGATAGACCGTCACCGACAACAAGAATCATCACAGGCGTAGCGCTGCCGTCATGGCAGAAGCGCCTCCACCACCACCTCCTCCTCATGGCGCCAACGCAAAGTCCACCCCGCTCCCCAACGGCAACTACGATATATTTATAATTCCTCCACATTCAGCAGGCTCTGGCTTCCTATACCTGCCATCTCTCAAGCCTAATCTCAACTCCTTCATCGCCGGTTTCTGTTCCGCGCTTCTCGCTGTAGGACTTTACAACATTCTCGTTCCCGCGCTCTCGCAAACACTTGCATCCCTGAACTCAGGCATTGGCATTCTCCTGTGTCTAGCTGCGGTCGGTGCAGCTTTTTCGTTTGGCAGGACTTCAGGGGAGTCCTCGTTTCCCTCCTCATCCGGTCCTGGTTCTGGGACAGGACCTAACTTCTCGTATTCAACTGGGTCAAGCAATACTCCTCCTCGGCCGCAGGCTTCTCCTGGTGCCACACCACACTTCACCTCGCCCCCTCGTCCGACTAATACAGCCCAGTCATCCTGGGAGAAGGCCAAAGAGCAAACACGTCAGCGAGCCGAAGATCGGAAAAAGGCCGAGGAGCTCAAAGCCAGGCAAGAGGAGGCAGCGAAGAAAGCAGCCGAGGCTGAAAAGGCCGCTAAGGCGGCGGCAGAGAAAGAGCGCTGGGAACAACAACGAGCTCGAGAGAAGGACGCGCGAGAACGAGCAGCTCGGGAGAGAATAGCGAAAGAGCGAGCAGAGAAGGATGCCACAGGAAAGGATGGACCTGCTGGAGCGAGAAAGTATGAGAAGCCCACAGCTCAGTCGGTGGGCACAGACTCGGATTACTATTCCCAATTCAAGCCCCACACTTTTGCTTCGAGCGCTGCCAGCAGCGTCAGTGGACAGAGCGAGAGCAGCTACGCACCGAGTATGAGTACCGCCCGAACGACACCACCACCAAGAGATAGAGGCCCGTACAAGACTACAGACCCCAACAAGGTGGTCTTGATGGGCGTGTACTCGTTCACGAATGCCTTCGGCATGAAGCCAACTAGTATGCTCGAGAAGGATCGAGCTGGTGTGAGCGATGGACTCATTCTGAGGATCGCTACTGAGGGACTGTTCATCGATGATGATGTCCGAGGTGTGGGTCAGCGAGAATGGGATGTGAAAGCTTGGAGTCTGAAATTACTCGAGGTAAGTCTCCAGGCTTGAGCTTGCGAAATATGCGCTAATGATGACAGATTGGAAGAGTCGATGATGTTTGCGTCTTCCGAGCTACGCTGCGAGATGTCGAAGGCAAGAGATATGTTTTCGTTCTGCCATCAGAACAGCAATGGAAAGTCGACACTGGTCTGCAGCGATTACGAAAAGGCAGTCAAGTAAGGGCACTTGGTCTGAGTACTATGCCTGATAAGGAGTTGAAAACATTGTTGATGAGTTTGGGATGGAAGTGAAGACAGTAGCATGCGTTGTAGGGACGTTGCATTCCAGGTCAAATTGCATGGGCGTTTGCCATCTTCGGAGCGGAACAGATACCTACTTGATCATGACATCTCTTTTGTGCATTCACATCCATTCCTCGTGTTAATAAACGCTACTTTGGGGGAAGTTCGAAAGCACAACTCATCATACCTTCGAGCAGGGCACGTGACGTGACGCATGTGACGCTAAAGGCTCACTCAGTCTCCGATTTTCGCTTATCATTATCCCACTGCACATGCAAACGCATTCATCGCTCCAGCTGTATCGCCATCGATTTCGTGCGAGTAAAAATAGATACGCCAACAACCATAGAAAAGCGGGAGAATGGAGGGGAAGTCCTGAGGATCCCGTGACCGTCTGCATGGTAAGCTCAGCCGCACGCTAATGCTATCTAGACCTTCCATACCACCATTCACATGGCAGTCACTTGGATTGTCACTCCCGCTCGCTTCAGCTGATGTGCTGACTCCAAGACCTCCTCATGCGCGATATACAGGACGTGGGTGCTACACCGAGCTGTTCTCGATGATCCTCCACCCATTGCACTTAGTAGAATACTCAGCTTTGAGCGTGGTGGCGTACGCGGAGAAGACACCATCTCAGTGTCTGCCATTTGCCGGAACTGGCACCATGATAAGATAAGTATACAGTCCTGTTCACGTCCTCCGCTCAATTCTACTGGCATTTGTGAACATATTATCGGGGAATCCTTCGCCCAACCACTTCTTTCATATTCTTATCCTTATCTTTATTCTTACCAAGCATTCGTCGCGTTACAGCTTCCAATGTCAAACCCCGAAATTACACAAGCTCGGCAAGACACTTCATATGATGCCGGCTCTCAGCGCAAGTCGTATGATGAAGTCAGGATCGCCGAGGTCGACCCAAATGACTCCTCACCACGGTCTGCTTCACTTCGCTGGAGCGAGAATGACTCTATCAATTCTGCCGAAAAGCAAAGATTGTCGCGGGAGACGACTGGCGCGTCAAAGACTTCCGCAACATTCTCGCAGACAAGATCATGGACTCTCGAGATAACCAGCCTGGTCACTGCTCTGGCAGCTGTGGGTGGCATCATTGGCACTCTGGGACACTTCAATGATCGAGCATTACCAGATTGGCCATTCGACATCACACTAAGCGCTCTGATCGCACTGCTCGCTACTATCGCCAATGCCAACCTTGCTGTTCCTGTGCAAAGTGGTCTCTCGCAGCTGAAATGGATCCGTTTCAAGGCAGGACGGACTCCTCTTGCAGACATGGAAGTCTACGATGAGGCTTCACGTGGCTCTTGGGGAGCATTGAAGCTACTTGTCAAAAGAAGGGGCGGCTTCTATGGCTCGTTCGGGGCAGTCCTAGCCATTGTCGCTCTCAGCTTGGGACCTTTCGCTCAACAGGTAGCCACCTATCGATCACGAATGGTCGAGGTCGCCAATGCAGCATTCATACCAAGGGCGCTCAATTACACTGGCTACCTACCAGGACCAAGCTCGTCCAACGGATATGTCCCGATCCTACCGATGAAGAGTGCTGTCTATTCTGGACTATTCGCCGAGAGCAACGACCCAGGAGCTGCACTGAACTTCACGTGTGCCACTGGTAATTGCACGTTTCCACCTTTCGAGACCCTCGCAATCTGTACTTCTTGCGTCGACATGTCCCAATTGATGACCCGCTACTGTCAAAACGGCGTTCCCGAAGACGGAAACGTTACCAGTTGTGGATGGCAGCTACCAGGCCGCACCGCAGTGCTCAACACGAGCAGCGACGTCTTCAGCATGACACCAACCTTTGGCTCATCGTCGGGCACTCTTCCATATACTACCATCATGCGTCTGACCTTTTTGGGCGCCGAGTCTCGCACCGTACCCGACGTCCTCAACCCGTGGGCCAAACAATGCACTCTCTCCGCATGCATTCAAACCCTACAATCCACCGTCAAGAACGGCGTTCTCTCCGAACGTACTCTCTCCAGCACGCTCAACACCACCGTCGTCTCCACCCTCTCTACGTCCCCTGCTCCCGTGACAATGACCAGCGCACAAAGCAATACTTCCTACCTACTCGCTCCGGGCTCCAAGCTCGCCCTCGAATCCTGGTTCTCCACCCTCTTCCGCGCCGGGTCCGCCTCACGCTCTACTCCACCACCTCTAGCATATGACAACGTCCTCGTCAATCTCACAGTCGGCGTCTCCTCTGGCATGACCTTCTTCGACACGGATATCACGACGGCTTTCTACTGGATGTACTACGAGTACGACGGCGGAATCGAGCGACTCATGTCTGACCTCTCAACATCAATGACAGTGGCCATGAGATCGTTCGCCGGCGCGGTGCCACATCAGGGCCAGGCGTGGGCGTGGCAGGCTTTCGTCCATGTCAGGTGGGGGTTCATTGCTGTGCCGGTCGTCACGGTAGTGCTTACCGCGGCTTTCTTGGCTGCGGCCATGTGGAGGTCGAGTAGGAGTGGGACGGAGGTGTGGAAGAGCTCTGCGCTAGCGTTACTGTGCCATGGACTTGACGGCGATGTGAGAGACTTGGTGGGCAAGGGAGCATTGGGAGAGAAGGCGAGAAGGGCGAGGGGAGTGAAGGTGTGGTTGGATGAGGGGCAGGAAGGGTGCTTGCGAGGCTGAACATCTGTGGTCTCTGAGACTATGCGTTCGTGGAAGTCGGACGGAAGCAATCATTGCCGTGGTGGTGTTGAAGAGGATGAACGGTGTGTCCACGAGACACGAATGACGAATTATGAATGCACTTTCCTCAATCAGTTCTCACAGCAACCCGTCTCCCTTTTTCCATTTACCCAACTGAGCTTGATGACACCAAAGTACCTCTACATTCGTCGATTGTACATCCGCGTCTTCGCCGTCGTAATTACAGGATCGGGCCGAGTTTACGAGACTTACCGCAACCTGAGATGGGTTGCGACACAGGATTCAAGTTCCAGAGATACCTCACATCGTCATGGCATCATTGAACGGACTGAGAATGTGAGATCTCGGCGGACCTCCTAAGTCAGTCCAAAGGGGAGTCTCTTCTGATGAGGCAGAATCCAGTGGCACGGCATCGTTGTAGGATATGCTACGTTGATTGAAATTTAGTGACGTTGTGGGTTGTTTCTCGAAATGAATGCCAAGATCGGGGCCGGCTAGCGGAACTCCAAGGCCAAGGCCGATCTCGGGAAGATTTCCATCCAAGAACTGTTTGACCACCGCCAACGAGCAAGGAAATATTCGTCAACCTCCGTCATGCGACATGGCCTTGCTATGCTTCTGAAATGATGGTGCTGTTGACTCTGGAATGACAGCTCGTTCAGCGCAACGCAAGACTGGTTGACATTGAGCAGGATGACATAGCCTCTCCCAGTTCAAGCTCGACTGAATCCTAATGTCTGGTCGTCGCCGAGTAGTGAAGCCTTGAGCTGCTGGTCCCTGGAAAAAAGATTCCCAGGCTCAAGACTGGCCACACAATCGTTTCGAGTAGTCAAGAGGATCTCCCATGAGCCTCACGTACACGCAATTCGTCAGCAAAGTCTGCTGTCAAAGAAGTTGTGGATCTCTTTGGCTAATGAAGTCGATGGCAGTGTTCCCAAAAAAGCAGCATCATTGAGAGCCGCCAAGTACCGTCGACGCAAGCGGCGATCAATGCCAACATCTTTACCACTCAGATCGTCCAGAATTCTACTTCATCGGCACTTTTTCATTTGGCCCACTTGGCGTTGTCGTAAGATCGGTTCTCTTGCTTGTGGCGCGGCGCTCTCCTCACTTGCGACCTGGGCCTCGCGTTCTTCCGGTGTCCTATAATGAGAATATTATGCGGCTCTGCGTTGCTTCGATTGGATGTGAGGTAGGTCAAGATCTTTGCTAAACCCTAACGCGAAGCCGGGGGTGCATCAGGGACGTGAGTAGAGTTTCACACCTACGTAGTTTGCGTAACACTTCGAGGCCATGCTGAAGGTGACGAGCTTGGCCCTGCACATATAACAGGAGCAAGTATCGACTAGAAACAAAACATCCATCGAGTCACATCCTCAGAACAGCAAGGCAACCATATTTGACAACATATAACAACGCAAGACACACCTCCATCGTCCCAATCGCATTAACAACAATCAACATGCGTTTTGAATACTCAATCCTCACCGTCCTTGCGACTCTTGCCGCCGTACACGCCCAGGACGTCGACAACAATGACATTCCCGTCCAGTGCCAGGCCATCTGCGCACCGGTAGTTGCTCTCTCCACTCGATGCGACAGGGACAATGGTATGTTGACTTGAGGCCGGCTTCAGACCACGACTAACTTTACTAGACGACTACATCCGCTGTGTCTGTAATGCTCCCGAGGTCAACACCGTCCCACCTTGCGAGGCATGCGTCAACTTTTACGACAACGATAACAACGATAATGATGTGAATGACGTTAGGACCTCCTGCAACCTACCATCTGCCACCTTCAACCCTTCCAGCTCCGGCGCAGCTCCAACTAGTACCGCCCCCCAGACCCAGCCGACTGCAGGCACTACCGTCGTTGGCGGTGTCGGTAGCTCTGCCACTTCTGGGATTGTTTCTGCCACTTCTGCCATCGGGTCTGGTGCAAGCTCTGTCATCTCCTCGGTGACCTCCAGCGCAGGCAGCGTTGGTGCCGGCGCTTCAAGCACAGCCTCCTCTGTTGTCGCCTCTTTCACTGGTGGTGCTGCTGCCATGGCTCCTCCAGTTGGCGCCGCCGCCGCTGCCATCCTCGGTCTCGCCAATTTCCTCTAAGCGCGTCGTCACATCAACATTACGGCTGTCCGCATGAGTGAACAGAGATACACGGAGGTGTAGAATAGATAGATGGAGCGATGGAGTGACGTTGGATACCCTCCTTTTACTCGTACCGTGTACATAAGCTGTCAATTGAAGAAAATCGTTGTTTGCTGCTCCTCGGCTCCATTGCCTTGTGCTTTTCCACTGCCACCATCCCACAATTGGTGGGTCATCAAGCTGCATGATGAACTTTATCTCAAAAGTCTATTGAAGTAAAGGCTCCGTAACAGGTGGGGAATTTCCTCCTATGAAGACTGTTCCTGTCCTGGGGACGTCTTGGCAGCGCCAACTCTCCTGCTTCCAGCCATGCTCCACTCCGCCTCCACCCGGGGGGGTATCCTGGAGTGCATCGAGCCTGGAGCAACCAAATTGTGGGGTCGAATCTGATCTCGGTCCCGCCCAATCGCGCATCCCCCTCAAATTTCCTCACGCGCTCCGGAACCTGGACTCCAGATCAACATGCTCATCATTTCTCCGGCGGGGGATTACCTTCCATCTCTTCCAAGCGGCAAATCATACCCTGGAGAACTCGGTGCATATTGCACGCGGTCGTGCCCTCGACTTGGCGAGCTTGACACTTGCCCTGTATAGAGCTCGCATGATCAAATTTGCTTCAGTTCCAAGCCATTAGATGGTCCAACAGAATGGTGGCGCTCGCGGTCGTGATGGACGTTTCGTGTCCCCGGTGGCTTGGTGCCCTTATATAACTTCAAGGTAGGATCTCAATGTTTGGGCAGTGTCCCCGTAACGCATCATGAAGTTCCTGTCAGCTCTTGCCGTCTTCACTTCGGTCTTCTCGTCCGCCCTTGGGGCTACCTTTACCAATCCGTTGAAGGATCCCGCTGGTAGTGACCCTTTCCTCGTTTTTCACGAAGGATACTACTATCTGCTCACCACAACCTGGTCGGATCTGCAGATCACTCGTGCCAGAACCCTGAATGGTCTCAAGACTGGTGAGAGGAAGGTTGTCTGGTCCAGCGGCGACTCAAAGAGGGCCAATGTCTGGGCCCCGGAAGTCCACTGGATCAACGATGCATGGTACCTGTACTACACTGATGGTAGTGCCGACGGCAATCTCGACAATCAGAAGACCTATGTCAGGAAGGGTCAGTCTCCACATTGTCTTGAGCTGAGCATGACTAACAATAACAAGGTGGCCGCAGCGTTTGGGACAACTACGGCGACCGTCAGCTCGTGATCGGCGACTGGGCTATCGACTCAACCATTGTCCGCTATAATGGCTACGGAGACTACATCGTCTGGTCCTGCATTGACGGTGGTCTGCAGTCCGTCTGTGCCGCACCCTTGACCTCCCCCACCACCATCGGACGAAGAGGAGCCATCTCGAGGCCAACCAACAGCTGGGAAGATGATGGAGACTTTCCCGTGAACGAGGGCCCAGCTGCCATATACAAGAACGGCAGGACGTGGATCACATTCTCTGCTAACCAATGTTGGTCCCCTACCTACCAGCTCGGTCTTTTGGAATGGACTGGTGGTGACCCGATCCTTGCTTCTTCTTACAGGAAGTCTGGTCCTGTATTCAGCTCCGCCAATGGCAATTACGGCACTGCACACAACGGGTAGGTCTCGAAGGCAACTATTCACGTGACAATGTACTGATTTTGATATAGCTTCTTCACTTCCCCTGACGGCTCGGAGATCTGGAACATCTACCACGCTACTCGCAACTCTGGCGGTGCCTGCGATGCCAACAGGTATACCATGGCACAAAAGGTCAATTGGAACGCTGATGGCACTCCCAACTTTGGCCGCGCTCCTGCCCTTTCCACTGTTCTTCAAGGACCTGCTGGTGAGCCCGCGAGCTAGGCAGGTCGTCCACGTTGTACATAGTCCCTTCGATTCTTGTCCATAGCTTCTGAACATGTCAATCAGCCTGCTGTCTGTCACAGGTAGCCATGATCAATCACGTACATTCCTGTCCGTCGACCCATTTAGACATAGGCAGATGGATGGTGATGAAATTGAAGGGCTAGAGGGGGGTGGGATGATTGCTGCTTATGGTGGCGAAGAGGGAGGAGATCAATTGCGGGGAAGGTTGAGATGGACTTGATCGAGGCGAAAGGGGTTCGAGTGTGGCATTGTGGTAGCGAGATTCAAAGTGAAGAATGGATGAAAGGATCAATGGTGAGTGATGATAGTGGTGGACCAAGACGGAAGACGGGATGTATGCTGGTCGAAGGGAGGGTTTAATGGTTTCTCTGCTTTTCTCTATCTAAAGTTTAACTACAGTTTAACTAAGTTTCGGGCAATCCTGCAGATCATGGTCCCACGAGGCTCCCCGCGTTTAAGCGTTTCGGCGGAACTTCTCAAATTCTTTCAATCGAAGCTTGCTTTTAGACTTCCACTCCCGAGGTCAGTAAAGAATCAATGACTACCGCTATAAAGTCTATCCGACTTCTGCCATCAAGGTGAGAATACACATTTCGTACCACAGCCCGCCTAGTCGTAAGTCTTCATGCCGATCAAGCCTGAAATGCCAGGCGTCCAATGTGCCGTCGCTGGTCGAACGTCACAAGCGAATAGGCGGGTCTTTGTGTCGTAGCAACAATATGCTGCATTTCTAATAGGAAGGAGGTATGTATCACTGTCGTTTACAATGCGGTATATACAGTAGCGTATCTCTCACGTAGACGACGACCATCCAAGCCGACCATCCCTCCAAGATGAAGGTCACAGCCCTTGCTTTCCTTGCTTCCGTGATCGACGTCCTGGCAGGTCATGCCAACTTCAACCATCTCACTGTGCGAACGTCGACTGGTAGCTTCACAGGTCTCATAGATCCTGCGTTCCCTTCAACTCGCCAATTCCGCTCCATACCTTTCGCCAAACCACCTATCGGATCTCGACGATGGCTGCCACCACAGCAGCTCGCACTATCTGACGAGCACCGTTACTCTATCAAGTTCCCGCCATCATGTCCGCAATTCGTGTCTGCGGTACCGGTCTTTTGGGATTCACCACTCACAAAGGGCAACTTGATCTACAATGGTGCTCAGAACGACACTTCAGGCCTGGTTGGCGAAGCCACATCTGAAGACTGCCTGCACCTTGCAGTGTGGACCCCCCTAGTCGACAAAATACCCGAGGAAGGCCTTCCGGTCATATTCTTCATGACAGGCGGCGGGTTCGTTATGGGCGGAGTAGAGCTGCCTTGGCAGATACCCGTATCATGGGTCGAACGCTCACAATCCCACATCGTGGTCAGCATCAACTATCGCGTCAATGTCTTTGGCTTTCCCAATGCTCGAGGACTTGCCGACGGCGAACAGAACATTGGCATTCTCGATCAGCGCGCCGCTCTTGAATGGGTCCGCGACAATATAGCCTCATTCGGTGGCGATCCCACTCGCATCATGCACTGGGGTCGATCAGCAGGTGCCATCAGCACCGACATCCACACCTATGCCTATGCCAAAGATCCCATCGCCCAATCGTACTATATCGAGTCCGGTACTGCTTTTAGCGTCAGCGCTGTGGCACCCGCATACTCCAACTTCACTTTCGTAGCACAGAACGTCGGCTGCGGCTCACCCTGCGGCAGCTCGTCCTGCTCTACCGACGAAGAAGCCAAGGCCGAGCTCGACTGCATGCGTCTCGTCTCCATGAACCAGATCTCAAATTTCATCGGCCAATACGCCGACCGCGGCACCCAGCCTCCTCTCGCATTCAGCATCTCTGCGGACGAGAAAATTGTCTTGAGCAACTACACCGCACGCTCAGAAGCAGGCCGAATCGCCCGCCGTCCCACTGCCATCTCCTTCACCGCCAATGAATTCGCCTCTCTCGTCCCATGGCCGGCCAATCTTACCGCCGGTCCAGATCAAGCGCTCATCAATGCCGGCACCATCGCCTTCGGCGTATGCGCGACGTACAACTCGACGGTGTACCGCAACCGCCTCGGTCCCGACACACCAGTTTACAGATTCCAGTACGCTGCCGAGTTTCCCAACCTCAATGTCTACGACTGGCTGGGCGCATATCACAACAGCGAAACATCGCTGATCTTCGGAGCGTACGGGCTGTTGGATGACGTAGCGAACTCGACAGAGTATGAGGATGAAGTTAGCCGCTCGATGCAGGATCACATTCTCGCATTCGCGAGGGATCCCCATGCTGGACCACAGATGTTGGGATGGGAGCCTTCCGACACAGGTGCAGTGGGTGGGGCCAGTCTGATCAGGTTTGGCGGGTCGACGGGGGAGGTGGTGAGGACGGGAAGGGGGAGTACAATCCCTTCCCTTGAACACCCGTACTTTGGTCGCCGGCAATGTTTCTATACCTTTACAAGAGTTTGCCTGGCGCCTATGACACGGTATTCTTGTTGAGCGCAAAGGCCTGATTCAGACTTCCTATTGATAACTACATGCCAAAAACAAAATGCACATTTTCTGATATTAATAGATTTCCTTAACGTGACTCCCCCACAATCCGCGCACACCCACAATCCGCGCACACCTCAAAATTTTTACGCGGGGATTTCGTGACTAACCTTTCTATTTTACGCGACAACATCGGAAATTCTCGATTTTTCGAAATATATTCAGAATCTAACGTTATAGAGGCTATTCGAGCCTATAAGAACGACGAATTTAACTCGATTCGGAAGGCTACCGACGCGTTTTAGATTTAGCCTTCTACACTACGAGATTACCTATCCGGATATTAATTTTAAGCTAAAGCTTAGGAATCTTTATAGATTCTTTTAAACGCCGAGGAGACGTTACTAGCTCGATATATTATTTAGCTCGTAAAGCTAGGATGCCCTATAACGCCGGTATTTACCTTAGATCTCGTCGGCGAGATTATATAAGGTCGAAGTTAGAATTAGAATAACTAACTATAAACGGTATTACTAAGACCTATCGGTAAGGGCTAGCTTTTCCGCTTTCGGAAAAGGCATCTAGATATATAAGTTATAGCGTTTAGTTATAGCAATTAGAAGCCTCTAGGTTTAAAGCCGGCACCTACGAGGCTATAAAGCCGTTCTACGACGGTTTATTAGATCTAATTTCCTAACACTAATATTTAGCTTTAGACGTATATAATATAGACGAGATAGGCTTTATAGTTAGAACGGCACAATCTACGCGTATATTAGTAGGTGCCGAATTAGTAAATTAGTAAAAACGAGCTTAGAAGCGCGAACCTAGCTATTAGGAGTAGATATTAGCTATCGAGTGTATACGCGCATCTAGAGATTCACTACCCCCCCCTCCTTATTTATAAGGAGTAAAACCTTAATACGAGCTAGATTCTAGACCCCTTACCTATAGGATAGCGATTTTTAACGTTAAATCGAGGCTAGACAACTAACTATTATAGCTACGAATAGCTTACGACTGTTTTCGAGCTAGAAATACATAATTAGGTAGCAAATCGACGTCTACTAATTTTAGACAGCTATAGCTCGTACGTTATAGCTCGGTTTACTTACTTTTACTTTATACACGACATCGACCTTATTATCCTTCTACTAACGTAACTCCCCTAGATTTTAGCTACCCCTAGATTTCGGCTATAGAATTTAGATATTTTAGGTAAAACTTGTCATTTCTTAGCCGTTTTAGGCTAGTTCGTCTTCTAAAGAGCTATATAGGTTAATCTAATCTTCCGGTTCCGATTCTACTAATTCTAGAGTAGTCCGACGTCGTTTTACCGGCTATTTACCCTTCTTCTTTAATGATATTACCTCGGCGTTTTAAAGGTTATTAATTACTTCTTACGACGAAATAACAAATTTACCTTCTAAAACAATACGTTTACCCTTTTTCTATTTCTTACGCGTCTCTAGTATAGATCGCTACTCTTAGTTTTCACGTCGGAGTAGTGTATTATCGGTAATTACCGATTCGAAACGTAATGTTAGTTTTAAGATATAACGCTTCGTAGGTGAATTAATCGACGACGACGTAATAATCTCGTTTAGGGTCCGGTTAGCTGTTCGTAGACGTGTACTAGAGGGCGGCGTCGACCCGAGTAGTATAGAATCGAGTATATTATCGATAGGTAGCGGCGTAGAGGGCTAATTACGTAATTCACGTAGTAGATTTACTAAGACTATTATTAGACTAAATAGGTAAAGTCTAGTATGTATAAATCCTAATTTAGTATTACTAACGGTAAGACCTTTACTCCGCGCGCGTACGTAGGATTCGGTCCACTATATACGGGATAAATAGTTAGAATCTAACCTAATTAGGTTATCGATTTCGTAGGTAAGAGCTATCTTAATCGGTGAAAATACGCTAACGTCGAGAGGCTATAGAAGATATAACGTATATAACGGGTAGATAACTAGGTCGATGTCGTGTTCGAAGCAAAATAGAGTAAACTAAGCTATTACGTACGAGTAGCGAGCTATAGCTGTCTAGAATAAGGAGACATCGATTTGCTACCTAATTACGTGTTTCGGGTTCGAAAACAGTCGTAAGCCACTCGTAGCCTAGTAAATCGTTAGTCTAGCCTTTATTTAATGTCGTAAATCGCTAATTCTATAGTATCGAGTCCGGAATCTAATTCGATCGTAAGTAATCCCCCTTATAAATAAGGAGGGGAGGTAAGGCGTCTCTAGATGCGTATATATATTCGATAACTATAATCTACTCCTAACGGCTAGGTTCGCATTTACGGGTGCGTTTTTAACTATTAACCTAACTACTACCTACTAGGACACGCGTAGACTATGTTATACCGACTCTAAATCCTATTTCGTCTATATTATAGATGTCCTAAGGTCGGTATTACTATTTTTCGAAAAGCTCGAATAAGGCGTTATAGAACGGTTTAATAGCCTCGTAGGTGCTTTTTTTAAACCGCGCATTCTCTAATTGCCGAGACTAGATACTATATATATCGGGATAACGTTGCCGGAACCTTTAAATCTAATTCTTACCGATTAGTCTCGGTAATACCGTTTATAGTTAGTTATTCTAATTCTAACTTCGGTCTTAAATTATCTCGGCGACGAGATCTAGGGTAAACGTAGGTGTCGGGGGTACTCCTAGCTTTACGAGGTAAATAATCCATCGGACTAGTGACTTTTCTTTAGCGAGTAATAGAATCTAACGTAATTCTTAAGCTTAACGCCGTAATTAATGTCCTTAAAGTCGGTCTCGGAAGGTATAATATAGAATATTAAACGCGTTAGTAGCCTTTAGAATTGAGGTAAATTAACGGTTTTAGTAAGTCTTAAAGGCCGCGGTAATATCTACTTACGTATATATTGTTTAAATTGTCGAAAAATCGATATTGTCGCGTAAATAGGAAGGAAAGTCACGAACTTGTCACGTAGAAATTTTAAGGCGTAGTAGGAATGTAGGGTTAGTAGGATTATAGGGGAGTTACGTTACGTTAAAATTTTAAAGAGTAGCTAAAATCTAGAGGTGGCTAAAATCTAGGGGAGTTACGTTATATAGCTAGAAATAGAGACATTAAATAGCTATATATAGTATAAATAGGTATATTTTATACGTCTAGCTTTAGGATTAGCCTAATAAGTCTATTAATCCTATTTTAGTAGGACTTTTACATTAGAAGTTTCTTTAATTTTTAACTAAAAATAGAGCTAGCTTATTAGATATTATAGCTATATATATATTTCTTTAATAATTATATAGAGTAAAATATAGAGTATCTAATATATAGTCTTTTAATAGAAGAAATTATACCCTATCTATGATTTTCTAAAATTAACGTAACTCCCCTATAAATAGCGTATATCCCCTAGTAGCGTACACCTCGTACTAAGAAACGGTAAAATAGTTAATAACTTTATAATTACTTACTATTATAGCTAAAATTTAGGGAATAGATATATTAATATTCTAGATTTTACAATATATAATCGTAGCCTTATAGCTTATATAATACTATTTTAAAAGCCTTTTTTAATAAATTCTACTTTTTAGATCTTTAGTTAATTTTATTAAATTATAGATAGAGTATATATTTCTTTTTTTAAGAGACTATTTTTTAGACACTCTATATTTTACTCTATATAATTAATAAATAAATATATATATAGCTATAATACTTAATAAGTTAGCTCTATTTTTAGTTAAGAAATTAAAAAAGCTTCTAATCTAAAAGTAATACTAAAATAGAATTATTTAACTTATTAGGCTCTTTTTAAAGCTAGAAGTATAAACTATACTTATTTATATTATATATATTTACCTAATATCTAATTTTTTAGCTATAAAGAACTGTTTTTAATTTTAATATCTTTAATTTAGAGACTAAAAACTAAGTTATTATAATATCCTCAATAGATATTAATAATCTAACTTTATATCTAGGATCTCTATATATTATAGTATATAAAAAAAAAATTAACTATGAAATTAAATTATAATAAGATAAAGAAGTAACAAGTCTAAAAAGTGAAATTTAATTAAAATAGGCTTTTAAAATAGTATTATATAAGCTATAAGACTAAGATTATATATTGTGAAATCTAGAATATTAATATATCTATTCCCTGGAATTTTAGCTATAATAGTAAGTAATTATAAAGTTATTAACTTATTTACCGTTTCTTAGCACGAGGTGTACGCTACTAGGGAGTGTACGCCGTTTATAGGGGAGTTACGTTACCTAGAGATCTAAAAAGTAGTATTTAGTAACGTCTCTACCCTTTAACTTACGTACACCTATAACTTACGTATATAATTAACACCTTTTCACTAAAACTTGCTATTTCTTTGCCGTTTTAGGCTAGTTCGTCTAGTGAACTACTACGTAGGTTAATCTAATCGTCTCCTTCCGATTCTAGCAATTCTAGCGTAGTAGCTTATCGTTTACGCCTCTTACCTGCCCTTTTAGTAGATACCTCCTCCTCGGCGTTTCGTAGGATATCTACTACTTCCTACGAGCTAAATACGAAACGACCTTCTATTGCTACCTACTTACCTAATTTCTAACGCTTTCGGGACTCTAGAGCTAATTTCTACTAGTAAGATTCACGTCGGAGTAGTGTATTGTCGGTAATTACCGATTCGAAACGTAATATTAGTTTTAAGATATAACGCTTCGTAGGTAAATCAATCGACGACGACGTAATAATCTCGTTTAGAGTCCGATTAGCTATCTATAGACGTAGACTAGAGGGCGGCGAAGAGCCTAGAATTGCCGAATCGGGTAATAGGTCTTACGGTTGTAGTATAGATAGCCTATTACGTGATTTATGTAGCAAAGTTAACAATACTATAATTAGACTAAATAGGTAAAGCCTAGCATATCGAAATCTAGATTCGATATTACTAACTATTAGACCTTTACTACGTGCGCGCGCGTAGGATTCGGTCCACTATACGCGCTAAATTCGGCTAGGATTAATCCGAGTTAGGTAATCGATTTCACGTATAAGCGTAGTCTTAATCGGTGAAAATATACTAACGTTGAGAGGCTATAGGATATATAACGTATATAGCGGAAGGATAACGAGGTCGATGTCGTATATAAAGTAAAAGTAAGTAAACCGAGCTATAACGTGCGAGCTATAGCCGTCTAAAATTAGTAGACGTCGATTTGCTACCTAATTACGTGTTTCTAGCTCGAAAACAGTTATAAGCTATTTATAGCTATAATAGTTAGTTATCTAGCCTCGATTTAACGTTAAAAATCGCTATCCCGTAGGTAAGGGGTCCGGAATCTAGCTTATATTAAGGTTTTACCCCTTATAAATAAGGAGGGGGGGGTAGTAAATCTCTAGATACGTATATATACTCGATAGCTAATATCTACTCGTAACGGCTAGGTTCGCGTTTCTAAGCTCGTTTTCGTCGATTTACCGATTCGGCACCTACTAATATACGTATAGATTACGTTATTTTAATTATAAAGCCTATCTCGTCTATATTATATACGTCTAAAGCTAGATATTAGTGTTAGAAAATCAGATCTAATAAACCGTTATAGAACGGCTTTATAGCCTCGTAGGTGCCGGCTTTAAACCTAGAGGCTTCTAATTACCGTAACTAAACGCTATAACTTATATATCTAGATGCCTTTTCCGAAAGCGGAAAAGCTAGCCCTTACCGATAGGTCTTAGTAATACCGTTTATAGTTAGTTGTTCTAATTCTAACTTCGACCTTATATAATCTCGCCGACGAGATCTAAGGTAAATACCGGCGTTATAGGGCATCCTAGCTTTACGAGCTAAATAATATATCGAGCTAGTAACATCCCCTTAGCGCTCGAAAGAATCTATAAAGATTCCTAACCTTTAACTCGCGATTAATGTCCGGATAGGCGATATCGTAGTATAGAAGGCGGAATCTAAAATGCGTTAGTAGTCTTCCGAATCGAGTCGAATTCGTCGTTCTTATAGGCTCGAATAGCCTCTATAACGTTAGATTCTAAGTACATTTCGAAAAATTGAGAATTTCCGTTATTATTACGTAAAATAGGAAGGTTAGTCACGAAATCCCCGCGTAAAAATTTTAAGGTATACGTAAGTTGTAGGTGTACGTAAGTTGTAGAGTAGAGACGTTAGATATATATAAGTTATAGGGTAGAGACGTTAATACCGGAAATTTTAGACGCTAAGAAATGCATTTAGTATTATTCTATAAGTTAGGTATCTATAGACGCTCTAAAATTTTAATATTTACTAGATTAGTACTATATCTATCTAGTGTCTAATTTATAAGTATTACTATAAGACCATTATTAAGATATTAACCTATTTTAAAAAGAAAGTAGCCGAAATCGAGGGGTAGCTAAAATCTAGGGGAGATACGTTACTATATAAGCTACTAGACTATTAATTTCGTATTATAAAACCTAGATTACTAATATATCTATAGTCTAAATTTTAAAGGTATTACCTATTTTACTATTTCTTAGCACTAGGTGTGCCTCGCTTATAGGTGTACCTCGCTTATAGGGGAGTTACGTTAACTAATCTAGCGGAGTAATCGATATAGGGGGGGAGTTAACGTAACTCCCCTATAAGCGAGGCACACCTAGTGCTAAGAAATAGTAAAATAGGTAATACCTTTATAATTACTTACTATTATAGCTTAAAATTTAGACTATAGATATATTAGTAATCTAGGTTTTATAATACGAAATTAATAGTCTAGTAGCTTATATAATACTAATTTTAAAGCCTATTTTACTAAATACTACTTTTTAGATCTCTAGGTAATTTTATAAAGTTATAGATAGAGTATAATGTTAGGGGTAGATTATATTAATACTAGTTTGTATATATAATAACCTGCTTACAGTAGTGTAAGGATAGCTCTCGATTAGTAATGCGAATAATACTTAAGGAGGGAAAATCCCTTAGCCTATGCGTAGCTAGACTAGAGGCTGTACGCTTAGGCCATCCGAAGCCGGCTAGACCCTAGATCCTTACACCTAATTAGAAGTCTACACCTTATCCCTGAAAATACCTATAATATATAATTTCTTCTATTAAAAGACTATATATTAGATACTCTATATTTTACTCTATATAATTATTAAAGAAATATATATATATATAGCTATAATATCTAATAAGCTAGCTCTATTTTTAGTTAAAAATTAAAGAAACTTCTAATTTAAAAGTCCTACTAAAATAGGATTAATAGACTTATTAGGCTAATATACCTATTTATACTATATATAGCTATTTAATGTCTCTATTTCTAGCTATATAGAACTTTCTTTAATTTTAATATCTTTAATTTAGAGACTAAAAACTAAGTTATTATAATATCCTCAATAGATATTAATAATCTAACTTTATATCTACAATCTATATATATTATAATCTATAATAATAAGTCTTATAGTAATTTAAACTATAAAATCAACTTATAATAAGATAAAGAAGTAAAAAGCCTAAAAAGTAATATTTAGTAAAATAGGCTTTGAAATTAGTATTATATAAGCTATAAAGCTAAAAATTCAAATGATAAAACCTAACCTAGTAATATATCTACAGTCTAAATTCTAAGCTATAATAGTAAGTAATCATAAAGGTATTACCTATTTTACCGTGTCTTAGCACTAGGTGTGCCTCGCTTGTGGGTGTGCCTCGCTTGTGGGGAGTCACGTTACATTAGTCCACTAAAGATTAGGCAGCCAGGCCCCGGAAATCGGCACGTTAGCGGATTAGATAGCTGCTTCGCTAAAGCCGTAATGATAAAGGTAGAGTTGCTGTTAACTTTAACCCCCATCCTTAATACCTCCTTATACTAATCGCATTCAATGGCAGTCCTATTACATCTCGTGTCGTTGTTGCCGCTGCTAGCCTCCGCGCAGTTTCCACCCCCTCGTACCGGCATTAAGGAGGTCGAGTCAAAGTACCATGCAGGCGTAAAGATCTCGTATAAGCAGGTCAGTCGATGTGAAGTTACTCCAGGCAGCAACTTATCATCAGCAGTCCGACGTCTGTGAGACAACTCCTGGCGTCAATTCGTATAGTGGTTATGTACATCTCCCACCGCACGCCTTGAACGAGAAGCATGAGAACCAGAGCTACCCCATTAATACCTTCTTCTGGTTCTTCGAGTCTCGCAAGAACCCAGCAAATGCGCCGCTGTCTATCTGGCTGAATGGCGGTCCCGGTGGCTCATCTTTGATGGGAGCTCTAACTGAGAATGGGCCATGCTTTGTTGGCAACGACTCCAACAGCACCTATCTCAACCCATGGTCGTGGAATAATGAGGTCAATTTGCTCTTCATTGATCAGCCAGTCCAGGTCGGCTACTCAGTACCACTACCTCTCCTTAAGCCGTGGAATTCCAGCTCACGTGAATAGTATGATACAGCGACAAACATCACCAAGAGTCTGGCCGAAAGCAGCATGTTCGAGGAACAAATCACAGTGCTTGAAGAAGGCGCTCCTATTCCAGAGCAGAACCTGACCCTTCTCGTCGGTACTACCGGTAGTCAGCAATCTTTCTACACAGCCAACAGTACGAGACATGCTTCCCATGCTTTCTGGCACTTTGCGCAGACTTGGTTCCAGGAGTAAGTAGTCTTAGGTCCTGTCTGCTTCCTGTCTGACATATCCAGATTCCCAAAGTACAAGCCGAATGACGATCGCATTTCCTTGTATACCGAAAGGTAGGTCTCACGTCTTAATTAGCCTGTCACTTCTGACCACTCCTAGTTACGGTGGAAGATACGGTCCTGTATTTGCAAGGACATTCATCGAACAGAACGACAAGATTGCGAGCGGAAAGCTTGACGGTCACAATCTTCACCTAGATACGCTCGGCATCATTAATGGTACGTTGTCGCACAATTGCTATCTCGATCGTGGCGCTGATCATGTCAGGCTGCATTGATGAGCTTGAACAGACTCGATCATATATCGACTTCCCTTGGAACAACACTTACGGTATCAAGGCATACACAGAAGCTCAGTACCATCGCGCTCAGTATCACTACTATAAGGAAGGCGGAATTGTTGATCAACTCAAGGAGTGTCAGCGACTTGATCGTGAGACCTCACCTGAAGACTATGAAGGAGTAGCCAAGGTCAACGCCGTCTGCAAGCAGGCCTACGACTACTCGAGCAATCTGACTGACAGGACCTACTCGTCCAGTGGCAAGTACAGTCGCTTTGACATCACTCACGTCTATAATGACCCTTTCCCTCCTCCATACCTCAACGGTTTCCTAAACCAGCAATGGGTTCAGTCCGCCCTCGGAGTGCCAGTGAACCACTCCGCCTTCTCCGAGAAGGTCTGGGAGAACTTTCACGCCACTGGTGATCATGCTCGAGGACATCAGCTTGAGGATATTGCCTTTGTGTTGGACCACGGTGTCAAGGTTCACCTCCTATACGGTGACAGAGACTTTGCCTGCAATTGGGTAGGTGGCGAGTCATCGTCCCTGAAGGTCCCTTGGAAGTATCAGAAGGAGTTCCAAGCCGCTGGCTATGCTCCGCTGGTCGTCACTGGTGAGCCCTATACATCATCCCATGGGCAGACCAGGCAGTACGGCAACTTCAGCTTCACGCGTGTGTACCAGGCAGGTCATCTAATTCCAAGCTATCAGCCCGAAGCAGCATTCAAGATGTTCATGCGAGGCCTTACCAACAAAGATATCGCGACTGGCAAGGTCGATACGGCCAAGAACGGCAATTATGGTACTACAGGTCCAGCCGATACGTGGTGGATGAAGAGTGATGTGCTCCCAAGCCCGGATGGCATCTGTTATGCTCTGTCACCGGGGCCGACATGTACGGACGAACAGAAGGAGTGGTTGAGAGATGGGACTGCAGTTGTGGAAGACTGGGTGGTAATTGGCAGGAGCAGCAAGAATGATTACGCGGAGGTGAAGAAGGTGGGTCAAGAACCTATGGCTGCGCTTTGAAGACGGCGTGATATGATATCTGCAAGTACTGTAGATCCAACAGATATCCAAGACTCGAGGCTTTACATCAGATAGCAGACGTAAACAAAACCTATCACTCATCCTTGAGAGCATTCAAAAATTCCACCACAGCATCGTACGCTTCACCCCTCCTCGTCCAGTCCAAACTCCCCTCCTTATGATCCTTGTCGAACGCATGCCCCACTCCTTCCATCCTTCTCATCACCACCGTCCTGCCCTCCCCCTTAATCCTCCCTGCCAACTCCTCCGCCTCCAACGCCAACGGGTCCTTCCCCGCCGTAACAACCATGACAGCCCCTGGCCAATTCTCACCCTCAATCAAGCCAGGACTGACCAACACATCCTTCCTCAGTTCCCAGCGCGGTACATACGAACTATCAAACAACCCGGACACCCAGGGAAAGACGCCCCCAGCTTGCCCCTCAGGCGGCACCTTTTCTCCTGGCGGCACATCCAGCCTCGTGACGGGGTAAAGGACTACAAACGCCTTGAAGGTGCCCCTGGGAAACACCTTACCCGCGAGACCGAGCGCCAGATTCCCGCCCGCGGAGAACCCGCTCACGACCACGTTTGCTGCATCGAAGCGATCAGGCTGCGAGAGGACCCAGCGCACCACGTCCTCTGCATCTTGTACCGCCGCAGGGAAGGGATGTTCCGGTGCAAGGCGGTATGCGGCGTCGAGGACGGTCCAGCCTTCGCTGGCGAGGAGGGTGCAGAATTGCGCGTCGCTGCCGTGGAGGGGGAGGAGGAAGCCGGAGCCGTGGAAGTTGACCAGGATTTTACTGGGACTCTGCGGGTCGGGAGGCAGGTAGAGGTGTGCGGGGATGGCGCGGGATGCATCGCGCGAGGGGATTGTCAGGACGGAGGCGTTGGTGGGAGCGGGGATGGTGGGGACGATGAGGCGGAGAAGGGTGGCGAGGGCTTTGTTCCGGGCGTAGAGAAGAGTTTCCATTGTGGTTGTAGGATGGTTACTTGGTCGGATGAGGAGTGGAGGCTTTGGACGTGAAGAGATGACGAGGTAAGGTGGAAGTGGGGTGTGGCATCGCAGATGAAGGCAAGCTTCCGGCAGAAGTTTACGGGTTTATCACAAGCATGAAGTTGTCAATAGTGAACAAGGATATATTCTCATCATATGTACTTGAAAAGGTGGATAGTTTGACATTATACATTTTGTACTCATACATACATGAAGTCGCTTTGATGTTGGGTATAGAATAGCTAATTACAAGTCGTTCAGAGATCATAATGATACAACCATGGCTGAGAACACCAAGGGCAGAACCACGAGTATAACTCCGGCACTCGCTGTCCGACTGGCAGATCCAGTAGCACTTCCTGCCGCCCCAGTCTTCGTGCTGGAAGCGAACACAGACCCGGTAGCATCACTTGGAGCAGTGGCGAATGGCAATCTCGAGTGCCAGGTCTCCGTCGTAGTAGTAGTACCACTACTATTAGAGGTGCTCGAATTAGATGGTGATCCCGTCGGCCCAGCCCAATGCCCGCTCAAAGACTCGTCCGCGTCTTTGATCATGCTCAGCCGCTTGTCGTACTCGGATTGCCATTCATCCTTGCCTCCCACGTCGTTCACAAAGTCGCAAAGAAGATCAGAGTCTTGAGCTGAGTACACATATCCGTTCATGATTTTCCAGTCTGCTGGATCTGGGTTCATGCATTTGAAAAGGTCGTCTGCCGGCATTTGATTGCCTTCTGGCACAGGCGGTAATGCAGAGGTCGCATTAACGAGACACCAGCTGACACATGTCCCCGGATAGCTGATGTCGTCCGGCTTTGTAACGTTGGTTACGCTGGTCAAGGATCCAGAGCAGCACTTCTTCAGACGTTCTGCTGAGCTATATTTGCCCTTGGGTGGTGTGATGCAGACAAATCCCTTGACTTCCTGTGCGATCGGCCACTGATAACTAGGCTTACTGCCGTCCATTACAGGCTTGATGGTCGGGTCCGGGACGTTGCACAGCTCCGTGGCCGTTGGAGTCGGTATCGACCGTGGAATGGTCTTGCATGGCCAAAGGCCATCAAAGCAATTTCCTGTCGACGTGGGTGCTGAAGTCATAGACATTTTGGTATATCGATCGTGCTGCCAGAGTCGTAGAAGATGATGTTATAATCTAAATACTTGTGCTCGAGTCTTTGTTTTGAGCATCAGCACAGTGTTTTAGGCGACATCGATGGTATGTCAGGCTGCAATTTGGTGGCGCCGCACCATTTGACACCCGGCAGTCAGTGCTCTGCCAAAAATGGAGATGGGAAAATGATTGCCAATGTATAAGCACCTACCGTGCCTCGATGGAGATCAAGTCGTATATTGCACGTCAATGTGCCTGACGCGCCTTGCTTGCTGGACGGCATGGCTAACACAAACGCTGAACGAGTGCAAGACGATCCGGCATTGCGGAACTGGCAGCACCCTACTTTCACTCGCCGTCACAGAGATAGCCATCTATCAGTCATTTGGACGGATGTGCGTTCGGTGGTGAGTCATGGTTGATGTAGGATGGGAGGACGAAGATGCAGGTTGCAGAGTTCGAAGCATGTCAGTGGCGCAGAGAAGAAAGTATGCCGGCTCAATCTTGCAAGTCTATCCACACTGATCGATATATCGTCAAAATCAACAATATCAACAGTATCAACAGCTTCTCCAGCTGACCGTCAAGACTCTCTCCCATTCATGATTTCCTCCTTCCTTTTTGATACCATGCTCACGCAGGAGGTCGGCGGTAATGACTGGGTGAGCTGATGCTGATTACTTTCTCCCTTCAAGACATATTCATGATGAGGAATATCTCCCTGTCCAATTGTCTGGCGCAGACCTCAACGACTGCAACGGTCGACACTCAACGAGCAGTCCTGCTCCCTTGTGTCTCCATCCGATCATGTTGCTCGCGAACCACTCAGCTGGCCGCCGCAAGGTTGGCTTGGTAAGTTGCCGTCCGTGACATGTCGTCACTGCCTTTGCAACAGTGTCGAAACTGGCTATTTCAGTACTTGGTCTTGGAGACATGCAGCTGGAGTTCGATGACATCCGTCGTGGGCGCAAGTGCTAGACGCTGCCTTCCCAAATTGTCGGCCTGCAGTGGCGATTTTGGCAGCGTCAAAATCCACCTATATTACCGGCCATCACATCTTCGCCTACAACAATTGCTACAAGAGCAACTTTCATCTCTGTCCCTGAAGAACAACCAGATTGTCCCTCTCGATCGTTCAGCTGGCAGATATCAGGCGTTTTCTACCGTGCAAATTCTTGCGGACTTCTAGCAGCATGAACAGTCTGAAAGAGTTGCAGAAGCAGATCAGAGACGAGCTCAATCTCCGCCGTCAGGCCTCCGGTATCGTCGTAGCTCTACGAGAGAAGAGTCTCGGATGGATACTACCATCGACAATGCTGAATTGCGATGATTGGCGGCACTTGCTGAAGGATCCCATCACCATCAGCCCAAGCACTTTGGCTGCAATGTTCGATCTACGGGATGCCAGATCTATTCAACCGGCTGCGATGCACTTTTACGTTCGCACACTGTCGTTTTCCGTCAGTGAGCTGCGCTTTCTCCTCGACACGATGGAAGAGCAGGGGCTAGGCCGCATGACTCGATTGCAAGATCTCAAGCGTGCTATCCACGACCGCAGTCCTTCTCAATTAGTCCACGTCCGATATTGTGGTCAGACCAAGAATTTGTCACAGAGATACACCGCCGGAGTCAAGCAATATGCCAATCCATCCAACTTCCATCAACTGTTCTGGAACGCTGCTATGGATCTCTATCCGGACATTATACAGCAGTTGAGATACGAAGTATTTCCATCAGCGACATTGATGGCGTCGGATCGGGATGAAGAGACAGAGCGAAAGACGATCATCATTGCATTATTCTGGGTCGGCTCCCTCAATACCGAACGAGGAGGAGTGGGCAATACCTTTGTCCCAACCCTGGACGATGAGCGAGCATTCCGAGAGCTACGTACCAACACCTTCCAGCGGCTGCGAGCACAATCCTTCTTCACTCAAGTTCCTAGTAGTCAGCATCAGACTAAGCTACCCCGTATCGTCGATGACGCCCTCCACTTCATGGCAACAAAGCCGCATCTCACCAATCCACACGGCCACACAATCACTTCCGATTATGCTCGAGTACTGATACAGGATGCCACCGCAAATTTCATCACTGGCGGTAATTTTGCTCCGCTCCTCCTACTGAGTAGCGAGAAGCCGGATCACAATTTGCAAAAGCCTGTGCCATTTTTCGGTGACCGAGGGGAATCTGCGTATACTCTACGCTGCATGATCAATCAGATGGTCCAATAGGAAAGACCGTTGAACGACTGCAGTACGGTGCCGGACTCCCTCCAAGACGTTGTTGACGAAATGTGCGAGCAAAGCCAGCTCCCATTTTACGACCTCTTCCCCTGGTATATGCCATCAACTGGTCATATGACGACCAGTGGGGATGGCCCGGTAGCAATCGATCTCTTCCGACGATACCTGAAACAATTCAAGTTCAGAGTCATCATGGCAATGGGAAAACTTCCAATGCAAGCTGCACTTGCCTCGTTCAACGGATTTGAGGACAAGAACCACTGCTCAATCACTGAGTGGGTAGCCAAGGCCAAGATCGTTCAGTTTTCTGAAGATCCTGATGACTGCACCGTAGTTGTCTTCAACTTACACCCCAATTATGTGTCACAATATGCCTCGTCATGCATCGACTTTGCCAACTCATTGTTCCTCGCAACATGCGGCCTCACATGGTCAGCAGTCCGTTCCGCTTTAGAACATCGCGAACAGCCAGGTAGAGTAGCTTGTGAGCATATCCTGCAGGCCATACGGAAGTGTTCCGACACTGCCACCTTCTTCGGCAAGCACCTGGAACGCTCCAGAGACGGTTGGATAGGTTAACGACCAGTCGGGCGGCTAGCGGGTCACAGAAGCAACAGCAGTATCGCAGAGTCGCCTTTCGCCAGATTCGTTGCTGCCGGATCGAACCATTTCATGAAGCAGAACCGTGAGATAACACCATCTTTCCAGAAAGGAGTGAGGGAGCCACATCTGCAGGCGAAGCTATCCTTCACAACGGGCAAGTCATCGAGAAGTCGACCCAGCAAGCTAAGCTCTAGCAATGACGAAACGCACAGTAATCCTCCGCGCAATGGCATTGACAAAGTCAACACGATGCCTTCAGGTTCACGCCATGAGAGTGCCCTCGACCAGACCTTCCACAAGAGCTCAAGCACAACTACTGCACATCCCCGTAAATGCTCCGAAGTTTCTCGCACGAATGGTGCCTGCAAAGCTACCAGTAGCAATACGCTGGCGAATGCTTCGAGCAAGTCAACACGTACGAATCCTCTGCTTCACCCTGCTTCCTTCTTCACGGGTAACGCCATCTCCATCGATGGGCATTCCGCACGCGATCTTCGTCAGATGATGCCTTTCGGAACTGCATCCATGCCTTATCTCCTCGAAGTCTTTCTGCAGAAGCAGTATCCGAACGGATTGCGGGATATTGTGAGCTCAGATCCGCAAAGAGCCAAAGGTCAGCACACAATCTGGCACGACTTACGAGCCTTCGACTGGACACCCTGGTCCAATCATCCCCGATACAACGACATGATGCGACTCGTATCGGAAGGCCAGGCTTCGGCCACCGTGGCAAACAGAGAACAGCAGGCTCATGACCGCCAGCTCACCCTGGGGCTGAAAACATTGCGAGACGACTTCACGAGGCGTTCGACATCGTTGTATCTTGGGGGCAAGTACATGTCCATTTACAAAGACTCTTCCGGCCCGTCGCCGCCAGCCAATGCTTTCCAGGGCGGATTCCAACTACCAGCTCCGATCAATGCAGTAGCGAGGAAGCGATCATACGGAGAAGTCGGCTGATGTTCGAAGTTGATGCCAGCGATAGCAGACGTCACGTGGATGAAGAAAGATTGCGGCAGGCGTGAATCACAGAGCCATATGGTTGCTATCGAGGCTCGACCGCTGAGGGCATGGTTTGTTGGGAGGCAAGGGTCACAGGCAGATTTACATGCAAGCATCACTTCGGGTTCAACTCTTAGCTACACTAATAAGTGAGGATTTCCAAAGGAATAGTATTCCCACATAAGTTAAGCCTCTCCCGGCAGTGCCAAATCAGCTCGTGCTCCCCTCCGTGATGCACTGGAGCTCATGGCAATCTCAGCACTGTCACACATGCAAACAGTCTGGGCTTCCGACTATCTGGATAGTCGCACTGCTGTGGTACCGCTTCATCCTGGATAAATAGCCATAGTATAGAGGTCTAGCTTTGCCCTGCATCGCTAACAGCGGTTCACAACAGTCTCGGTGGATCTCGCGAAGCAGTTTGACAATGCTGCGTCCCACTAGTGATACACGGTTCTTCAATGTACATGTGCCTGCCGTCGAGCGTTGAGTAGGATGCGCCATCGACCAACTCTCAAGCTCGTAGGAGGTGCGCTACAATCCACTCTTGCACACGGTCCTAAAAGCAATATTGGGTCATTGAGAAATGTACGTGCAAGCACGGATCGGAGTGGGGAATAGGGCGTTGGGTAAGGCACTCACTTTGCACATCAGCTTATCCGGCATGTCTATACCTCGAAAAGTGTCCATATACTGCTGGTTGAGCGACAATATCTGGCACGTTGTCATGTCCATGACTGAAGATACTTCAAGTTGTGCATCTGATCAGTTCAAACAGCTATATATTATTTCTATTTTCCCCCTTTCCCGTTGAGTTGTCCGATGTGGTCTAGGTAAATACAATCTTCACCTCATGGTTCGAACGTGTCTGACATACCCAAAGTGGCTAGGAGTAAGTTTGCTCTAGCAATTGATTCACCGTCATTCCTAACTTTAAGAAGTTTGCCGCTCTCATCCCTCCAATGAGTGCTCTGCGCCGGCAAGGCCGGGGTTCGATTCCCCGCATCGGAATTTTTTTTTACTTGATCTGGGCACGCCTTAGCTCTCTACCTTTTTGCCCGCACGTCACTCTAGCATGGTCTCGCATTTTTTTTTTGGATGGCATTAGGTGCGTTTTTGGAGGTGCTATTATCGTTGGAAGATGTGTGGCAAGAAGCATGGCGAAGTCATGTGGAATGGAGCTAGAAAAGGGCAAGCAAGGCAAGTACGTGAGATGGATTGTCTTCTGGACGGCACTGTTCTTTATGACCTCCTTCGCGTTATTAGGATCTTGTCGCTGGCTGCTTCACCGATCTATTCAGATTGTGTTCGCTCTGCACGTCAGAGGAAATAGCAGTTCGCATTCAGTCTTTGTCACGGTATGCACATGCTACCAGACATTGTCTCCATGGCTCTGCCCCATCGCTTCGGGTACTCTGCTGGACTACTGGAACCGCGGTGACTACTTCACCAATCTGATGAGGAACCTAACAGTCAATCAGTCCAACGGTTTTCTAAAGACCACCATCCTTTCTGGCTTCTCGTCTCATACGCGGCTGTCATATCAAAGGTGCGCCCTTGAGACGTCTTCGTTGTGGTTGAGGTTTCGAGACTATCCAGCAATCCCGACAGCCGGTCTGCAATCGACAGGCAAGTGTCTAGACTCCCTACTTCTGACTACCTAGCTATCCTCTCCAACAGCACCATTTTCCCCCCTTGATTTCTTCTTCTCCTTGCTCTTACCCGCTTGCTTGGTTCGGATCTGCCGCTTAATGATCAAGAGGTGCACGTGACGTCTTTGCGTCACTGTTGACCGATGCATGTTGGTAGAGATCGTTGGCTGCTTTGCGGTGAGTGTTTCTTGTCCTTCATACGCCGCAGGGTCGAAGCCGTAAACGAGGGTGGCCAAAGGGAGGACGAGGCTCAGGATTGTGGAAGGTCGCATTCTGTTTTATCTGCAGGTTGTAAGCCAAGTCGACGACCAGCTGGGCAGAATCGTGATCTTCTTTCATCGCTTCGTCTTGGGCAAAAGCAGATGTGAGTTATAGCCATGTGTCTTTTGGCGGCAGAAGAAAGCAAGCAAGCAAGCAAAGATGAGTGAGACAACATCGTGGTGGGCTACCTTCTCAAGCAAAACACATGAAACACAGCAGCAGCCAATGGATCTCAGATCGAAAGTTCATAGTCATATCTCATTTCTCTACCGCCTCCGCTCATAGAATACGATATAGGCCATCTCATTCCCCAATCCCCCTCGATCCCCCGACCTATCCGGGTCGAAATCCTGCGTCAATGTATCGTTATACTGCCGCCAACACCGCCTCGCCCTGTCCCTGGCCAAACACGTGTAATGGCCACTACTCATCGTCGTGCCAATATGGCGCATGACCGCGTACGCATCGTACAGATAAGGCGGCGTCATGGTAGCGTCCGTCTTGAGCTCGTCCGGGCCAAAGTCGCGGACGATGATGTCCCGCTCGACGCTTTGCGGCTGGGCAAGCATGTATGGCTCCAAATCAAAATTCTCGAGAGGAAAATCGATCGGAGTGCGCACTTTCTTGGCCGAGCCTTCTTTGCCGGCGGCGAAGCGCTTGAAGTGCACGACAAGGAACTGCGGGGCGCGGGTCAGGGTGATTTGCTTGGTAGCTTCGCGCTGTTTCTTGCAGCGGGGGCATTTCCACATTTCGTCCGAGGAGAGCATCTCTTCTGCGCAGTAGGATTTGAGACATTCCTGGATAGTGCTTTTGCCGGATCGCGGGATCTCAACGGATATGCTGTAGAAGGCTTCGTACGTGGTGGAGGTGAAGTGGCATTTTGTGCATTTTAGGCGGGATGCGTGTTGACCGGCGAATAGGGATGTTAGGTAGGACTTCTCGCGATGAGTGTAGCGAGACCATTCCATTTTGCTGACCACAAGCTTTGGGCGCTTCTCACGCTCAATCTCTTGCTCTTCTGTCAACGCACGGAGTGGTGTGCGTGACCAGTTGGCATTGAGATCTTCATGAAGGCAGTCCAACAAAAAGTCGAGAAACTCTTTCGCATCCTGCTGTCTGTCAATGCCCCATTCTCGATTCAGACGGGCGCAGAAAGCGCGCAGCGTTGAAGGACGGATCGCCTCGACATCGCCTTTCCAAATGCTGCGCGTGAGATTGGCGAAAAGATCCGGAAGAACGCCCTTGCTTCCCTTCCAATTGTCCCGCTGCACAAATGCTTTGTACTTGTCGTCAAGGAAGAAGAGCGAAAGAGGCAGCGTTGCAGATAGGGCCTGAATCGTCGAATTCATGTAGCAAGTGACACCAAAATTGACCAGACCAGTGCGAGGTAGTCGTAGATTCGAAGGCTGGAGATGATGCGGTACATAAGCTGGAAGTTCCGCCGACTTTGTCATTGACACAGATCGCTCGTTGACTCCACTGTACGACATGCGAGGCGCAGCGGGAGCTGGTCTTTTCGGCACTGTTGGAAGCGCTGGCACGGGCGGGGCTTGCTGTGAAGGCGGAGGTGACCTCGATGACGGTGGTGGAGCAGGATACTCTGGTATCTTTGGCGGTCGAGGAGGCTGTCGTAATTCTTGATACTCTGAAACGACTGGCTGGCCAATCGTGGCAGCATCTGGGAAGCGGCGATTGAACTCATCAATGACGGTCTCATCAATCTGCTCTCCCTCCTCTTGTATGCTCGGACGATGTTCAACGACCACGCTCTCCTTCCTCGCCCTTTCTCGCCACTTCTGCTCCTCTTCAGCATCCAGTGGGTTGTAGTCTCGTAATCGTCGTTTGTAATTTTGTATCCGTTGTCCAGCATCTGGTGCTATCGATCGTCGGACTGGTCGTGCATTCCGCATGATCTCGGCGGTATTTGACATCTTCAGTGCCTGATTGCCCACAAGATCTGACCACGCATCAATTCCTCCCATCAGCAAGATCGGCGGCCGTTGCAGTGGCTTTTCGCTATACTCGAACAATGCCTCGTGTAGGTAGCGCAAACTGTAGTCCTCATGTGTTTGCGGGTTCCGTAGATACTGATCCGATGATGTCGACGCGTCATAGTATACAACCAGATCAAAATTGTCTCTGACGGCAAACAGCTCTTGCTCATTATCCGGCGAGAGCACAAGCGAATCCTGCAGCTGCTCGGCCGACATGTCCTTCCGAAGAGCAGTCGGCTCGATGCAAATGATAGAGGCAGCATAAATATGGCCATTATCGAATTCCTCCCTACTCCGACAATCGATGAGCAGCACACTATGCATCTTCAAATAATCGTACAGCTTCTCGGCGCCGACCCGCGTCTCCTTAGGAAGGTATACAGACTTCCGCCGTGGCATGTGACCGTTCGCACTTGGCCTCGAGAAGTAGCCCGAGTCATCACCACCAGGAGGATGATGACTTGAAACCGATGATGCGACAGAGTTTGACCGACCTCCAGTCCCAACCATACTTCTCGCACTCGTTCGAGGCAAGTCGATGTTACCGGAGATTTGCATATTTCTTGCTGGAGAGTACGCTGGCGTTGGTGGTTGTGGCATCGCAGCTGCCACTTGCGCATCCAGCGAGAGTACTCCATTCATCTGGTTGTATCCTCCATTCATGGATCGTGGTCCATTCGGCCTCGTCGGACTTCGCATATCGTAATTGCGGAAGTCAATCGGTGACTGTACTCGACTCGATGAAGATGTTTGCGAGTCCCTAGACTGAGGTCTTGCCATTGTTGTGTCTATAGTCGGCGTCATCCTCAACTTGGCGAAGCGCTCGTTCAGGACATCGCTTGGCGACTTCATCCCATCCGTCTCCCCACTTAACGGTCTCGACCTCAGCTCTACAGGTTTATCTGACACGGGTGGCTTTGGTGGACGAATCGGCATTCCTTGTATGCTTCCATTGCCATTCGTAGGTGAAGACACGATCTCGAAACTCGCTCCTTGCGGCATTGGCGGACTGGTCGTCTTTGGCCCAGGTGTGAGCGAGGGAGGTAACCTCGGTTGTGTGCCATTCCTCTTGTTATCATTCTCGATAATCTCCTTTACGTTTGTAAATTGCTCTTCCCGGGTCGTCAAGCGCTGTGGATGTCAGTGGAGCCCGCTTCGTCGTGGCATGTTGCCTACCTTGATGAGGTGGTTGTACCTCGAGAACATGGGACCCTTGCTGTTCTTGAATGTGGGGAATCCAGGATTTTGGTATATGTAATTGACCAGGATCTCGTAGCATCGCAGATATTCCAAGTAGGCCAGGTCTGGCCGCCGATACTCCAAAAGAGTGACAGCCTGCCGTAACGAGTTCTCCGCCGCGGTCACCATATTGGATATCGATTGATTCTTGTCCAACCCCTCCAGCGCTCGCTCTTGAAGGTCCTGTATGTGTGCAAGCGGTTGGTTCGATTTATTCGAATTGGCACTTGTTGTGCTGCCATTGCTGTACCGGGCACTGTTCCGCTCGCTGCCTGGCAACAGGTGATGTGGCCCTCCAGATGGGGGCGAGGGTAAGCTCATCGTCGCGGATGAGAGTCGTATGATGTCCTCTTCATGTCTGACCTCCTACTTGCTGATAACTCACGGCGGTGAAGTGGAATACCGAGCAGACAATCGTTTGCGACGTTGATGACCACGGGCGTTCCGTCTGGTGCCGGGAAAATATGATGCTTCGTCTGGTGTCTCGTCTTTTCTTCTAGGGTAAATATCAGTGCAAGATGTGGACGTCGCAATGTGTTTGAGAAGTGGTATCAAGTTGCAGGTGCTCGCATTCGAGATGTGCTGAGCCAAGGATGAGCTTGCGGCTCCAATTGTTCGGGCGGCGGCCATCAAATGACGTTGGTCGTGGCGCTGCCGGCTCCGCAAGGAACATGAGCAGCCACGTGTGAGAAAGGGCAGACCATCACAGACAAGGGGCTTCAAGATAAGTCCAACAAAGCGGTTGATCAAACTGGAGAGGGCGGAGAGATTCGGAGACACGTATTGTCAATTATCTATTTTCCACTTGCTCAGGCTGCCCGCACGAGATCTTTTTCGAGAAGCGACGACCATTCTCGGCAAGACCAGCCGACAGGCCGACATTTTTCGTGTGGAGTGAGAGACGCGCTCTGTCGCGTTTACCACCTTCTGTCAAGCCAAATACTCTTCCGCTCCCGACCCTTATTCCCAATTGCACAATGGGAGAATGGCTGAGCTGCCAAAGAAGTCGCGCGTGCTCAAGACATATTCTCGAGCACATAAGCGACTCAGAACAGACCTCATAGATGTCGAAAATACAAAGAGACGACGAGTTGAAGACGACCTCCCAATAGCAAAGCCCAAACCACGCCCTTTCACGACAGTCGACGCATGGCTGCGCAACTCACGACCATCACCTCCATTATCGCGTCTCCCGTCGAGCGATCATGCCGTCTTCACGGACGCGTCGGTTGATGCGTCCACACAGACTCCTCCGTCGTCGTCTCCTCCACCACTTCTTCCGGATTTGATCGACCATGAGCAAGAGACGAGCAAGAATGGAATGGCCAGAACCGACACTACACTTCTTCCACTGAGCAACAACATTCAGCGCCACGCAATCCCGGCAACCAAGAAAAAGACTCTCGAGTCACCATTGGTCCAAACGCAGATCAACTTAGGCGCCAATCTGCACAAGACATGTAAGGACTGCGGCATGACTTATGTACGCTCCGATGCAGGCGACAGTGCGCTGCATGACAAGTATCACGCGCGGAATCTGAATGGCCTAGACCTGGGAAAGGCGTTCAGAAAGTGGGCAGAGGCTCGAGTTTTGTGGAGAGGGCAGGATGGACGCCTCATAGTGGCAGTCGATGGTACCGACAAGAGTTTCGAGAAGCGAAAGGCGCGGGACGTCTTGGACATTGTTCAGACCGAGCTTGGAGCAGTGGATATTGTGGACGAGGATCTCTGGCGGACGAACCCGATAAAGTCTGGAGAGGGTCGTCGGAGTCAATACCGCATGTACCTCTACATGCTTGGCATGAGCTGTCTTGGGCTCTGCTTGGCCAAGCAAATAACTGCGGCCAGGGAAGTGGTGCGGGGGGGACCAGGACAGGACGACGACCAGGACGAGAATGATCGTGGCTTGGTTCTGTCTTACTATTCGGCGTCTGCTGAAATCGGAATCTCGAGGATCTGGGCTTCCAAGTCCCACCGATCACGAGGAATTGCGACGGCCTTGCTCGATTGCATCTGTCGAAGCTTTGATGAGAGAGGCCCTGTCCAGAAGAGTCAGGTTGCTTTCAGCCAGCCCACCACCAGCGGAACAGCGCTGGCTCGACGATGGTTCGGGAAGCGGTACGGCTGGCTGGTCTACGTAGAATAACGAGCTGATGATAATGATACCCATTCAGTCTTTTTGCTTCAATGCCCAGTTCTTGCACTCAAAATTGGCGTAGCATCTGAACTCATTGCTCAAGCCCTTGGAATGTTCTGGCAGGAACGTTGTTGTCTCCAGACCAGTCTTGCCATACAGCTGGTGAACCAAGGTCTCCATTCGTTCTCCAGTACAGACAATAACCTTGGTGTCGGCCCATGCTTTGGCCATCCACCTCGCTGTAAGCGCTGTCTTTGTTTGGCAGTCTTCGGACAAGAACGGCGGATCACAAATGATGCGATCAAACTTTGCCTTGAGTGTCCCATCAAGCTTCAGAGGCTCCTGAAAGTCGTAGCGAACAAAGTCATTCTTGAAGACAGCAAAGCGCTCATCGAACTCAAGTAGCACGACCCTAGGTCTCGCCGGATACCGGTCTTGATCTTGTAGTAGCTTTCTTATAGCGACATAGACGCTCGGTGCAGACACAATAGCGATTGGAGTTTCAGCGGTGGCGCCCTCCAACAATTGCTCGGCGAGGATGTTGGCAGTAGCTTCGGTATACCAGAACTGAGATGCATTCCAGTCTTCGCCAAACATGTCCATCGAAACGTCGGCGTTTTGGGAGAAACCTTGTTCGGCGGCGTTCTTCAAGTCCTCAAACTGCTTCTGGCGAGTATCTCGTTCGCCGTAAAAATCCTGCAGAGCAGCAAGTGTCGATGGGTCAAGTCGACTAGACAAGTCAGCACTGACGATTTATGGTTGCGTCCTCTAACATACGGGACGTCGTCATCTTCTTCTGTCATTGCCATCTTGTTCGATGTGTATAGTGTTAGTGATGAGTAGAATGGTAGAAAAGCTGTACAGCTTCAGCAACTAGGATAGCCGAGGTTCGACACCATGTCGCCGTAATCACCGTCACAATCCCTTACTGATCTGATCATCATACCTTCTTTGTAAATATTTGAGAATACCTCAATCAAGATTGTGCAAGGTCACTGGATTCGAACCATAATATATGTATCACTGCTATTGTACTGCCTTTTGATCAAGCTGCAGAGTCATCGTCTTTACGGGGATCACCTATCATATTGAAAGCTCACCGAACAACACACTGCATGTTAAAGAGGATGGCATCGACGCTAGCACACTTGGACGATGTGGAGAGGCTCAGTCCGAGAGTCATCCGCATACTTGGTGGCAACCCTGGCAAGGTACGTCCTCACGAGACCATATTGCGATTGAGCTAACATGGGCAGTACACATTACAAGGTAATCTCTGACTTCAACTCCATGTTCATTCCTCCTGACCGGGCAGGTACAAACACCTACCTCGTCGGAACAGGACCCACCCGCCTCCTCATTGACACAGCAGAAGGCAAACCCGCCTGGCTCACATGCCTCAAATCAGTTCTGGCCTCGGAAAACGCCACCATCTCCCGCACAATCATCACCCACTGGCACCCGGACCACGTCGGTGGCATCTCTGACCTCCTCTCCCTCTTCCCCTCCTGCCCCATCCACAAGAATCAGCCCCGTTCGGGCGAGCAGGACATGACGCACTCCCAAACCTTCTCCACCCCGGGTGCCACTCTCCGCGCCTTCCACTGCCCCGGCCACACGGTCGACCACATGGCGCTGATTCTCGAGGAGGAAGATGCCATGTTCACAGGCGACAACGTGCTGGGTCAAGGCACGGCCGTCTTCGAGGACCTCAAGACGTACATGGACAGTCTGGAGAAGATGGGCGGGGCGTTTGGCGGGCGGGCGTACCCCGGTCACGGGCCGGTGCTGGAGGATGGGAAAGGAAAGGTGAAGGAGTATATACGGCATCGAAGGGAGAGGGAGGAGCAGATCGTTGAGGTCATGAAAGGGAAGGAAGGCGAGGGGTGGGGCAGTATGGAGCTTGTCAAGGTCGTGTATAAGGATTATCCCGAGCATTTGCATGGACCGGCGGAGGGGAGTTTGGTGCAGGTCTTGAAGAAGTTGGAGGCGGAGGGGAGGGCGAGGCATGAGGACGGGAGATGGAATCTGGTGGTGAAGGAGAAGCTGTAAGGGGATCGGGATACTTGGAAGTGAATTCTGTAGAGCTGGATTTCGACGATATAGGTGTCACGTCGATCTGCCGTGGTTTTTTCAAGCTGCATATATTGTATTGTCAAGTGTCAACGGTCAACAAGATCAAGACAAGCTCGAGATCCAAGGCCCAACGCAAGGGTCGGGTTGGAAATCTACCGATTGGTTTTCTTTCACCGTCGGCCATCTCTCCGTCGTCACGGAGGATGCGCAGCTCCGTGGAGGGATCTTTTCGGCCGTCTGCTTGGTGATGTCAACCATGAGCACCTGTATATCTTGGTGCAAAAGGCCGGTGCCCGACGCGTGCAAAGGAGTTCAAAGGTACGGAAACCTACGATACCTTTGTCGCAAGCATATCAAAACCCGACCGAGACACGCATCTCTAGCTCAACGGCGACAAAACTCGAACCATGTCCGAACCTTCGACCTTTGCTCTACTTGGTGCGACAGGCCAGACAGGCCGAATCGTCCTCCGCCGCCTCCTGGGCAAACCAACCATACACATTAACATCTACGTCCGTTCCAAAGCCAAACTTCTCAACCAATTCCCCAGTCTTGAGAAGAACTCCCGCGTCTCGATCTTCGAAGGTGTAGTGACAGACACTGCAATCTTCACATCATGTCTACGAGGCGCCAGTACCATCATCTGCACACTCGGTGGTAATGACAACCGCCCGCAACGAGGATTACGAGACGGTGCCACCTCCATCGTCTCTGCCCTGACCAACCTCCGATCCGAAGCCGAGGACAACGACAAGGTCCCACACGTCCTCCTTCTTTCCTCTTTGACGTGGAACGACAACATGCAGAAGAAGACACCAGCACTTGTACACCTAATCATTTCTCGGGCATTTTGGTATCCTTACGAAGACCTGCTTGGTGCCCATAAGATCCTGGGCGACTCTGGAGATCTGATGAAGCTTCTACTCCTCCAACCGACCGCCATTGTAGACGACCACGGCACAGGGACGGCCCTGAGCAGTGACACAGCTTCCATGGTCGTGTCGTATGAGGATCTGGCCGAGGCGTTCGTCATATGCGCGACGGACAAGGAGTGGAGGAAGGTAGGCCAGGTCGTGGTCTCGAGTAAAGGTGGAGACGCCTCAGGCAGGGGGTATGGATTAGAAATCGCAAGGAGAGTGGTGATCGGATTGAGCGCGAGCTATATCCCGGGTTTCTGGCTGGTCCATGACTGGGTTTTTGGCTGAAGAACAGCGATCTTGTTGAAATCCGCATGATCTGATCGAACGTTGCTCAACTGACGGAGACTGGGCGCACCACAGTAGGTATGTGACAGTATCGACAATAAGTAGCATCTCTTGGTAAAGAACGAAACAGCCACGGATAGGAATGCCGACTCACGATTGGTGATACTGCTAGTCTTACCTGGCATGATCTGCATGCAGCGTCACAAATTCATGCCTCCTGGATATTCTGAAGAGCCTTCGTACAAATACGGATCACCAGAGACTTTGCCGCTAAGATCTTCATATGCGCATTTGCAAAGGTTGGGTTTATTACCATGCAGCAGTCGAGCAACACCATGAGAACGAGAATGAGACAAGCCTCGGAAGCATTGCCCAGTATCGACACTTTTGGCTGACTCAGCCGGAAGGTTGTGAGTCTTGACAAGCTTTTGTTTTCTCTGTTTTAGAGCGACATCTTGTCTTGAATCCCCCTATTTCCTATACCTCTCGAATTGTAAGACGGCTCTCGCAATGTTGGTGAGAGGAGCTCTACAATGATTTCCACTTATTTTGATCAGTCCAGAACGGGCTTCCGTTGGTGAAGTTCTGGTTGCGAGGTCGATTGAGATATGCTCATCGCTCCGACGTCTTCAACCTGGAAGCGTGGTCGTAAACGGCTCCAACGGTAGCTCTCAGACCACTCAGAGGGCTTCTGCACATACCACTGACATCAGAAGTCTGGTAAGTCCTCGGAGTCTGAGAAGATCAACGACCCAGGCCTCCCTGATTCATCACCTTAGTCGGTCGATCGATCATCCTGGTTTGTCAACATTTTCTTCTCGTCCTCTTCTTTTCGTCATGAAAGGTAGCTCCTGCCATCGGTTCGTGTGGACATCAATTATGTAAGGACGTGCGACTGGATTGCAACAACGAACACAGACATGTCCTTCTCGATGGATCATCTCACGGATTCATTCAAGCCGCCAGGCGTTCGGGATAGGGGAGCACTTATCTTGGCAGTGACATGGCCAGTCACGAGCCTCGGAATTCTGGTCCTGTTTGTACGATGCATCTACGCGGGTACCAGCAAAGGACAGATGCGGTGGGACTGTTTCTGGGCTGCTGTAGCTGTGGTGAGCACAATCGGCAATTAGCAGTCCAATCATGGCTGACATTCAACAGTTTGTCGGCTTCGTAGCGCAGATTTTACTCACTATAGGATGCATTGATGGCATTGGTCAGCACATATTTGCTCTGGGCAGTTTTGCGCAAGCGGCAGCGGCCATCCGGTGGTTCTGGATTTCGGCTCTCGCTTGTATATGGGCCATCGCCTTCGCAAAAACGGCAATCGTATCACTTCTATTGAGCATTTGGTGTCCCTGGCAGACCAAACGACAATACTTTTTGCACTTCATTTGGTTTTCTAATATCCTTGTTACGGCCGTACAGACAGCTCTGTGCCTCCGCCAATGCTACCCCACCGAAGCTATCTGGAATTATGCACTGGTTGAAACAGCAGACTGCAGCGTGAGGCTGGCTGCCCTACATTGGGGCTACTTCTTCGGTGCTTGGAGTGGGGCGACAGATGTTGCTCTAGCTCTCTATTCGACTTTGATTATGCGGGAGATCAAGGCGAATCTCAGGACGAAGATCGGCTTTTGTGTGCTCATGGGAGGAGGCTTCATGTAAGGACCTGCAACCATCTCTTCACAGGCAGTCCAGCTGACTATTCTTGCAGCTCAGCAATCGCCAGTGTCCTCCGCACTTACTATCTCTTCAAGCTCACTTTGGACATTGACACAACCCACGACATGGCTGCAACGACCATCTGTGGCTCCACTGAACTCTGGCTGATATGTATACTCAGTTCGATACCCCCCTTGAAGCCACTCTTCTTGCGCATCATCAGCAGAACGTCCGCATCTGTGTTGGCACCAACGATGGATTCTGTTGCAAAGAGCGAGAAGTCGATCATGCCAGAGTCTCAGCATATGGAGTCCGATTTACCAGAAATTTTCGACACCAGGGTCCATGATGATCCAAGCAGCGACCGCGAGGGTAGGCAAGCAAAAATGAAGCACTGGCTGGGCGGCATTACTATGAGAAACAGCCTATGGGTAACGAGCAGACCAGCGACTCGGCCAAGTACCAAGCCTGAAACAAGCAACAGTCTTGTATGATACAGATGCACTCGATGAATGAACATTACGCCGAAACCCACCAGACGGCAGGCATCTCTATACGAAAGCAGCCAGAAGAGTTCATTTTCACAAACACTGGACCTGATTCAGGGTCATGCTACAAGTCCTTTGGAGATTTTCGTCACATGGCACAAAGTGTTTGCTAACTGAGATCTCAAGAGATGTGCTGTACAAAACCGGGTTAATTAAGAGGCCATAAGCAGAAGGATGGTAACAGAAAAAGACGTGCAGACTTTACTGTAAATTAACGAATCTGGTCAGCTGTCTGACTGGTCAGCCGCGTACAATAGTACGATCTAATCAAAATCTACTGTGTTATTATTATATTCTATACGGTATTCGAATCTTTCGCGTATATCTGTTATCTCTATGTCCAACATATTGCGTGAGATCCGATGCAGCCTTTGGTAAATTTCAAAGATAGTCGACTGAGTGGTAGCGCTGTTGCGTGTCTTTTCCCTCACTCAGCTGCTGCATCAAGACACGTATACCATAACACGGCAGTCCTCACGACGACATTCTCCTGTCGTATTACTCGCCTCGTCCACTGAATTCCATACACATTTCCTCACGAGCCTTGCTTATGAATTCGAAGCCGTCATCTGATCACCTGCTTCCCATTCAAGTGCAGTGTGACATCCTGTAATCCTTTCTCAAGACACGTTCGTCTCTCGTGCTTATCATCATGCGAAATGTCCACAGGCAAGTGGCTCACCGGTGAAGCTGATATTCCTCCCACTCTAAGACTGAGAAACCTTCATTCAGCTCGCACACTTTTGCGGACGTGTCACATAATGATGCTGAGGAAGAGAATGATCTGTCAAACTTCCCTGAAGGACAGTCAGGATTGTTCTGTGTTGGTATATAAGAGACTCCAAGGAGACCGTGAAGCTCGGTATCATACCAAACGACTCTCTCCAATCGACACCTGCACCAGTACACTAGTCCAAGATGAAATTCCTCACCTACACTGTTGCCGCCACCATCATTGGGCTTACTGTCGCGGCTCCCTTGGCGCCGCGTAGTCCCCGTCCTTCGAGCAGCAGCAGCAGCAGCAGCAGCAGCAGTACAAGTACCGTTGTTGGGCCGCCCAAAACGCCTACTCCCCCAATACCTAACACCACTCCCGGCTCCCCACCGCCCCCTCCACCCGGCGGAGGCACTCCGCCTGTACCAGGCCTTTCATCTGGTGCGCAGCGGCCTCCAACGGTCCCACCTGGACAGACACCAGGCTCGGGGACTCCAGTTCCAGGAAGCCCTTCCAGCGCCCCTAGTACGAACTTACCGGGCAGCCAGCGGACGTCTGGTACCGGATCAGCCCAGACCGGCCTCACAACCCCTAGCAGCGGCCCTTCTAGCGTTGGGTCCGGCATCGGTGGTCTGATGGCGCAGTTCCCACAGCCGCCTGGTCAGGGGCCCGCCGGCTCACCAACTCCCTCCTCAGACATCGGAGTGGGACCGTCCAACTACCCTGGCCGTCCTCCGTCGTCCACGTCCTCTGGTCAGGGTCCCTCCGGCACTCAAGGTCAGCCCGACAGTTCCGGGAGATCATCTGGTACCTCTTCCCTCGGCCTTCCCATCCAGGGGACACCTAGCACCCCGCCAGGTCAGTCTTCTCAGCCTCGCCCCGGTTCCGACCGTACCTCGAGCAGCTCCGACTCAAGCTTGGGCCTGCCTAGGCAAGGGACCGATGGGTCGCGGTAAATGGCTGCTTCTTCTGCTTTTTACGCTCCGAGCAGGCAGAAGTATCGACGCTCTGCAAGTGAGCGTGAGGGCTGAGAAGGGAGCTCGGTATCTGTGCCTGCTGATCCAAGCAATTTGGCACAAGTATCAAAAGGAAAGCAAGAACACTATGCTCTTTACGAAACGATAGACAGATAGATTATGATATAGACCGCTGAGAATTCCACTTGCCGTATGTTTTCAAGATGTTTGCTCTAGCCGACAAGAGAAGGTCACAAGATGTTACATGAGAACGTGCATCTGGTCTCGAATATTGACTGCAGAGGCGGAGTGCCCAAGTCGCTTCTTTTCATCAGGGAGTCCGTCCTGCTGGGGTGCGCGCTTCAAACCCAAATCCGGCAGCACTTTCCCCGACGCGCCTCAACGCGTCCCCCTGCAAATCCCATGATGACTTCGATCTCGGAGCTCTAGCTACTTTTCTCTGCCTCGGGGTCGCCTTGCAATTACATTCTTCAAGCATACAGCTCCTCGCTCAATCTGGCTTGTAGAGCTCGGAGAATCTGTCTGAGCTCTTGTTATTTGAAGATCGCGCCCTACACTACCCCTACCATCCGACAACCTCACATCATGGCGACTTCCTCTCTCAAACGCAAGGCCATCGACCTCGCCGCAGCAGATGCCAAAAAGCCAAAAGCTGACGGCAGCATAACCTCCTTCTTCGGCCAGCCCAAGTCCAACCCCTCCACCTCGAGCACCAACCCATCCAAGGGCCAAATCGAGCCAGCTCCCAAATTCGATAAACAAGCATGGATCGACAAGCTCACCGACGAGCAGCGCGACCTCCTCAAACTCGAGATAGAGACTCTTCACGATTCGTGGTTCGCCGCGCTGCACTCCGAGCTCACCACTCCGTCCTTCCTCTCTCTCAAACGCTTCCTGCTCGAGGAAGGCAAAAAGAACACCAAGATCTTCCCACCCCTCGAAGACGTCTACTCCTGGTCGCGCCACACGCCCTTACACACTGTAAAAGCAGTCATCCTCGGCCAAGATCCATACCATAACGTCAACCAAGCCCACGGCCTCTGCTTCTCCGTCCGCCCACCGACCAAAGCCCCTCCCAGTCTCAAGAACATCTACATCGCTCTCAAGAAAGACTACCCCACCTTCAAGCCCCCTCCGATGGACCTAGGCCTGCTCACACCCTGGGCAGACAGGGGCGTACTGCTCCTCAACACCTGCTTGACGGTCAGAGCGCACGAGGCCAACTCGCACTCGAACAAAGGGTGGGAAAAGTTTACACAAAAAGTCATTGACGTGATCAACCAGAAGAGGACGAGAGGCGTGGTGTTCCTGGCGTGGGGCAGTCCGGCGCAGAAGCGCTGCACGGGCGTGAACGGGAGCAGACATCTGGTGCTCAAGAGCGTGCACCCCAGTCCGTTGAGCGCGCACAAAGGCTTCTTGGACTGCGGGCATTTCCAAAAGGCGAATGAGTGGCTGAGGCAACGCTATGGCGAGGAGGGCGAGATTGATTGGGATCTAAACGTCAAGCCGGAGGATGCTGGGGTGTAGATCAGCCAGAGAGGAGAAGAGGAAGTAGATTTCAAGAACGAGGAAGAGACAAGTGCTGGTCACATTCGAGAGCGAGACGAGGGGTGGTTGTACATGTATTTGTGGGGGGTTCATCTGTTCACAGGAGCGTGATTAGAGATGCTCGTTAGGCAGTCAAAAAGGTACACCTGCCTGGTGGTATACCAAAAACGCCATCAAAGCGTGCCTTCTTGCGACGTCCTGCGTCCTGCTCTTTTTTGCATCTTGGATCATCCCAATTGCTATTGCTATGCACGTGCGCTGTACAATGTGCGGCTCTATCCGATATTCCCTAACGTGTCGTAACGATCATGGTATCCCTGTTCAGCTCGGCGGCTCGAAATACTGGCTGATGCCGCGGTCCAGTGCTTTGAGACTCATCGGCTTGACGAAGAACTCGTCGGCGCCCGCTTCGAATGCTCGCTCCTTGTCCTCCGGAGAGTCCTGTCCCGTGACTGTGTTGGGTCAGCTGTGGCGACTCGAACGATTCAGACGGGGCTGGTACTTACTGATGAAAATGACTGCTCCAGACAGGCCTTTGTCCTTTTCCATTCGTCTGATCTCCTGGCATGCTTCGATGCCGTCACAATTCGGCATCTGCAGGTCAAGCAGAATCAGACCAATGGGCCGACCGTCTTGCAAGGCCTGCTTGTATGCATTGATGGCGATCAACCCGTCCGTTGCGGTCTGGTAGGGCAGGTATCGCTTGTCGCAGTACATTCGGATGATACGGAGGTTGATGAGGTTGTCGTCGACGAGAAGTACTTGCGGTACGACCCTACTCCGGGCTCGCTTCACCAGTGGTGTTGGGGGCCCCAGACGAAGTTCCTGTAGGGAGATGACAGCAGCTGAGAGTGACCTTTCTGGATGCTCTCTGCCAGGCGTGAGAGCAGGGGTGGATGGCATAATTGATCGTCGTCGGTTGTAGAGAGTTTCGAGGTGATCCATGATTTCATCCATCCTTTTGCTAGTGAATGGTCCAGTGAGGAATGAGATGTGAGGATGGTCTCGCTGATATTCCTGGATGTTTTCGCTTGCCGGCATCAAGCAGACGGCTGTTCCCTTGAAATCATTGGCCGCATCGAGGTACTCCTTGAATTTCTCTGCGATGGGGAAGTAGCTTACAATCATGAGATTGTCTTCTTCTTTCTCTGATAACTCCAAGCCTCGACGTTGAAGGAACTTGACCAAGTGCTGCACTGTATAGGCCACAGGTTCCAATGGTATAGTACTGAACTTGGTGATCTTCACCCTGACATCCGTGGGTTGGCGAGGTACTGTTCCTACTCGACAAGCGATGCCCGGATCCCTGAATGTGACACGGAATGTAGATCCAGCGTTCGGAGCGGATTTGACCAACTCCACCGAGCCGTTCATGGCGGAGGCCATTTTCGCTGCCAAGGTCAATCCTAGACCGGCTCCTCGTCCGTGTACATCCTCTTTCTCATAAGCGTCAAAGATTCTCGCAGCATTCCCAGCTTGAATCCCTCGACCGGTGTCTTTGACCTCGAAGATAAGTTTTTGACAGTCCTCGGACATGGATGCATTGACTATAATACACCCCATCGATGTGTACTGGAAGGCGTTGAGCAATAGAGAGTGCAAGCACTCTTTGACAAGGTTGACATCAATCACGGCTGCAGTAGCGTTTTCGGGAAGCTGATTATCGAAAAACACGCAGAGCCTCTCGACCTCGTTGTCAGGGAGCATCCTGGTAGTTTCCTCGAGAAGCATCTCCTCGAGCTTTGATAAATCGTTTAATGTTGGTGTATAGGGCGTGTCAACGACCTCAGCCCATCGATTGAGCTTGATCATATTGTTAACGGTTGACATGAGTTCTCGCCCAGAATTCTGTATGGTTCTTAGGACATCAGCGGCATTGACGGTGCCTTTATCCTGTTGATTCGCTCGCTCTGCAACAGTGCTGGCAAGTTCTTTCGCTGTGGAAAACGTATCAGCAGAAGTCTTGTTCTTGAGAAGATCTCTTGCTGCTAATTCTTCTGCAAGGATATCCACCGAGCCAAGCACGCCATGAATCGGTGTCCTGAGTTGATGGGTGATGCCTCTCAGAAATTGTTCTTTTGCTTGCCGTGCTTCCTTCAGTGATCGTTCTTGCGCTATATTGCTCAAGACGGCCGAGCAGCGATCCACAAACCAGGCATCGATATCGTCAAAGACTTGGGTCACGTCGTTCGTGCGGACCACCAGAACTTTCAGTATGGGATGCGACCAGAAACGGCCAACGACTGCTCTGATAGTCTGGTCAGTCTTTAGCTCTTCGTGGTTTCTTGTAGCAATTAGGTGGTCGATAAAGGCAGAATCTTCCCAAAGGCCTTTCTGCGTTTGGGACAATGGTATCATCCGATCATTGTCGATTCGAATGCTCTGTGCGTAGATATCGCACACCTCGACATGAGCTTTTGGGTACGTCTCAGCGAGGATCGTCATGATGGCCGCTTCCACATCGTCGACCTCGCTGTGTGATGTGGCACGGGCAATGCGAGCGCCCATCTTCTGCTGGACTTCTCTACGGCTTAGTCGCTGGGCATTGACGATTTCAGAGACAATCATGTCCGAGAATCGAACAAGAGCGTCTTTCTGCGATTTGTTAAGACTCCTGCTCGATGTTTCCGAAGCTAAGCACAGCGATCCGAGGGCAACAACCTCACCACCAGCGACTTGGCATCGAAGAATGGTGCCAGCATAACTTCGTACACCGCCGTAACAGACGTGGGGTGATTTTTTGAACCGCCAATCTGAACCCATGTCAGAGACCATGAGGACATCCTAACAAATGTCAGCAGTATACGGCAAGTTCAATCAGGTCCACGGACTCCCGGCGTTGTCATATGGATAGTGTGAGAACAAGTGCTCTCTCGCCGTGGCAGCCTAGCCAATCCGATTCCAGAAGTTACCACTCTACGGTATGCATGGTTTTCGAGCAGACCGAGGATAGCGATGTCCCACCCGGTATAATCCTTCAGGAGTTCGACTTTGATCTGTAGCCTGGATAACAGATCTTTGTCTTCCACCAGATCTCGGGTATAGTACCAGAGCATTGTTAGGCGAAGATATTCGTTCCGAGTAAGCACTGGGTACAGATATTCACTTTCCCGGAGATGTGCAGGAGTCTCTGGAGGAGTGATTCTATCTTGGTGTTGAAATTCTGGATAAACATGGCTGTAATCGTCATTGTATCTGGGCAGTGGCTCCTTGTTTGCTTCAACGTCGAAGATTGGCGTGATTTCGCTAGGTATCCGCGGCCGCGGTGCATCCGGTATGGGATGATTCACTACGCCTGACTGCGGGAAATAGCTTTCCACAGCCATCGTGGCGTCGTGATAGTTGATCACAGTAGGTGGAGTCGTGTGGAAAGGGAGAGTCAAGAGGTTTGCATGTGAGGGACATGTCAAGATCCGAGACAAGGGTCTGTGAGTCCGACAGCCGCGACCTTGGTCAAGTGGGTGTTTGCTCGGCTATGTCGCGGGAGGAACAGAGACGAATCTGTCAGGGTCTAGACCGGTGTACAGTCGAATTCGCTTCAAAGAGGCCACCCCCGGATCTTGGCGTTTTTTTTCGAGACTTCGTGTCAGCCAATTTTAGTGGCTAGAGGTCCATGTAGAAAATAGCTAGATATACGTGCTTAAACCTCGTCGTCGCCTCTATAAAAAAGTAAAGCTATAGAAAAGGTATAATAGAGCTATATAGGCTAACTTAGCTTAGATAGCTAGAAAGCGCACCTCTACGTCGTTAGCTTATCGCTCGAGCCGTATAAAGAGGCTAACTCTAGTAGCTTAAGTAGCTTAAGTAGCTTAGATTCGATCCTCCGTACTACTTCCTTCGTTACCTCTATACTTAACGCTAGTATTACTAAGCTCTTTCTCTAATAGCTCCCTTAGAGAGATTAATCTATACGTATAGACTATACTAATAATTAGGCTAAGGACTACTACGCTAGCTACTATACTATATCTAGTTCCTCCCTTATAGGACTAAGCTCTTTAAATACTAGCGTAGAGTACTATAGTAGACTTAGTCGTTATAGTTATAGCTATAGCTACAGGTTACGATATATAGTCTATTAAAAGGGCTTAGGTAGAAAAGTAGCGATTAGTTATATATATAAGGTTCCTACGACTACGAGGTTTCTAAGTATAGTAACTAACTAACGAGTATCGTCGACGAGTATATACTATTTACTAACTACCTCGACTAGGAAGACACCTATACTATAATAATAGTAATTTAGTACTAGGGGTAGTACCTTACTATTATTATCGAGTAGTATTATAGTAGCTATTAAACGAGTAGCTCGTTATTAGTTATATTAGGTTTATTAGGCTTATTAGGTTTATTAGGTTTCTTTAGTGTTCTATAGCCGTTATTATAGCACTATACGAGGACACTAGGATAAGACTACTACTATCTCTTAGGATTTAAAGTTTTTTATACCTAGACTAGTCGTTGGGTAGGTATTAACCTAACTTAGGTAGGGGTTAGGTTCTAGGTCGTATAGGCTTAGGGTTAGGGGGGTGTTAGGTCGCACGGACCCTGGGTTAGGGGGGTGTTAGGTTCTAGGTGGGTTGTACTAGCCTATACCTAACCTAATATAACCCATTACAACCTAAACGGGTTATATTAGGTCATACCCCGCATTATGAACCTTAATTACAACATATTTATCTATGTATGCATTAGAACATTAGTATTATTATTAAAAACCAAAAGTCAGAAGTATATTTACGTATTATTATAGTAAATAATTATAGGTCTAGGAGGATAGGTTAAATTCGAGCTAACTCTCATTATGAACGCGACGCTGCTTTAGATACCTTCTACTAACTTCATTATTACTATTGTAGTCCTTATCTTCTTCTAAAGTATCCTCGCTTATGTTAGAGACATATACTGTTATAGGGAGGTTAAATAAGTCGTCTACTTCGTTAAAGGGCTCTTCTTCGTCTTACGACAAGTCTAAAGCCTATAAGCTAGTATTATCTAAGCCTCTACTATTTAATATAGTATGCTTTATAATGACGATCTGCCTAATTGCTTATACACGAAGATTGTGCCGACGGTCTCTAATTACATCCTTTATAGTGTTAAAGACACGCTTAATACCTACACTAGCAATTGGAATTGCTAGAATATCCTTAGCTACCTATACTAGACGAGGATAGGTCTTCTCGTTTATGTACTACTATAGAAGGATGTCGAAGTTGTTAAGCTCGCGGAGTATAGGTGTACTAAGGTAGTCTTCGCCTTCACTTCTTATAGTGTAAGGAACTTCTTCGTGTGATGTTAAACTACAGCCAGAGAGTACACTAGGTCGAGGAGATAACGAAGGAAAAGCAACTATTAAGACTAGCTTTAAAGCTAGCCTTCGAAACTATAGCTAATTAGTGCTTACTACTAGAGAGCTTATATACTCGCGTTATATAGTAGGACCTGTTACTTGCTCATCGTATCGCTCTAGATATTGTAAGAATTACTCACGGTATGTAATCTTATCGGAGTGCTCCTAAGTACTATCCTAGGCAAATTATTAGTATAGAACTGTGATAATCATCCGTAATAAAAACCTTATAAGCCGTAAGCTTTTATGTTAGATCGAGAATTATAGCATAGTTAAATAAAAAGCCTCGGTCTTTGTCCGTACGTTAATAGTACTTTAAAAGCTTAGTTCTGCCCTAATTAGTAGCTACAATAACAATATTAGGCTACGAAGAATTGTTATTAGTGTCGTCGCTATCTTTCTAGTCTACTATCATATTATTAAGAAAGTCGAATAGGCGGTTATACATCTACTAGATGTATTAAATGGTTAGCTAATTTAACTCGCTAAGAGCGTTTATTGCTGTCTTGAAATTCTCTAGTATCTTCGTAAGTAGAGAGAGGTATAACTACTCTATATAGCTTATTTAGAGTCGCCGAAGGTCCCGCTAATCGACATCTTCGTAATCCTTATTAGTAGTTAAAGCCTTCGGGCCCTACTAAGCAATTTCCTAATCTAGCCACGTATTAATATATTGTTGTAGCTTAAGAGCTCGCTTATACATATCGAATGTTAAGTTCTATCTTATCTTTATATTACGAATGACGTTTAGTCGTTACCTTAGCGGTAGCTCTTTTTAAAGTGCCTAAAATCGTTTAAATCGCTATAGAGATCGGTCAATCGTAATATAGATCGCTCGGAGCTATTCGATGTCTTAGTCTATGATAATATACTATGATTATATACTATAATTATATTAACGTACCTTTCGTAATGAGTTTAGCATAGAAATTGTTAACTAGATTACTCTTACATAGCGCTTCTGTAGCTTTAGAGCTAGCTCGTTATTCTCTATTATAGCAAGTCGGAGGTGCTTAATAATGTCCTACACTATAAGGTTAATAATATATATAAGACATAGAACTGCGTTTTCGTGTGCTTTCTAGGATATCTTCTTATCCTATAGTCCTCTTTATATAGCACTACGAAGCGTGTTGTTATTAGTAGCATTATCGGCAGTAATAGTAAGTAATTGTGCTTTAAGCTTTCTTTCTTATAATACACGTAGTAACTCAGTACCTAGTGCTTCTCTAGTATGCTAACCTCTAACTAGTATAAAGTTAAGTAGAATCTCCCGTAGTTACTATTAGTCATTAACATAGTATGCCTTAATCCTAATAAAGCTAAGGTGGTTATTTGCTATCTAACTATTAAGAGCTATTGAAACCTTTATACTACGAGGGAGATCTTCGTGTAGATTCCGCTAGATAGTATTAAATTGCTCTTAGAAGATCTATAAAAACATCGTTCGACTAGGAATAGATATACCTTAACGGAGGAAGTGTAGAAACCTTTAAAAAGACTTACGTTTAACTATACAGAAGGACTAATTACAATTAATGAACACTCTAATAAGCTTAGCCTTAAAGCGACTACTTAAGTAGGTAGGAGCAATTGCATCTTAAGTAGTATAAGACTTAAGTTACGCGAGTAAGGTTTAAGCAATTAAGCGTTAGTACTTAAAAGCTATTATGTTCTTACATCGCCTCGAGGCATAGTAATTTAACAGATGCTTATTACTAATGCTACTAGGAGTAGGATAAGTAAGAGCATCGCTATAGCGTAGGTAGTATATAAATAGCTAACTAGTAGAAAGCCGAGTAGCTTCTCTAAACTGTGACTAGACAATACTAGTTCGAGCTTCGGAATTCTAGCTTAGAGCATTATAAGCTTTATTAAAGCTAGAGGTAGTTACCTATAAGGTTTTAGTCCACTAATTATACTATACTTAAGCTATAGGTTAGTCCTTAGTTCTTTACTTAGAGTTAAACGGTGGACATTTAACTAAGTAGAGTACTTCGCGGGACTTTATTAATATTGTATAAGTAGCTATAAATTGGAAAGGTTCGAGTAGAGGAGGAAGGCGGCCTAAAGTTATCTTAGAGGTCGGAGTAGGTCGTAGCTCTAAATTAAGCAAGTCTTCGTTAAAGTCTAACATTTTGAATGAAGTAGTAGGTTATACGCTGTGATTATGCGCTATAATTATATAACGTGAAGATAGCAGAATTTTCGTTATGTGTAGAATCTAGCGATTGCCTATTGTCTTTTTAAAATCTCTACTACTCTTAGTTACCTTAGCTACTTTTAATTAGTAGGATAGGCACTAGCGTTTGATCGTTAATGTTATTAGTTAATTTAGTGACGAATTAGAATCTAAAATATAGTGTAGTGAAAATTTCTACCTCTACTTAGTATCGTCTATTTCCTTATCCTCGTCCTTATCCTCTATTTCCTCGTCCTTATCCTCTATTTCCTTATTATTATCATTATTATTATTATTATTATTATTATCCTTAATAACCTCACTAATATCCTCTTTAGAGTCACTATCTAACTCTTCCTACTTATCGCCCTTAGCTTTAACCTTATATTTATCGACCCCTACTACATCCTATACTTCCTTAACTTTATTATTATCGAATTCGACCTCCTCCTTATACTCGTCATCGTTATCGCCTTTAATATAGGGGACGTATCCTTTAACTTTAAGATCGACGTTCCCTAAATACTCTAGCGGAGGCGTTAGATCGCGTTGTCTAGCATTTGTTAGTAGAGGTCTATAATTATACACTATGATTAATATACTACTATACTAGATCTTAGACTATTACTAGCTCCTTAGGAGTTATTCCCTAGACGAAATCGACCTATTCCTTCTTAGCTATCTCGCTATTTCCCTTGTCTACTATAAGCTTAGTATAGCCTTACTTATAAATATCGCGCTAGAGCTTCTTAATAACGCCTCCTTTACTATAGAGCTATTTAGTAGATCTTGTAGGGAAGTGAAATCCCTCGTCTTTCTTAGTAGCTTCTTTATGTATTTTACTAATAGCATCTTAATGCTACTATCTATTGTTAGCCTTACGGATCCTTTGCCACTTTTTATAGACTTCTATAAGTTTAGATTTAAGCCATTCACCTAGTCCCTATTAGTGTTATATAATAATACTCTATAATAATATATACTGCTCTACTAGCCTTTAAAGCGCTTCTACATTATCTCCTCTATTCTCTCCTACTTTATTACCTCTTCGGCTATTCCCTCTATAGCTAGCTTCTTAAGTAGAGTTAATTTCGCTTTACGATCTACATTTCTAGTAGCTATAATAGCCTTCTCTTTAGCGGATTACTAAGCTACTATATCTCTCTACTAAATAGTATAGTAGCTGTTGCTAAGCCCACTAGAGAATCTAGCTTAAAATCTAGTAGGGCGGCCTCTATAAGTTTGTCCTTATCCGCGCTATAAAATCTAGAAAGTGACTTCTTATAGCTTAGTCTTAAATCCCTAGCCTTATTAGATAATGTCTATAATAATACACTATAATAAATACCTCTCTAGGATCTAAAGAATTGTCAATATTAAGATCTAACTCGACCTTAATAATTAGAGAAGAACTTAATACTATAGTAGGAACTAAATTTAGATATTGCTAAGTAATATCTAACTTAGTGGAGTAAAAGAGGTTAGATAGAATAAAGGAGTAGGAGAATGTAAGGTAAAGTAAATTCTACGAGGTTATAAGTGTAGAATGTAAAATGTGAATTTGTTATTATTATTGTCATAAATAACTTCTATTGTTATTAATAGTTACTCATACCATAAATACATATTATCGTTATAAAGTATTAGTAATTGTTATATTATTAACAATAATAATAACAATTTCACATTTCACATTTCATATGTTACTTTAGCTCCTAATTAATATTTACATCTATCTACTTACCTCTTTCATAATTATACCTTCACTAATTAATAACACTGCTATATCACTAATATAGCTCGCACTAAGCTAGCTAACCCTCGCCAGAATAAGCCTAGGGGGAAAGGTAAGACTAAGCCTAGGTTAAAAGGCCCTAGAAAGATAGTTAGTCCTAAAGACATTATAAAGAGAAGATATAAGCTAGGTAGTATGTTATTATAGTCTATTATTATAGTATATAGCTAATAGTTGTTAGCTATCGCTCTCTGTGAGATCCGCCGCTACTAGAAAAGTGCCGACCTCCTTATCCGTAAGCTTCTATTCTCTCGTCTTGTTCGTAAGATTATAGAAGACATCCTGCCGTTTAGAAGTCTTAGCCGTAGTAAGCTACGCTTCTAGGCATCTACTATAGGTGTAATTTAGGAGGTAGCTAAGGCATACCTTATAGGCATTTTAGAAGGTAGTAAGAAAACTTAATATACATTTAACTCTATACTAATATACTATATAGATTACAATCTAAATACTATTTATGCTAAGAGAGTTACTATCTAGAATAAGGATATATACCTAGCAAAGTATTACTATGCTAAATTTATAGCTAGTAATGTTAATAGATCTAGGACGTACGATGTAGGCATATAGATAGAGTCTCTAGGTTAATATAACCTCTCTTCTATAATAATAATCTATAATAATACTATATGAAATTTTAGGTAGATAAAAAAATATATAATAATGTAATAATATAACAATATAACAATGTAACCCTAGGATAATAGGACAATAGGACAATAGGAAAATAGGACAATAGGACAATAGGACAATAGGACAATATAGTAGCCTCTAATATATCTATATTATGTCTAATCCTCTACTCTAATCTAGTTCTACACCTTATAACATCTCGCTATTACTATGTCATCTTTAACTAGCAATACTACCTTTAGAATTAACCTAAGTATCGATATAACGCTAAATAGTCGTATACGTAATCTTAATAGTGTACGCAGCGGCTAGGTTAGCACGACTAATATGCCTACCTTACATAATTCGAATAGCTAGCTTCTAGTATAAGGACATAATTAGGATATATATAAGCGCTATATAGACCTTACACGCCGCTATACTCTTAGCGACTAGCCTAATATAACATAGGACCCTTACTATATTCGCTATCTTAAGGTCTATATAGACTACTAGGTCTATACTCGTATTAGGGAGAAATGCGATTATATACGTATTGTGCCTATACTAATAATAAGTACTAATAAGTCTAGTATCCTCCTAAGAAGGAACACCTAATCCTAGCTATAAATAACGCCCGCTATAAGGTTTACGGCCTACGCGACTCCTTCTTCCTAGAAGACTATCCGGATATAAAGGAGGCAAAGAGGGATATAATAATTGCTTACGCTCTACTAAATATAGAGATTCCTTGCAATCTAGAGGTTTAGGAGATAACGGAGGATACCGATAGAGGGAGTTCTATACCTCTTCTAATTAAGGAGACTACTATTATTAGCTAAATTTAGCTTAAATAGGCAATAAAAGCCTTAGATAGCTACTATAACCTTACGACATATAAACTGAATGTTAATCTGTTTTGCAAAATTACTCTATGATTATACGCTATAATAATAATACATAGGGAGGACACTTATTCTATTTATGTAGGGAAGATTTATGCTAACTAAGACCTAATCACAACCTAGCGAGTACCTACGACACTACCTCGACACTAACCTCTACCTAATGCGGGGTAACACCCCTATAACCTAATATACTAAGCGATTATATTAGGTAGGCTCCGGGGGGGTGTCGGTGTTAGGTCTAGTGTCGACTAGGGACGACCTAACACCTACTTAACGACTAGTCTATTTATACCTCCGAGGACGATTTCTAGTATATATAGAGCACGACGAGTTTCGTAATAGAGAATTAGTTAGGCATCTAGAAGACCCTAATAGGAGCGGCTATAGCTACTCGATTTAAACGATATTCGATACGAGTATTAATTAGAAGTCTCTAACTCGTAAGAGTTATCTATATAGATAGAGAATATAGTAACTCTAGACCTAGAATAGACCTAGGTTTAGAAGTAGCGGAAGTTAACGGAGACGACGACTAATACGGAAGGCCTAAGCCTTTATAGATAAAGGGGCTAAAAGTATATAATATAGCGTATAAGGGTTATCTAGATTTAGTCTAGATGTTACGTAGTAGTATAGAGTTTACTAATAGTTTATTCGAATACTAAGGCTAATTATTAGAGGTAGATTATATTAATACTAGTTCGTATATATAATAACCTACTTATAGTAGTATAAGGATAGCTCTCGATTAGTATTACGAATAATACTTAAGGAGGGAAAATCCCTTAGGCTATACGTAGCTAGACTAGAGGCTATACACTTAGGCCATCTAAAGCCGGCTAGACCCTAGATCCTTACGCCTAATTAGAAGCCTACACCTTATCCCTAAAAATACCTATAATATTACCTCCTCCTCTAAGCTAATATCCTTAGTAGCTAGCCTTAATAAAAACCTATTAGCCTTTATAGCTACTATAGGAAAAGAGTGTCTAGTATTACTACTTTACCTACTTACGTCCCTTATGTGATTTTTGCGCGAACCGTATACGATTAGTAAGGTTATCGCGGCTTTATTGCTTCTAGAAAGGTAGGTAATGTACGCTTTATTTAGGCTTTATTTAGGATTTTTGCCCCCCTAGGTCCTTAGTGCTAGGATTACCTTTATTACGTAGAGTAACAACAATAAACACGGCTAATATATCTTTCTACGACGCGCCTATACTCCTTAACTTCATTAATAATACCTATTACGTATACCGTACCTTTTTCGCCTAGCATTATAGTCGCCTTTAGTAGACCTTAATACATTACTACTACTACTCTTAGTATAGCTCCCGACTATAATTTTAGCGCTAGAGTCGTTAGCGATATAACTACGCCCCGCGTTACTACTTATATACGCTATATATACGAGATTACCCGCTATAGTATTATCTATAATAAACTAACTCTAAGGAGGTATAGCTACTATACTTCTAGGAATAGGTCCTCTTATACACTAGTAGGAATCCTTAAAACGAGACCCGTATACGACCTTACTAATACCTTTAGGTTCCTATCGTCTTTAATAGGCGCGTCGAGTACGTATATAGGTTCTACGACTCTTATACTAGGGCTATTACTACTAGTACCTTTCCTATTAGGAGAAGGGGATAGGATCCTAATGTCCGCTATATAGGATTAGCTCTTACGCGTGCCTAGCGTACCTTAACCTAATAGCTAGAGAATTATAGAAGGATTATAGCTCTTAGAGGTAATCTATTAGAGATGCCTACTAAAGTCCCTAAGTCTAGCCCTAATATAGAGAGGCTATAGCTATTAGAGTAGAGGAGGATTACTAATGTTCTAGAGTATATAGCTATATAGGCCTTTAGCTACGTAAGTTCGCACCTTAATCGCGTCTAGATTATATACTAATAGCTAAGATAGCCTAGACCCCTTAGTTTTAGTAGTAGTACTCCTAGTAGTAGCCCCTACTCTATATTTAGGCCTAGCCCTAGAGGTTAGGGTAGTAGTAGAGGAGGTAGTAATAGAGGTAGTAGTAGTAATAGTAGCGAGAACAGAGCTATAAGTTTACGCCTTCCTCGCTATTATCTCGTAAGCTAATATCGTAGTATAGGATAGTAGTAGTAATAGAAATAGTAGTCCTAATAGGGATAGTAATAGTAATAGTAATAGTAGTAGTAGTAGTAGTAATAAGAGTAGTAATAATAGTAGTAATAATAGTAGTAACGATAGTAGTAACGATAGTAGTAGTAGTAGCGTAAGTTTATACCTTCCTCGCTATTTACTCGTAAGCTAATATCGTCGTTTAGGATAAGTCTAGTAAGGAGAGTAAGCCTATTAAAGGGAGTAAGGCTAGTAGGGGGGATAAGTTTAAGGAATTTAGTAAGGAGGATAGTAAGGTTAATAACTTAAGTAATTTAGATATTAAGATGTAAGATAAGTAGGCGCGCTTATTAACTACGACTCGGCTATATAGAGCTAGTATAGCGTAGGTGTTTCTATAGTAATTCTCGCGAAGATACCCGGCTAGAAGGCCTATAGATAGAAATAGATAGTCTTAATCCTTAAGCTAATATTCCTATTATAGTTATAAAGCTAAAGTCTCTAGTGCTAAGTATTTCACTACGAGCGTATAGCGGCATTCGTGCGAGCTAACTATAGTCTATAGCTAGGTCGCTTACTCTTATCTTATCCCCGGCTATACTTATTACTTTCTCTAAACTCTCTTAGTAAGTTATCTATTTCCTTAAAGTCCTCTTCTTTTATCTATAAGCTCTTACTCTTATTATACCCTTCCTATTTAAGTAGGTACTCTTTCTTTCCCGCGCGTATAGTACGCTTAGTAAGGATTTTCTCTATATACTAAACTTATTCTCTATCTTCTACTAACTCTAGGGCTCTTATATTTAGTAGTTCTTCTTCTTCCCTTAGATAGAAAGGCTCTAGTAGAGATATATAGAATATATCGTATATATAATAGGAGCTTAGTAGCTATAGGCGATATACCTATAAGTTAATCGCTTCTTTAACCCGAAAAGGGCCTACGAATTTATCTATTAGCTTCCTACTTAGGGCTTTTAGCTTAAGGTTCTTTATATTTAGCTATACTAGGTCTCTTAGCTTAAACCTTATTAGAGTATGCTTTCTGTTATAGTACTAGGTTTAATACTCTACTACGGCTTATAGGCGTTCTTAAAGCTTTACTCGTAATACGTATATATCCTATACTTATTATACTACTACGGGTACCTCCCCCTCTAGCCGTCTATCCTTAGGTAGGTTATAAAGGATTAGGTGTTTCCTAAGAATAGTATAAAATAGTGTTTCTTTAGTAGCTATATACACTAAATTATTATATGTAAACTTAGCTATATAAAGTAGGTTAGGCTAGTCTTCGGTATATTCTATAGTAAAGACACGTAGGTAATGCTTAAGCGTCTAATTCTAGCGCTCTATTTAGCTATCGGTTTATAGATAGAACGCTATACTTAACCTACGCTTTACCTACATCTAGTAGTAAATCTCTAACTAGAACTAGCTTATAAATAGCGTCCCTCTATCTAATACTATCCCTTTCTACGCTCTATATTTATATATAATATACTTAAAGTATATATCTATAAAGTCTTTAGCTATCTATATTTCTTTTACTAGGATATAGAGCGCTATCTTTAATAATCTATTATAGATTACTAGGATCGTATTATATACGCTTCTATTGTAAATAGTAGGGGGTAGCTTTATAATAAAGTCTAGTATAACTTCTTTAAAGATATTAGAAGGGATAGGAAGGGAAGATAGCTTACTATATAGTATATGCCTTAGAGCTTTTAACCTTTAATAGGTACTATAGCTCTTTATATACTTACGTACTTCTTAATCTAATAAGGGCTAGTAGTAGTATCTACTAATTAGATTATACGTTCTTACTACGCTATAATAGCTAGCTATACGAGAGTTATAGTACTAGTATAAGATTTCTTATCTAAGGCTAGGTTTATTTAGAATATATAGTCTACCCTTATATATAAGAGTTCTATCTTCACGTTTACGCTATACTAGCGACTTCTTACTACTTTAGGTGCGCCCTTCTTGCTCTAGATCGGCTATACGCTTAATTATAAAAGCGTCCTTCTACTAAAGTATATAGATAGTCTATAATAGGGAGGTGTCTTCTACTAATATAAGTTCGCTAGTAATAAGAACTCTTACTACGTAGCGTAGTACGTATAGTATGTATTCTATAGCACTAGCGGTTAGGCTAGATCCGCGTTCGTAACCCGTAGACTATCGACCTACGAGTTCCGAGCTATACTCGGAGTAGGAGCTAATTCCACCGATAAGATACACTCTAGTAGTAACTAGATCTACTCCTAGTTCACTAGCTAAGCTAAGTTTATTCTAAAGGGTAGGTAGTAGTCTTATTAGCGCGTAGTTCTCTTTAAAGTAGTCTACCCTCCTCGAGGGCCTATCTACTAGGTTAGACTTACTAGGTGTATACTCTACCTTAAAGTTAAAGGCTACTAGGTAGGACGCCTAGCGGGCCTAGCGCGGGTTTAGCTTCGCTATATCGCGTATACCTCGTAGGTTATTATAGTTACTAAGGACTTATATTATATACTAGGCCCCCTCGAGGTAGTAGCGCTATTACTTAAAGCAATATATAATTACGTATAGTTCTTAGTTATAGATCTCCTAATTACGTTTAGCCCCTTATAGCTTCTAAGAGATAAAAGCGACTAGATGCTACTTACTATCCTCGTATAGCTAGGAGAGTATACCTACTACTATAAATATAGATATATCTATCTCTAGGCGTATCGGCAACTTAGGGTTATAATGTCGTAGGAGCGGCGTATCTATAAAGCGCTCTTTAAGCTATACGAAACTAGCTTCTACCGCTTCTAGCTAAGAGAAGGTACCTTAGTCTTTCTTTAGAAGATCTATTATCGGCGTAGTTAGCTTAGTATAATTCTAAATAAATCTATAATAGAAGTTAGTAAAGCTAAGAAATGACTAAAGTTCCTTAACGCTAGTTAGTCGAGGCTATCCGGAGATAGTTACTACTCTCGCTAGATTAGCGTAGACACCTCGCGTGTCTATAATAAATCCTAAGAAGGAGACCTACTTAGCTATAAAAGTGTATTTTAATAGGTTAGTATATAGCTTAGCCTATCTTAGGCGTTTAAGAATAGAGCTAACTACTCGCTAGTAGGTCTTAAGGTCCTCGCTATAAGTATAGATAAGGATATTATTAAGGTATACTATATAGAGATAATCTACTAACCCTCTTAGGGTCTAATTAATATAAGCCTAGAAGGTAGTAGGCGTATTTATAAGTCTAAAGGGTATAACTAGGTACTTAAAATAGCTATAGCGCGTTCTAAAGGCTATCTTCTACTTATCCCCTAGGCTAATATAGATCCTATTATATACATCCTTTAAGTCTAAGGTTATATAGTAATATACGCCTAATAGGCGATCTAGTGTCTCCCTAATTAAGGGTAGCGGATAACGATCCTTAATTATTACTAAGTTAAGGCCCCTATAGTCTATATAAAGGCGGAGGGTACTATCCTTTTTAGGCATAAAGAGGATAGGTGCTCCTACTAGGCTTATACTATAGCGAATCTACTCTTTCTTAAGAGTATCTTTAAGGTATACTCGTAGTACTTAAAGCTCGCGTATAGAGAGGTTATAAAGCGGGCTATAAGGTAGCTCCTTACCTAGTATAATAGGAATTTAGTAATCTCCCTCTTTAGTAGTAGATAGAATTTTAGCTATATTAGTATTAAAGACGTCTTAGTAGTCTAATAATACGTCTAGCACCTGATTTTCCTAAGAGGCACTAGCGATTTAGACGCGGGCGACGACTTCCTCTCCTTAGGGGTCGCTACGAACTACACCTAAGAAGTGTATATAACTCTCCTCTTACTTTAACTACTAGATTATTACTATTTAGATACGTAACTTATCTTTAATACCCTAAGCCTAAGTCTACTATCTATAGTCTAGCTATATAGCTTCTCTTTATAAGAAGGGATTACCTAAAAGTAGCTCTAGTCCTTCTTTATTTACTCTATAAGCGATAGTTTTAACCTAGTAGGTCGTACCTCGGTCGTTAGTAAGTACTACCTATATCTCGTATATAGTATATATAGCTTTCCTTTCTAACCCTACCTAGGCTAGTTAGAGTAGGTTACTTAGGACTAGGTTAAGGTTTATTTCGATTACTATATATTAACTAATAAGGCTAACCTTAGCTTAAGGGTCTAGGATAACTCCTATCTTATAGTCGACTCTAGTCGCTCCTATTGCGATATAAGTGCGACGTATCCCTAGTAAGATATCGACGGCTCTACGCCTCGTAGTGCCTAAGGTAACTACGAGACTCGGCCTTTTCCCTAGGTCTATCTTATATAAGTAATAGGCTCTTTATTAGTATCTAAGAGTTAGGCCTTCTTCTTATACTTATTTACGTAGTAACCTATCTTCTTATAGAAGTAGTACTCGATTCCTAGCTTATAGGAGGAGTCCTTCTTAGGGGCTAACTCCTCTTTATATTAGTCCTCCTATTATAGCTTCCGGCTATGCCCTATTAGGCGATTACGGAGATTCTATAGCTTACCTACGCTCTATAGGTTACGCTCTAGCGTAGATCCTAAGATAATAAGGCCCTCTCTTATAGGGGATATAGTATAGTAATTCGTAATTACTCGCTAGAGTTTAGGGCGGAGTTTAGAGAATAGGTATTATACCTAATACTTCTCTAAGTATAGAGGTAGCTAGTCCTTAATCGTTTCTAAGTAGGTAGTAAAGGCCCTAATACTCTATCTAGGAAGCTAGAGTATAGTAGTATATATAGTAGTTACTTCTAAGGTGCGGTTAATAGGATTAGAGAGTATATCTAGTAGGAAGGTCTTAAATTAGCTCTAGGTATATATCTTTACGAGGGGCTTATACTCTATATAAGAGTACTATACTTCGCGTAGGTCTCTAATAAGATACTAGCTTACCTAAGTTACCTTCTCTTATTCTAACTAGAAGTTCTCTAGAGTAAGCTAGAAGGCTATTTTATAGCTTCGAGTAAACTCCTTATATTCCCTTAGATATTTTCCTTTATACTCCCTAGGGTCTTTCGGCCTTATACTACGCTTTATACGCGATAGTCCTACGTCTTAAGAAGCGTAGCGCTTATAGCTCGTCGCTATTAATCTTATTCCCGTATCGCTCTAGATCTCTAAAGGGTCTAGATTTACTCCCTTCTTAAGGAGAGTAATTTACTCCTTAATCTACTTAAGGGTATACTCCTATAGGAGATAATCCCTTTATTGTTCCGCGTCGTAGATGCGCTCTTCTAGCGACGCTATTACTACTAGCGGTTCTCCTAGTGTAGTTATAGAGGTTCCTAATCCTTCTTTATTACTAATAGAACCTAACTATGTTCTTATAATAGCTATCCTTAGACTACTTCCTAAGTAGGGTAAGGAAGTATTATTATATTAGGGGTAGATTATATTAATACTAGTTCGTATATATAATAACCTACTTATAGTAGTATAAGGATAGCTCTCGATTAGTATTACGAATAATACTTAAGGAGGGAAAATCCCTTAGGCTATACATAGCTAGACTAGAGGCTATACGCTTAGGCTATCTAAAGCTAGCTAGACTCTAGATCCTTACGCCTAATTAGAAGCCTACACCTTATCTCTAAAAATACCTATAATACTAATCCTACTACTATTCGAGAATATCCTAGTAGTACTAGTTCTTTATTCTAAGAGGATATCGATGTTACTAGAAGAGTTCGGTGCTAGATAAAGATTTTCTAAATTCCGTAAAGCTACTTATTTAGTAGTAAGTAACGAGTCCGAGGATAAAGGAAATATTATAATAAATACTAGTCTTAATTTAGAGAGTACTCCTCTCCCTTAACTAATATCTCCTTCTATAGAGGAGTATACGACCCCTTCGAACCTACTAAAGAAAGAGGAATAGACTCCTCTAATAGCTAAAGGTTTAGTATCGATATAATAGGGAGAGTAGCCTTTTATAGTATAGATAATACTACTAGTGTTATAGTGTAGGTGTCTTCCTAGTTAAGGTAGTTAGTGAATAGTATATACTCGTCGACGATACTCGTTAGTTAGTTACTACCCTCGGAAACCTCGTAGTCGTAGAAACCTTATATATATAACTAATCGCTACCTTTCTACCTAAGCCCTTTAATAGACTATATATCGTAACCTATAACTATAGCTATAACTATAACGACCGAGTCTACTATAACTATTCTCTTTCCCCTAGTATCTAACCTAGATACGAACGACCTATACGCCTTAGAGTCCTTAACGACGAGCTATATAACGACGACTTTTACTAATAACGAGCTCCTTACTAAGGCTAGTAGCTCCGTCCTCCGCCTTCTTACGCTAACGACGCTATATCTCTAAATTATTACTAGAAAGACCTTCCTCTTTATTCTCTAATAAATCTATTTTACTCTTATTATTCTCTTCTCTAGAATCTAAATCTACTTCCCTCTCTTCCTTATTAGAACCTATCTCTATATCCTCCTTATCGCCCTTAACTATATTAGGATTAGGATTATTCTTCGTAGTAGAGACTAGACTCTCCTTAGTATAATAGAAGAAAGAACGAGCACTAATAAAGTAGGCCTTCTTATACTACTAGACCTTAACCTAAGCCTTCTCTATAGCTATAGTAATCTCCGTATAAATCTCTCTAATACGATCCTTAGTAGCTTAGAGATTATTACCTAATAGGATATCTCTTTCCTCGATAATAGTAGGATTATTCTAACGAATATAGCTAACTAGAGTATTACTAATAGGACTATTAATTTATAGAGTAATAGTAGCGGGGAAAGTAGAGTATATACTTCTATATATATTTAGCTTACTAGAAGAAGTCCTAGGACTAGGGCGCTTTTATATATAAGTAAGAGTAAGCTCGCTATATAAACTACTCTTAAACTACTCTAGAGTCTTATAATTAGTACTAATTCTATAGAACTAAGGGAGTATAGTACGACGAATAGAATTAGTAGGACTAGTCGAACTATATAGGGTATAAGGTATAGTAATACGAACGTTACTAGCCTTATAAATTATTAACTCCTAGTCGGCCTTATACTTCTTAATATCGTCCTACGTAAAGTACTTATCGGTGATATTAATAACTAGGGCGTTAGTAAGAACCTTACGAGCCTTTATATCCTAAACCTACTCCTTTATATAGTAATATATCTTAGGTATAACGATAGTATAATTCTTTAGTGTCTTATTATTAAGGCTAATAGAACCTTAGATAGTATCTCCTCTATACCTATTAGTAAGGTAGCTAGGGTTAACGTTAATATAGTAGAACTATATATAATCTCTAGGGATAGTATATTTAGCGTAGTAAGGGTAGGAAATTAACTAAGTAAGCTTATTAGGACAACTAGTAACATATACTCGATAGTATTTAGGATCTATACGTATAGTCTACTATCCGAGAGAGTGAAATATATTACGTAACTACCCTAGCTAGTTCTTACTCTTAGGATAACCGAAATAGTAAAGATATATATCTATCTTAGTATAGAAGATATCTATAAGAGGAGAATCCCCTTTAGCCTACTATTTAAAAATGTTAATAACTATATTACTATTAGTAACCTATTCGTCGTAAAGCCCCTTATAGAAACTATCGAGGATAAGCTTCCTTATATCCTTAGAGACGTAACAATCTATAACTATAGACTTATACTTAAAAATACTACACTTAGTAGACTCGTAAGCGATATAGAAAGTTAGAATAAGCTACTTAGCTATCTCTTTCTATATACGTATTAAGTCTAGAGTACTACTATAGTAGGCGTTATACTAATAGCGAATACGCTCTACTAAAACTTCGTACTTAAGGTTAGTAAGTAGGTATAGACGACGAGCTAGAAGACGAGTATATAAGTAATAGATAGTCGTATTAGTAGCTAAATCCTTACGTATCTAAGTATTTATAATAACGGCGAGTTCGGAATTAGAGAGTAGCTCCTTCGAGGTAAACTCGGCCTTAACCCTTAGAGGGATACTAGTATAGTTATACTCCTTCTTAGTCGACGAAGTAATAGCCTTACCCTTACCCTTATCCTATAGAGTAACTAATATAGAAATAGAGCGATCGGGTATCTTATACTATCTATTACTATTATCGAATTCGTTAAAGTAATACTTCTTAGAAGGAGAACCTTTACGACTAGTCTCTACTAATAGAATAGCCTCTTATTCGACTAGCTCTTCTTTATCCTCTTCTTCTTCCTCTAAGCGACTAAGACGGAGACGTATAGAACGACGTAAGTAGCTTAAAATCTATATAGGAGTAGCCGCTCCTAAGCCTAGCTTAGATCTAGTACTACCGAGGTTTACTCGAGAACTTCCTCCTACGAATATTATAGCTTTAGTAATATATACTATATTAGTGTTAGAGATACTAGGATAACTAGAAACCGAAGCTTAACGACTTCTAAACGTAGTAGTAGATAAGGTAGTAGAGGTACTACTAGTAATCTAGGATAGAGCGGGAACCTTATATAAGAAACCGAGCTTATTCTAGGCGAAATACTTAGTAAATTGCCCTTTATAGATAATACGAAGCTCCTTTATATTAAGTTCCTTAATACTTAGCTACTTCGAGGATTCGACTAATTTAGCTATAGTAGTAATGTCTTATAGGCGGACGTCGTAACTAATAATACTCTTCGGGGTGCTAATACGCTTAATAGTTACGCGAACTACTATATTAATAGTCTAATAGAAAGTCTTCCCCCTAGAGATATAGTTAAACTACTAACGAGAACGATTCCCTAGACTAGAGTACTAATCCTTATAGAGCTCGTAAGACTACTTATAGTCCGAAACGCTACGCTAGAGAGCGCTATAATGTTCTAAACTCTTATTCCTATTCTCCTTAACTCTCTCGTATATATTATAAGCCTTAGGAAATATTTCCTTCTAATCCTTCTTACTTAAGGTAACAATATTACCCTTAAGGAGACTATAGATAATGTCGTAGGTAAGTATCTCGATGTAGTTCTAAGCCTTTATAGCGATACCGAGGACCTACGCGATAAAATCTATACGGATATTATTATTACACTTATAGGCGTACTTTAAGACCTCCTCGGCATTCGTAAAGCTCTTATCCTTATATATAAAGACTCCGACTCCTCTATTCTAACTACTACCTCTATTTATTACCTTAGAATCGCCTAATAGGATTATTACGCTTAAGGTAGAATTAGTCTTAGACTAACCTCTACCTCCCTATATAGCGTAAAAGCTATAAGGCTATAAAACCTATAGCTATCGATAGAGTATTACGATTAAATAGTGTAACTATTGTCTAATAACGCTATAGCCTCGTCTTACTACGAAAAGGAGACCTTCTAAGAGCTTTATTAGATATATTATCTTACGGAAATAAAAGGTAGGTTTCTATAAGGTATAGAAGATCGAGGGGTTATATTAGAAAATTTTCGCGCGGCAACACTAGCTCTACTATAGTAATATCTATATATAGATATATCTAGTAAGCGCTATACCTCTTATAATTCGCTATATACGGCGGCACTATATATTTATATAGCACCTTTATACCTTCTTCCTCTTTATTCTTTTACTATACTATTTACTATATAGAACCTCCGTAAATATATATAAAGAAATCGAATTCGGAACTAAGGAAATATAGAAGTACTTTAAGGAAGTAATCTAGGTACTACGAATAGAAATAATAAAGGAAACCTTTTACCTTACCGTTTATCCGTTCTAATACCTCGTTAGATCTACTACCCTTAATAGTAGCGATGTAATATATATATAATAGTTATAACCGACTATATATATAATAAAAATCCCTCTTTTATTAACTCTACCCTCTCTCCCTAGTGTCTAACCTAGATACTAAACCTAATCTATAATCTCGTACTCGTCGCGATTAAAGCCCTCTAGACGTATAATCTCGACGATAGGTTCTTATTCTAATACGTAACGAAGTGCTACTATATATACTTACTCCTTATCTACTAATAAGTACTTCTTTAATCTCCGACGTATATATATACTACGAACCTCGACGCTATCTAGCTTAGTAATTTTATATAAGCCTAAATTATGAACTTTAATAATACGATATAGGCCCCGCTATCTATTCTTAAGCTTATCTTATCGAATCTTCTTATAATAAGTATTATAGATAAGGACGATATCGTTAATATTAAGCTTATTATATTAAATCCTACGACGTAGATCCTATACCTCTTTATATTCTTAACGAAGACGATATATATAATCCTATATCTCCTAAAGATCCTTATCTCTCTATTTAAGTTATCGAGTACGAGTAGTAATAAGCTCTTTAGTAGTGCGAACCTACGACTAATTCTATATTTACTAACTATAAATATCGAATTCTACTAGAAGGATAGTGTCGGTCCTAAATATAAGTAACGAAGGTATTTAACTAGTGATTCTATTAATAGTTAACTATTTAGCCTCTAGGACGTAAGTAAGATACTAAACCTATTAGCGATTATTCTTACCTATAATCTTTAAAAGACTATCGACAATATTCGGATACCCTCGTTTAGCCTTATTAGATTATAGATTATAGGCTAAAGTAACGATATAGTCTATACTAAACTACTCGGCGAGAGAGTAGACTAACCCTTTAAACTCGGAACCTCTATCTACTACTAGTATCTTAATAGCGCTAAACCTATATATAATCTCTTTATATAGGAATTTTATAGCGGACTTACTATCGGAATTATATAGTGCCTTAGCCTCTAGCTATAAACTAACGGCCTCTCGAGCAATAATAAGATATTAATATCCTTCTAATATAGGTATATAAACGATATCGATATACTACTTTATATAAAGGGTAGAGACGCTACTCGGATATAGCTCCTCTATTTCTCGTAAAAGCGCTCTTCTTTAACATTCGTCGTACGTAGCTACGTAGTGACGAATATCGGCATATAGCGTCTTCTACTAGTACTAGTCGGTAATCTTCCTCTAAGTACCCTCGTAACTCTTATAACTACTTCCGTTATAAAGCTCCCTAATAATCTTATCTTTATAGTCCTCTATATCGATAACGCGATGTAATAGTATTAACCTCTAACTACGTCTAAAAAGGTAACTATTATTAATAAGGAACATTAACGCGTATCTCTTAAATTTAATAAATTTAGATATATCTAAATGTAGCGGTCGTCGTAACGTTATAAGATAGTCGGTAATGTCTTACGATTCTACTAAATATTCCTCGCGAACTAGAGTAGTTCGCTTATTACTCCTATCTACCTAGAGAGGGCGAATAGATACGTAAAATAGCTCTAAATCGATTAATTCGTCTATATCTACATTATATACCTTATTATTATTGTCTAATAGACCTCGTAGGCGACGAGAAAGCCTATTAGTAGCTCTATTCTTCTTACTAGGAATATATCGAACGTCGAAAGCGAATAAGCGTATCTATACGATCTACTAAGTAGTAACTAAACTAGGAAGATTAGTAGTAGATCGATTAAGTTATACTACTAAGGTGTTAGCGTTAGTCTCGATAATAAATAGAACCCTATAAAGATACGAACGGACCTTTTATAGTACTTTAAGTATACTACGATACTCCCTCTTACTAGTATTATACTTCTTTTTAGCTTTAGACTATATACTAGATTCGAAACGAACGATATAATGTTTCTTCTTAGCCTCCGAATTCTCCTATATTAGGATTATACTCTAACCTATTAAACTAGCGTCTATAGCTAAGATAATCGATCCGGCTTATTTACTATAATTAATCGACGTAAGTATAGGTATAGAAGTTAGTACTTATTTAAGTACGTTTATAGAGGATTATACCTCCTTAGTCTATTCGAAAACGATACTAGCCCGAAGTAGCTAATATAACGGCCTAGCGACGATAGTAAAATCCTTAATCTATATATAGTAATATATATAGATACTAAGGAAAGCGCGCACCTTAGTACTATTCTTATACGGCGGCTACTCTATAATCTTAACGATCTTAGACTAGTCTAGATAACACTCTCTAGAATTATAGATAAACCCTACTACCTTAAGACCTAACTATAAAAACTAGGACTTTCTACTAGAAATAGTAACTCTAGCTCTCTCTATATTAGTAAGCGTATAGTCTAACGTCTATATATATTCGAGTATAAAACGTCTAACACTAGGAAAAGACTCCTCTCTACTATAATCTATACGAGGTCCCTTAATACTATTATTATCTACGAAAGGTTATATATTATAAGGTATCCGATCCCGTAGAATTATATCGTTAATCCTATAGAACTATATAACTAAATTCGTAGCTCTCTAAGGAAGTCTTATCTATCGGACGAGTCTAATAGGTGTTATAAATAAGGTAATATTATAGCTCTCCTCTATAAGGGGGACTTAGTCGTATCCGGAAAAGTAATCTACGAGTAAGGTAATATATATACTAGTAAAAGACTTCGAGAATTTATCTATAGAAGGAGGGAGGTTAGTATCTCTAATCGTTACGCGATTAATACTTATCGCTATATTAACTAGCCGATACTTATTCGTATTCTTCTTTTTAACTAGGAAATAGAGATTCCTATATAGTACGTAACTTAGCTTAAGGAGCCCGTTCGTAATCCTCTCTTTTACTATATCTACTACGATACCTATTAAAGATCGTAGAATAGGGAAACTAGGTTCTTACTATAGTATATAATCTATAGTCCTAATAGACTACGCCGGCGTAATGTTACTTTTTACTATACTAATCTTAGAGAAGTCCTAAGCTAGGATAGCTTCTCGGTTTAGGAGTACTTATATTAATACCTCCTATTTAGCTAGCGTAACTTCGTAACTAATAATAAGCTTACGCTCTCTCTTAGGTATAAGTCGCGATCGCTCCTTAATATCGGAAAACTTAGTAATAAGTAGGTAACTATATAGCGCTAACTAGAAAGGTCGTAATACTTTACGAGCTAAGTACTATTCTCGCTATGTATTTACTCCTCTAGGTATAGAACTATCTAAGATCGAAGTATCTACTAGCCGAACCTTCTTATTCTTCCTTTTATATAAGGTATTTACCCCTACTCTCGGTACTCTATAGGAGACTCGACGTATTCTAAGCTATATAGCCGTAAGTATCGATTATATATTATTCTTTTAAGAGATCCGAGGTATACTATTATCCTCTAATAACGGTATAAACTAAAAATATCTATATACGGGGTTAGCTAGCTATTCCCCTCTAGAGAGTAGAATATTAGCTATATAGCGAATTCGGTAAATCTCTAGTAATACTAGTTCTAAGCCTAGCTTAGAACTAGGAATTTTTACGCTATTCCTAAAAAGGAAATCCTCCTATTCTCCTATACTCTTCTCCTTATCCTAAGTAATCTATAAAAGTAGAGAATTGTTTTTATCGTTTTCTAGTAGTTTATAAAGAATTAAATCTATATATATATTATTAATATAAGAAATAGGGAGATCTAAACTATAAGTAACCTATAAAGAAGAAATAGAAACTAAAACTCCTAGTTAATATCCCAGCTCTCCTCGCGCGACATTATAGCCGGGACCGATACCGCCTAATCGTTTAAAGACCTCGATAACCTCGTTAACTCGTAAAAAGATCTATTCTTTAGTCCGCTTAATTTCGTACCCTAAAAGGTAACCTTTTATAAACTATTAGCCGACTAGATCGTCCTATACTAGGAACTATTATCTATATTATAAGAAATAAGACGAGACTTACGTTCGAAAGGCCTTCCTAGAATAACGTATTCTAACCTCTTCCTAGTTAATAAGAAATATATATAGATTACGACACCTCTAATATTAATAGGTATATTAATATAAGCCCTAGAGAAAGAGCCTATACCTATTATACTATCTATAATAATCTTAATATCTCGCTAGATCGGTAAACCTAGTTCCTTAGCTAACCTTAACGATATAAGGTTATATTTAGTACCGCTATCGAGAAGTATACGAACTATAGTCGTATTATACCTAAGACTAGTAATTAACCTCGGACTAGTAATAGTTATTAAATTAGTAGAAGCTCCCTTCTAATCTATATCCGAATTAGGATCGAGATTTACGAATTCCTCCGGTTATTAGACTAGATTTACCTTAGTACGAGGGTAGAAGAGCTCGGGAATATTATTACTAGAAAGATTAGAGTTATCGAACCTTCGATAAAAGATCTTAGATAATAGTTATAAGATTCCGAGGAGAGACTCTATCCTTATTATAATATTAGAGTTTAATAAGGATTATATAGCTTACTACGGATTAGTAACCTATTATAGAACCTTATCGAAGTACTTAGTACGAGGAATACGCTTTATAGGTCGTAGAGCCTCCTTAGCGACTAGATCTTCTATATTAGCGTCTTCCTCCTTAGTCTTAGTAACGGCTTTAATAGTAGCCGAACGAGTCCTAGTAATAGTTATACCTTCTAGAATATTAGTAGTAGCTACTAGACGATAAGTACTAGTATAAAGGGACTTAGTAACGCTATAGGATAGTTTAGAAGGACCTACCTTTATAACTCTATTAGTAGAACCCTTACCTTTATCTATTCGAGTATTACGAGGTATAGTACTTAGCTAAGTAGTAGCTATAACTAGAACTTCCTTAACGAAGTCGTTACTATCGTTATTATCCCTCCTAACTAGATTCTCTAGGTAGAAATCCTTATACTAAATAGACTTAGACGCTTTATCTTTAGAATTATTATCGATAGTTAGTATCTTATAGTCTAGGTTATTAACTACTAACTTCCTAGTAGCTCGGAGTCTAGCCTTAATCTATTCTTATTATAACTAAGTAGCTCCCTTATTATATCTAGCTAGACGACTAACTAGATACTATAGGTTCTCCGTAGTTCCCTAAACTAAGCTATTACCTTCTAAATAAAGGAGACTAAGATTAATAAGCTTTCGAAGCTCTAGGTAATTAGGTCGAGAGTAACCTTTCTTTTTATAGTACTAGTACCTATAAGAGCTAAGAGGAATAGTATTCGAACTAGTAGCTAGTATAAATCTAGATAGTTAATACGAAACTAGAGCTAGACGAGGTAGTCCTATAGGAAGAGACTAGCCGTTTATTACTTATATAACTTAGACTAATAGCTTATCTATTCTCTTATAAAGAGCCTATATACTCGAATCCGAAGGAGAGATAGTTATAGAAGTATTCGTTTAAGTCTTAGTAGAAACGTTAGAGATACGAGGCTAAGTAGTGCTTTCCTTAGTAATAACCGAGGTAACCTTCTCGCGCTCCTTATAAACTAACTAGAAGGATTCGAGTCGTTATATCTTAGAGATCTTCTCTTTAGCTAAATAGTAGATCCTCGGAAAATCCTTAAAGGTGTCAGGGTGCTTTATATCTATACTACTCTTTACTCTAACGTAACTACGAATATTAGCTAGAAGACCTTTAGTAAACTACGTACCCCTTATAATAATATCGAGTCGAGTCTTACCTAGAGCGTTAGTAGTCTTCCTAAACATCCTATAGTACTAAAGTATATTAGAGAAGGTCTCCCTTAGTATATCCCTTAATTATTTAAGGTAAGTATAAGACGTTATTAGGTAATCCGAGTCCTTATCCTCGAAACTAAGCTTTATCTCCTTCTTAAGGCTAACCTAGTCTCTCGAAGCCTAACTAAGATAGGATTTTACTTATCTATAGACCTTAATACTATAATACTAAGGTAACCTTCGAATAGTAACCTCCTTAGAAAGGCTATAGGATCGAATAAAGGTCTCCTATTCTTCTATAAACTCTATAACGTTATAGCTATCGAAGTAAGGAGTACTTTATTACCTAGGACTAGAAGCTAGTAGTGTTATCTATACTATAAAAGGCTACTCTCCCTATTATATTAATACTAAACCTTTAGCTATTAGAGGAGTTCGTTCCTTATCCTTTAGTAGGTTTAAAGGGGTCGTATACTTCTCTATAGAAGGAGGTATTAGCTAAGGAGAAGAGGTACTCTCCGGATTAAGGCTAGTATTTATTATAATGTTTCCTTTATTCTTAGACTCGTTACTTACGACTAAATAAGTAGCTTTACGGAATTTAGAAAATCCTTATCTAGTACCGAACTCTTCTAGTAACCTCGATATCCTCTTAGAATAAAGAACTAGTCCTACTAGGATATTCTCGAATAGTAGTAGAATTAGCCTTAGTATTCGAATAAACTATTAGTAAACTCTATACTACTACGTAGTATCTAGACTAAATCTAGATAACCCTTATACGCTATATCGTATACTTTTAGCCCCTTTATCTATAAAGGCTTAGGCCTTCTATATTAGTCGTTATCTCCGTTTACTTCTACTACTTCTAAACCTAGGTCTATTCCGGGTCTAGGGTTACTATATTCTCTATCTATATAGATAACTCTTACGAGTTAGAGACTCCTAATTAATACTCGTATCGAATATCGTTTAAATCGACTAGCTATAGCTACTCCTATTAGGGTCTTCTAGATACCTAACTAATTCTCTATTACGAAACTCGTTATACTCTATATATACTAGAAATCGTCCTCGGAGGTATAAAAAAAACTTTAAATCCTAAGAGACAGCGGTAGTCTTATCCTAGTGTCCTCGTATAGTACTATAATAACAGCTATAGAACACTAAAGAAACCTAATAAACCTAATATAACTAATAACGAGCTACTCGTTCGATAGCTACTATAACACTACTCGATAATAATAGTAAGGTACTACCCCTAGTACTAAATTACTATTATTATAGTATAGGTGTCTTCCTAGTCGAGGTAGTTAGTAAATAGTATACGCTCGTCGACGATACTCGTTAGTTAGTTACTACCCTCGGAAACCTCGTAGTTATAGAAACCTTATATATATAACTAATCGCTACCTTTCTACCTAAGCCCTTTAATAGACTATATATCGTAACCTATAACTATAGCTATAACTATAACGACCGAGCCTACTATAACTATCCCCTTTCCCCTAGTATCTAATCTAGACACGAACGACCTATACGCCTTAGAGTCCTTAATAACGAGCTATACGACGACGACTCTTACTAATAACGAGCTCCTCGCCGAGGCTAGTAGCTCCGTCCTCCGCCTCCTTACGCTAATAACGCTATATCTCTAAATTATTACTAGAAAGACTTTCCTCTTTATTCTCCGATAAATCTATTTTACTCTTATTATTCTCTTCTCTAGAATCTAAATCTACTCCCCCCCCTTTCTTATTAGAATCTATCTCTATATCCTCCTTATCGCCCTTAACTATATTAGGGTTAGGATTATCCTTCGTAGTAGAGACTAGGCCCTTCTCGATATAATAGAAGAAAGAACGAGCACTAATAAAGTAGGCCTTCTTATACTATTAGACCTTAACCTAAGCCTTCTCTATAGCTATAGTAATCTCCGTACGAATCTCCCTAATACGATCCTTAGTAGCTTAGAGATTATCTCCTAATAGGATATCTCTTTCCTCGATAATAGTAGGATTATCCTAACGAATATAGCTAACTAGAGCGTTACTAATAGGACTATCGATTTATAGAGTAATAGTAGTAGGGAAAGTAGAGTATATACTTCCGTATATATTTAGCTTACTAGAAGAAGTCCTAGGACTAGGGCGCTTTTATATATAAGCGAGAGTAAGCTCGCTATACGAACTACTCTCGAACTACTCTAGAGTCTCGTAATCGGCACTAATCCTATAGAACTAAGGGAGTATAGTACGACGAATAGAATTAGTAGGACTAGTTAAACTATATAGGGTATAAGGTATAGTAATATAAACGTTACTAGCCTTATAAATTATTAACTCCTAATCGGCCTTATACTTCTTAATATCGTCCTACGTAAAGTACTTATCGGTAATATTAATAACTAGGGCGTCGGTAAGAACCTTACGAGCCTTTATATCCTAAACCTACTCCTTTATATAGTAATATATCTTAGGTATAACGATAGTATAATTCTTTAGTGTCTTATTATTAAGGCTAATAGAACCTTAGATAGTATCTCCTCTATACCTATTAGCGAGGTAGCTAGGGTTAACGTTAATATAGTAGAACTATATATAATCTCTAGAGACGGTATATTTAGCGTAGTAAGGGTAGGAAATTAACTAAGTAAGCTTATTAGGACAACTAGTAATATATACTCGATAGTATTTAGGATCTATATATATAGTCTACTATCCGAGAGAGTAAAATATATTACGTAACTACCCTAGCTAGTTCTTACCCTTAGGATAACTAAAATAGTAAAGATATATATCTATCTCGGTATAGAAGATATCTATAAGAGGAGAATCCCCTTCGGCCTACTATTTAAAAATATTAATAACTATATTACTATCGGTAACCTATTCGTCGTAAAGCCTCTTATAGAAACTATCGAGGATAAGCTTCCTTATATCCTTAGAGATATAACGATCTATAACTATAGACTTATACTTAAAAATACTACGCTTAGTAGACTCGCGAGCGATATAGAAAGTTAGAATAAGCTACTTAGCTATCTCTTTCTATATACGTATTAAGTCTAGAGTACTACTATAGTAGGTATTATACTAATAGCGAATACGCCTCGCTAAAACTTCGTACTTAAGATTAGTAAGTAGGTATAGATAACGAGCTAGAAGACGAGTATATAAGTAATAGACGGTCGTATTAGTAGCTAAATCCTTACGTATCTAAGTATTTATAATAATAGCGAGTTCGGAATTAGAGAGTAGCTCCTTTAAGGTAAACTCGGCCTTAACCCTTAGAGGGATACTAGTATAGTTACACTTCTTCTTAGTTAACGAAGTAATAGCCTTACCCTTACCCTTATCCTATAGAGTAACTAATATAGAAATAGAGCGATTAGGTATCTCGTACTATCTATTACTATTATCGAATTCGTTAAAGCGATACTTCTTAGAAGGAGAACCTTTACGACTAGTCTCTACTAATAGAATAGCCTCTTATTCGACTAGCTCTTCTTTATCCTCTTCTTCTTCTAAGCGACTAAGATAGAGACGTATAGAACGACGTAAGCGGCTTAAAACCTATATAGGAGTAGCCGCTCCTAAGTCTAGCTTAGGTCTAGTACTACCGAGGTTTACCTAAGAACTTCCTCCTATAAATATTATAGCTTTAGTAATACGTACTACGTTAGTATTAGAGATACTAGGATAACTAGAAACTAAGGCTTAACGACTTCCGAATATAGTAGTAGATAAGGTATTAGGGGTACTACTAGTAATCTAGGATAGAGCGGGAACCTTATATAAGAAACCGAGCTTATTCTAGGCGAAATACTTAGTAAATTACCCTTTATAGATAATACGAAGCTCCTTTACGTTAAGTTCCTTAACGCTTAACTACTTCGAGGATTCGACTAATTTAGCTATAGTAGTAATATCTTATAGGTAGACGTCGTAACTAATAATACTCTTTAGGGTGCTAATACGCTTAATAGTTACGTAAACTACTATATTAATAGTCTAACGGAAAGTCTTCCTCCTAGAGATATAGTTAAACTACTAACGAGAACGATTCCCTAGACTAGAGTACTAATCCTTATAGAGCTCGTAAGACTACTCGTAGTCCGAAACGCTACGCTAGAGAGCGCTATAATGTTCTAAACTCTAATTCCTATTCTCCTTAACTCTCTCGTATATATTATAAGTCTTAGGAAATATTTCCTTCTAATCCTTCTTACTTAAGGCGACAATATTACCCTCGAGGAGACTATAGATAATATCGTAGGTAAGTATCTTAACGTAGTTCTAAGCCTTTATAGCGATACTAAGGACCTACGCGATAAAATCTATACGGATATTATCGTTATACTTATAGGCGTACTTTAAGACCTCCTCGGTATTCGTAAAGCTCTTATCCTTATACGTAAAGACTCCGACTCCTCTATTCTAACTACTACCTCTATTTATTACCTTAGAATCGCCTAATAGGATTATTACGCTTAAGGTAGAATTAGCCTTAGACTAACCTCTACCTCCCTATATAGCGTAAAAGCTATAAGGCTATAAAACCTATAGCTATCGATAGAGTATTATAATTAAATAGCGTAACTATTATCTAATAACGCTATAGCCTCGTCTTACTACGAAAAGGAGACCTTCTAAGAGCTTCGTTAGATATATTATCTTACGGAAATAAAAGATAGGTTTCTATAAGGTATAGGAGATCGAGGGGTTATATTAGAAAATTTTCGCGCGGCAACACTAGGCTCTACTATAGTAATATCTATATATAGGTACATCTAGTAAGCGCTATACCTCTTATAATTCGCTATATACGGCGGCACTATATATTTATATAGCACCTTTATACCTTCTTCCTCTTTATTCTTTTACTATACTATTTACTATATAGAACCTCTATAAATATATATAAAGAAATCGAATTCGGAACTAAGGAAATATAGAAGTACTTCGAGAAAGTAATCTAGGTACTACGAATAGAAATAATAAAGGAAACCTTTTACCTTACTATTTATCTATTCTAATACCTCGTTAGATCTACTACCCTTAATAGCGGTAGCGTAATATATATATAATAGTTATAACCGACTATATATATAATAAAAATCCTCCTTTTATTAACCCTACCCTCTCCCCCTAGTGTCTAATCTAGATACTAAACCTAATCTATAATCTCGTACTCGTTACGATTAAAGCCCTCTAGACGTATAATCTCGACGATAGGTTCTTATTCTAATACGTAACGAAGTACTACTATATATACTTACTCCTTATCTACTAATAAGTACTTCTTTAATCTCCGATATATATATATACTACGAACCTCGACGCTATCTAGCTCGGTAATTTTATATAAGCCTAAATCGTAAACTTTAATAATATAATATAGGCCCCGCTACCTATTCTTAAGCTTATCTTATCGAATCTTCTTATAATAAGTATTATAGATAAGGACGATATCGTTAATATTAAGCTTATTATATTAAATCCTACGACGTAGATCCTATACCTCTTTATATTCTTAACGAAGACGATATATACGATCCTATATCTCCTAAAGATTCTCGTCTCTCTATTTAAGTTATCGAGTATAAGTAGTAATAAGCTCTTCTATAGTACGAACCTACGACTAATCCTATATTCGCTAACTATAAATATCGAATTCTACTAGAAGGATAGTATCGGTCCTAAATATAAGTAACGAAGGTATTTAACTAGTAATCCTATTAATAGTTAACTATTTAGCCTATAGGACGTAAGTAAGATATTAAATCTATTAGCGATTATCCTTACCTATAATCTTCGAAAGACTATCTATAATATTTAGATACCCTCGTTTAGCCTTATTAGATTATAGATTATAGACTAAAGTAACGACGTAGTCTATACTAAACTACTTAGCGAGAGAGTAGACTAACCCTTTAAACTCGGAACCTCTATCTACTACTAGTGTCTTAATAGCGCTAAATCTATATATAACCTCTTTATATAGGAATTTCGTAGCGGACTTACTATCGGAATTATATAGTCCCTTAGCCTCTAGCTATAAACTAATAGCCTCTCGAGCAATAATAAGATATTAATATCCTTCTAATATAGGTATATAAACGACATCGACGTACTACTTTATATAAAGGGTAGAGACGCTACTCGGATATAGCTCCTCTATTTCTCGTAAAAGCGCTCTTCTTTAACATTCGTCGTACGTAGCTACGTAGTAACGAATATCGGCATATAGCGTCTTCTACTAGTACTAGTCGGTAATCTTTCTCTAAGTACTCTTATAACCCTTATAACTACTTCTATTATAAAGCTCCCTAATAATCTTATCTTTATAGTCCTCTATATCGACGACGCGACGTAATAGTATTAACCTCTAACTACGTCTAAAAAGGTAACTATTATTAATAAGGAATATCGACGTATACTTCTTAAATTTAATAAATTCGGATATATCTAAATATAGCGGTCATTATAACGTTATAAGATAGTCGGTAATGTCTTACGATTCTACTAAATATTCCTCGCGAACTAGAGTAGTTCGCTTATTACTCCTATCTACCTAGAGAGGGCGAATAGATACGTAAAATAGCTCTAAATCGATTAATTCGTCTACGTCTATATTATATACCTTATTATTATTGTCTAACGGACCTCGTAGACGACGAGAAAGCCTATTAGTAGCTCCGTTCTTCTTACTAGGAACATATCGAACGTCGAAAGCGAATAAGCGTATCTATATAATCTATCGAGTAGTAACTAAACTAGGAAGATTAGTAGTAGATCGATTAAGTTATACTACTAAGGTATTAGCGTTAGTCTCGATAATAAATAGAACCCTATAAAGATATAAACGGACCTTCTATAGTGCTTTAAGTATACTACGATACTCTCTCTTACTAGTATTATACTTCTTTTTAGCTTTAGACTATATACTAGATTCGAAACGAACGATATAATGTTTCTTCTTAGCCTCCGAATTCTCCTATATAAGGATTACACCCTAACCTATTAAACTAGCGTCTATAGCTAAGATAATCGATCCGGCTTATTTACTATAATTAATCGACGTAAGTACGGGTATAGAAGTTAGTGCTTATTTAAGTACGTTTATAGAGGATTATACCTCCTCGGTCTATTCGAAAACGATACTAGCCCGAAGTAGCTAATATAATAGCCTAGCGACGATAGTAAAATCCTTAACCTATATATAGTAATATATATAGATACTAAGGAAAGCGCGTACCTTAGTACTATTCTTATATAGCGGCTACTCTATAATCTTAACGATCTTAGACTAGTCTAGATAACGCTCTCTAGAATTATAGATAAACCCTACTACCTTAAGACCTAACTATAAAAACTAGGACTTTCTACTAGAAATAGTAACTCTAGCTCTCTCTATATTAGTAAGTATATAGTCTAATATCTATATATATTCGAGTATAAAATGTCTAATACTAGGAAAAGACTCCTCTCTACTATAATCTATATAAGGTCCCTTAATCCTATTATTATCTACGAAAGGTTACGTATTATAAGGTATCCGATTCCGTAGAATTATATCGTTAATCCTATAGAACTACGTAACTAAATTCGTAGCTCCCTAAGGAAGTCTTATCTATTAGACGAGTCTAATAGGTGTTATAAATAAGGTAATATTACGGCTTTCCTCTATAAGGGGGACTTAGTCGTATCTAGAAAAGTAATCTATAAGTAAGGCGATATATATACTAGTAAAAGACTCCGAGAATTTATCTATAGAAGGAGAGAGGTTAGTATCTCTAATCGTTACGCGATTAATACTTATTGCTATATTAACTAGCCGATACTTATTCGTATCCTTCTTCTTAACTAGGAAATAGGGATTCCTATATAGTACGTAACTTAGCTTAAGGAGCCCGTTCGTAATCCTCTCTTTTACTATATCTACTACGATTCCTATTAAAGATCGCGGAATAGGGAAACTAGGTTCTTACTATAGCGTGTAGTCTATAGTCCTAATAGACTATACTAGCGTAACGTTACTTTAAACTATACTAATCTTAGAGAAGTCCTAAGCTAGAATAGCTTCTCGGTTTAGGAGTACTTATATTAATATCTCCTATTTAGCTAGCGTAACTTCGTAACTAATAATAAGCTTACGCTCTCTCTCGGGTATAAGTCGCGATTACTCCTTAATATCGGAAAACTTAGTAATAAGTAGGTAACTATATAGCGCTAACCGGAAAGGTCGTAATACTTTATAAGCTAAGTACTATTCTCGCTACGTATTTACCCCTCTAGGTATAGAACTATCTAAGATCGAAGTATCTACTAGCCGAACCTTCTTATCCTTCCTTTTATATAAGGTATTTACCTCTACCCTTAGTACTCCGTAGAAGGCTCGACGTATTCTAAGCTATATAGCCGTAAGTATCGATTATATATTATTCTTTTAAGAGATCCGAGGTATACTATCGTCCTCTAATAATAGTATAAACTAAAAATATCTATATACTAGGTTAGCTAGCTATTCCCCTCTAGAAGGTAGAATATTAGCTATATAGTGAATTCGGTAAATCTCTAGTAATGCTAGTTCTAAGCCTAGCTTAGAACTAGGAATTTTTACGCTATTCCTAAAAAGGAAATCCTCCTATTCTCCTATACCCTTCTCGAATATATAAACTCTCTTATCCTAAGTAATCTATAAAAGTAGAGAATTGTTTTTATCGTTTTCTAGTAGTTTATAAAGAATTAAATCCGTATATATATTATTAATATAAGAAATAGAGAGATCTAAACTATAAGTAACCTATAAAGAAGAAATAGAAACCGAAACTCCTAGTCGATATACTAGCTCTCCTCGCGTAATATTATAGCTAGGACCGATGCTACCTAATTGTTTAAAGACCTCGATAACCTTATTAACTCGTAGAAAGATCTATTCTTCGGTCTACTCGATTTCGTACTCTAAAAGGTAACCTTTTACGAACTATTAGTCGACTAGATCGTCCTATACTAGGAACTATTATCTATATTATAAGAAATAAGACGAGACTTACGTTCGAAAGGCCTTCCTAGAATAACGTATTCTAACCTCTTCCTAGTTAATAAGAAATATATATAGATTATAATACCTCTAATGTTAATAGGTATATTAATATAAGCTCTAGAGAAAGAGCCTATACCTATTACACTATCTATAATAATCTTAATATCTCGCTAAATCGGTAAACCTAGTTCCTTAGCTAACCTTAGCGATATAAGGTTACATTTAGTACCGCTATTAAGAAGTATACGAACCGTAGTCGTATTATACCTAAGACTAGTAATTAACCTTAGACTAGCGATAGTTATTAAATCGGCGGAAGCTCCCTTCTAATCTATATATAGATTAGGATTAAGATTCACGAATTCCTCTAGTTATTAGACTAGATTTACCTCGGTATAAGGGTAGAAAAGCTCGGGAATATTATTACTAGGAAGATTAGGGTTATTAAACCTTCGATAAAAGATCTTAGATAATAGTTATAAGATTCTAAGGAGAGACTCTATCCTTATTATAATATTAGAGTTTAATAAGGATTATATAGCTTACTACGGATTAGTAACCTATTATAGAACCTTATCGAAGTACTTAGTGCGAGGAATATACTTTATAGGTCGAGAAGCCTCCTTAGCGACTAGATCCTCTATATCGGCGTCTTCCTCCTTAGTCTTAGCGACGGCTTTAATAGTAGCCGAATAAGACCTAGTAATAGTTACACCTTCTAGAATATTAGTAATAGCTACTAGACGATAAGTACTAGTACTATTATAGTATAGGTATCTTCCTAGTCGAGGTAGTTAGTGAATAGTATACGCTCGTCGACGACACTTATTAGTTAGTTACTACCCTCGGAAACCTCGTAGTCGTAGAAACCTTATATATATAACTAAACGCTACCTTTCTACCTAAGCCCTTTAATAGACTATATATCGTAACCTATAACTATAGCTATAACTATAACGACTAAGCCTACTATAACCGTCCCCTTCCCCTTAGTATCTAACCTAGACACGAACGACCTATACGCCTTAGAGTCCTTAACGACGAGCTATACGACGACGACTCTTACTAATAACGAGCTCCTCGCCGAGGCTAGTAGCTCCGTCCTCCGCCTCCTTACGCTAATAACGCTATATCTCTAAATTATTACTAGAAAGACCTTCCTCTTTATCCTCTAATAAATCTATTTTATCTTTATTATCTTCTTCTTTAGAATCTAAATCTACTTCCCTCTCTTCCTTATTAGAACCTATCTCTATATCCTCCTTATCGCCCTCGACTATAATAGGATTAGGGTTATCCTTCGTAGTAGAGACTAGGCCCTCCTTAGTATAATAGAAGAAAGAACGAGCACTAATAAAGTAGGCCTTCTTATACTACTAGACCTTAACCTAAGCCTTCTCTATAGCTATAGTAATCTCCGTATAAATCTCCCTAATACGATCCTTAGTAGCTTAGAGATCGTTACCTAATAGGATATCTCTTTCCTTAATAATAGTAGGATCGTCCTAACGAATATAGCTAACTAGAGCGTTACCTACTAGACTATCGATTTATAGAGTAATAGCCGCGGAGAAAGTAGAGTATATACTTCCGTATATATTTAGCTTACTAGAAGAAGTCCTAGGACTAGAGTACTTCTATATATAAGCGAGAGTAAGCTTACTATACGAACTACTCTCGAACTACTCTAGAGTCTCGTAATCAGTACTAATCCTATAGAACTAAGGGAGTATAGTACGATAAATAGACTCGGTAGGACTAGTCGAACTATATAGGGTATAAGGTATAGTAATACGAACGTTACTAGCCTTATAAATTATTAACTCCTAGTCGGCCTTATACTTCTTAATATCGTCCTACGTAAAGTACTTATCGGTGATATTAATAACTAGGGCGTTAGTAAGAACCTTACGAGCCTTTATATCCTAATTCTACTCCTTTATATAGTAATATATCTTAGGTATAACGATAGTGTAATTCTTTAGTGTCTTATTATTAAGGCTAATAGAACCTTAGACGGTATCTCCTCTATATCTATTAGTAAGGCGGCCAGGGTTAACGTTAATATAATAGAACTACGTATAATCTCTAGGGACGGTATATTTAGCGTAGTAAGGGTAGGAAATTAACTAAGTAAGCTTATCGGGACAACTAGTAATATATACTCGATAGTATTTAGGATCTATACGTATAGCCTACTATCCGAGAGAGTGAAATATATTACGTAACTACTCTAGCTAGTTCTTACCCTTAGGATAACCGAAATAGTAAAGATATATATCTATCTCGGTATAGAAGATATCTATAAGAGGAGAATCCCCTTCGGCCTACTATTTAAAGATGTTAATAACTATATTACTATTAGTAACCTATTCGTCGTAGAGCCCCTTATAGAAACTATCGAGGATAAGCTTCCTTATATCCTTAGAGATATAACGATCTATAACTATAGACTTATACTTAAAAATACTATACTTAGTAGACTCGCGAGCGATACGGAAAGTTAGAATAAGCTACTTAGCTATCTCTTTCTATATACGTATTAAGTCTAGAGTACTCCCGTAGTAGGCGTTATACTAATAGCGAATACGCCTAGCTAAAACTTCGTACTTAAGGTTAGTAAGTAGGTATAGACGACGAGCTAGAAGATAAGTATATAAGTAATAGATAGTCGTATTAGTAGCTAAATCCTTACGTATCTAAGTGTTTATAATGACGGCGAGTTCGGAATTAGAGAGTAGCTCCTTTAAGGTAAACTTAGCCTTAACTCTCGGAGGGACTCTAGTGTAGTTATACTCCTTCTTAGTCGACGAAGTAATAGCCTTACTCTTACCCTTATCCTACGGAGTAACTAATACAGAAATAGAGCGATCGAGTATCTCGTACTATCTATTACTATTATCGAATTCGTTAAAGCGATACTTCTTAGAAGGAGAACCTTTATAACTAGTCTCTACTAATAGAATAGCCTCTTATTCGACTAGCTCTTCTTTATTCTCTTCTTCTTCTAAGCGACTAAGATAGAGACGTATAGAACGACGTAAGCGGCTTAAAACCTATATAGGAGTAGCCGCTCCTAAGCCCGGCTTAGGTCTAGCACTACTAAGGTTTACCCGAGAACTTCCTCCTATAAATATTATAGCTTTAGCGATACGTACTATATTAGTGTTAGAGACACTAGGATAACTAGAAACCGAGGCTTAACGACTCCCGAACGTAGTAGTAGATAAGGTAGTAGGGGTACTACTAGTAATCTAGGACGGAGTAGGAACCTTATATAAGAAACTAAGCTTATTCTAGGCGAAATACTTAGTAAATTACCCTTTATAGACAATACGAAGCTCCTTTATATTAAGTTCCTTAACGCTTAGCTACTTCGAGGATTCGACTAATTTAGCTATAGTAGTAATGTCTTATAGGCGGACGTCGTAACTAATAATACTCTTCGGGGTACTAATACGCTTAATAGTTACGCGAACTACTATATTAATAGTCTAACGGAAAGTCTTCCCTCTAGAGATATAGTTAAACTACTAATAAGAACGATTCCCTAGACTAGAGTACTAATCCTTATAGAGCTCGTAAGACTACTTATAGTCCGAAATACTACGCTAGAGAGCGCTATAATGTTCTAAACTCTTATTCCTATTCTCCTTAACTCTCTCGTATATATTATAAGCCTTAGGAAACATTTCCTCCTAATCCTTCTTACTTAAGGCGATAATATTACCCTTAAGGAGACTATAGATAATATCGTAGGTAAGTGTCTCGACGTAGTTCTAAGCCTTTATAGCGATACCGAGGACCTACGCGATGAAATCTATACGGATATTATCGTTATACTTACGGGTGTACTTTAAGACCTCCTCGGTATTTATAAAGCTCTTATTCTTATACGTAAAGACTCCGACTCCTCTATTCTAACTACTGCCTCTATTTATTACCTTAGATGTTATAGGTATTTTTAGAGATAAGGTATAGGCTTCTAATTAGGTGTAAGGACCTAGGGTCTAGCCGGCTTTAGATAGCCTAAGCGTATAGCCTCTAGTCTAGCTACGTATAGCCTAAGGGATTTTCCCTCCTTAAGTATTATTTATAATACTAATCGAGAGCTATCCTTATACTACTATAAGTAGGTTATTATATATACGAACTAGTATTAATATAATCTACCCCTAATATAATAATACTTCCTTACTCTACTTAGGAAGTAGTCTAAGGATAGCTATTATAAGGACATAGTTAGGTTCTATTAGTAATAAAGAAGGATTAGGAACCTCTATAACTATACCGGGAGAACCGCTAGTAGTAATAGCGTCGCTAGAAGAGCGTATCCGTAACGCGGAACAACGAAGGGATTATCTCTTATAGGAGCGTACCCTTAGGTAGATTAAGGAGTAAATTACTCTCCTCGAGGAGGGAGTAAACTCGGACCCTTTAGAGATCTAGAGTAATACGGGAATAAGATTAATAGCGACGAGCTATAAGCGCTACGCTTCTAAAGACGTAGGACTATCGCGTATAAAGCGTAGTATAAGGCCGAAAGACTCTAGGGAGTATAAAGGAAAATACCTAAGGGAATATAAGGAGTTTACTCGAAGCTATAAAATAGCCTTCTAGCTTACCCTAGAGAACTTCTAGTTAGAATAAGAGAAGGTAACTTAGGTAAGCTAGTATCTTATCGGAGACCTACGCGAAGTATAGTACTCTTATATAGAGCACGAGCCCCTCGTAAAGATATATACCTAGAGCTAATTTAAGACCTTCCTACTAGATATACTCTCTAATCCTATTAACCGCACCTTAGAAGTAACTACTACGTATACTACTATACTCTAGCTTCCTAGATAGAGTATTAGGGCCTTTACTACCTACTTAGAAACGATTAAGGACTAGCTACCTCTATACTTAGAGAAGTATCGAGTATAATACCTATTCTCTAAACTCCGCTCTAAACTCTAGCGAGTAATTACGAATTACTATACTATACCCCCTACTAGAGAGGGCCTTATTATCTTAGGATCTACGCTAGAGCGTAACCTATAGGGCGTAGGTAAGCCGTAGAATCTCCGTAATCGCCTAATAGGGTATAGCCGGAAGCTACGATAGGAGGACTAATATAAAGAGGGGTTAGCCCCTAAGAAGGACTCCTCCTATAAGCTAGGAATCGAGTACTACTTCTATAAGAAGATAGGTCACTACGTAAATAAGTATAAGAAGAAGGCCTAACTCTTAGATACTAATAAAGAGCCTATTACTCGTATAAGATAGGCCTAGGGAAAAGGCCGAGCCTCGTAGTTACCTCGGGCACTATAAGGCGTAGAGCTATCGATATCTTACTAGGGATACGTCGTACTTATATCGTAATAGGAGCGACTAGAGTCGACTATAAGGTAGGAGTTATCCTAGACCCTTAAGCTAAGGTTAGCCTTATTAGTTAATATATAGTAATCGAAATAGACCTTAACCTAGTCCTAAGTAACCTACCCTAACTAGCCTAGGTAGAGTTAGAAAGGAAAGCTATATACGCTATATACGAGATATAGGTAGTACTTACTAACGACCGAGGTGCGACCTACTAGGTTAAAACTATTACTTATAGAGTAAATAAAGAAGGACTAGAGCTACTTTTAGGCAATCCCTTCTTATAAAGAGAAGCTATATAGCTAGACTATAGATAGTAGACTTAGGCTTAGAGTATTAAAGATAAGTTACGTATCTAAATAGTAATAATCTAGTAGTTAGAGTAAGAGGAGAGTTATATACACTTCTTAGGTGTAGTTCGTAGCGACCCCTAAGGAGAGGAAGTCGTCGCCCGCGTCTAAATCGCTAGTGCCTCTTAGGAAAATCAGGTACTAGACGTATTATTAGACTACTAAGACGTCTTTAATACTAATATAGCTAAAATTCTACCTACTACTAAAGAGGGAGATCACTAAATTCCTATTATACTAGGTAAGGAGCCACCTTATAGCCCGCTTTATAACCTCTCTATACGCGAGCTTTAAGTACTACGAGTATACCTTAAAGATACCCTTAAGAAAGAGTAGATTCGCTATAGTATAAGCTTAGTAGGAGCACCTATCCTCTTTATGCCTAAAAAGGATAGTACCCTCCGCCTTTATATAGACTATAGGGGCCTTAACTTAGTAATAATTAAGGATCGTTATCCGCTACCCTTAATCGAGGAGACACTAGATCGCCTATTAGGCGTATATTACTATACGACCTTAGACTTAAAGGATGTATATAATAGGATCTATATTAGCCTAGGGGATAAGTAGAAGATAGCCTTTAGAACGCGCTATAGCTACTTTAAGTACCTAGTTATACCCTTTAGACTTATAAATACGCCTACTACCTTCTAGGCTTATATTAATTAGACCCTAAGAGGGTTAGTAGATTATCTCTATATAGTATACCTTAATAATATCCTTATCTATACTTATAGCGAGGACCTTAAGACCTACTAGCGAGTAGTTAGCTCTATTCTTAAACGCCTAAGATAGGCTAAGCTATATACTAACCTATTAAAATATACTTTTATAGCTAAGTAGGTCTCCTTCTTAGGATTTATTATAGACACGCGAGGTGTCTACGCTAATCTAGCGAGAGTAGTAACTATCTCCGGATAGCCTCGACTAACTAGCGTTAAGGAACTTTAGTTATTTCTTAGCTTTACTAACTTCTATCGTAGATTTATTTAGAATTATACTAAGCTAACTACGCCGATAATAGATCTTCTAAAGAAAGACTAAGGTGCCTTCTCTTAGCTAGAAGCGGTAGAAGCTAGTTTCGTATAGCTTAAAGAGCGCTTTATAGATATACCGCTCCTACGATATTATAACTCTAAGTTACCGATACGCCTAGAGATAGATATATCTATATTTATAGTAGTAGGTATACTCTCCTAGCTATACGAGGATAGTAAGTAGTATCTAGTCGCTTTTATCTCTTAGAAGCTATAAGGGGCTAAACGCAATTAGGAGATCTATAACTAAGAACTATACGTAATTATATATTACTTTAAGTAATAGCGCTACTACCTCGAGGGGGCCTAGTATACAATATAAGTCCTTAGTAACTATAACAACCTACGAGGTATACGCGATATAGCGAAGCTAAACCCGTACTAGGCCCGCTAGGCGTCCTACCTAGTAGCCTTTAACTTTAAGGTAGAGTATACACCTAGTAAGTCTAACCTAGTAGACGGGCTCTCGAGGAGAGTAGACTACTTTAAAGAGAACTACGCGCTAATAAGACTACTCCCTACCCTTTAGAATAAACTTAGCTTAGCTAGTAAACTAGGAGTAGATCTAGTTACTACTAGGGTATATCTTATTAGTGGAATTAGCTCCTACTCCGAGTATAGCTCGGAACTCGTAGATCGATAGCCTATAGGTTATAAACGCGGATCTAGCCTAACCGCTAGTGCTATAGAATGTATACTATACGTACTACGCTACGTAGTAAGAGTTCTTATTACTAGCGAACTTATATTAGTAGGAGATACCTCCCTATTATAGACTATCTATATACTTTAGTAGAAGGACGCTTTTATAATTAAGCGTATAGCCGATCTAGAGTAAGAAGGGCGTACCCGAAGTAGTAAGAAGTCACTAGTATAGCGTAAACGTGAAGATAGAACCCTTATATATAAGGGTAGGCTATATATTCTAAATAAATCTAGCCTTAGATAAGAAATCTTATACTAGTACTATAACTCTTATATAGCTAGCTATTATAGCGTAGTAAGAACGTATAATCTAATTAGTAGACACTACTACTAGCCCTTATTAGATTAAGAAGTACGTAAGTATATAAAGAGCTATAGCACCTATTAAAGGTTAAAAGCTCTAAGGTATATACTATATAGTAAGCTATCTTCCCTTCCTATCCCTTCTAATATCTTTAAAGAAGTTATACTAGACTTTATTATAAAGCTACCCTCTACTATTTATAATAGAAGCGTATATAATACGATCCTAGTAATCTACGATAGATTATTAAAGATAGCGCTCTATATCCTAGTAAAAGAAATATAGATAGCTAAAGACTTTATAGATGTGTACTTTAAGTATATTATATATAAATATAGGACGTAGAAAGGGATAGTATTAGATAGAGGGACGCTATTTATAAGCTAGTTCTAGTTAGAGATTTACTACTAGATGTAGGTAAAGCGTAGGTTAAGTATAGCGTTCTATCTATAAACCGACGGCTAAATAGAGCGCTAGAATTAGACGCTTAAGCATTACCTACGTATCTTTACTATAGAATATACTTAAGACTAGCCTAACCTACTTTATATAGCTAAGTTTATATACAATAATTTAGTATATATAGCTACTAAAGAAACACTATTTTATGCTATTCTTAGGAAACACCTAATCCTTTATAACCTACCTAAGGATAGGTAGCTAGAGGGGGAGGTACCCGTAGTAGTATAATAAGTATAGGATATATATGTATTACGAGTAAAGCTTTAAGAACGCCTATAAGCCGTAGTAGAGTATTAAACCTAGTACTATAACAGAAAATATACTCTAATAAGGTTTAAGCTAAGAGACCTAGTATAGCTAAATATAAAGAACCTTAAGCTAAAAGCCCTAAGTAGGAAGCTAATAGATAAATTCGTAGGCCCTTTTCGGGTTAAAGAAGTAATTAACTTATAGGTATATCGCCTATAGCTACTAAGCTCCTATCGTATATACGATATATTCTATATATCTCTACTAGAGCCTTTCTACCTAAGGGAAGGAGAAGAACTACTAAATATAAGGGCCCTAGAGTTAGTAGAAGATAGAGAATAAGTTTAGTATATAGAGAAAATCCTTACTAAGCGCACTATACGCGCGGGAAAGAAAGAATACCTACTTAAATAGGAAGGGTATAATAAGACTAAGAGCTTATAGATAAAAGAAGAGGACTTTAAGGAAATAGATAACTTACTAAGGGAGTTTAGAGAAAGCGATAAGTATAGCCGGGGATAAGATAAGAGTAAGCGACCTAGCTATAGACTATAGTTAGCTCGTACGAATACTACTATACGCTTATAATAAAATGCTTAGTACTAGAGACTTTAGCTTTATAACTATAATAGGAATATTAGCTTAAGGATTAAGACTATCTATTTCTATCTATAGGTCTTCTAGCCGGGTATCTTTACGAGAATCACCCTAGAAACACCTATACTATACTAGCTCTATATAGCCGAGTCGTAGTTAATAAGCACGCCTACTTATCTTATATCTTAATATCTAAATTACCTAAGTTATTAACCTTACTATCCTCCTTACTAAATTCCTTAAACTTATTCTCCCTACTAGCCTTACTCCCCTTAATAGGCTTACTCTCCTTACTAGACTTATCCTAAACGACGATATTAGCTTACGAGTAAATAGCGAGGAAGGTACGAACTTACGCTACTACTACTACTATCGTTACTACTATTATTACTACTATTATTACTACTCTTATTACTACTACTACTACTACTATTACTATTACTATTACTATCCCTATTAGGACTACTATTTCTATTACTACTACTATCCTATACTACGATATTAGCTTACGAGATAATAGCGAGGAAGGTGCGAACTTATAGCTCCGTTCCCGCTACTATTACTACTACTACCTCTATTACTACCTCCTCTACTACTACCCTAACCTCTAGGGCTAGGCCTAAATATAGAGGGGAGGCTACTACTAGGAGTACTACTACTAAAACTAAGAGGTCTAGGCTATCCTAGCTATTAGTATACGATCTAGACACGATTAAGGTACGAACTTACGTAGCTAAAGGCCTATATAGCTATATACTCTAGAATATTAGTAATCCTCCTTTACTCTAATAGCTATAGTCTCTCTATATTAGGGCTAGACTTAGGGACTTTAGTAGGCATCTCTAATAGATTACCTCTAAGAGCTATAATCCTCCTATAATTCTCTAGCTATTAGGTTAAGGTACGCTAGGCACGTATAAGAGCTAATCCTATACGGCGGATATTAGGATCCTATCCCCTTCTCCTAATAGGAAAGGTACTAGTAGTAATAGCCCTAGTATAAGAGTTATAGAACCTATATACGCGCTCGACGCGCCTATTAAAGACGATAGGAACCTAAAGGTATTAGTAAGGTCGTATACGGGTCTCGTTTTAAGGATTCCTACTAGTATATAAGAGGACCTATTCCTAGAAGTATAGTAGCTACACCTCCTTAGAGTTAGTTTATTATAGATAATACTATAGTAGGCAATCTCGTATACGTAGCGTATATAAGTAGCAACGTAGGGCGTAGTTATGTCGCTCGCGACTCGAGCGCTAAAATTATACTCGGGAGCTATACTAAGAGTAGTAGTAGTAATATATTAAGGTCTACTAAAGGCGACTATAATACTAGGCGAGAAAGGTGCGGTATACGTAATAGGTGTTATTAACGAAGTTAAGGAGTATAGGCGCGTCGTAGAAAGATATATTAGCTATGTTTATTGTTATTACCCTACGTAATAAAGGTAATCCTAGCACTAAGGACCTAGGGAGGTAAAAATCCTAAATAAAGCCTAAATAAAGCGTACATTACCTACCTTTCTAGAAGTAATAAAGCCGCGATAACCTTACTAATCGTATACGGTTCGCGTAAAAATCACATAAGGGACGTAAGTAGGTGAAGTAGTAATACTAGACACTCTTTTCCTATAGTAGCTATAAAGACTAATAGGTTTTTATTAAGGCTAGCTACTAAGGACATTAGCTTAGAGGAGGAGGTAATATTATAGGTATTTTTAGGGATAAGGTGTAGGCTTCTAATTAGGTATAAGGACCTAGGGTCTAGCTAGCTTCGGATAGCCTAAGCGTATAGCCTCTAGTCTAGCTACGTATAGCCTAAGGGATTTTCCCTCCTTAAGTATTATTTATAATACTAATCGAGAGCTATCCTTATACTACTATAAGTAGGTTATTATATATACGAACTAGTATTAATATAATCTACCCCTAATATTAGAATCGCCGGATAGGATTATTATACTTAAGGTAGGATTAGCCTTAGGCTAACCTCTACCTCCCTATATAGCGTAAAAGCTATAAGGCTATAAAACTCGCAGTTATCGATAGGGATTATAATTAAATAGCGTAGCTATTGTCTAATAACGCTATAGCCTCGTCTTACTACGAAAAGGAGACCTTCTAAGAGCTTCGTTAGATATATTATCTTACGGAAATAAAAGGTAGGTTTCTATAAGGTATAGAAGATCGAGGGGTTATATTAGAAAATTTTCGCGTAGTAACACTAGCTCTACTATAGTAACATCTATATGTAGGTGTATCTAGTAAGCGCTATACCTCTTATAATTCGCTATATACGGCGGTACTATATATTTATATAGTACCTTTATACCTTCTTCCTCTTTATTCTTTTACTATACTATTTACTATATAGAATCTCCGTAAATATATATAAAGAAATCGAATTTAGAACTAAGGAAACGTAGAAGTGCTTCGAGGAAGTAATCTAGGTACTATAAATAGAAACAATAAAGGAAACCTTTCACCTTACCGTTTATCCGTTCTAATACCTCGTTAGATCTACTACCCTTAATAGCGGCGGCGTAATATGTACACAATAGTTGTAACCGACTATATATATAATAAAAATCCCTCTTTTTATAAACCCTACCCTCTCCCTCTAGTGTCTAACCTAGACACTAAACCTATTCTATAATCTCGTACTTGTCGCGATTAAAGCCCTCTAGACGTATAATCTCGACAATAGGTTCTTATTCTAATACGTAACGAAGTACTACTATATATACTTACTCCTTATCTACTAATAAGTACTTCTTTAGTCTCCGACGTGTATATATACTACGAACCTCGACGCTATCTAGCTCGGTAATCTTATATAAACCTAAATCGTAAACTTTAATAATACGATACGGGCCCTACTACCTATTCTTAAGCTTATCTTATCGAATCTTCTTATAATAAGTGTTATAGACTAGGACGATATCGTTAACTTTAAGCTTATTATATTAAATCCTACGACGTAGATCCTATGCCTCTTTATATTCTTAACGAAGACGATATATACGATCCTACGTCTCCTAAAGATCCTCGTTCCTCTATTTAAGTTATCGAGTATAAGCGGTAATAAGCTCTTTAGTAGTGCGAACCTACGACTAATCCTATATTCGCTAACTATAAATATCGAATTCTACCGGAAGGATAGTATTAGTCCTAAACATAAGTAACGAAGGTATTTAACTAGTAATCCTATTAACGGTTAACTATTTAGCCTATAGGACGTAAGTAAGATATTAAACCTATTAGCTATTATCCTCGCCCGTAATCTTCGAAAGACTATCTATAATATTTAGATGCCCTCGTTTAGCCTTATTAGATTATAGATTATAGGCTAAAGTAACGACGTAGTCTATACTAAACTACTCGGCGAGAGAGTAGACTAACCCTTTAAACTCGGAACCTCTATCTACTACTAGTGTCTTAATAGTACTAAACCTATATATAACCTCCTCGTATAGGAATTTCGTAGTAGACTTACTATCGGAATTATATAGTGTCTTAGCCTCTAGCTATAAACTAATCGACTCTCGAGCAATAATAAGATATTAATATCCTTCTAATATAGGTATATAAACGACATCGACGTACTACTTCGTATAAAGGGTAGAGACGCCGCTTAGATATAGTTCCTCTATTTCTCGTAAAAGCGCTCTTCTTTAACATTCGTCGTACGTAGCTACGTAGTAACGAACATCGGCATATAGCGTCTTCTACTAGTACTAATTAGTAATCTTCCTCTAAGTACCCTTACGACTCTTATAACTACTTCCGTTATAAAGCTCCCTAATAATCTTATCTCTATAGTCCTCTATATCGACGACTTAGCGTAACGGTATTAACCTCTAACTACGTCTAAAAAGGTAACTATTATTAATAAGGAACATCGACGTATTCCTTTTAAATTTAATAAATTCGGATATATCTAAATATAGTAGTCGTCGTAACGTTATAAGATAGTCGGCAATGTCTTACGATTCTACTAAATATTCCTCGCGAACTAGAGTAGTTCGCTTATTACTCCTATCTACCTAGAGAGGACGAATAGATACGTAAAATAGCTCGGAATCGATTAAGTCGTCTACGTCTATATTATATACCTTATTATTATTATCTAATAGACCTCGTAGGCGGCGAGAAAGCCTATTAGTAGCTCTATTTTTCTTACTAGGAACATGTCGAATGTCGAAGGCGAATAAGCGTATCTACGTAATCTACCGAGTAGTAACTAAACTAGGAAGATTAGTAGTAGATCGATTAAGTTATACTACTAAGGTATTAGCGTTAGTCTCGATAATAAATAGGACCCTATAAAGATACAAACGGACCTTCTATAGTGCCTTAAGCACACCGCGGCACTCTCTCTTACTAGTATTATACTTCTTTTTAGCTTTAGACTATATACTAGATTCGAAACGAACGATATAACGTTTCTTCTTAGTCTCCGAACTCTCCTATATAAGGATTATACCCTAACCTATTAAACTAGCGTCTATAGCTAAGATAATCGATCCGGCTTATTTACTATAATTAATCGACGTAAGTATAGATATAGAAGTTAGTGCTTATTTAAGTACGTTTATAGAGGATTATACGTTCTTAGTCTATTCGAAAACGATACTAGCCCGAAGTAGCTAATACAATAGCTAGGTAACGATAGTAAAATCCTTAACCTATATACGGTAATATATATAGATACTAAGGAAAGCGCGTACCTTCGTACCGTTCTTATATAGCGGCTACTCTATAATCTTAACGATCTTAGACTAGTCTAGATAACGTCCTCTAGAATTATAGATAAACTCTACTACCTTAAGACCTAACTATAAAAACTAGGACTTTCTACTAGAAATAGTAACTCTAGCTCTCTCTATGTCGGTAAGCGTATAGTCTAACGTCTATATATATTCGAGTATAAAACGTCTAACACTAGGAAAAGACTCCTCTCTACTATAATCTATACGAGGTCCCTTAATACTATTATCGTCTACGAAAGGTTATATATTATAAGGTATCCGATCCTATAGAATCGTGTCGTTAATCCTATAGAACTACGTAACTAAATTCGTAGCTCTCTAAGGAAGTCTTATCTATCGGACGAGCCTAATAGGTGTTATAAATAAGGTAATATTGCGGCTTTCCTCTATAAGGGGGACTTAGTTATATCTAGAAAAGTAATCTACGAGTAAGGCGATATATATACCGGTAAAAGACTCCGAGAATTTATCTATAGAAGAAGGGAGGTTAGTATCTCTAATCGTTACGCGATTAATGCTTATCGCCGTATTAACTAACTAATACTTATTCGTATCCTTCTTCTTAACTAGGAAATAGGGATTCCTATATAGTACGTAACTTAGTTTAAGGAGCCCGTTCGTAATCCTCTCTTTTACTATATCTACTACGATACCTATTAAAGATCGCGGAATAGGGAAACTAGGTTCCTACTATAGTATATAGTCTATAGTCCTAATAGACTACGCTAGCGTAACGTTACTTCTTACCGTACTAATCTTAGAGAAGTCCTAAGCTAGAACGGCTTCTTAGTTTAGGAGTACTTATATTAATACCTCCTATTTAGCTAGCGTAACTTCGTAACTAATAATAAGCTTACGCTCTCTCTTAGGTATAAGTCGCGATCGCTCCTTAATATCGGAAAACTTAGCGATAAGTAGGTAACTATATAGCGCTAACCGGAAAGGTCTTAATACTTTACGAGCTAAGTACTATTCTCGCTACGTATTTACCCCTCTAGGTGTAGAACTATCTAAGATCGAAGTATCTACTAGCCGAACCTTCTTATCCTTCCTTTTATATAAGGTATTTACCCCTACCCTCGGTACTCCGCGGGAGGCTCGACGTATTCTAAGCTATATAGTAGTAAGCATTAATTAGATATTATTCTTTCGAGAGATCCGAGGTACACTATCGTCCTCTAATAATAGCATAAACTAAAAACATCTACGTAGTAGGTTAGCTAGCCGTTCCCCTCTAGAGAGTAGAATATTAGCTATATAGCGAATTTAGTAAATCTCCGGCAATACTAGTTCTAAGCCCGGCTTAGAACTAGGAATTTTTGCGCTATTCCTAAAAAGGAAATCCTCCTATTCTCCTATACCCTTCTCCTTATCCTAAGTAACCTATAAAAGTAGAGAATTATTTTTATCGTTTTCTAGTAGTTTATAAAGAATTAAATCCGTGTACGTATTATTAATATAAGAAATAGAGAGATCCGAACTATAAGTAACCTATAAAGAAGAAATAGAAACCGAAACTCCTAGTCGATATCCTAGCTCTCCTCGTACGACATTATAGCTAGGACCGATGCCGCCTAATCGTTTAAAGACCTCGATAACCTCGTTAACTCGTAGAAAGATCTATTCTTTAGTCCGCTTAATTTCGCACCCTAAAAGGTAACCTTTTACGAACCGTTAGCCGACTAGATCGTCCTATACTAGGAACTATTATCTATATTTTAAGAAATAAGACGAGACTTACGTTCGAAAGGCCTTCCTAGAATAACGTATTCTAACCTCTTCCTAGTTAATAAGAAATACGTATAGATAACGACACCTCTAACGTTAACGGGTATATTAATATAAGTCCTAGAGAAAGAGCCTATACCTATTACACTATCTATAATAATCTTAATATCTCGCTAGATCGGTAAACCTAGTTCCTTAGCTAACCTTAACGATATAAGGTTATATTTAGTACTACTATCGAGAAGCGTACGAACTATAGTCGTATTATACCTAAGACTAGTAATTAACCTCGGACTAGCGATAGTTATTAAATCGGTAGAAGCTCCCTTCTAATCTATATCCGTATTAGGATCGAGATTTACGAATTCCTCCGGTTATTAGACTAGATTTACCTCGGTACGAGAGCGGAAGAGCTTAGGAATGTTATTACTAGAAAGATTAGAGTTATCGAACCTTCGATAAAAGATCTTAGATAACGGTTATAAGATTCCGAGGAGAGACTCTATCCTTATTATAATATTAGAGTTTAATAAGGATTATATAGCTTACTATAGATTAGTAACCTATTATAGAACCTTATCGAAGTATTTAGTATAAGGAATACGCTTTATAGGTCGTAGAGCCTCCTTAGCGACTAGATCCTCTATATCGGCGTCTTCCTTCTTAGTCTTAGTAACGGCTTTAATAGTAGCCGAACGAGTCCTAGTAATAGTTATACCTTCTAGAATATTAGTAATAGCTACCGGACGATAAGTACTAGTATAAAGGGACTTAGTAACGCCGTAGGACGGTTTAGAAGGACCTACCTTAGTAACTCTATTAGTAGGATCCTTACCTTTATCCGTTCGAGTATCGCGAGGTATAGTACTTAGCTAAGTAGTAGCTATAACTAGAACTTCCTTAACGAAGTCGTTACTATCGTTATTATCCCTCCTAACTAGATTCTCTAGGTAGAAATCCTTATACTAAATAGACTTAGACGCTTTATCTTTAGAATTATCGTCGATAGTTAGTATCTTATAGTCTAGGTTATTAACTACTAACTTCCTAGTAGCTCGGAGTCTAGCCTTAACCTATTCTTATTATAACTAAGTAGCTCCCTTATTACGTCTAGCTAGACGACTAACTAGACACTATAGGTTCTCCGTAGTTCCCTAAACTAAGCTATTACCTTCTAAATAAAGGAGACTAAGATTAATAAGCTTTCGAAGCTCTAGGTAATTAGGTCGAGAGTAACCTTTCTTTTTATAGTACTAGTACCTACGAGGACTAAGAGGAATAGTATTCGAACTAGTAGCTAGTGTAAATCTAGATAGTTAATACGAAACTAGGGCTAGACGAGGTAGTCCTATAGGAAGAGACTAGCTATTTATTACTTATACGACTTAGACTAATAGCTTATCTATCCTCTTATAAAGAGCCTATATACTCGAATCCGAAGGAGGAGTAGTAGTAGGAGTATTCGTTAGAGCCTTAGTAGAAAAGTTAAGGATACGAGGCGGAGTAGTGCTTTCCTTAGTAATAGCTACTATAACCTTCTCGCGCTTCTTACGAACCGACTAAAAGGATTTAAGTCGTTATATCTTAGAGATCTTCTCTTTAGCTAAATAGTAGATCCTCGGAAAATCCTTAAAAGTATTAGGGTGCTTTATATCTATACTACTCTTTACTCTAATATAACTACGAATATTAGCTAGAAGACTTTTAGTGAACTATATACCCCTTATAATAATATCGAGTCGAGTCTTACCTAGAGCGTTAGCGGTCTTCCTAAATATCCTATAGTACTAGAGTATATTAGAGAAGGTCTCTCTTAGTGTATCCCTTAGTTATTCGAGATAAGTACGAGACGTTATTAGGTAATCCGAGTCTTTATCCTCGAAACTAAGCTTTATCTCCTTCTTAAGACTAACCTAGTCTCTCGAAGTCTAACTAAGATAGGATTTTACTTATCTACGGATCTTAACGCTATAGTACTAAGGTAACCTTCGAATAGTAACCTCCTTAGAAAGGTTATAGGATCGAATAAAGGTCTCCTATTCTTCTATAAACTCTATAACGTTATAGCTATTAAAGTAAGAAGTACCTTATTACCTAGGGCTAGAAGCTAGTAGTGTTATCTATACTATAAAAGGCTACCCTCCCTATTATATTAATACTAAACCTTTAGCTATTAGAGGAGTCTATTCCTCGTCCTTTAGTAGGTTCGAAGGGGTTATACGCTCCTCTATAGAAGGAGGTATTAGCTAAGGGGAAGAGGTACTCTCCGGATTAAGGCTAGTATTTATTGTAATATTTCCTTTATCCTCGGACTCGTTACTTACTACTAAATAAGTAGCTTTACGGAATTTAGAAAATCTTTATCTAGTACCGAACTCTTCTAGTAATATCGATATCCTCTTAGAATAAAGAACTAGTACTACTAGGATATTCTCGAATAGTAGTAGGATTAGCCTTAGTATTCGAATAAACTATTAGTAAACTCTATACTACTACGTAGTATCTAGGCTAAATCTAGATAACCCTTATACGCTATATCGTATACTTTTAGCCCCTTTATCTATAAAGGCTTAGGCCTTCCGTATTAGTCGTTGTCTCCGTTTACTTCCGCTACTTCTAAACCTAGGTCTATTCTAGGTCTAGGGTTACTATATTCTCCGTCTATATAGATAACTCTTACGAGTTAGAGACTCCTAATTAATACTCGTATCGAACATCGTCTAAATCGACTAGCTATAGCCGCTACTATTAGGGTCTTCTAGATGCCTAACTAATTCTCTATTACGAAACTCGTTATACTCTATATATACTAGAAATCGTCCTTAGAGGTATAAAAAAACTTTAAATCCTAAGAGATAGCGGCGGTCTTATCCTAGTGTCCTCGTATAGTACTATAATAATAGCTATAGAACACTAAAGAAACCTAATAAACCTAATAAGCCTAATAAACCTAATATAACTAATAACGAGCTACTCGTTCGATAGCTACTATAACACTACTCGATAATAATAGTAAGGCACTACCCCTAGCACTAAATTACTATTATTATAGTATAGGTGTCTTCCTAGTCGAGGTAGTTAGTGAATAGTATACGCTCGTCGACGACACTTGTTAGTTAGTTACTACCCTCGGAAACCTCGTAGTCGTAGAAACCTTATATATATAACTAAACGCTACCTTTCTACCTAAGCCCTTTAATAGACTATATATCGTAACCTATAACTATAGCTATAACTATAACGACTAAGTCTACTATAGTACGAAGGGACTTAGTAACGCTATAGGATAGTTTAGAAGGACCTACCTTTATAACTCTATTAGTAGGACCCTTACCTTTATCTATTCGAGTATTACGAGGTATAGTACTTAGCTAAGTAGTAGCTATAACTAGAACTTCCTTAACGAAGTCGTTATTATCGTTATTATCCCTCCTAACTAGATCCTCTAGGTAGAAATCCTTATACTAAATAGACTTAGACGCTTTATCCTTAGAATTATTATTGATAGTTAGTATCTTATAGTCTAGGTTATTAACTACTAACTTCCTAGTAGCTCGGAGTCTAGCCTTAACCTATTCTTATTATAACTAAGTAGCTCCCTTATTACGTCTTACTAGACGACTAACTAGATACTATAGGTTCTCTATAGTTCCCTAAACTAAGCTATTACCTTCTAAATAAAGGAGACTAAGATTAATAAGCTTTCGAAGCTCTAGATAATTAGGTCGAGAGTAACCTTCCTTTTTATAGTACTAGTACCTATAAGGACTAAGAGGAATAGTATTCGAACTAGTAGCTAGTATAAATCTAGACGGTTAATAAGAAACTAGGGCTAGATAAGGTAGTCCTATAGGAAGAGACTAGCTATTTATTACTTATACGACTTAGACTAATAGCTTATCTATTCTCTTATAAAGAGCTTATATACTTAAATCCGAAGGAGAGATAGCTATAGGAGTATTCGTTTAAGTCTTAGCGGAAACGTTAGAGATACGAGGCTAAGTAGTGCTTTCCTTAGTAATAACTAAGGTAACCTTCTCGCGCTACTTACGAACTAACTAGAAGGATTCGAGTCGTTATATCTTAGAGATCTTCTCTTTAGCTAAATAGTAGATCCTCGGAAAATCCTTAAAGGTATTAGGGTGTTTTATATCTATACTACTCTTTACTCTAATATAACTACGAATATTAGCTAGAAGACCTTTAGTAAACTACGTACCTCTTATAATAATATCGAGTTAAGTCTTACCTAGAGCGTTAGTAGTCTTCCTAAATATCCTATAGTACTAAAGTATATTAGAGAAGGTCTCCCTTAGTATATCCCTTAATTATTTAAGGTAAGTACGAGACGTTATTAGGTAATCTAAGTCCTTATTCTCGAAACTAAGCTTTATCTCCTTCTTAAGACTAACCTAGTCTCTCGAAGCCTAACTAAGATAGGATTTTACTTATCTACGGATCTTAATACTATAATACTAAGGTAACCTTTAAATAGTAACTTCCTTAGAAAGGTTATAGGATCGAATAAAGGTCTCCTATTCTTCTATAAACTCTATAACGTCTTAGCTATTAAAGTAAGGAGTACCTTATTATCTAGGACTAGGAGCTAGTAGTATTATCTATACTATAAAAGGCTACTCTCCCTATTATATTAATACTAAACCTTTAGCTATTAGAGGAGTTCGTTCCTTATCCTTTAGTAGGTTCGAAGGGGTCGTATACTCCTCTATAGAAGGAGGTATTAGCTAAGGAGAAGGAGTACTCTCTAGATTAAGGCTAGTATTTATTGTAATATTTCCTTTATCCTTAGACTCGTTACTTATAACTAAATAAGTAGCTTTACGGAATTTAGAAAATCCTTATCTAGTACTAAACTCTTCCGGTAACTTCGATATCCTCTTAGAATAAAGAACTAGTACTACTAGGATATTCTCGAATAGTAGTAGGATTAGCCTTAGTATTCGAATAAACTATTAGTAAACTCTATACTACTACGTAGTATCTAGACTAAATCTAGATAACCCTTATACGCTATATCGTATACTTTTAGCCCCTTTATCTATAAAGGCTTAGGCCTTCTATATTAGTCGTCGTCTCTATTTACTTCCGCTACTTCTAAACCTAGGTCTATTCCGGGTCTAGGGTTACTATATTCTCTATCTATATAGATAACTCTTACGAGTTAGAGACTCCTAATTAATACTCGTATCGAATATCGTTTAAATCGACTAGCTATAGCCGCTCCTATTAAGGTCTTCTAGATGCCTAACTAATTCTCCGTTACGAAACTCGTCGTACTCTATATATACTAGAAATCGTCCTCGGAGGTATAAAAAAACTTTAAATCCTAAGAGATAGTAGCGGTCTTATCCTAGTGTCCTCGTATAGTACTATAATAATAGCTATAGAACACTAAAGAAACCTAATAAACCTAATAAGCCTAATAAACCTAATATAACTAATAACGAGCTACTCGTTCGATAGCTACTATAATAGTACTCGATAATAATAGTAAGGTACTACCCCTAGTACTAAATTACTATTATTATAGTATAGGTGTCTTCCTAGTCGAGGTAGTTAGTGAATAGTATACGCTCGTTAACGATACTCGTTAGTTAGTTACTACCCTCGGGAACCTCGTAGTCGTAGAAACCTTATATATATAACTAATCGCTACCTTTCTACCTAAGCCCTTTAATAGACTATATATCGTAACCTATAACTATAGCTATAACTATAACGACCGAGCCTACTATACTATACCTTATACTCTATATAGTTCGACTAGTCCTACTAATTCTATTCGTCGTACTATACTCTCTTAGTTCTATAGGATTAGTGCCGATTACGAGACTCTAGAGTAGTTCGAGGGTAGTTCGTATAGCGAGCTTACTCTCGCTTATATATAAAAGCGTCCTAGTCCTAGGACTCCTTCTAGTAAGCTAAATATATATAGAAGTATATACTCTACTTTCCCTACTACTATTACTCTATAAATTAATAGCTCTATTAGTAACGCTCTAGTTAGCTATATTCGTTAGGATAATCCTACTATTATTAAAGAAAGAGATATCCTATTAGGTAATAATCTCTAAGCTACTAAGGATCGTATTAGGGAGATTCGTATAGAGATTACTATAGCTATAGAGAAGGCTTAGGTTAAGGTCTAGTAGTATAAGAAGGCCTACTTTATTAGTGCTCGTTCTTTCTTCTATTATACTAAGGAGGGTCTAGTCTCTACTACGAAAGATAATCCTAATCCTAATATAGTCGAGGGCGATAAGGAGGATATAGAGATAGGTTCTAATAAGGAAGAGAGGGAAGTAGATTTAGATTCTAGAGAAGAGGATAATAAGGGTAAAATAGATTTATTAGAGAATAAAGAGGAAGGTCTTTCTAGTAATAATTTAGAGATATAGCGTCGTTAGCGTAAGGAGGCGGAGGACGGAGCTACTAGCCTCGGCGAGGAGCTCGTTATTAGTAAGAGTCGTCGTCGTATAGCTCGTCGTTAAGGACTCTAAGGCGTATAGGTCGTTTATGTCTAGATTAGATACTAGGGGGAAGGGGACGGTTATAGTAGGCTCGGTTATTATAGTTATAGCTATAGTTATAGGTTACGATATATAGTCTATTAAAGGGCTTAGGTAGAAAGGTAGCGATTAGTTATATATATAAGGTTTCTACGACTACGAGGTTTCCGAGGGTAGTAACTAACTAACGAGTATCGTCGACGAGCGTATACTATTTACTAACTACCTCGACTAGGAAGACACCTATACTATAACAATACTTAAGCTATAGGTTAGTCCTTAGTTCTTTACTTAGAGTTAAATAGTAGATATTTAACTAAGTAGAGTACTTCGCGGGACTTTATTAATATTATATAACTAGCTATAAATTAGAAAGGTTCGAGTAGAGGAGGAAGGTAGTCTAAAGTTATCTTAGGGGTCGGAGTAGGTCGTAGCTCTAGATTAAGTAAGTCTTCGTTAAAGTCTAATATTTTAAATAAAGTAGTAGGTTATACGCTATAATTATACGCTATAATTATATAACGTAAAGATAGTAGATTTTTCGTTATATATAGAATCTAGCGATTACCTATTATCTTTTTAAAATCTCTACTACTCTTAGTTACCTTAGCTACTTTTAATTAGTAGGATAGATACTAGCGTTTAATCGTTAATATTATTAGTTAATTTAGTAACGAATTAGAATCTAAAATATAGTATAGTAAGAATTTTTACCTCTACTTAGTATTATCTATTTCCTTATCCTCGTCCTTATCCTCTATTTCCTTATCCTTATCCTCTATTTCCTTATTATTATTATTATTATTATTATTATTATTATTATTATTATTATTATTATTATTATTATTATTATTATTATTATTATTATTATTATTATTATTATTATTATTATTATCCTTAATAACCTTACTAATATCCTCTTTAGAGTTACTATCTAACTCTTTCTACTTATCGCCCTTAGCTTTAACCTTATATTTATCGACCCCTACTATATCCTATACTTCCTCTACTTTATTATTATCGAATTCGACCTCCTCCTTATACTCGTTATCGTTATCGCCTTTAATATAGAGGACGTATCCTTTAACTTTAAGATCGACGTTCCCTAAATACTCTAGTAGAGGCGTCGAATTACGTTATCTAGTATTTATTAGTAGAGGTCTATAATTATATACTATAATTAATATACTACTATACTAGATCTTAGACTATTACTAGTTCCTTAGGAGTTATTCTCTAGACGAAATCGACCTATTCCTTCTTAGCTATCTCGCTATTTCCCTTATCTACTATAAGCTTAGTATAGCCTTACTTATAAATATCGCGCTAGAGTTTCTTAATAACGCCTCCTTTACTATAGAGCTATTTAGTAGATCTTATAGGGAAGTAAAATCCCTTATCTTTCTTAGTAGCTTCTTTACGTATTTTACTAATAGTATCTTAATACTACTATCTATTATTAGTCTTATAGATCCTTTACTACTTTTTATAGACTTCTATAAGTTTAGATTTAAGCTATTTACCTAGTCCCTATTAGTGTTATATAATAATACTCTATAATAATATATACTACTCTACTAGCTTTTAAAGCGCTTCTATATTATCTCCTCTATTCTCTTCTACTTTATTACTTCTTCGGCTATTCTCTCTATAGCTAGCTTCTTAAGTAGAGTTAATTTCGCTTTACGATCTATATTTCTAGTAGCTATAATAGCCTTCTCTTTAGCGGATTACTAAGCTACTATATCTCTTTACTAAATAGTATAGTAGCTATTACTAAGCCTACTAGAGAATCTAGCTTAAAATCTAGTAGAGTAGCCTCTATAAGTTTATCCTTATCCGTGCTATAAAATCTAGAAAGTAACTTCTTATAGCTTAGTCTTAAATCCCTAGCCTTATTAGATAATATCTATAATAATATACTATAATAAATACCTCTCTAGGATCTAAAGAATTATTAATATTAAGATCTAACTCGACCTTAATAATTAGAGAAGAACTTAATACTATAGTAGGAACTAAATTTAGATATTACTAAGTAATATCTAACTTAGTAGAGTAAAAGAGGTTAGATAGAATAAAGGAGTAAGAGGATATAAGGTAAAGTAAATTCTACGAGGTTATAAGTATAGAATATAAAATATAAATTTATTATTATTATTATTATAAATAACTTCTATTATTATTAATAGTTACTTATACTATAAATATATATTATCGTTATAAAGTATTAGTAATTGTTATATTATTAATAATAATAATAATAATTTTATATTTTATATTTTATATTTTATATATTACTTTAGCTCCTAATTAATATTTATATCTATCTACTTACCTCTTTTATAATTATACCTTTACTAATTAATAATACTACTATATTACTAATATAGCTCGTACTAAGCTAGCTAAACCTCGCTAGAATAAGCCTAGGAGGAAAGGTAAGAATAAGTCTAGATTAAAAGGCTCTAGAAAGATAGTTAGTCTTAAAGATATTATAAAGAGAAGATATAAGCTAGGTAGTATATTATTATAGTCTATTATTATAGTATATAGCTAATAGTTATTAGCTATCGCTCTCCGTAAGATCTACTACTACTAGAAAGGTACTAACCTCCTTATCTATAAGCTTCTATTCTCTCGTCTTATTTATAAGATTATAGAAGATATCCTACTATTTAGAAGTCTTAGCTATAGTAAGCTACGCTTCTAGGTATCTACTATAGATATAATTTAGGAGGTGGCCGAGGTATACCTTATAGGCATTTTAGAAGGTAGTAAGAAAACTTAATATATATTTAACTCTATACTAATATACTATATAGATTATAATCTAAATACTATTTATACTAAGAGGGTTACTATCTAGAATAAGGATATATACCTAGTAAAGTATTACTATACTAAATTTATAGCTAGTAATATTAATAGATCTAGGACGTACGATATAGGTATATAGATAGAGTCTCTAGGTTAATATAACCTCTCTTCTATAATAATAATCTATAATAATACTATATAAAATTTTAGGTAGATAAAAAAATATATAATAATATAATAATATAATAATATAATAATAGGATAATAGGATAATAGGATAATAGGATAATAGGATAATAGGACAATAGGACAATAGGACAATATAGTAGCCTCTAATATATCTAGATTATATCTAATCCTCTACTCTAATCTAGTTCTATACCTTATAATATCTCGCTATTACTATATTAATAATATTATCTTTAACTAGTAATACTATCTTTAGAATTAACCTAAGTATCGATATAACGCTAAATAGTCGTATATATAATCTTAATAGTATATATAGCGGCTAGGTTAGTACGACTAATATACCTACCTTATATAATTCGAATAGCTAGCTTCTAGTATAAGGATATAATTAGGATATATATAAGCGCTATATAGACCTTATACGCTACTATACTCTTAGCGACTAGCCTAATATAATATAGGACCCTTACTATATTCGCTATCTTAAGGTCTATATAGACTACTAGGTCTATACTCGTATTAGAGAGAAATACGATTATATACGTATTATACCTATACTAATAATAAGTACTAATAAGTCTAGTATTCTCCTAAGAAGGAATACCTTACCCTAGCTATAAATAACGCCTACTATAAGGTTTACGGCCTACGCGACTCCTTCTTCCTAGAAGACTATCTAGATATAAAAGAGATAAAGAGGGATATAATAATTACTTACGCTCTACTAAATATAGAGATTCCTTATAATCTAGAGGTTTAGGAGATAATAGAGGATACCGATAGAGGGAGTTCTATACCTCTTCTAATTAAGGAGACTACTATTATTAGCTAAATTTAGCTTAAATAGGTAATAAAAGCCTTAGATAGCTACTATAACCTTACGACTTATAAACTAAATATTAATCTATTTTATAAAATTACTCTATAATTATACGCTATAATAATAATACGTAGGGAGGATACTTATTCTATTTATATAGAGAAGATTTATACTAACTAAGACCTAATTATAACCTAGCGAGTACCTACGACACTACCTCGATACTAACCTCTACCTAATACGGAGTAATACCCCTATAACCTAATATACTAAGCGATTATATTAGGTAAGCTCTAGGGGGGTGTCGGTGTTAGGTCTAGTATCGACTAGGGACGACCTAATACCTACCTAACGACTAGTCTAGATACTCTATAAGTAAACCTATAGAAGGTTAGGAAAGGAATATTACTACTCTAAGTAATAAAGCTATTAAAGTAACTAGTATACTTAGTAAGAGTTAAAGCTATAATAGTAGTCTTAGTAGTAGTAATATTATTAATATTAGTAATCTCTACTAGTATAGTAATAAAGTACTATATATTAGAGAGGTTACTACTAGTATTAACTATACTAGTCCTTAGATAAGGCTAATCTAACCTTAGTAATAAGTAGACTAGTAGAGGCTAAGTAAATAAAGCTCCTAAAAGACGACGAGGAATAGCTAATCTAACTAGTAGGCTAGTTAGTAATATACTACTTATTATTAGTAGACTAGGAGAGCTTATTAGATTATAAAGCTAAGTACTCTTTAATCTCCTAGACTTCTTCTAATACCTAGCCTCCTAAGTAAAGGTATAGTATATATACTAATCGCTATAGGCGTAGTTAGTATATATATTATATATAAATAGCTCCTTAACTAGATCCTTTAGGATATCTAGTATAATATACTAAGTAAAGAGATTAGACCTATTAGTATAGACTAAGTATTACTTATTAGTACTATCCTTATTAGTTAAGTATATTACTCTACTAATAGTACTATAGCCTAGTATAGTAGTAATATAGTTTATACTTCTAGTTATAGAGATTAATATATCCTTCTTCCTAGTAATTAGATTAGTTATAACTAAGGCGAGACTAGGATTACTAAAGACCCTAATAAACTTATTATAGAAGATTATATAGAGACTAGTATACTACTAATAACTAAGCTAATTTAAGTAATAGAGATTACGCTAGATCCCCTAAATAAATATAGTAGTTAAGGTCTAATTTATATTAGCTAGAGGACTATTAGTTACTATTATAACTAATAGTAGTTATATACTTACTATATATATTTAACCTCTTAATAATCCTTATTACCTTAGTATAATTAATATTAGATATACTAGTAATTTTTCCTAATAGACTCTTCTTTCTTCTACTACTTCTTCCTCTACTACTACTACTAGGTCTCTCTTTACTAGATCTAGTAGTAATACTACTAGAGGTAGATATAATAGCGGCTATACTAATAGTTTAACTATTATATATTTATAATAGTAGTATAATAGGTATATTAGTTATAGTATAGATATAGTAAATAAGATAAAGAACTATAAGATTAAAGAAGGAGAAGAGAGGTACTTATACTACTAGTTACGTACTCTATTTATATAGTATAGTATTTATATAGAGACTACTGCCTTAAATTATATTATATATAGGTAGATAATTAGCTATCTTTTATTTATAGGTAAGTATAAGTTATATTAGTAGTTTACTATATAGTAAGTATACCACTCGGAGCCATGCCGAACTTGAAGGCGCTGTGTTTGTCGACCGTGTTCACGGGAGATGCTGCCTTTACCCGATTGAAACGCAGATGTCAGAACGGATCGTTCCTCCCGGCGTTGCAATACCTCCTCGTCAACAGCACCGACTGGGACCTCGATGATTCCACCAAGATTCTACTGCTATTTGGCGCTTTGTCCAGCATGAAGTCGATGCAAATCACCAATCCGATGTGGAGTAGCCGCGCCTCAAAGCCGGAAGACAGGCTTGTGTTGTCTGGCGCCACTCGCAAGAAGCTGGGAGGCCTTGGTTGGAGAGCTGTAGGGCTAGTCAAGGAAACGACCGTCGATGGGATGATCAATGAAATGATTGACGAGAGCGTCGAACAGGGTGGCAGATGGGTTCCTGAATTACTCCTCAACATTGGCTCCAGTCCGCAAGTGTCAGAGACCATGGGCCGTTTCGAGCGGTGGGAGCATGTGCGATCGATTCATCCCTAGCAAAGGATTTTAGTGTGGATGTGACGACCAGGCTAGCAGTGACAGTGTGATTAAATCTTGGACCCAGTCCCGCTGGCCGTTACCATTTTCACAGACTTCTACAGCGATCAAAGAACTGAATGTTACGTTTTCCGTTCTCTCGTGCTTCAAAAAGCTAGATTCAGTGGTCTATGGTTGGTACATATTACTTTCAACCTGCCCTGATTTCGGCTGCAGTGCCTCTCTAACGCAAATTTCTCTTGCCTTTTACCAGAGGAATCCGGGAAAGCCTGCACTTCGCCATTGTACAATATTTGGAACCATCTGAAAAAGCCACACTTGGCTTTTTGCTTTTTGGTCTCGAGGGTCATGGTTCGACTCGCGGATCTGGCGTTTGAATCGCAGAATGGATATTACTGATTTGGTGTCAACAATGAAGAGGAACAAACGAGAGGCGGGTCGTCGGGTTGCAGAATAACGACGCAGGATGCGGGGATGGATTTGGGAGTACCGGCATTGATGGTCACGTGATCTGCGCGCTGCCCCGCCGTGGACCACACTCAAAGAGGCTTTTGCAGATCTCACACTCTTCATGATCTCGAGATACAGTCTGTGAAGAGTGGCGCATTCACAACACTACATACTATCGTCTAAATGATCGAAATGATAACACCAAATTACTCCCCTATGCAGTCTTCTCAGCGTCAGCCGTGACGGGGCTCTCGAGACCCTTCGCATTGGGGTTGTCATTGGCAAGCACAGGCTTCTTTCCAACGAATTGTGTGGTTTGTATCATGTTCCACTTGTCCTCCTCTTTGTCGAGCTTGTGGAAGCAAGCCCAGAAAGCGACACCACCAGCGAATGCCAAGACGGCGACGACACCGTAGTTCCAGACGAGGAGGGGATCCTCGGACAGAGCCACGAGAGCCTGAGCAAGGGCGCTGGAGAAGGCGTTCATGAGGTAGTTGATGGCGAGGACGAGGGAGCGCATATTGGTCGGGGCCTTGGAGAAGGCGTACTCGAGACCGGTGATGGAGGTGAAGATTTCGGAGATACCGATGAAGATGTAGGGTAAAGCCTGGACCCAAACATTGATATCGGCGAAGAGCACGTTGTCTTCCTCATCCCGGCAAGTGGCAGCCTCGTTACCGCAAGGAGACATGCGGTAGATGTAAACCTGAATGACGCAGGCGCAGACCATGGCGAGGGAGGCGAAGAAGAAACCGGTGCACATACGCTTGAGCGGAGTGAAGCGGATGCCGGCCTTTCGGAGACCGGGGTAGATGAGAAAGTCAAAGATAGGAATCATGATGACGATCGAGATGGGATTCAAGTTCTGGATGATGTCGTTGGGAACACCGTTGAGACGCATGACACTGTAAGATGATCAGCAATGATGGTGGTCAGTTCGGGTTGATAGTAGACTTACGCTGCCTGAGACGTCAAATTGGCGGTCATCTGACCGTAGGCTAGCCAGTAGAGTGGCAAGAACAGGAACACCTTGCAGGCCTTGAGACCACGGCGAACTTCATCGACCCAGGCGTCGTCGTAAGTCATCCAAGATGGGCGGTCAGCAGGGGCGTGGTAAGAAGGACGAGCGATATCCCAGGTGAACTCGCGCTTCATCTTGGCAAAGTTGAGGGACCACTTGCCCTTCATTGTGTAGCCAAACATGGTGAAGAATTTGGACAAGACGGAGCCAGTGGGCGGGTTGAGGATGTAGCGCTTCTTGCAGATAGCGAGGACCACGGGAGCGATCAGAAAGAGGATGGTGGGTAGCATGAAGGCCAGCCAGAAACCAACGTATTTCTCGGCATAAACCATACCGATCTGACCAGTCAAGGATCCAAGGTTGATGCAGAGGTAGAAGTAGAGGTAGAGGCGAGATGTGGTGATTGCAGGGTCTACGAGCACACGCTCGCCTTTCTTGGTAGTCTCGATTCGCATTTTAGTATCCGTCTGCTGTTCTGCGACCAGGGGCGCGATGTTGGCCTTGAAGAAACCCGTTCCAACACCGAAAATGACGAGACCGAAAGCGAAAACGCCGATCGAGGTGTTGGGCTTCGCGATGACAGAGGGAGCGGCGCACACGGTGAGGATAACGTGACCGAGGATAGCAATGGCGATGGCGATGTGGACTGTCTTGTAACGACCGAGCTTAGCATCGGCAACCCAGGCACCAACGAGGGGCATGACATAGGCCCAGAACTGGTTGAAAGTGGTGAGACCGGTAGAAGCACGCTGTCCGAGGCCAAGAGCACCTGGCTGACCGTCGCCAGCAGCGCCAGTGGTAGAGCCTTCCGGAAGTGGCTGCTGAATGAAGTTGACAAAGACGACTGTGGTACCGTAATAAGAGAAGCGCTCGCAAAGCTCGACAAACGCAATGGTGTAGGCCATCCATGTCAACTTGCCAGAGACACGACGAAGAGACCGCAGGTCCTCCTTGGTGATGCCCTCAGCGACCTCAGAGTCGGTGTCAGAAGTGACATCCTTCTCCTCAGCTGCGAATGGCTTGGGAGGCACTTCGGCCTGAGCGATAATGACTGCGTCTTCGTTCTGAAGGCCAGGCATGATGGCGTGCGATCAATCACCTAGCAAAGAGAATGGAGGGGGAGTTAGACGTTGCCGTAACTTACATGGGCACATCATGGTTTATGAGTAGGGTGATCACGAGCGACACCAACCCCGAGCATGGCAACTCGGTAGCTCTGCTACCACGTCTGGCTTTCAAAACCACATTGACGGGTCGCTTAATCAGGAAGGTAGGGGGTTACATTTGATAGCGGAGAGCGCGATGCCTCGCATATGGCAGAGGATGATAGACGCACACGACCAATGGCGATTGACCGTGAGCGGTGGAAACAACGGACCCTCAATCTGTGAATGCACATACGGTCTTGGCGACGATCTAGCGTCTGCCAAGACCTCGGTTGGTGGCGGTTTTGCTCTTCCATGGGCGGTGGTGGAGTGATGGAAATGGCGATTGATAAGGTTGTCCTTCGATAGTGGCACGAATATTCTCGGCGTGGTAAGCAGGTCTTGAGATCCTGCAGAGGATGTGTACGAAAGATGCCAACGTTACTCCAATCCTGATATGAGGAGAGGCAAATTGTTTGCCGTCGACCAGAAAAAAAAGCTGCCTCTTCGGAAGCTTCGTGTCTCTTGGCAGCGGAAGAGCCCCGCCAAGGTTTGTCGACACAAGGCAAGCTTATCCGGCATGGCGTCAAGCCCAACAACTTTCCGTGTGTGTTGTGAATGTTTCTCTTCTGCGTCTGCTAGAAGGTGAAGCCCTGGGCACGTCTTAAGATTCCTTCTCCCGAGAGCCAAGACAATTCGGTGGGAACCATCCCAACAAGACACCGGACGATTTCATGCGAGAATTCAGAACGATGTGCCCCAGTAGTGAGAGACATATGCACACTAGTTGTACGAGGATAGGGCAGGACAAAGTGTCGCAAAGTTTACCTTTTTTTTTTCCAGAAGCTTTTGCTCACGCGCACCATTCTACGCCGCTTCCATGCATGAAATTGTGACGGGGAAATGCCGATCATCACTCGGCGCTCAATATCTTTAGTCAAGGTCTCAGTCGGAGTCAGGGTAGTTGATCTGGGTTCGATTGGCTAAACACAACGCCTCACTTGGTTGGTGGTCGAAATAGTTAATCTTGATAGCGGTTGATATCTGAGATTCGAGCGGAATCTCGCATTCTGACCGGGGTGGAGTGGTTCGTGGTATTCGCTCTATTGCCACTCTCCCATATGGCCATCGTCTTGGCTCTGCGGGTCAATCTGGTGGCCTGGTCCACTGTCAAGTGCTGTCATTCAACCCGTGCTTGAACGTCGAGTGAAGCAGTCTCAAAGAGACCTTGAAGTCGGATATCATGCGAGCCAAAAGCGGACCGGGCTGCCTACAGGATCCTACTTCTGCTCGGCCAGCTCTGGAGTCCCTCTGATGTGGCTTCCAACATGAACTTGGACTATGCTGCAATGCCGCTGTCGCATCCTGTAAGCGGATGTAGACGCCCGCGCCCAGCACATGGCAGCCACCGGCCTCCCAGTCGTAGACTGCCCGCGCGTAACAACACCACGCTCTAGCCATGTTCATCCCGCAGCTCGACTTTGTAGTCGCGCGATGCTCAAAAACGTCTGGCCTTCAAGAATGCTTCGATCTCTTCCTTGACATGACCCTTGACAACCACTTGTCGTGTCAATTGGTTGATGGTGCATTCTTCATGCTTCAATTGGAATGCCGATTGGACCTCTTCCCGTAGTGCCTCTAAACTGCCGTCGATTTTTCGTATCCGTGTCAGCTTCTTGTTTCCTCCTGCTTTGTGGAATTGATATATTGGTAGCTCGTTTGATGGTGTCCTGGTGACGAAGTAAGGTAGGTTGGGCGCACATTTCTCTTCTGCTAAAGGCTGTATCGACTGTGTTGCGCGTCGTGTCGCTACTTGATCGGGATAGTTCTTCTCTCGAGTGGGCTGTGATGTGCGATGCGATGCTCGTGACTCCTTCGGTCGTGGCTGAGACTTGAGCGATGGTGGAGGATACGATTTGGGTGCTGTCCTTGATGCGACGAGATTTGGGTCTTCGGCCCCTACAGCTAATCAGTACGTGCTGCTTCGATAGATCACGGATATGCTTACGACTGGATGAGGCCGAGGTGCTTTGTAACCGCCGAAGGAAGTATTGGACTGTGGCAGGTCGAGGAGACGGTAGCGGCGATAGCAGGGAGATCAAGGACCGAGAAGAAGCCATGGCGAATTGTATTATCGAGAAATTAATAACGTTACCTGCTGCTCTGATACTCATTCATGTCAAGCTGTAAGAAAGAGCTGGCAGAAAACAATTTTAGGGTTGATCTTCGGCTGAATCGACAACGACGCCAGTCGCGAAAATCCTCAAAGTGCGCAACGACACCCTTCAGTAAGCCCCGTCAGCGCTGCTGCATACCAACAACGTCAACATGGCCGAATCAAATGGCGAGCAAGATGTCGCCAAGCAGTACAGCATTCTATCAAACCTCATCCCGCATCTCGACCGGCATCTAGTCTTCCCTCTGATCAACTTCCTCGAGGAAGAAGATGAAGAATCACAACCGGAACTGGCCAAGCTGAAATTCGAGCTACTCAAGTCGACGAACATGATCGATTTTGTCGGAGATCTCGATGCGCAGATTCACAACCTGGACCAGCGACCGCAGCAATACGAGAAGAAGCGGGAGGAGGTGCTGAAGAAGAGAGACACCCTGCAGGAAGCGTGCGCGAACATGCAAGACCTGCTCGGAGAGGAGAGTGTCATCAATAACTTGAGAAGCGACAAGGTGGCCAATTTGAATTACCTCAAGGAGAACCACGGAGTCACTACGGAGATGGTGGATGCTCTATACGACTTTGGCTGGTTCCAGTACAGCTGCGGAAGTTATCCTGAGGCTTCTGAGCTGTTGTACCAGTTCCGCATTCTCGTGAGTCGAACATAACCTTCAAGGGAAAGGACATAAACGTTGACAATGAATAGAGCACAGACAATGACAAGGTTGCATCGGCAAACTGGGGCAAACTGGCAGCAGATATCCTCAGCACGAATTGGGAATCAGCTATGGAGGAAGTCAACAAGGTTCGCGAGCTGATCGACACCCGTCTTTTCAATAACCCTCTTGCACAACTCGAGCAACGCACATGGCTCATTCACTGGGCTCTCTTCCCCTTCTTCAACCACGAAGCCGCACGCGATTCTCTGACTGAACTGTTCTTCTCCCCCACCTTCATCAACACCATCCAGACGTCTTGCCCATGGATTCTGCGATATCTCACAGCCGCTGTCATCACGAACCGTAACCGACCTGTTGGCCGCAACAGCACCTCCACATACCAGAAGCAATTGAAAGATCTGATCAGGATCGTGAGGCAGGAAGGCTATGAATATACCGACCCAGTGACGAGCTTCGTCAAGGCTCTATATGTCGACTTTGATTTTGAGGAGGCACAGAAGAGGTTGGTGGAAGCAGACGAGATTTTGCACAGCGATTTCTTCCTCGTGGCGACTGCGGACACCTTCAAGGATGCTGCAAGACACCTTATCTCGGAGAGCTACTGCCGGATACATCAGAGGATTGACATCAAGTACGTTTCGAACACAGATCATATTATTCACATTGCTGACGATTCTAGGGACTTGTCAACTCGTCTCGGATTGTCACAGGATGAGGGCGAGAAGTGGATTGTCAACTTGATCAGAGATACCCGCGTCGACGCAAAGATTGACTACAAGGAGGGGACGGTGGTCATGAACCATCCTCCGCAGTCAGTATACCAGCAGGTGATTGAGCGGACAAAGGGTGGTTTCTTCAGGACACAGGTGCTGAGTGCTGCTGTGGCTCGATAATAGTCCAGCACATTGGTCATAGCCAGGCGTTTCGGAGGACAAAATGGTATCGGAGATGTAGTCAAAGCGAAGCCATAGGCTTCTCAACAGATGTGAGACGTATAGTCTCGAAATGAATGTCAAAATGATGAATATCAAGTTTGTTCCATATAGTCATGCTTCACAATACCATGGAATGTGTGTTCGAGTTGCCCTTCACGTAGAACATTGTCAGAGAGCGAGTTGTAAAAGTCCATGTTGCTTTCCGCGGCGCCACGCTGCTTCCGGCGCCACCCTTGCAGTTATCCATCCATATGATTCAAGGCATCATTTATCCTCTCAAAACACTGTATATATCTACCAAGTCATGTCAGCATCGTTGGCGCCAGAATGTAATGAAGTCAAGGAGTAAGTCTGACTGCTAAATTTCCCTGGTCGCCGCTGTGGCTGCACTCGACAGCAGTCGATGGTCTCAAGTGCAGCAGCCCGGCTTGACAACGACCAAGTCAGAGATATTGTTGTAAAAGCGTAGACTAATATTCCTAGGCGATACGATACCTGCTTTCTCAAATGGTACAGCGAAAGTAAGCATCACCTTTGCTTCTCAATCAACTACCAGGCAGCCTTCGACCACCATCAGCAGTATCGCATCCAGTATGTGGCGCATCACCTAACGGTATCAGAGTTCCTACGCGGCACAGCCAAAGAAGATGAATGCGAGCCTCTCTTCAAGGAATACAAGAAGTGCCTTGGCGTATGTACACCCTTTTCCTACGTTACCGCTCCCTCGTATATCCCCCGTCCTCGCAGTCGGTCTTCACGACCATTCTCTGCCTGTTCTGTTCTCTCCTTTCCCCCCTCGTCGCCGCAATACACCCTCTACTCTCACCGCCAGTGACACGGCACCGTCCAGCCATGACTCCCAGAACGATCACGCACGCTGACTCATCCCAGGCAGCACTGAAAGAGCGCGGCATCGACAAGATGCTCGACGAAGCGAGGGCCGACAACGCGGAAAACGACGTGGAGAACATGAAGCCGCAGAGCTAGTGTAGCTCTCGTTTTCTCCTACCACAAGGATTCAAAGGGACATCTCCGCTCTATACAGCGCTGCTGCGGCACCGTCGAGGGACTTGGGGGACATTGAAGTCCGCTGCGGATCTGCCCGTTCATGGTGCCAGGATGCCTCAGATAGCTCGGGTGGCAAGTAAACCCTTCACATGGGAGAATGTTGTTTAGAGATGGACGATAGTGGCAGGGGGCGCAAGTGGGGCTAGGAGCGGTGGTGGCTATACCATAAAAGCGCGGGTGGCGCGTGTCAGAACACTCTTCTCGGATACATGACACTCAAGAAGCGAAAAACACTTTGCGACCCTTCGGGTATGAGCCATGTATTCATCATCTAACAATGTCATTCGCCCTTCCACTTCCCAAAGCCTATATACACAAAGAGCAGACCCCAACACCACGCTAACGAAATATCTCTCTCTCTCCATAAGATTAGTATCAATCCTGATCAACATCGAAATTGATTCTCCCGATATTATTCTGCGCCTTGATCGCAGCATCCATGGCCCTCATGAAGCGAGCCTCCTCGATCCGTACAGGGAGCTTCCTCCATTCTCCCTCGTCGTCTTCCTCGCTCTTCGTCCCGTGCAGACTGTAATACCTATGTCCCATCAAACTCGCCATGTTCCGGAACCCTCTGTGCCAGAATTTGGGCGGAATGAACTCGACCACCGCCTTGCGCTTGTCCATGAACATTTGTCCGGTGAGACCCGCACCGTGGGTTCCGACCAAAATGTCCGTGGCGCGGTAGATGGCGAGGGAGTCGGCGAAGCTGGTAGCTGAGAGGTCGAGGAGCTGGAAGTTGACGGCGGGGTACTTGGCTTTGAGGAGCTCGAGGAAGCGGTCAAGATCGGGGAGTTGGCGGGTCTTGCGCCGGTTGAGGATAGTGACGGTCAGCTTGTCGCGGGGTTCGGGCTCGTCGATGTGGAGATGGCGGAAGACGCGGCGGACGAAAGCGTCGAGGAGGGTGGAGTTTTGACATTCGAGAGTGTGCCAATCGCCTTCCCAGAGAGGGTTGGTGTGACCTGGTAGAGGGATGATGACGCGGTCGAAGCAGGTCGTGTCCGTGTCGATTTCGTCAATGTGGATGCTGGGTTTGGAGGAATAGAGGGACCAGAGATCGGCGTACGGACCAGGAGCTACTTCGTCGGTCCAGAGCACTTGCAGATCTTTGGTGTCTTCGCGTTCGATGAAGAATGGATCACCGTCATCGTCTTGCGAGATGGAGAGAATGTCAAGGGACATGTAGTACACCATGACCTCCATCAAAGAGTGCCACATGTTCGCACCCGTGTCGCGCATGAAGAGAACGGCAGTGGATGTCTCAGATCGTCGCTTATCCTTGCTTCCGCACTGTAGCGATTGCATCTTGCTCTTGACCGTCTCTTCGCTGCTGAAAGAAACATGGTTGTCCAGAATCTTCCTCACACCCGTCCAGTACATATATTCCGGAAAGCTCTCGATTTCCGCCTTTTTCTCTTCTGACGGTTCGCAGGACATTTGCAAACGCCCTTCAGTGACTGTGACACCCTGGGCCACACAGAAGTAGTCGAATGGATGCGGGGCATATTCCCCTCTTGCGCCGTAGAAACATTGCAATGAGGAATCTCCGCCCGTGCAGAACTCGGTATGGTTAGAGGCATATCGCGTCAGGAAGTCGACCCCAAATCTATCCTCGCAAAAGTCGTCGCGAGGTGGAGGACCATAGTCTTCCGGGAAAATGTGGTCGATCGAGCTCGGGATTGGTACTGGGGAAGGAGTCGTGATTTTCTCTGTTTCTGGTATCGACGGTTCATACTCGGTCTGAGGCGCCTCTGCGTGATTCCATAATCCTTGGTCATTCGGTGTCTTTGCAAATTGATTGTCGGGGGTCGGTTGGGACCATGTCGAATGCAGATGCGGACCAGCCGGCGCAGCAGTGTGACCTGATCTTATCTGTACATAGAGAAAGAGAGCTGTACATGTCGCCGCAGCCGCGATGAACAGTTTGGTGCGGTGCTTCGCCGAAGGTCGTGTGAGGAGCATCGCGGCGTTTGAAGCCGTTGCATGCGTTCTGGCACCAAGGCGGGCAGTTGTAGTTGTTGGTTTCGAGTGAGAGTGGGTAGCGGCTGTTCTGCTAAGTTGTACCTTTATATGCTGACTAGGAGTTGTACAGTGATGATGGAGGGAATAAATTGAATGGCTATGGCGAGGAGATTATGAGCAGAGTCGAGGGAATGGTCATGTTTACGAGGCAGGCGCATGTGGAAAGGTAAAGGTCGAAGTCGGAGGAGGGACTTTTGAGATGTCACACGAAGGATGCTGCACGCCCCGATGCTTCAGGGTCACGGACTGGCCATCGGACAGGGTGGACGAAGCGAGAGACAAGCCTCGCAGGCTCGTGTCACTCTTCTGCCACCATTCCGTCCACTCCTACTTTTTTAAAGACCTTGGACCCTATCCGGTATGGTGAGACGCCCCTGTGGACCGCTCTTGTCCTCTCTTCCTGTTCTGTCTCCAAACCGGTTGTCGCATCTCAGCGATCACTGTCACATCGACCGGAGACAAACCCACTGCGTGGTTTCGTCTGTCTCAGCGCACAAACGTATTGCGCATCATCAATCCTTGTAGACGCAGCCTTGTCCGATGCATCGTGCATGCGTTGACGTTGGCTCTGACGAACTTCTCCGGATCTCACGTCGTGCCGGACCCGCGGACCGGTATGCGCCCACAAATCTCCACATGTCCATTCTCAGTCGCTTATTATTATTGACTAGGTGCCCCGTGATCACTTTGCGCGGTACTTGCCTGGGGCCATACTGGAAGTATATGTGCTGGCTTCGTCTTCTCTTCCTCCGCACCGAGAGAATATCGTCGCGAGCCTCGAGCCGTCAAGACAAGGGTTTGGACGGGCAGAGATATGATCCAGGCCTCGAGTCTGCAAGACAGTGTAGTCGTTCTCTACGGCCTGCGTTTACTTGCAAATCTGTATCTTTAGTTTGTCACTCTGGACCCCATGCGCATTTCCGGTGTAAAGGACAAGCTAGTTTGCATCACAACACCATATGGCACAGCAAGCTAGCGCCCATACATTTGATTGAATTGGCTGGTAGTGGACAATGTAGTGTCAACTCACACTTGTAAGGAACTCGTACGTACGGTCCATCTGCTAGCAAGGACCCTGTTGATCCGCCTTCTTACCAGTACCACCCCATAGTGGCACTCTCGGGAGCTGACCATATGCAAGCCGACATGTTCTCAAGCTACATCTGGCCTTGAGGTAAATATTTTCAAAGTTCTTGAGGTTCTCAATCAACCATATCAGCCAAACGTGCTCGAGACTGCAGCGTTGTTGACCGTCACTTCAGGCATACAAGTAGCTTCGATGACATTGCCATAATTATCGGGGCCAATGTCGACACTGCGCCGCAATGCAACACCTGAATCACGTCCCGAACCAGTTTTTGCATCAACGCCGCCCGAGGTCTCGAAGGTAGCACCCCGGAGATTACTCAAGGTCTTGGAGATATCGCGACTGTAGGGCCTGCCAAAACAGATCCACACTTGTCGTTCCCACAGCGAATTCTGCCAGGACATCTGTCCTCGTTGCGGGTACTGGAAGACGTTTGCTCTTGCAGTTCCTGATGCGAATCCAATTGTAGGCCCCGAACAGCCAATCGTGGACGGACCTCAAACTTTCAGCCGAACAAATGAACCTCTGTTGATCGCCCCTAATAGCCAGCCGCTGCAGATGGGCGCAACGAGCTTTGCTGGCTCTGGGCTAGGTTGGACACTACAGTGCAACGCATAGTAACGAGGAATTTGGTACGATTAGTGACGAGGATGATATTAGCGAAGCAGAGAACCAGGACAAGTCCCAAAAAGAGTCTTCTCCTTGACAAGAACAATCGCTTTCGCAGCGAAAGAGCTCCCCGTCTTTAAACCTAATACAGACCCGTGGATCTCCACTAGCACCTGGTTCGATAGGGTGGAAACTGAAGAGGCCGGCAGACCTAGCACATCCGATGCTTTTACTATAGCTGCAGCAGGTACCTACATGACTGACTGAGTTGGCGTCTGCCTTGTTTTACAATGTCGTACTCAATCTATTGAAGGAGTGCTTTGCCCGCCAACTGCAAGTGATACGCTTCTGAGTCTTAAACTATCTCTATTGCCCGAAAACATCTCTATTGCCCGAACCTTAGGGATTTGCCTCTCCGTTACCGATGAGAAAGAGCTCTCCAAACTCTACGCCAGCTCGATCAACTGGATTTTCGGGATCTGATCCTTTATCGCTTGTAAAAAGTGAGGAGGCAACGTGCGAAGAAAACAAAACAGAGAAGGTCACTACATCTGAATCGTTTGAGGTCGTAGGACGATATTAAGAAGCATCTTATTATATATCATGCAATGAACCTACCCCCTCGTTCACTAAGAATAAGGCCTGCTCCACCTTCCTAAAGTGGAAAGCAAAAATTTGCTCTCTTCTACATACACCCACACGCTTTTACATCGCTGAAACATGCAAAAAAACATGCTCCCCCCGTTAGGATTGAACTAACGACCTCCCGATTAACAGTCGGACGCTCTGTGAGCAGTTAGTTAACAGGTTCTTGAGTGAATTCGGTTGGATCCCTTTTGGGGCCCGATTTGCTCGAGCCCCTCTTAGGATCGCTGAGTTACTGGATACACACCTAGACCAGCTGAGCTAGGGGGGATGACCCTGCTTGGATGGGATCTCGTTTGGCAAATAAAATATATGATACTCTATAATTGTCAAACAGCACGAGGACATCGCACTCCCCGTTGAGCAAATCTAGGTATGCATCTAGCACTAACATATGTACTCTTAGGAAATAGAAGTCAACAGAGATTCTGCTTATAAGAGAAATGAAGAAGTGTTCAAGTAATCAACATTGTTAGAACAATGTCCTTGATGGATTATGAAACAGAGCAAAATGAGGCGCAACCTCTACGTGGCTGACCATGGAAAAAGCCCACGGAAGTTCCAACCACAATCAGACGATCCGTTTCTTGCGATGGCTCGTAGTATCATTACTTGGAGCCTGATCTTGTGCAATGGACAACAGTACATCGGTCGAGGCTGGCCTCGTAAAGCTCAGGTGTATGTCACATTAGGAACGTTACCTGCCCCTCATCACTACTACAACGAATAGAGACAGGCGCAAGAATTCGAAGCCGGCTCGACCACTCTCACGTTGACCTATCCTGAGCGATATCCTATCCTAGCAACAGTAGGCCGCCGCCCCATTTCTACGGTAAGTTCGGATGGTATTACTAGATGCCTCGAATCCAACCACTTCACCGTACCGACCGAGCAGATACGCCATCCAGGAACCATTGTCTCACCTGCCGACCCCAATGACCGTTTTGAGTTCAAGTACAGAGAGTGCATCCTCAACAATATGCATTCGGGGGAGGTCGCGAGCATGGCCCGTTCGGTCTTGTCTGGATTCCCGTGTTCTGAGACTTGCGATTACACATCCAGCATGTCACAACCCAATACGCTAAGGACTGCCGCACCTTATTACCCACTACTACAGACGAGCAGGTCATTAAGTATCGATCGACTATCTTGAAATGAAGTCTCAACGCCCCCGGGTGCCGACTAGATCGTTTGCTGCAGTACTTCTGCCAATCCATCTCGTTCCTGAGGTTGGCAACAACAACGAGTCGCCATCCTTGCCTGCCTGCATCTGCATCGCCAGATCTTCCAGCCCGTACAGCGATGCCGGAGACAGCCCCGCCTCTCGTTGCCGGGACACTGACCTTCAATCCCATTCGCGCTGCACAGATGTTAGCTCCTGACAGCAAGGCGATGAATGGTGGTAGCACGGGCTAAGTGCGATAGCGGTTCCGGACCGAAGTCTATATTGCCGACGATAAACACTCTTAGTTCGACGGTCTTGGTCGTAGGTGGAACGAGCATGTCAGTAGTGAGTCCCAATGTCATTGGCGGCGAGACATTTACTACAGATGCCTGAGGGTTGACTACACTTATGTCCTCTGGAACTCAAGGGACAGATACGATCATATCACGTGCGTCGAAAGAAGATAGCATGATCTCTGCTATCATGTAAGGAATCGCTGGAGCAATGAGAAGTGGTGGTACTCCTGACTTAGGGGCAGCACCAGGCTCTGACAAGCCGTCATCACCTAGTGCCACTGGTCCGGCGCGATTCACTGGTGCTGGAAATCGGTTGAGAGATGGATGCACAGGAGCACTGGTCGCTCGTTCTTGGTGACAGCCCTGCGATTCCGGACATGAAGGCTTGAAGTTGGACTTCTTTGTAAACATTGTAGGGTAATGCAGCGTATTAGCTGCGCCACAATCTTAAAGGGACGATGACTGCTCTTGGGTGATGTATCCCTGCAACTCTCTCAATGGCTTTTCAAGAACCGAGCGAGCACCGGGCGGGGCAAGCTCCACCTCCTCTAAAACGAGTACATGATACTGGGATGAGCAGGGAGAGCACTGAAAGAGCAAATGCGTACAGGGCGGTTCATCACAGGAGCAAAAGCCACAAGCAAGACCAGCCACAAGCATGACGTAGCTTGGTTTTAGCGCCGCCGCGTGGGCAGCACGACGGGAAACTTGCATTGCTCCATACATCAACTGTAGCTATTTTCTCCGTTTCTTCTCGTGCACCTCACTTCTTTGCTCGTCATTGATACTAGATATTCTCACTGTCAGCTGTCCAAACCCAGCCCACGCCTGTGACAGCTCCTGCATGAGCTAATAGCCAGTCCTGCACACTTCACCGCTCTTCGTCACATCACCCTATATCCGCGACCTTCAATCTTGACACTCGCGGCTGTTATGTCGCGAAGAGTCAATACCATGGCGAACGGAAACAAGAATGACTCTCCTGCCACTTCACCACGTCAGCATACCTCATTCTCTCCTTTGTGTGCAGAGACTAATCCCCTCACAGCAGAAGACAAGCAGAAACGCATCCTCCAATCCGCCAATGCCGGACACTTCTCCATGATCCGAGCCCTTCATCTCGCAGATGTGATCACTCTTGGCAATGGTACGGTTTCGCTATAGCCCCCTCGAGCCCCTCCCTCTAACCAATCCCAGGCTTCTGCGGCATCATGTCCATCTTCTCCTCCCTGCGCTACTGTCTCGACACGGCACCCTCCAGCACGCTCTCCGCCCTCTCCCCACCGCCGAACACCAATCTCTGGCTAGCACTCTCCTTCATGCCATTCGGTCTCTTCTTCGACTTCCTCGACGGCCGCGTCGCCCGCTGGCGCCGCAAGACCTCCCTCATGGGCGCTCAGCTCGACTCCCTGGCCGATCTGATCTCCTTTGGCGTCTCTCCAGCTGTCGCGGCTTTCGCGTTGGGCATTCGAACCCCACTGGACCATCTGCTACTCACGTTCTTCGTCCTGTGTGGACTGTCAAGGTTGGCAAGGTTCAACGTCACGAGCGATGACGTGCCGCATGATGAGTCGGGCAAGGCCAAATACTTCGAGGGGACGCCGATTCCGAGTTCGTTGGGGATCGCCGCGTGGATGGCGGTGTGGGTGTGGAATGGATGGTTGGGAGATGTTGTGCCGTTTGGAGTTGCAGGAAAGGGCCAAAGCTGGGAGTTCCATCCTGTCGTGTTCGTCTTTGTCGCGCATGGGTGTGCGATGGTGAGCAAGTCACTGCATGTGCCAAAGCCTTAGAGCACGATGACCAATGGAGAGAAGAGCAGTGGGGAGAAGGCAAGTAGACATCCTCATAGTCACGAGGAACGAAGAGCGAGCGCTCGCAAAACGAATTAGGATCTTTGACGTGCTTTCATTCCTCACTTTACTCATGCGTCGATGATATCCTTACTCTAAATCAGGCTTTTCATGACTCCGCGCCGGCATCCTCCAACCCCTCCCTTAGCGCCACCCACCCCCCCTTCTGCCACGGTGCCAGCATAATCCCCTTCATCGCATCCCCCACCCTTCCCGTGCCAGCAAACGCACCGCTTAACTCCTCCGCACCCACCTCTCCTAGAGGCGGTACGGACCTCTGTGCCACCAATAGAGCCATATCAGCCGCGTACCCCTCGTCCTCGAAGTGCGCCAACATGCCCCACCGGCCCGCCTTCTCCGGACCGAGCAATAAAGCCCGCTGCACCTCCCCCTTCACCGCGTCATCGGCGTCTCCACCATCCTTGCCCACCGAAGCCAACGCCACCAGAACCCTGCTCACACGCTCCTTGTCCTCCTCGCCCACGTCCTGCGCCGCTCTCAGCCTCTCCAGATCCTCCTTCACGGCCTCGACGGTCTCCACGTCCCCCTCCGTCCCCGCCATAGCGGCGAGGAGGACCCAAGCGTCCACGTAATCCGGATCGCGCTCGACCAGGGCCAAAAGCTGTTCTCTCGCCACGTCCCTTTCGTTGGCGCCGGCGTGGGCCCAGAGGACGCGGGACAGGAGACAGATGACGTCTGGATCGGAGGAGGATTCTTCGAGGGCGTTGCGGAAGGCAGGGATGGATTCGTCGAGGTTCTGTTGGTAGAAGTGTGCGAGACCGAGGACCAGATGTGCTGAGAGCCGAATCTTGGGGACGGAGATGGCGGAGGAGGGGGAGATGAGGTCTGTGGTGAGGGAGAGGGCGGTTTCCGCGCGGTCGATGGCGGAGGGAAAGTCTTGTGTTGCGAGCAGGAGGCGGGAGAGGTCGGAGGTTGCGTGGGCGAAGTACAGAAGGGTCAAGGGGGCTTCGGTTTCTTCGTATTGTTGCTCGAGATGGGTGGTGAGAGCCGTAAGGGTCGAGATGGCGGAGGGGTAGGATGCGACGCGTTCGGAGAGCAGGGCGGAGAGGTGCCGGAAGATGAGGGAGGAAGGAAGTTGAGAGTGGAGCTGATGAAGGGCGAAGAGAGGCTGGATGAGTTGTGTCAGAGATGGAGACAGGGTCTTGGTCGAAACGAGTGTGTCGAAGACGGAGACAGTAAAGGCCTTCTTGGCCATGAGCGATGATGAGTCGGAGATCTCAAAGGCGTGGACAAAGTGTGAGAGTGCTTCCGTCTGTCGACCGACGGAGAGAGCGATTAGACCCTCTCCAATCCAGGCATGAGCATAGTCTGGATCGGTAGACTGAGCTCGGCCGAACGCTTGGTGAGCGAGCTCAGAGTCACCATTGTTTAGGTATAGCACACCCAGATTCGTCCAAGTCTGAGCACTCCGCTCATTAAGGTAGAGGGATCTGACAAAGGCGTGCTGTGCTACCCTCACATTTAGGTTGGATGTCACAACTCCGAGAGCATTCCAGAATTCCGAATTACCAGCTTCTAGTTCTATTGCCCTCTTGAAACATCTGACCGATGCAAGGGAGAATTTCCTGGCCGCAGAACCTGCTAGATCGGTGTACACTCTGTATTCCGCCCAGCCCAGATTGTACCATGCCACTGCCTGAGCATGGATGTCATGGGAGCAGCAATGAATGGCGCGCTTATACGCAAGCAAAGCTATCTTCAGATAATCTGCTGCGGGCTTGGATGCATCCGCGCCATTCGCAGTCTCCTTTGTTCCGCCACTCGTCTCGCCATTTACTTTCGTCGCGCTGACGTGATCAATGTCGGCGACGATATCAAAGATCTGCGTCTCAACATCTGCTGATAATACCAGAGCCCGGATCTCTGACGCTTGAAAGATCTCAGCATTATCTTGCGTCCAGTGGAAGACAGAACAGGCATCTCCTACGGCCTTCCAGAGATTGAACGCTTCCGGTCTGGTCTCAGCAATCTTCGCAGCAAGGTTCAATGCATCTTTTGCACTGCTCGCGGCCTTGCCGAAGAATCCAGTATCGACCTGCCTCCAAGCTCTTTCCACGTAGGTCTGCAGAAGAGCGACCAGAACACCGAATTCGTTCGGCCTGCCTTCCAGCACAGCTGACAGTCCAACAATAGCTTCATCAAAATCCCCTAGCTCTCGATGCACGTTGGCAAGCATGTACTCTGTGAACCATTTCTCGCCGCTGACTTGCATCTTGACACCATCGTGAGGCTCTTCCGCATAATGGAATGTCCGGCTTGCTGAATTATATCGCCCAGAGTTGTGATAGCTCTCTCCAAGACCGACATAAGAGTGGTAGTCGTTTGGCGAAATTCGAAGGGCCGACAAAAAGCAGGTGATTGCTATGGTGTACTCTTGCCTCATCATTTGCACTACTCCCAGCGCCGAGTAAGGCCAGCTGATCCCTTTCTTCTTAGATCCAGGAGGCGGTCTTGTCTTGCCAGAGTCGACCACTCGTTTCGAGACCAGTTCGACCACATCCCATTCTCCTTGATCGGCGAATGCTCTGGCCAGTCTCTCGGCTGCTTCTACCTCAGATGCGGAAAGCTCGAATGCTTTCTGGAAGCATTGCCTGGCACGCTTTTTGTCTTTGGCGTAATCGGCATAGTAGAAGCCAAGACTAGTATATGCGGCAGCAAAGTTCGGATCCGTCTTGATGGTGGCAAGAAAGTGTGCGTATGCTCCGTTGCGGTCTTTACGTGCAGCTTTGGATGAGTCGATCTCCCATATACAACTGCCAATGCGAAACTGGGTGAGTGCTCGCAATGCCCGTGACTTGGGGTCTTCGTTCCTGTCTCTTGTCTCATTGAGCTGCTCAAGGCACTCTTCAAGCTCGTCAAGGGCTTCTTGATGCTGTCCAGAAAGCGCACTGCACCATGCGGCCTCAACTCTGACCTTTGTATTGTGGGGTTCCAGTCTCAATGCTTGTGAAAGCAGCTTCACCGCTTCTTGGTAGTGCTCCTGCTCTTCTTGAACAAGTCCGAGGCCAACGAGCGCTGGTACTGACTCTGGTTTTCGACTTAGAATATCTTGTAGAAGCTCTTGTGCCTCGGGATGATGTTTGGGAGACTGATAGTGCACTAGCGAAGTCGCTAGGATTGTGTTGAGAGCGTCGCGGTCTTCCTGGAGTGAAACGTCTGCTTTTCTCTCCTCGGCGAGCAGTAACTTGAGACCATTGCGAGTTGTGTCGATTGCACTTTCGCATTCGTCGAGATGCAGATAATACTCTGCCGTCATACGATGTGCAAGCGGCGAAGCTTTACCATCACCTAGCCCCTCGGCCATGAGGAGTAGACGATCCTCGGGACTCAGCTCTTCGATCGGTTCTGAATCGTCGTCTTCTTTGGGAGCTGGTAACGAGAATGGTGAAATTTCGCATCGAAGAAAGGCCCGGAGAACTTTGGTGAGCCCGGAATCGGGGAAAAAGTTCACATATTCCTGGAGGATGTTCACATCAAGCTCGGCAATGTTTGCTGTATCCCGCCACTCCAGGTGAATGTCCCACGCTAATCGGCACGGGTGCTTCACAATTACCATCCCTCTTGCTGTGTCAATCACCTGCTGTCGTTTGATATGTTTGAGCTCCTTGGGCATTACGGCCAAGGTATCGTAAGCTCTCTGGAATAATCTCTCCTCGTACTGTCTCCGCGTAGTATCGTCGTCAGTCCAGTCAATAGCACCTCTAAGTAGCGACTCAAGATCGCTCTTCTCGAAGACTTCTTGCTTGACTTCTTCCGTGACCTTGGTCAATCTTGCGCCAATTCTGGTACGTCTCTCCGCAATCTCCTTAGTGATCCTTGACTCTTCGTCCCGCTCCGTGATGTCGATCAGACGTTTGAAGGTCAGACTTGGATGCGCAATGCGCCCTTCGAGTACATCCCAGACTGGACTCCCCGGCAACAGGACCTGGAGTGATCGCTTGTACTGGCTGGTCGTTCCGTGTTTCTTGACGTAGCCTGTGAGCTTGTCTACGATGGACTGAGATTTGTGCAAATCTCCAGCTTGGCCGAACAGCACCGCCAGTCGCACTGCCACTTCTCCATACTCATCCAGGTACTTCGGCCCTTGCGACTCGTACAACGAGCATAAACCTTGCCATGCTTGCTTGTCGTCCGGTTTCAGCTTTGCCGCCTCGTGATAGACTTTGGCAGCCTGTTCGACATCACCCTTCTTCTCGTACGCTCGACCTAGGAAGAGTTTGGCGAAGTGGTTTTGATGATCTGCAGCCAATACAATTTCAGACTGCTTGATTGCTTCAACCCAATCTTCGCTGTCGATGGCCGCTTTGGCCGCTTTGAGAGCAGCTTTGGTCCCAGACATTCAGCTCCTATGATCTAAGGGCGAGTTGAACATTCAATGGGCAATCATATGAGAAGTTTGCTCTCTGCACGCGACACAGCTTCTTGTGCGACCTGGACCTCACTGTCTGCCTGTCCGGTGGTTCTGAGCTGAGCATGTGAAGTTTGATGCCACGGTTGACCAGAACTGCATAAGTGTAGCCTTCCTACGTCATTCGCTTGCTATCGATGTGAACTCGGAGCAGTGCGTCCCGCTGCTCTCTGCAACCACTATACGCGCTCACGAAAGTGCCGCGATTGTGGTATCACACAGCGAACATGAATATAGCTCCTTGTGAAGCTCATACTGGTACGCCTCCACGATGAGCACACCAAACAAGAGGCGGAAGAAGAACGACTATTCCGCCTCGAACCAGCCGGTCAAGAGCTTGGACTTCTTCTTTGGTAAACAGAAAGAGTCAAAGTCCTTCAACACCGCATCTGTCGAGCCTAGCGCTGTCAAGCAAGAGGTATCTAAGCCTCTTACGGACGAGGAATACGCGAGAAAGCTTCAGGCAGAATGGGCAGAAGAGGATAGACAACAAACTAATGGAGTCGTTGGTGGAAGTGGACAACAAGGTCACGTAAATGAGATACAAAAGAACGAAGACGATCTCTACACAAGCTCATATAGAGCGAATGGAAAGGACGAAGCGCTCCAAGATCATCAACCCACAATTCACACAGCGGACTTGGATGAAGGGGAGATATCGAAGCCGGATCCGGATCCACCACCTGCGCTGAAGAATGCGTTCGCCAGCTTGGGGAAGAATACTCTGTCACTGCAATCTGCTACTGCAGAAGATGATGAAATATCCAACACTGTACCCTTTGACCAGTCACCCTTTACCTTTGAGCCCCAACAATATATTGGGGATCTCAAGAAAGAGTGGGTCAAGGAAGGAGGCGATGCCACTTACTCCCTCCTTACCAGGTCTTTCGTGCTGATCAACTCTACTCAATCACGTATCAAGATCGTCGATACCCTGGTCAATCTATTGCGGACCATCATCGAGGGAGACCCTAATTCTCTTCTGCCGGCCGTCTGGCTCGCGACAAACAGTATCTCTCCGCCATATATCGATGTAGAGCTTGGACTGGGTGGGAGTGCAATTTCCAAGGCATTGAAGAAAGTCTGCGGACTGGATAATGCAGGACTCAAGACGCTGTACAACAAGTACGGCGACGCGGGCGATGTTGCGTTCGAAGCGAAGAAGAGACAGTCGCTCACCTTGAGGAAACCCAAGCCTCTGACCATCAGGAGTGTTTTTGAGTCTTTACACAAGATCGCAAACGCAAAGGGACAAGGATGTCAAGACGTCAAGCAGAGGATCGTTGAGCGTCTCGTGCAGGACGCAAGAGGAGCCGAAGAATCTCGCTACATCGTCCGAACGCTTGTGCAACATCTTCGGATCGGGGCAGTGAAGACGACAATGCTCATCGCCCTATCAAGGGCTTTCATGCTGTCCCGGCCTCCAGGAGCTGAATTTGAGATTAAAAACAAGGCACGACTCGCCAAGCTCAGCAAACAGGATCTTGCAGAAGTATGGTCGAAAGGTGAAGAGCTTGTCAAGGCTTGCTTTGCCAGGAGACCCAACTACAATGATCTTGTGCCAAATCTGCTTGAGGTTGGGAGCACATCAGACGAGCTTCTTGTACAATGCGGTCTATCTATGCACATACCGCTCCGACCTATGTTGGGTGGTATCACGCGCGACATGGGTGAAATGCTCACAAAGCTGCAAGGTCGAGACTTCAGCTGCGAGTATAAATATGACGGACAGAGAGCCCAGGTCCACTGCGATGCAAAGGGTAAGGTCACGATTTTCTCCCGACACCTTGAAGTCATGACGGACAAATACCCCGATCTCGTTGCTCTAGTACCGAAGATCCGAGGCGAAGGCGTCAGCAGCTTCATCGTGGAAGGTGAAGTTGTCGCTGTCGATCGAGAAAGCGGCGAGCTCAAGCCCTTCCAGATCCTCGCTAACCGAGCACGCAAGGACGTGGTAGTACAGTCTGTCAAGATCGACGTCTGCTTATTCTCCTTTGATCTGATGTACCTCAACGGTGAAGGACTGCTTGACCGACCCTTCCGTGAGAGGCGGTCTTTCCTTCGCAGCATGTTTGTTGAGATCCCGAAGCACTTCACATGGGTCAAGAGCCTGGACGCTACATCTGCAGACGTCGAAGGTGTGTCAGACTTCTTCAAATCAGCAATTGACGCCAAGTGCGAAGGGATCATGGTCAAAGTCCTTGACAATTTACCCAATCCCGACCTGCTGGCGACGCTGGACGACGATACAGCAGCAGCAATATCCGCCGCAGCGCCCGATACAGACCCAAGCCGTACCACCCCACCACCCTTAACCACCGACTCTCCCATTACTTCTCCAAAACGATCCAACTCCTCTGTTCCTCCCACCCCTTCCAAGAAGAAACCCAAGAAACCCTCTGCAAAACCCAGCGACACCGACGCCCCCGAAGAGAAAAAAGGTGGCCGCCGCAAAGCCCTCCTCTCCACCTACGAACCCGACAAACGTCTCGACTCCTGGCTCAAAGTCAAAAAGGACTACTCCACCACCTCGGACACCATCGACCTCATCCCCATCGGCGGCTGGCACGGCCAAGGCCGCAAATCAGCATGGTGGTCGCCCATCTTAATGGCCGCACGCGACCCGGAGACCGGCTCCCTCTTCGCCGTAACGAAGTGCATGTCCGGCTTCACGGACGCTTTTTACAAGGCGAACAAAGAGAAATACGCCGAAGACGGGGACAATACGCTCCGCGAGAAGCCGAGTTACGTCGAGTATGTGGGCCAGCCAGCGGTGTGGTTCGAGCCGCAGGAGGTGTGGGAGATGGTGTTTGCGGATGTGACGGTCAGTCCGACGTACACGGCTGCGATAGGGCTGGTGAACGAGGAGAAGGGGCTGAGTCTGCGGTTCCCGAGGTTTCTGAAAGTGAGGGAGGATAAGAGTATTGAAGAGGCGAGCACGGTGGACTTCTTAGCGGGCTTGTATAGGAAGCAAGAGGCGAGAGCGCCGGAACGGGAGGCCAAGGTTGAGGAGGAAGAGGAGTAGATACCCTGTTGAATATGTTCATGCACCATTCGATTTCTAGCGCACACTGCGTGGTGGCAATTCGGCTACAGCACGCCCTCTTCGCTACAAACGTGAATCATCCCGCAGCTGGATCGAGGTCTAGATCTTGCTCTCAAGCTGCCTGCTATCCCTCAGTGCCTTCAACTTCTCCACCGCCTCCTGCAACGGTATCAGATCACCCATCTTCTGCGTCTCGGGCAAATCTCTGTTCCTGATGTTCACAGTTCTGGTCTCGGCTTCCTTCGCACCCAGCACGAAGATGAAATTATACTGTGCCAACTGACCCGTCCGGATCTTGTACTTCATCGTGTTACCCGAGATGTCCACGTCGGCGTGTAGGCCTTGATTGCGCAGCAAAGACTGTACTTCGAGTACGTAGTCATTTGCGGCGGGCATGACGGGGACGATTAGCACTTGGCGTGGCGAGAGCCAAAAGGGCCATTTACCGGCGAAGTGCTCTGTGAGGATAGCGATGAAGCGTTCGAAGGAGCCGTAGATGGCGCGGTGAATCATGACGGGTCGGGCGCAGCCAGGAGTGAGAGCGCGGCGGTAGTGAGTGTTGTCGAGAGGGTCTTTGGGCTCCTTTGGTGCATCGACCTTGTTTGCATCAGGAGCTACAGCGGTGGCCGTCGGCGCTTCCTTCTCGTTGGCTTGAGCTGCGGCCATGGCTGACGCACTCGTTTCACGGCCCTCGACGCCAGACTCTGCAGCGCGATATTCGAGGTTGAACTGTTGTGGTAGTTGGAAGTCAAGCTGGATCGTGGCGCACTGGAACTCTCGCTTGAGAGCGTCGGAGATGGTAATGTCGATCTTGGGACCATAGAAGGCGCCATCGCCAGGATTGAGCTCCCACTTCGAACCACCTTCAGAAGTGAATCGATCAAGAGCTTTCGTCAATTGGGCTTCCGCCTTGTCCCATGTGGCGATATCACCAAGATGTCCTTCTGGACGAGTGGAAAGCTTGAGCTTGAATGTGAAACCGAATTGACCATATACAGCACGGAGGAAGTCGAAGAGACCGAGGATTTCTTGCTCGACCTGCTTCATGTTAGTGCAAAGGCAGGACCGTATAGCAAATAACCACTGACCTGTTCTTCTGTACAGAAGATGTGCGTGTCGTCCTGTTGGAATCTTCGAACTCTTGTCAATCCAGTCAATGCTCCGGACGCCTCATTCCGATGAAGCACACCAAAGTCTGCAATGCGCATTGGCAGCTCACGATAACTTCGTTCCCTGTGGGAGAAAAGCAGACAGTGACCAGGACAGTTCATGGGCTTGAGCGCCCATTGGTCTTTCTCAACGTCAAAAGTAAACATATCGTCTTTGTAGTGTTGCCAGTGACCGGATTGTTTCCAAAGCGCAGAGTTGTACATGTTCGGTGACATAACTTCCTGGTATCCTCGTGTCCAGTATTCTGATCGCAAGAAAGCTTGTAGTGCATTGTAGATGATCATACCATGAGGAAGGAAGAAGCATGACCCAGGGGACATTTGCGAGAAGAAGAACAATTCCTGTTCCTGGCCGATCTTGCGGTGATCTCGCTTGGCTGCCTCTTCCAAGTATAGCTTGTGCTCATCCATTTGCTTCTTGTCCGGGAAAGATACACCGTAGATGCGCTGAAGGGAGTCATTCGCCGCATCGCCCAGGAAATAGGACGACGAGTTCTTCATAACCGCGAAAGCTTTGATGCGTCCAGTATGCGGGACGTGTGGCCCTCTGCAAAGGTCAATGAGTGGACCGTTCCTGTAGACAGTGGTGCTGGTCCCATCCGGAATCTTGTCCTTGATGATGTGCTGCTTGTACTTGTTGTATGCGAACATGTCCAGTAGCTGCTGTTTGGTCAACGTCAAGCGCTCGAACTTCTGCTTCTCCTTGATCGCTTTGTCGACGATCTTCTCAAGCGGTTTATGGTCGAGCTGTGTGACTGCGCCGTTATCAGGAAGCGCCATCTCGTAGTAGAAGCCATCCTCTACAGGAGGTCCAATACAGAGACTACATCCGAAACGACGTTCGGCAGCTTCGCCCAAGATGTGCGCAGAACTGTGCCAGAAGACCTTCTTTCCTTCAGGGTGTTCAAAGTCCAGGAGCTCTAGCCTACAGCTCTTCTCGAGCGGTCGCTCAAGATCCCAGAGTTCCTCGCCGTCCAGTCTCGCGACTACTGTGCGCTCGTATAAGCTCTTAGCGATGTTCCTGGCAATCTCTCCTGGTGTGGTCTCCCATGCTTTCCCAATCCGTACGTCGCCTGACGACAACGTAATCTGAATGTCTTCACGTGGCTGCTTCGCCACCCATTCATCATACTCGGCTTTGACCTTGTCGAAGATCGTAAGGCGATCTGCGATATATGCAGGTGGAGGTGTGATTTCGAGTGGACCAGCTTCAGACTCTCCTCCCTGTGCCTTCTTCTCTTTCTTCTGACCTTGTGACTTCTGATCTCCGGAGACAGACAGATTCTTCACCCCATCGACAGCTTCATTGACCTTCTCCTTCACGGCATCCATGTTGCATGTGCTTTGTGGGGTACTGAAAAAAGTCCGGGATCCAATCTGTGAGCAGGCACGAATTGACTTTTTTGGTTTATTGGCGAGAGATCTGACACGCTTGAATGCTAGGAGGGGAGTCACAGCAGCGCGATGAGTCAATGGCCGTGGGATTAGCGGTCGTGTGAGCATAGAGGGGTAGAGGAGGTATAGGAGCTATGACTCCTTTTCCGGACAGAATATCAAAATGATACGGTTGGCCAAATAGCGATATGTGCACCTCACCACTGCCTTCATGCGGTCATGCACGCTAGGTCTACTCAAAAAGCATATCTAGTGACGAATCGGACAGACCATACACAAGGGAGGACTTCGGCTTCCCGGGTAAGGACTCGGAGCGACTGGACAGACTCATAAACTGCTGTTTTCTGGACGTAACGCCACATAGCCAGCCAGATATGGACGTTGAGTCATGAGAAAGACAGAATCATGAAGTTTCCACCTTTTGCGGTCTTCCCGCCAGCGCTTCTTCGAAAGACGCTGAGTTCTGAGCAGTGGAATGGCGCTCTCGAAGTTTGGACATCTATCGCGGACATATGGCTGAGTGCTTCAGAAAAGGACTTCGAATCCGAAGAACGGACGCATGGTCATATTTCCAGATTCTTGATATCGTTCTACGATGAAGTGTTCGGAGCATCGAAGACAGATAGCAGCTTGAAATCGGACAAAGCATTACTGCTTCGAAAGCGGTCTTTTCTGCTGGCACACAGAGCATTTTCTCATATCTCAAAGGGTACTCCGGATCACCTGCAGCTGGATGTGAATTTTCTCGGAGCCTTCTGCTTCGCCCATCTTAAATCACAGGCATTGACTGTACTGTTAGAGCGACTGTGGAAATCTCATCAGTCGACCATCGTTCTGCATTTGAAGAAGACACGCTCATCTTTGACTAGCACTCTCGAGTCCAGCAATCCAAATGCTGCCGAATCAGAGCTTCGTAGACTGGCTCCTTTGCTCCATTCTCTGCCTGCAGCTGGAGCATTCATGACTGAGGGTTCAGAATTTATGGATGCCATGTTCCTGGCCTACAGCAAGGGATCAGACAGTTTGAGGACCGCATTGGTGCCAGTGGCGTACCTTTCTCTGATAGCGCTGACCAAGGGCGGGACATCGAACAGATCAGCACTGTTGGATCATCTCTACAGTCTGAAAGCGCAGGCTGATGGCGCCTACCGCTACGGCAATCTATTGGTGGATCTTGTTACGAACACACCTCTCCAAGTAAAGCTGCAGGGGCAGCCCGGCGAAAAGGGAGCAGAGCGAGCGAGGACTCTTGCAGCCGATCTCGATCGATTCAAGTCGCAATCAGTTGCACGACATCGGTCCAAGAAGCAGACCAAGACTAATAAAGGCAAAAGCATCGCCAACGACGATGTCACTAGTGATCACCATATCCACCGAATGTCCAGGATCACACAGATCCAAGACCTATTCCCTGACCTAGGCTCGGGCTTCATCGCACGTCTTCTAGACTTCTACAACGAAGATGTCGAGATCATCATTGCTCTCCTCCTGGAAGATTCCCTCCCACCCGACCTCTCCTCACTAGACCGCACATTGCAGCTTCCCGAACCCTCTTCCACGCCCACATCTCGTCTCATACCCGCATCCACACCTCCCCTGGCCACTCAGCGGCGCAACGTCTTCGACAACGACGCGTTCGATCGTCTCGAGATCGACCCCTCAGCGTACCATCACGGCCGCACCACCACCAGTCGCACAGCAGACGACGAGCTAGCAGACCGCTCTCGCGCGCCGGAGAAAGCCGCCATCCTCTCCGCCCTCGCGGCGTTCGACTCGGACGATGACGAGCGCGACGACACGTACGACGAAGCAGACGTTGGCGGGACGGTAGACAAGGCCGCACCGGACGGGGAGGAGGACGCAGACATCGATGTCGGAGGGGAGGAGCACGAGGAAGTGCTCTTCCGCTCGTGGAAAGGGGACACCAGCGTCTTTGGCCGCGAAGCGAGACGCAGCAAAGCACGAGAAGAGTTGAAGGGTCGGACGGGCATGACGGACGAGGCGCTGGAGGGGTGGGGAATCATGCTCGGTAGAGACCCGAAGAGATTGAGGAGATTGGAGGGGAGGTATGCTTATGACGGCGGACAGACACAGTTGCAGGGCACGGCGTATAGAGGTGGTGGCGAAGAGGAAGGAGAAGGTGCCGAACGAGGTGGGTTTAGAGGGCGAGGCAGGGGCCGAGGACGAGGGAGAGGAGGCGGAAGAGGAGGGAACGTCGCTGGAGAGCCGAGCGAGGCGCAGACACAGGCTGCGAGACAGAGGAAGGAAGCACACAAGGGAAGTAGGGCGAACCATAATCGCCGGGATCAGCGGGCGAAGAAGATGGCGAGGGGAGGGTTCCCGGGGTAGTCATGGGGACTGGGATGTGTATACAAGCTGTTATGAAAAGAAAATGGGTATACTGCAAATAAAGAACTGTGATAGCATGCTCAAGCATACTCCTTTGTCTCCTTCTCGCACCATCCCCAGAACTTCTCTGCCTTGCCACCCTTGACGCCCTCTGCGATGTCGCCTCTGTAACTACCGATCCGGCCCCAAGGCACAACGTATGCACCGTTGTTCTCGAGCTTGATATCCGGACTGCACGCGGCGTACAGCTCGGTGTAGCCGCCGAAGATAGCCGGGTAGCAGATCGCTTTTGTGAAGGCCGCCTGAACTCCGACCATGTGACGCTGCAGCTCAGAGTTCAAATTGCCTGGGTTCCACGCCACGCTGACGATACCGTCACCACCGTAGCGTCTGGCTGCCTCTGTGGCGAAGAAGATGTTTGCCACCTTGGTGATGGAGTATGTTCTCCTGTTATCTTCTGGGACTTGTGGAGAGCCATCCTCGTTCATAGGAACACCGCCCTTTGGTGACATCTCAGTAGCGACCGATGCGGCCCATGTCACGCGGACAGAGCCTGGCGGCGACGACGCGGCGGTCTTCTTGAGAAGAGGGATGAGAAGCTGGGTGAATAGGAAAGGACCGAGGCAATTCGTGCCGACCTGGAGCTCATGGCCCTGGGCGGTCTTGGAGCCTTGAGGTGGAATCATGACACCCGCGTTGTTGGTGAGCACATCGAGTCGGTCGGTGCGAGCGATCAGATCATTGGCAGCAGCCTTGATGGTAGTAAGGTCTGCGAGATCGAGCTTCAAGAATTCGACCTTGCCAGTGGAGCTGGGAGCGTGTTGCTTGACTGCCTCGATAGCCGTTGTAGCTTTCTCCGGGCTACGACCAGCCACGAAGACAGTGGCGTTACGAGCGTAGAGAATCTTGGTGAGCTCCAGACCGACACCTGCATAGCCTCCAGTCACGACATGGACTTTGCCTGCCTGATCGGGGAGATTCTCCTGAGTCAAGGTTGGCGCTGGGATGCGAATACACTGGCTGAGTGCGTTTCCCATGTTTTCGAATATTGGTCGATGTATCAAAGATGGAGAAGATCAAGTCTGCGAACGAACTGCAGGCATCTTCGTGTTATGCGTTATGCTGACACCGCCCCTTGGCCCTAAACCTAGGCCAGGATATGACGAAATCAATGTAGATCGGAGATAATGCAGGACCAGTGTCCGGGGGCATGCACACCGTGACACCTCATGTTTGCATCAAACCATAGCTGTCAAATTCACTGCCATGCTCATAAGAGACCAGCATGCATTACGGCAGACATTTGACAACTATATGAAATTCGAAGTGAACGACAGCTTGATGGAACGGCAGCGAGGTGTGCCACAAGCAGCCGTGGGCTTCATCTTCGCATGGACGACATTCCGTCGGACTGATCACAGTAGGGATAAAAGTCACCGTACGCCAACCACAACCGATAGGAGAATCGATGGGGGATCAGCTGTGTTTGGCGTTCGGTGAAGGTTTACACCTCCTACTATGGATGCACGACTTGCTGAGGACAGCTTCGCATCAGCGAAGTGCTACCCCACATTGCCGCCTCCACATCGCCCGCAAACACACCCTTACGAGACCTGCTATTTGGAATCGGCAGAAGATCATGAGTACACAGTAGGCGGCCTTGCAATTTCATGGGGAGCTCACCACGGGTTGGAAGGTGAGTAATCATCTCCCATGGCGGAGACATTCCATGGCTGTGGAGCAACCTATATCCGGTCTTTGAGGTAAGCTACATATATATGTACTTCCTTCTCCACACCGCCACGATCAACCTCAATATATTTGACCATTACTGACCATACCCTCCGCTACTGCCTGACAGAACGAAATCAATCTCATTCAGTAGCACAAGCACCGATTCGACATGTCTTTTGCCTATGATGCCGAATTCCTTGAGGCTATCAAGCCAATGCTGGCACACCCCATGCCTCCTATCCCAGAAGGTGATGTCCAGGGTCGACGCGAACGTCTGGACGCCATCTTCGGCCACATGATGAGCGCTGTTCCCGCCCAACCTACTATCAAGCAGTCAACCCTCACAATCACTACCCCCGCCGGACCGCTCGATATCCACGTCTTCCTACCAGACAATCCCTCCTCCAGTCCCTCGCCAGCGATCCTCTTCTTACACCCAGGCGGTCACGTCGCCCTCACCTCCAGAATCCTCGCCCCATCGACCGCTGTTCTAGCCGCCCAACTAAACCTCCCGATCTATTCGGTCGAGTACCGCCTCTCCCCCGAGCACCCTTACCCGGCAGACCTCGACGACTGCTTCTCCGCCCTCGCCCACCTCTCCTCCCACGCAAGCGAATTGAACATCGACCCCGCGAAGATCATCCTCTACGGCCCGTCCGCGGGCGGCGGTCTCGCCGCCGCCCTCGCCATCCGCGCCCGCGACGAGTCCCTCTCTCCACCCGTCAAGGGCGTCGTGCTGATCTACCCCATGCTCGACGACCGCGTGACCACGGCCGTCCCCGCGATGAAGGACAAGCTGATGTGGACCGAAAGCGACCAAGTCACGGGCTGGAAGGCGTACCTCGGCGACGCGTACGGGAGCGATTCCGTGCCCTTGCACGCCGTGCCGGGCAGGGCGGAGAAGGGCGATCTGACGGGCCTGCCGCCGCATTGGATCGATGTCGGGGGCTTGGAGATGTTCGCCGGGGAGAATCTGGCCTACGCGCAGAAGTTGGTGCAGGATGGCGTCGAGGTCGAGTTCCATTTGTACAAAGGGGTGCCGCATGGTTTCGATGCCATGGCGTCCGAGATCGGCGTGACCAAGAGGGCGGTGGAGGGGAGGGAGAGGTTCATCAAGGAGGTGTTGGCATAGAAGCCCCTCCCCAAATCAAAAAAAAATCAAAATCAAAATCAGGGAAAGATGGATGTAGAATGCAATCTTTTTCTCGTCTTGGGAATCTAATCTCCACTTCACTCGACCTTTACTTATTCTCCACGCCGGACTGTACTGGCGACTGTGCCACCCCTGCTCCTCTCCCAACACCGTCAATGCAACACCGCTTCACATCTTCCTGCACGTCCACTATGCCGCGGCAGGTTGCTTCTCGCCCTCTGCGACATGCGCATCTCCCGTCGGAGCCGGAGCCGGAGCCGGAGCCGGAGCCTTTGTCTCTCCATCCTTGACCTCGGTCGGCGCGCTCGCGGTATTGTTGATCTCATTGCCCTTCTTCTTCCACTTCGGCTCCTTCGCGAACTGCGGATCATGCCACGGTCCCTTATCCGAATACTGGCAGCCACCGGGACACTCGCAGCTCCCGCCAAACTGCTTGGGGAGATTCTCCGGATCAATCTGCTTCAGCAACTCGCTCTTGTATCCGCTTCCGAGAACGTGGATCTTGGCTACCGTGACCGGGTCCAGGAATTTCTTCACTATGCTGAACACACCGCTGAAACCCCATGGCGCGTTGATGACGTATAGTTTGCCCAGTCGCTCGGGATAGTAGTTCTGCGATACCCCCGAGGCTTTGCCCAAGTAGCCGTATACTTGACCCATGTTGCTCAACCCGACACCTTTGAGGTCCATGATCGTGCAGCATGTCTCGAGCAGGTGCCCTGATTTGCGGCTGCAGGCGGGAAGGCGCGGGTCCGAGACTTTCTCGTATTCCACGACGAGGTTGGAGAGTAGGCGCTCCTCGGTGGTGATTTTGTACATGGCTGTCAGGTCAATGTTGCCGAGCTGTTCGATGTAGACTGGTCGGCCGTCCTGAGGAGAGGTTAGCTGGTATCATTCATGCGAGGGAAGGAGCCGTACCTTGTCCGCGCCGTGGTAGTATTGCGGGTAGAGGTGCTCAAGCTTCTTCTTCTCTTCGCTGAAGTCGAACGTGTTGAGGAGGTGGTCGATGCCGCCGCCAAATTCTTTTCGCCATTTTTCGCAATCGATGAACCTGGGAATGTCAATCGGACTGCGCAACGACTCGTGGTCGGGCGTGAGCTTACATCTGCTTCGATAGCTCAACATTGAATTTCCTGGCTCGTAAGAATCGTAGCTGGTGCCCGTCAGCCTCTGCCATGTTGCTGCCTTGTCCACTTCTCTTACCAGCGTCAGAGTGTCCAATCGCTCAGTGTAACCCGCCTGCTCAAGCATCATCCTGAATTGGGATACTTGGGCCTCTTGTTCTGGTGTCAAGTGTCCCGCATGGCCTGGCTGATTCGTGGCCGACGTGGTGGGAAAGTCGTAGTCGTCGTACTTCTCGTCCAGCTTTAGTTCCGGCATTGTGGCGGTGACGGTCGCTTTCGATATCGACTTGAAGAGTTTGTGGTCGTGGCGTAGTTAAGGCTGTCGAGGAGAGAATTGGGAAAAAGGAGGGTCGTGAATTTGGTGAGCAACTGTACAATGCGGTCAAAAGGGCAGGGTTCAAGAGTTCTGGCCAACGCACGGGATGAGGTCAACAGGTGTTTTGAAGCGGGCTGGACGGTGCGCTGCTGCCCCGCTCCTCTTTCGACCATGACAGAGCCCCACGTGCTCAAGGTAATGAACCCAGCGAGGCCCATGTCATATCTACTGCACGGTAGCACCTCGCACACAGGCATGGGCTGGATCGATCAAGTCCCTCGCGCAGGGAAGCTCTACATTGGCGGGCTGTATGCGCTGTATCAGACCGATCTAATGCGTGCAGCTGGCGTGACGCATATACTGTCCGTCATCGACTACGATCCCCTGCTCCAGGACAAGTTCTCGCATCTCAAGCATTTCCACATTCGAGCTGACGATCACCCCAACGAAAACTTGCTCCAGTACTTCGCGGAAGCAGTGAAGTTTGTCGATCAAGCGCTGGGAGACATCAAGAAATCTGAAAAGGCCGGGGATAATGGACCCCGGGATGGCGCTGATCACACAGGAGGTGTATTCGTGCACTGCGCCATGGGCAAATCGCGGTCAGCTACCCTCGTGGTGGCCTATTTGGTTTGGAAACACAACCTAGACGTCGCGGGGGCGCTTGACCAACTCTGCGAAGGCAGGCCTGTCTGCGATCCAAACCCTGGATTCAAAGAGCAACTCCTGGTTTGGGAGCGAATGTGCAGAACCAAGACAGACCAGGAAAGTAAGGCGATTTACGAAGAATGGGAGGCAACAAGATTCAAGGGAGAGTATTGGGAGTGGGAAAAGCGCGTTGGAGAGCTGAAGGGCAAGTTGTGAGCGAGCTCTCGGCTTCTCTGGATGCAAGCGTTCATGTCGTGCCTTCGTTCCATGGGAGTTCGAAGATGACCACTAACTGTATCTTGCCCTCGGATACTATATCCCATGGCTTCGCTGATCGTCGGCGGAGTCACTGGAACAGATGGCCCAGGATCTGAATGACTCTTTGTTGGCAATCCCAAGGCATTCTCGTCGCGTAGAGGTGAGACTGACGTCCACCTGGGTGTGACCAATTCTGACTGCAGGGTGACAAACAGCTGACATTGTGGTAGCGACAAGAAAAGAAGATGTACATACAGCAAAAGGAGGACTATTCAGGTGTAGTAAAATACAACGGAACCAAAACAGCAAGTCTTAGCTATCTGGCCAAATACTTAATGAACAAATCCGCCGCCTTCTCGCCAATCATCAAAGCAGTATTGTTCGTGTTGGCACCGACATTGACCGGCGGTACCGACAGATCCGCTAACTTCAGTCCTTGATATTCTCAAAGATCATGGGGGTCGAAGGAAGGTGGAGAGTGCTTACTTTATTCATGAAGGGTAACAACTCTGCAGCACTCCATCCAGGCTGTTTCCAAGAGTCAAAATCAGATCGCTGAGCTCGAGTATAGACCATCCAGTTAATAGAAGAGCCACCACCGAGGATACCGCCAGATGGGACAATCGGCGACCGATCTGCTAGCTGCTTCGCATGATTGCCTTGCCAGAACAAGGCCGTGTCACTACCAGGAGCAATATTGCGAGGAAAGAGGCCAGGATGAATGACTTGTGGCACCTGGTAGTTGTTGGAGCCCTGCTCGATCAGGAGTACCGAGAGGTTAGGGTACGCCTCGGCAATGCGAGCAGTGACAATACAGCCAGCTGATCCACCTGCACAATGATCAGTGGGGAAGTGTTTTAGCTGGAGGTGCAGCATTACCGCCTGCGACAATCACATCAACGGTCTGCAAATCTTCAGGTAACTTGTTGTAAAGGCCCATTATGTGTTGATTTCAAGTCGAAAACGATGCTCGGTCAATAGAGCTACGGTACAAATCTGTAGGATGACGAGCTCGTGAAGGTGCATGAACTGTTGGTCCCTTCGCAGGTACTTATAGAATGCTGATCAGTCTTGCCCTTACCAATCTATCTCTGCCCGGGATGACGACCACTGTCTGGAGGTGCAGAGGCGGGGTCATCACATCGAGTTTGATATCACCCGCCTTCATCTGCGCGAACGCCCGGATTACCTCCATTCGCACAAGGATTGAGTTCCATGAGGCCGGACATGTTGGACGTGTTTGACAAGGGAACGTGGTTGGTCAATGGAGATCCCCCGCACTTCTCTATGATATCCCCGCAATGATGCGGCGCAAGACCGACCATGAGCTTGCAAAACCTCGGCCGCCAAGGGTGATGCATCCACCTTAGTACAGAAAGCCGGATGACCAGGCGTTTTCTTTCTTGCGTTTAGGCGACGACTGTCGTGGAGTGGAGACTGGGCAAAGCATGTTTGTTGGAGACGCCTAGTGATCTCGGGCAAGGAGGCCGACGCTGGTACCGCAAGATGTGTTGATGCAGAACCATTGAATGCAGTCGCAGTTTCGACGTCATATGGGAGAGATTGGTTCAGTAGAAAAGTAGATCAGGGGGAGAATGCCCTACGCCAAGCCTCTAGTCGCAAAGGCTTTTCGGATATGTGCATTGTGCGTCAAGTTTGACGCATCTTCCAATGGAGAACCACTGACAGGGCAATTTGGTTGTGCCGGTCGTCTGGTAGTAGAGACAGCTTCTCCGGATAGTGCTAAGCAATTTTTCAAGGGATGTGCGAATAGGTCCGCGGACTGCTAATCTGTGACGGTCGATGCAGTCGACCGAGTGAGTTGGAGGGGTTGGTATATACGATGAGACTCTGCTGGGACACCTTTGACGTAGTGGTCTTCAATAGCCTGAAATCCAAAGCCATGACACTCACCTTGATCAAGTCGGAGACTGTCTGGACGAGCACCTACCTCGTCATGATCTTACTGGTCACCACTCGTGTTTGTCGCTAGGCGTGATTTGAAATTCCCTTTTCTATCCTTGGTCCACTGCTCAACCCAGGCATTGACTTTGCCACCGAGGAGCTCAGTCTGTCCAGTCTCCAGCAGTATCATTCCTCGTGCAATCGTTGCGGAACGAATGAGAATTTTGGCACCAATTCCCGAAGACAGACTGAGTCCGTTGATCGGGGTAAGCTCAAAAGCATAGATTTTTGTACCATTGACATCCTGGACGAGCAGTTTGTGAGGACCTTTGGATTCATCTGGGTTTATGCCAGCGGTAGTGCCGTCTTCGCTGTCCGGGTTGAGACGGATGATCTCTCGACCTCGAGTCATCTCACCGCGTTCTTGCTGCTCCAGTAGCTCGATCTGTGACCAGCGAGACCGGCTGATATCCTCAATGTCAAGGAGTTGAACGACAACAGGATGGTGCAGTCTTTGCTCCTTCATGGTAGCTTGACCGGCATCTTTGGGTAAGGTATTGCATGCGTTCCTGTCGAGACTCTGGGTGATATCGGATGCAAGCAATTTGAACTCTGCCGACTTCTTGACTGCAGCCAGAGCACTGTTTGGCCTGGCGGTAGCAACGAGTGCAGCGAGCCATTCTTGATGAGGACAGAGCTGCTTGGACGCCAGATAAGTCCTCACAGCACTAAGCGAGTCATCTCCTGACATGATCTGTGTTGGGAGAAAGACATGCTCATCAATACTGATTTAGTGAAAAGGAAGAGAATAAAGCACGATGGGTTGAGAGCGGTGAGGAAATGGAGTCGGCCTTGGCGAAGCGCCGACACAGGACACGTTGATGCAGCTTGACACTAGTTAATATTTCTTTGACGTTTCGTGTTATCGAAAGGAAACTGTCGGCTCTCGCTTTGTTCTCAGGGTATTCACGTCTTGTTGACGGCGATCAAAGCCAACATGACCACCATCGCATCACCCCGGCCGTCTTTGACTTTATCATCAAGACGGACCTCAACATCCACAGACACGATTGTCAGATCAGAATCATCTTCGAGACAGATTGGAGCTTCGGGCCAACGTAAAAACCGAGCGGCACTTCGGGAATTCTATGGTATCAAGAACGCAGTGAAGCCCGAGAGTGTCGATTCTGGTGACACCCTGCCTCTTGAGGACGACGGCCCAAAGAGTGAACTCGACAAGGAGGGGTTTGATGCAGATCGATATGTGCAGGATCTGCTTCACAGAGAAGGCCTTGAAGCTGTCTTGAAAGTTGAAGCGAGTCTCTTGAAGGATATCAGAGGCTTTGATGGCGAGAAGAAGGCGCTGGTTTATGACAATTACTCCAAACTGATTGGTGCAACCGACACTATTCGCAAGGTATGTATCATCCCGCTCTATCGCTAGGGTTGAAATCTCCGACTAAATGTAATGAAGATGCGTGGCAATATGGATCCCTTGAAGCCGACATTCACAACACTCAGCCCTGTAATCTCACACATCGCCGATACTGCAGAGAGGCTTTCCAGCTCGAACAAGGAGGGGCTCGACTTGACCAAGGATCACGAGAGACTATCAAAGCAGCAACAAGCCGTTCAATACATACTTGACACACCGGCGAGATTGAAGCAATTGCTAGATGACGGTCAATCAGATGCGGCTCTCAAGGAGTGGGAGCAGGTGTCTAAAATTCTGGAGAAGTGGAAAGGAGTTTCTGGTGTCGCTGATGTCCACAAGCAATGTGCCGAGATCATGTCTCGATGAAGTTGACATCGCTAGAGCAATGTGCCGTCAGAAAGAGTCAGTAGGAGCCGTAGCCACCTCCCACGGTGCAGCTGGCCGAGATCGGTCACACACTGAGGGAAAGCCGTGTATTGGAGCACAGCTCAACAGGGAGCGAAAGTTGCGATATGAGACCCAGGATCAAAGACAACCAGCGTGGGCCACTCGATCCTGGAGAACGAGTATGAATAAGCGGTATGGCTTTTACATGGGCGGAAGTAACACAATGCCCGAGTCGGCGCTGTTCGAGTCCGATGCCACATGTGGCGATCCAGACGTTACGGTATGCTTCGGAAGTTGGCGGAAAGGCATCAACACCACAGACCAACCGGAGAAATCCTTGAATGGCTTGTGACCAGGACACAAAAAGTATGCACCATCATGACAAGAGAGGTCTTACTACTTGTGCAAAAATGCCACGGATGGATCTGCGCGGTAAAGCTTCCTTTCCGACGGTTGACCCTCTATCGCTCATGGCCGAGGTTTTGGGATGCACGTGTTAGCGGAGCACCACGCCGAAATCACTTCGATGATCGGCGCAAGGTGCGATTCTCGGGACCTCAGGACGACATGTACCTGTGAATCTGTACAGTATCTTCTTGTTGGCAAGCAAGCGAACGCGCTCATGTGAGTCAGGCAGCAAAGAAAGCGATGCGAATCATTCGACAATCCCGTGCTCACGATATACCGCGGTCCTTGCTCGCTGACAAGATGTATCTGACTAATCGGTTCTGTCAGATACACCGAGCAGTAGCCTACGATCGACATGTCCATCAACGGGGCAGATCGAGCATTCACGCTAAAATGATCAAAGGGCATTGTCAAATCCATCAAGCTTGACCTTTCGGGATGCACGGAAAGAAGTCGATTGTGAGCATGAAATTAGCCTTGGTTCGGCGCATCTTGGTGCATGTGGCTGGTTTCAGCCAATCTGAGCACACGGGCCGATAGCTCCGCGAGCGTCATGCGTCATGAGCCGAGCTGGAAACTTTTTCTGAGAGCTTCATGCTCTGGGACACCTGATCCATGCTGACATCCATCTGTTTCGTTCGACATCTCTTGCAGCCTCATCACAAGATCCCACTTCCGTCCCTCGACTCATACCGCTCTTCGGTCTCCTTTCTGCCCATCGGCTCTACCGGAAGTCGTCGAGGGCGACCGGAATCGGCAGCCTGACCGAGACCATGACACATACACGCTGGATGTCTTCTTCAACAGCACCTTTATTACCAACACCTGGCACCCACTGCCCCGAGAACAAGAAGTACGGTAGATACCATCTCTTATCTCCATCATCATCTGGAATTTTCGTAATTCTCTCCTGACATCATCCGCGCCTTCCCTCTGACAAAACCCATTACCAATAAGCTCACTGATTGAGCACTGAGCTCTTCAGTATCATATCATTACAGGGAGGCTACTAGCTCTAGCATCGTTGTCGCATCGTGCCGACTGGTATTGAACCCCTATGCGTACCTCTCTCCGACTCTTCAGAACTCTAATAGTGCTCCTGCTTGCGATTATACCGCTTGCAGTGGCTCATGATGAGCAGCATGGTCCAGCTATCCAGACCATGAGTATGGGCATGGATCATGCTGGTCATGCTGGTCACGGTCTGCATGCGAACACCCCAGCAGCTCCACCTCCTGATCTTCCTCCCACCTATTTCAACCATCCCGAGTATGCAGGCTGGATGTACGCCCACATCATTCTGATGACGGTAGCTTGGGCAGTCATTCTTCCTATCGGTAAGTCCGAGGCGTAGCTCTGTGTTGAGGTCTAGGCTGACCAGGTCCCAGCTGTTTTCATCAGTACTGCAGAGTCCCGCATAGCCATACCTGTGCAGTTTCTCTTTCTTGCTGTCAATGCTGTTGGGGTGTTCACAAGCATAGTCTACGACGCCAGGACGCCGGATCTCTATCCAAACAATGCGCATCACAAGATTGGCTGGGCTGTCACCTGGATTGCAGTAGCGTGGTTCTTACTTGGCCTGCTGAACTTTTTCAATCTGCGCAAACAGAAAAGTGTACTTGCGCCGAGCAGTCTCCGAATCACCTCTCAGGCCATGGCGCACCACGAACAGCTTCAGAGATACGACATCGAGCAGAGCTACAGGTATTCTCGAGATTCTGGTCATGGCACTGAACGTAATTCGTCGTTGCTGAGCGGACCGACCAGGACAAACAGTGTAGAACATGTCTTCCATAAGCCCGAGCAGCCGTTGTATCCAGCAAACAGCGATCATGAGGAAGAGGAGTCTGGTTACGACCATGAGTCGAGCCCATTCATGGCCGGCACTCTTGTGGAACGCTTCATGACCAAGCGCGTACCCAAGTTTGAATCGCCTCGTCTAATCAAGATTATCAACATCATCTATATTGTGCTTGAGCGCTTCCAGGTCATTCTTGCGTTTCTGGCCCTTACCACCGGTTTCATTACCTGGGTCAGCATCTTCAATGGTGATGGTCTTTTCAATGGTCTCGCCCACTGGGTCAAGGGTGGAATCTTCTTCTGGTACGGTCTGCTTACTCTCGGCCGATGGATGGGCGCGTTTGCCGAAATCGGATGGGCCTGGAATGCCAAACCTGGATACCCACTCGTCTCTCGAGCAGCAGCTAGGATCCCTTCGGCCGAGTTCACGGAGAGCTTCGTCATCTTCTTGTATGGCGCGAGCAACGTCTTCCTCGAGCATCTCACGGCTTGGGGCAAGGAGTGGTCAATGATGGACCTCGAGCATATCAGCATTACGATAATGTTCTTTGGAGGGGGTCTCCTTGGTATGCTCGTCGAAAGCGCAAAAGCTAGGGAACTACTAAACACCAATGTTGTGCTCAAACAAGACGAGATTGAGAAGCTGGCCGGTCCGTCTCATCCTCAAGGGGAGGAGTGGAACGTTCCCAAAACCTACAAAGCCAGTCTGAACCCAATACCAGCTCTGGTCATCTTCCTGCTTGGTCTAATGATGTCCAACCACCACCAGGACAGTGCCACCTCCACCGTCATTCACAGTCAATGGGGAACGCTGTTTTCAGGCTATGCGCTAGCTCGCATGTTCACCTATCTGCTCATATACCTCAAGCCGCCGACATCCTACTTTCCATCCCGTCCGCCTACGGAGCTGATATCGGCTTTCTGCTTGATCTGCGGAGGACTTATCTTCATGGCCAGCACAAGAGACGTGGTCAAGATGCTCGACAGGAACAACCTGCACGCCATGTTTATTCTGACAGTCATGGTCGGCCTTTCCTGTCTGATCATGGTATGGACAGTGGTGCTGTACGGCATCCGCGGCTGGGCCGTCAGGAGGGAAGCAAGAATGGCACGTTGAATCCTGCCAATGTTTCACATCCTTTGCATTTGACTTGAGCACCACGATGACACGATTTGAACTTCACAGCACATGATACCCTAGGATCCTAGGACTTGATAGACGCAAAATGTCAAACATAGAGGAGCGCCATTGCTTTTTTTTTGGACAGCGACATTAGCTATACCTCAAGGCATTGATTTGGCGTAAGCCTTGATGTCTAGAATGAATCTCATCTTTACCGCTTCCACTTGCTCTGTCGTCTTGGGTATCATATAAACCGCTCTCACTTATCCTTTTTGGCTTCTTGCTTGTCCTCCTCAACGTACCCCTCTTACTCGCCCCCTACCTATCCCTGATCCTCTCGCCCCAGCCATCCCTCCCGTCCCACCAGCTGCTCCCCTCACGGGCACTCCCCTTCCTCTCGTCCCTCCTCTGACCGCGGTCCCCCTTGCACTCCCCCCCGTCGAGCTAGGCGTAGCATACCGTCCGCCTACGGAAGCCGAAGCAGGCGGATCATTCACAAAACTGGTATCACTCGTCAAAAAAGTAGCGTCCACATCGGCCTTGCGTCCCGTGGTGGCCCCTTGCCCCAGTCCCCTCAACGACCCCGCCAAATTCCCGCCCTGCCCCTCCCCATCTCCCGTCCTCTGCTGCTCCCTCTCCTGAAACCGGCGATACGACTCGGCGCTCGGCGCCTCGGGGAAATCAACGCAGAACGCACTCATGTTCATGCCGTACAGGAACGCGGAGAAGTTCTCGTTGAAGCGCGACACGGATTCGGAGAGGAGTTGGAGGTGGAGGAGGTTGGCTTCGAGGTCGGATAGGGAGTCGCTTAGTTCGGCGAATTGCGGCTCCAGGTTGTCGAGGGGGGAGGGTTGCGGGGCGGTGGTGCTGGTGCGGAGGGAGCCGCGCGAGGGAGGACGGAGAGGGGTGGTGGGGTGGTGCGGGCGGGTGCGGGAGGTGGAGCGCGCTCGTGCAGGAGGGGGAGGGACCGGGGTTGTTGTTGATGCCATTGCCGTATCCGTGTTGTGTGTAGAGCTGGGTGGGGGGGGAGGATGAGGGGACGCGTCGGACGCGTTGAGGCGATGGAAGCTGCTCGAGATGGAGGAGGGGTCGATCGCCGAGGCCTGTGGGAATGGTGTCAAGGTGGGACGAGATGTGCCTTGGATGGGAGGGGCAATAGTTGAGGAGGACAAGTTGATGGGAGCTTGAGTTAATCTTCAAACGAGGATTCACACCCCGGATTTTTGAGGTGCAAGATTTCCGAGGGGCACCTCCGCTGATCATGATCATCAGCGACGCACAAAGCCCTGCTCCATCTCACACCGTTGCACAAGAACCAACGACCAATTTCTCGGCAACATCTATCAATTCTCAACCACAACTCAATCTATCCACTACGATATCTCCCCTGCGTCTTAGGTCAAAGCCGATTTTGGTGTCGACTGCGACACCCTTTCCTCTCAATTCCCCCGCGCGTCACATTTGGTTTCAACCAGATCATGACATAATCTTAGATCCCTCGTTCCACGGCGCACTACCAATCTCACCTCCAACACTGCCCGCTCGGTACCTGGCGCATTCATCCTCTCCGCCGTAGATGCGCCCTCTGCTACCTACTTCACCTTCCTCTATACTCAGTCGTCCTTTCCAATCGTACAGATCGCTCCTCCGACACCTGCCCACGCGATCTTACCAGGCTGCGCAACAACCACTCGCAAGCCGCATTTCGCCGACACGGCGCATCCATCCCAGAGCATCTGATAGATCGCAGCCTGATTTTCAGCACATACAGTACGCTATAGATCCAGTCACTATCCTAGTTGCAGTCGCCGTCGCATCCGCTACAGGAACACTTGTCACAGAGTACCTCTACCCTGTCGAGAACCCCACCAAACCAGTCTCCTCACCTACTCCGGCAGAGACTGCTGATCACGAATCAGACATAGATATGACGGCTCTTCCTCCTGGTCGACCGGGCAATCTCACGGCAGAACAGGAAGTCAAGTTGAAAGAGTTTTGGCAACAAGCCTTTGAAGTCTTTGGAGTGCTCGAATCCACACTCGCACCCAACGGCGCACCGCGACCCGGTTCCTCCTCATCAAGTCCTGGTGCAGCATCTCCGCAACTACTGTCTCCCGACTCTCCCAATCTCTCCAAGCGCAAGTCACGCCTGTCCTGGTTCGGACGACACGGCAAGGACGAGGGTGACGCAGACAGCACGTCCAGCGCCGACGACAAGCATGGCCAAAACAAGGAGTTCAAGAAAGCTCTTACCCAGTATAGCAGCGAAAAGTTCCGGTCCGCGTTCTGGGGAATGGTCAAGCACGACGATCCCGACGCACTCATGCTGCGGTTCCTGCGCGCCCGGAAATGGGACGTCCACGACGCGCTCGTCATGCTAGTCGCGACCCTCCACTGGCGCATGGGCGAGATGAAAGTTGACGAGGAAGTCATGTCCCTGGGCGAGTCCGGCTTCATAGAACGCAGCAAGACCGCCACCGGTGAAACCAAGAAAGACGCAGAAGACTTTATGACGCAGCTGCGCATAGGCAAGAGCCTGATCCACGGGCAAGACAGGGAAGGGCGGCCCGTCAGCGTGGTCCGCGTGCGCAAGCACCAGCCTGGCCAGCAGACGGAGCGCGCTCTGGAGATGTACACTGTCTACGTGATTGAGACGACACGTCTACTCCTCAAAGCCCCGGTCGACACGGCTGTATGCCTCGCTTTCACCCCCCTTAACCTTTCTGACCATGTACTGACGCGAGCCAGACCATCATCTTCGACATGACCTCCTTCGCAATGGCCAACATGGATTACACCCCGGTCAAGTTCATGATCAAGTGCTTCGAAGCCAACTACCCCGAATCCCTGGGCAGCGTGCTGGTGTACAAAGCCCCGTGGATCTTCCAGGGCATCTGGAAAATCATCCGCGGGTGGCTCGACCCCGTCGTCGCGTCCAAAGTACACTTCTGCGACGACGAGAGCCAGCTGGGCGCGTACATTGACACCAAGCGCATCCCCAAGGAAATGGGCGGCGAGGAGGACTGGGAGTACAAGTACGTCGAACCCGGCGCCGACGAGGACGCGAGGATGAAGGACGGCAAGACGAAAGGCGAGATCGAGGCCGAGCGGAAAGGCGTGGCGGACGAGTATGAGAAGCTGACGGTCGCGTGGGTCAAGGAGGGGACGAGGAACAAGGAGCAGAGGGACAAGTTGGCCGAGAGGTTGAGGGAGAATTATTGGCGGTTAGATCCCTATGTCAGGGCCAGGAGTCTTTATGATCGGATAGGCATGATTAATGAGGGGGGGAAAGTCGAGTTTTATCCCCAGGACAAGAAGCCGGAGACGAGGGCGGATGATGTGGATTAGATTCATGTCACCAAACAAGAGAGGATTCCCTAGTGCGTCTGGTCAAGTGGATCCAGTGAAGCATGTCATTAATTCTGTTTATAAGCTGATCATCATGAAGCGCCTCGCTATGGTGCTCTTGTGTCCAATGTAATCGATCCATGTCATAAGTGGTGGTATCATCCAGAACCAGTCGTCTGACCCAACTGGGCAGAAGAATAACGAATCCCCCCCCCCCAAAAAAAAAGCCAGATGTCATCGCCATGTGCCATCTCAGAAGCAGCTCAGCTTCGACCAGAATCCCTTCTTCTTCGGCTTCTCCCCGTACTGCTTCAGACTCGGGCTCTGCGCATCGAAGCTCCCTTCCTTCTTCCCCGTCAAGGGACTGGCGACAGGCGGCTGCGAGTGGCCTTGGGCATGCATTCTCCTCGCTTCAACCACTCTCCTTACCAAAGCTGTAGCCTTCGTCAGCATTACCGTGGGGATTAAAAGGGGGGTGGGGGGGGTAAACACGTACCGCTAAACGTCTCCTCCACATTGACACACTCCCTCGCGCTCGTCTCCATGAACCCATACCCCCTCCGCCGCGCCCACTCCAGCCCCTCCGAACTGCTCACCTCCCTCTGGGCCCCCAAATCGCACTTGTTCCCCACCACCATTATCCCGGGCCAGACGGCCCCCCTCTCGCGTCGGTTTAGGCACTCCTCCTCGACCATGCGCTCCCAGATCTCCAGCATTTCCAAACTTTGGCGGGAAGTGATGCTGTATACCAGCAGGAAGGCGTCGGCGTGCACGTTGCTCGCGCTGAACATGGAGCGGTATTCCTCCTGGCCTGCGGTGTCGGTGAGGTGCAGGGAAAAGGGCTGCCCGTCCACCGTGCGGCTGACGGTGTAAGAGTCTTCGATCGTGGGGTCGTAGTCGTTGGACCAGGCCGAGCGGACGATGCGGAGGGTCAGGGAGGATTTGCCTGCGCAGGGGAGCGTTAGTGGCCGCTCATGATCGTGAAGATGAGAGGTCAGGGGGGGGCAGACATACCGCATCCTCCGTCGCCGCAGATGGTGACCGTTATCGCGTCCGCCATTGTTCTGTCTGCTGTCTGTACCTGTCGTCTGTCCTAGAAGAGAGCGCGCAGGAAAGTCGTTGTTTCGAGAGTCGAGTCCAGTAGGAAAGAAAAAAAGGCACGCCCGTATCCCAGCCTCTCGTCTCGGTTTCCGATGGTGCTTCGTATCGTGTACGTCAAGAGTCCTTGCTTCCGGTAGCTGTAAGGGTGCAATTTCTCCAGTAGTGCTTGCAAAAGTCAAAATGGTAGAGATCAAGAAACGAACGATTCGAATGTTATATGTATGTTCCACAGCCAGCTCTCAATGACGCTTGACGAAGAAATCCTAGTTTCATGCACCAACGGCTTACCCACAGCTCTTCGGATTCGCCGCGTAAAAAATGTTTCGGCGAGCAATTTCACGCGGGCTGAGTCGTCAAATCCTTCCCGCGTCACTCCCAGGCGAATAGTGAGACAAAGCTTTGCCGTCGTCTTCATGGAAGCGAGCGGTTTGGCGGGCAGTTTGGCTGGACGTTTGCAGGTTCAGATGGGCGGTTGGAAGGAAAGATACACAAGTGATTGGGCATCACGTCCAGCGGTTGCAGCTTGTCTGGCGTCAAGGTGGGCGAACGGTGACATGTCTCGTTCTGACGATTGTTCTCCCCATAACCGCCAGCGATTGCACACAACGTCACAGGACCACAAATGTAAGAAAGAAACAGAGCTCATGCATTTTCTCTCACTAGCTATCAAACATTGACATCAGCTTTTGCCCCTGTATTCGGTCGATCCAGATCGGATGGGAGCTGGACTCCCATTCTTTCCGTGACCCCAGTGCATCGCTCCGTCACTGACCGATCGCCCGCTTGATCCGCTGCCGCCGCTGCCCTTGCGTTCGTACTCGCCGTTCTGGTGAGGCATATCCAGGTCATCCGTGAAGCCGCTGTAGCCACTAAGCATGGACGAGCTGCGTTGGCGTCCCCCCCATGGCTGCGTCTGGGGATGGTGTGGATGGACCATGTTCGAAAAGGCGGGGAACTCGAACGGCTGCTGGATAGGGCCGAGAGGACCATTGGTACCTGGCAAATTACCTTCGGGAGTGCTCGGCTGCTGGAGATTGGCGGTCGCTTCGACTGCCTCGTACTGCTGGTACAGGTGATTGGCGCGAATGGTAAAGTCCTCAGCTTGAGCGCGAGAAGTGTTGATCCAATAAGCCATCTGTTCGGCACGCCTAGTCCTTTCCTCGCGAACGTCTGCACGTGTCTGCTCCCTATGCTGGCGGATAGACATGTGTGCGTTCTGCTCGGATAACAGACGACCATGGTGTTCTTCGAGCTTGGTCCGACGTGCATTGAGGCGATCACGCTTCTGTGCAAGAGTGGAGATCTCAGCTTGGAGAGCGGCCAATTCTTTCGAGGCATCGCATTTGACCTTGTCCAAGTCCGACTTTGCAGTTGTTTTCGCTTCGAGGGCCGCATCATAGGATTTGCGGCGAGCTGCAGAGTGCTCTAGCTCGTCCTTGGGAATGGCACCCATGTGCTCGATCTCTTCGATGATAGCATCAGTAGACTCCTTTGTTTGCTTGATCTGTTGCTGTATCTGCAGGTGGCGTTGCTTTGACTTTTCATCTTGCCCACCCGTAGAGTTGACTTTGGCTTGCAATTGATCAATCTCGCGACGAATACTAGAGGCAGCGGTCTTGTGATCTTTGCGTGTTCGTTTGAGCTTGTTGCGGACTTCCTCGCGCTTCGTTTCGGCAGCGGAGATGGATTGCTTGAGCGTAGATGTTGGTGACATTGGACGAAGAGACTGGTGCTGAGGTGGGGCTGGAACAGTGACAGTAGCTAATGAATGTCAGCATGGTAAGGGGGTCCTGCCGTGAGGATGGTTACCTTGCTCCATGTTGGGAGCAGGCGAGGTGATTAGATTGGTTCGACAGATGACATGTTGATCATACATCCTGACAAACTCGCAGGAGTACTTTGTCAGCGGCGAGAGCCCATAGATCTCGCCAGACCATGCAATGTCACCTGCAGCCCCAGGACTATCACCTGCCTCCCCCCTGATCCTCGTCGAGCCCCAGTCTGCACCATTCAGGCGAACAAAGAATGGTTTCTGCTTGTCAATACCTGGACTTGGAGGAACAATGTCATCCGACTGTACTTGTGCATGCTCAGCGGCAGAGGCAAAAAGCTCCACCTTGAATTCGACCTGAGTCGGACTGATGTCAAGGACCCATACCCTATCACTATTCGGCTGCGGTACTGGCAGTCCTTCCACCAAAGGCGTTCCTTCTGTCGTTTCGATAGCGTCGTTCAAGAGCGCTTTGTGCTCCATTTCTTTCATAAATGTTACTTTTGTACTGGCAATGGCAGCCCACAGAGGCTGCTGACTCCTCACTTGATTAGCCTGCTTGCGTTTTCTTCTACTATTGGACACCTTCTCCTTGGTCTCCCGGACGGCCGGCGAAGGCCCAGGTGACCGGCCATCCGTACTCGCACTCGCGGAGACGTCGGAAGGGTCAAGTTCGAGCATGGCAAGCTTTCCAGAGGACTGCAGTGCGACCTGCTCAGCATCCACGCGATTAGCGTGTCGCTTCGCATTTGATGCAGCAAACCACCTTCGTATCAGAGTCAGCAGCCCTTGCGCTAGTATGTGACACCCAAGTATTAATCTCGACCAGCCGTGGTTGATCGGGTTGGCCACAGGTCCTTGCTCGGACCAGAAAGTGTCGGCAGAGAAATCGATACCCAAGCTCCTTACGAATGAGCCAAAATACTGCAGCGAAGTGACATGAAAGGTCTCATAGCGATAGATGTGGGAGGCGACGATGATCGCGCTACACACGGCTATACTTCTAGTCGAGCTTCCCGTACCCGCTGCTGCACCACTAAGAGATATCGCAATTACAGCTTGAGCCAGATCCATGAGTATGTTCCGAAGGCGAAGTGTGCAGAGAAGATATATGGCAATCATAACGACATCTGTACACATCATTGTAAAGGGTGAAGGCCCTCCTCCTGCAGTACCGTGAAACCATGTTGAGGGAGAGAGCGTGGGGATTGTGAAGATGGAAGCCCATGAGATTCCAGCCGCGGGTGGTACGAGCGTCAAGGAGATGAAGAGACTGTGGATGACGATGAGCAGAGTCGGCGGCAGGGAGAGCAAGAGAATCAAGATAGCGATGGCATCTCGCATCGGACAGGCAGCGAGAATCGTGGCGGCAAAGGCGACGGACGAAGTGGCCTGAGATGCCAAAGCCCGCAAGCTGGAAGCGTCTCTGGAGCATATTGTTTCACAGCCAGCACGGTCGACGACGGCGAGTTTATGGTTCATGTCGTCTGCATCGTCTGACGGTGTCCCAGTCGCTTCTGCACCTTGCTCTTTTGCTTGATCGACAGCCTTATCTCCAGATCCGCTCCCGTCAGAATCGGTGGCTTGATAGTAGTCCGGACGAGGATAGACGATTCCTTGATTTAAGCCAGTGGAAGGGAGAGCAGGAGGGGATTGAGGTGGTTTCCCATTTGCGTGACCATTGGTAGCTGAGGGCTTGTCCTTTGAGATGCGTTTGCCAGGAGCAGCCAGTCCAGTGTCATTCCGTTTCTCGTGCTGATTTGCGTGTTTGATTCTGCCCTTCGGCGGCATCAGCGCGCCGCCAGCTCTTCAGAAACTAGCACTGGTATGCTGGAGAAAACAGCATTCGCCAGTGTGAGGTTTCCGAAGAGGTCGTCGAGTGAGCACGGGAGGTCAGGGTGGTGGGAGAGCGTCGCTAGGTTTCTAGTGTAAAATACTTGGACAGGCTAGATCGAATCTCGACATAGGGATGTGAAACGGCCTGCCAATGTCAGCCGAACCGCACGTGACTCCAGGGCCAGGAACGTGCAGTAGCGGAAAGGATCAATCAAGCTTTTTGTGGTCGACAACGGGGCGGAAATTTTTCGAGTCACGTCTCCTCACCGTAGATTGGGTCGCATACATTATCTCGCAAATACTACCTTGTCCACATGCTTGCTGGGGCTACGCAGGAGCCACTTTTCCTAGCTCCTCCAGCGGTGGTGCGATTTGTCGTGAGCTGCTCCCAGGATCTGCAAGATGATCAGCGTGCTGATTTCCCTCTTCTTCCAGTACCGAGGTCGGCTTTTGGCACCAGTCAACATTCACGTCAGGCATATCGGGATCTTCCACGTCTCCGGGGGATCGCTGGTGGGAGGGCTTGGAGATATTCATGGGTTTCCTGTGATCGCTGGCTATCTGCAAACTCTGTTCCTGCTGCGCCGCCAAGCTGCATTACCCTCTTTCCTTCTGCCTTGACGCGCCGTCGATCAAGAGACACATGGTGGGTTGTGTGTTGTCGCATATTACCGTCAAACTGTCATTGGGTAAAAATCCATGGCGATCAAACATGCCTACGCTAAAGCAAGCATCTGGCCGCAAGCTTTTCAGCACAAATGTCTTTCATCACACTTTGAACGGTATCTTTAGTACGATTCTCGAGAGCGGGGAATAAGATTACTACGAGGTAGCGGTGACCGTATGATCACAATCCCTGTCCGGCACTTGCCTATCTGACACATCTAGTAGGCTATACTATGTACAGGGCGGCAGGGCTCTCCTCTCGTTCCGAGTCTCGGAAATCTAGTTGGTGGTCCAAGACCCGTGGCTCTCTTGACGTCGACGCGACTTGATATCTAGGGCTCGAAGCTTCATCTATCCGCATGACCTGCGCAGTGTGCATCATCACGCTCCACTCCCCACGTCTTCTACCGCGTCTGGTTTATCCCAAGTCTGTTGTTCCAAGTTGCTGACGCGTTCGAGAAGGTCGAGTACCAGGTTACTGTTAGTCTTCTTCGCTTCTTCTTGCAGGCGCCAGGTTTCCTGAAACGCATCAACCATGAAAGATTTCAGCGGCGCCTTCTTCGCCTTCTGATAGTCATAGACCACAATGTCCTCCACGCATCGAGCCGCTGGTCGCTGATGGAGTTCCGAGAGGATCAACACGTCCAAGATGAACGACTCTGTCTCCGCGGTAGGTTGTGATGCTAGCTTGTGGTATACTGTGACACGATCGGGATACTTCATGGGCTACCAAACGATGAGTACTGTGCAGCGAGCTGGCTTTTGTATAGCAGTGGACTCACAAATTTAAAGTCCGTCTTCATACTCTTCAAGATCAATCCTACACCTCGAGATGTGACTAGCTGCTGCCACTCTCTCTTATTCTTCGGATCGATATGCGTGGCATAGTTCCTTGACCAGAGTACACGTGCCGACTCTGCGTATCTGTTGTACATGACATTGTTGACATGGCCTTGATTGGATCAGCTTGGAAATTCGTCCTCATCATGCCAGTGCTTCCTACCCTTCACAATATCTTAGTCCTGGGTCGTCTCAGAACACGGCCACGGAAGCCTTCGGCTCTCGACTCACCATGCTGTCCATTTCTCCCCAGACTACAGCCTGCCTATACAACCCTCTTCTGCCAGGCGCCGTGAGGTATCCCTCGCTGCCAGCAACAAGTTCTCTCCAATCTCTTGCAATGCTTTCCAGGATACCCGTAGCCTCCTTGGTCTGCACTGGATTCATGCCGAAGGTTATACATTTTCCAATGCGCGCCTTGACGTCAGAAAGCCATCTTGGAGGTAGTGATGCGGTTGCTGGTTGCTGGGGTGCTTCTGGCGTGGAGTACTGTCGCTGCTGAAAGGTCGCCAATGGCCGGGAGGACCTCCAGACTACATGCTGCAAAGTCTGCGCGGGCAGACAAGTCAATTGTCGCCCGGCTCTAGGTACTTGCATTGTAATGCAGATCGAAATTGGAGAGTAGAGAGACGAACATGTAAGGCCCAAACGACAGGCGGGGAATTGGCGCGGGGAGCTTCTTCGGGAATGACACGGAGATGACCTTTGATGATGGGATGCATGACATCTGCAACATCTGCGGATCTTCGACTCCCGTCGCCATCTGAGCCACGCACTTTCACATGCTCCAAACTAATATTCTGACTCGGAAACTTGATCATGAACAGCAAAACCATCCTTCGACAAGATGTCAAACGGGTTTACAAGGGTATGTGTTGACCTGCCGTGAAGTGACAGCACTGATGCTCTCGAGAACTGCTCTATCTTGGACGAGACTACCCACGAGGCTTCGAATACTTTCGCCCTCGCTTGCACAAAGCATTCGTCAGCCAAGCCAGCATCACCGACGAAGAGCAAATCCGCAAAGGAATCCAAAGAGCCGAATTCGTGAAGAAAGGTATGTGTTCGGGTATCTATAAGAAGCTATATGCGTTACTAACCATAACCAGAAATTGAAGCCCTGTAAACTCCCACTCAACGCCTTCGCTTTTGTCACTATCAAGAACAAAGAAGACTGACACCCGTCGCCAGGTACTATCTAAAGAAATACCGCAAGTTGCGGCAGACATACAATCCTGAATCATAGAGTCGCCACTCAATCCGTCATCACCGACCCTTCTCACGCCTTCCCTCTCTTCCTCGCCCACCAGGCCCCCATCTCTAGACATTCACCGCTGTTCACGCCATCGCCTTCGACCAAGTCTCCCATCATATTCGCCCACCATGTCGACCACTCCTCCACATTCTTTCCACTAAACTCCTGCAACACAGGCTCGAGGCTCTCGATCTTCTGCATCACCGTCATCAACGCAGTGTGTCGTATCGCGGCCTGTTCTGGCGTCAATATTCCTCCGCCGCCCTTCCCCTTGGCTTTTCCGTTCACTTTGCCACTCGATCCAGACCTGCTGGACTTCCGCCCCGATGAGGTGGACACAGATCCACTGCGCTCCTTCTCCCACGGCAACTCGGCAAGTGGGATCGCCACTCGCCTCGACCCAACGTCACACAGCAGCTCTGGCTCCTGATACAGCGCCTCGGCCATCCTAGCGCAAGGCGTAGACGTCAACTTCCGCTTATCACACGCCAGCTCGATCCACGAGTTGCTATCCTGGATGAACTTATTCTGCGCCGGCGCGAACGGCATGCCGGGCGTGATGAGGAATGTCCTCGTCGCATTCGCCGTAGCCTCGTCCTGCGCCTCGGTTCCCGCGGGTGCGGTACGATTATGCGGCATCAGACACCTGAGCACATGGTCAGATTCCCAGAACTCGATGTACCCATCAGGCTGCAAGATGCGGATACATTCTTCCAGGAAGCGCTGGGAATTTGTGAACGGTATCGCGAGACTAAGGTCTTTCACCATGATATAGTCGAAGGATTCAGCAGGAAAGGGCCAGGGGTAGTTGCGTCCGTTGTGCAGGACAAAAGACCAATCTATGCCTTGCTCGCGCAGATCCGGTGGCAGAGGCGCGATATCCAGGCCCGTGAAGGAGATGTTGTCGTGCCCCAGAGACTTGAAGTAGTCGTGAGTCGTAGACGTCCAGAATGCACTCCCGCAGCCTACTTCCAGCACTCGCTTCGGCGGACTGTCGTGTATCGGCGCGCAGACCGGTTTTGAGAAAATGGTCGCGCCAAGCATGGTGCGCATGCTCTGTCTGTGCATTTCCGTGAGGTCGCACGGGAGCAGGTATGGGACGTCGCGCAGGTAGCGTTTCCCATGACGGATCTCGTACGGCGATGCGGGCAGCTTGATGATGTCCTCGTGCGCCTCCCTGTCCTGCGTGTTGGACAGCTGGCGCGCCAAGTGGTACTGCTTCAGCGGGTAAGGGTGGTCGGGTGGGGCACCGAACACGTCCATGCCGCTGGTCACAGAGTCGCCTCTGAACAATTGCTTACTGAGATTCGGACTCTCCGCGGGCACTTGGGATGAAGAATTCGTAGGCGTCAGCGCTGCGCCGCCCGTCCATTCGCTGCCCGCAGGCCACAGGTCAGCGTGCTGTGATGGTGCTCGTTGTTGTGACGGCTGCGACTGCTGCTGCTGTTGTTGTTGTTGTTGTTGGGCGGATTCTCTGGCTGCCGCTTCGGCCGCTTCTCGTCTGCGTTTGCGCGCGGCGGCGAGTTCTTGCTCGTGTGCGCCCGTGAGCAGATAGGCGAATCCGGCCTCCATGGTGAATATGGTCATGTTGGCACCGTGCGGCCTGTGGCCCTTTGAAATGGCGCTAGCTGGGGGTTCGCCGCGTGGCCGAGGCTCTGGGGTGGAGTTGGATGGTCCAATTGCCGGCTAAAAAGCGCGGAAGCATGACAGGAGGGACGAATATAGATCTGCAAGATGAGTCGACATCCATGAAAGAGGGAAGATATATTGCGATGGTGTTTGTAGATAGATGATAAGACTATTTGACCCTTTTTGGCCGTTGGTTTCCTTCCATGTGCGGTCCCGCAGGATCGGAATGCTTGTCAACGATATATGGTCGTGTCTCGGGTCTCTGCTCAACTGGATTTTCGGGGACCAATGGGGGGCATGGGTCCCTGCAGCGTGCAGCCGGACAAGAAAAGCCCCCACACTGGACAATCGACGGCAAGCCTTTGCAATTTGGCCCTCTGACCGCGTATCGCATGCTCGCCCGGTGTCATGTCGTGATTGTAGCAGGAGCTGTCCATAGTTTTCGGTATGCCGTCATTAGCCAAGGTCGACCAAGGGGATCTTGTAGGGCAGCAATAGGGTTGTTTTAGCTGGTTCTTTCTTGGAGGCTTCCATCAACGCATGATTTGGGACAGCAGTGTGTCAGGCTTGTATGTAACAGTCATGTTGTTCAGCTAGAGCTAGATCCACGGTACCACAGCCACAGTCGAGACTTGGCGCGAAATCCGCAATGCGTGGCAGATGCCCCTTGGGTGACAGCTGTATACTACAAAGTCGCGGATGGCCATGCTTTTGCCGTCTGCCATGAGACCATAAAATTCTCAGTATAAATTGAGCATTCTCTTCCAACCGCAAAGGTTGTACTGAACTTGACTTTCGCATCGCCAACAGTCTCCCGTACCTATATATGGGAGTCGATACAAATAACAACTCCAGCCTTACTCTTAGTTGTGGTGGTGGTGGCTGTATCGGACCAAGCGTGTCCATGCAGAAGATCAAGAAGAACGAGAAAGTTAGCATGGATCGCGACTTTCTGGACAATACCTGACCCTATCTGCCTGTCATTGAACAATACGACATCCCTACCATACAATCATCCGCACATGTGAGCTGGTGGTGTGTAGCCAGCTAAAACTCAGCTTATGCAGGAACAGAGAGAGCGGTTAAGGCCGAGATCGTCGCTTGGCGCGGCTTGACCGTGACGCCCTCTGCGAAGACGACTCCTTCTCAGTGTGCCCACGCATCGATCCTTCGCAACCTATATAGGCCGCTTTCATTTTTCTCTTCATCGTACTAATCACCTCAGTCTTCTACAGCGTCAATCTTGTCCTTTCGACCGGCTGCTGGATCTGCGATCACAGCCTGCAAGTCCTTCAAGCTCAGCTCCGTGTCGCACCAACCTCATCCACACCTGCCCAAATCACCACAATCGATCATCTGTCGGGAGCAGCGACGCTTGTGTCCTATAGACGTGTTTATTCACGAGCAAAATTGCCAGGAATTGATCTGGATTGGACACTTCGAGGATCCCAACGAGCACACGTGCTGGCGCACCGAGGGGTCTCTCGTATATCACAGCTCTGAGCTGTTCTGGGTACCGCGGCTTCATGAGATATTGCATCGGCGCCCATGTTCAAGAAGAGAAGATCGCGCCGCCTAAGTTCTCACCCTACCTAAACATCGCGACCACCCAGAATCAATCACTGGCGCAATCGTCAATTGCTGACTGCGAAAACCTATACACCGATCCTCCACCGCCATTAGATGGCAGATGGTGGTTACCGGTTCTCAGGGGCCGGTCAGTATTTCTATCAAGGACAGAATCAGCAATCTCATCGCGGACATCTACACCAGCGCACCGGCTCTCCTGTTAGTAGCCAGCGACTTGGATTTCATAACAACGATACACCATCTCCCAACCGTTCACCAGGCACGAACTCGCCTGCCTTTAGCATGTTCGGCCAAGGCCACCATGGTGGTCAACACTCGTTGCTGAATGGCAACCAAAATCACCAACGTTTCCAGATGCCGATGAACCTGTCCAAGTACTCACAACAAAGTGGTCAGCATCAGTCAAACCATCACCAAAACCATGGCTCAGATCAGGTGTATCAAAATGGCTACAACCACCAGCATAACATGTCATCTGGGACTCTGTCAAGCGCAACCCCTCATTTCACTCCGAGCCATCTCCATAGCAGCACTCCGGTCGGCGGACAGGGTGGAGTATCAAGAGCACCGGACACCGAGCATTGGAAAGAGCAGCTTACGGTTGCAATCGCCTCGAGGGAATTGACTCAGGCACACTACTTTGCGCGGAGCTCAGGTGGTGCGAACAAGCCGGGGATACCCAGTGCGTTACGACTTGCGTTCCGAGACGATGACGAAGACAAGAAGCCCCTCAACGGGCCTTATGAAAAGCAATCATGGCGGACTCTGGACTTTAGTGGGCAAGGACTGCGATCGATAGCACCGTCGCTGTTCAACTACCCTTTCCTGGAAAAGCTCTTTTTCAACCACAATAAGCTTCGCTTCCTGAACAATGACATTGGACTTCTTCGAAACCTCACTTTTCTAGATCTCTCACAGAACGAACTCACTCACCTTCCGCCGCAGATTGGCATGCTCGTCAACCTTAAGGGCCTGTATCTTTTTGACAACCACTTGCACACGCTTCCTTACGAGATGGGATATCTGTATAATCTGGAGTTTCTGGGTATAGAGGGTAATCCATTGAATGATGAGATACGAAACACAATGGCAGAAGGGGGTACGCAGGAGTTGATACGGTCATTGAGGGAGGCTATACCTGGTATGTTTGACAGGAGATGGAGACAATCTGATGCTTACGGCTTTGCAGAGATGGATCCGCCGGACGAGCGGGACTGGATAATCCTAGATGAGACGCCCATCAATTCTGCTGAGGAGGACAGATTCACGGTCTTTGACGCAAACATTCTGTGCCCGAAATACGTTACAGCAACACAGTACCCGTACGTGCCGAGCCGAGCGCTCTCCTGGGAACGTCGTAGAGAGATGGTCATGAATGAGATTAGGCACCGGGACGCCGACATCGTCTGCTTGCAAGAGATTGACTCGGAGAGCTTCAACGAGGCATTCAGACCAACACTCGCTCAGAATGACTACAAGGGTATCTTTTGGCAAAAGTCGCGAGCGCAGACAATGGCAGAGCGAGAAGCCAAGCTGGTCGATGGGTGTGCAACCTTCTGGAAGAATAGCAAGTATATCATGCTTGACAAGCAGATGGTCGACTTCAGGAAAATGGCCATCAATCGTGCCGACATGAAGGGCGAACATGATATCTTCAATCGCGTCATGACTCGAGACGACATTGCGACTGTCACCTTCTTGGAAAACCGTCTGACAGGATCTCGGGTGATAGTGATCAATACGCACGTCTTCTGGAACCCTGAATTTGCCGATGTCAAGGTTGTTCAAATTGCTATCCTCATGGAACAAGTTGCTCGTTTAGCAGAGACTTACGCCAAATGGAAGCCATGCACGGATAAGGAGGTATTCAAGTTCGCCAATGGGGATTCGGACGACATTGAAGTGGTCGTCAAGGAACCAGCACCTTCGCAGACATACGCCCACTCGACTGACATCCCAATGCTTATGTGCGGAGATTTCAACTCGACGCCAGGATCAGGCCCGTACGACCTCATAGCACACGGGTCGCTTTCAAACTCCCACGAAGATCTGGCTGGACGAAGCTACGGCTCCTTCACTCGAGACGGCATGCGGCACCCCTTCAGCATGAAGTCAGCCTACTCCAATGTCGGCGAGATGGAGTTCACCAACTACACTGCACAGTGGCAGGGAGTTGTGGATTACATCTGGTATTCGACGAATGCGTTACAGAACACGGGTCTACTGGGAGAGATCGATCGCGAGTACCTTAAGCGCGTACCTGGCTTTCCTTCCTGGCACTTCCCGTCCGATCACTTGCCGCTCTTTGCCGAGTTTGTGGTCAAGGGCAAGAAGGAGAAGAAGGTGGTCGAGGCGGACTTTGGGCCTGCTTCGAAGCGCTAGATTCGGCCGTGGAGTGGAGATCATGGAGGGTTGGCGCCAGTGCAGTGGCCAGGAGTTTCACCGAGACGTTTGGAGGAAGAATGTGGCGGAGAGTCGAGATTCGGGTGAGACTGTCGCAGATGCTGACCGGTCGATGGCCAGAGAGCCTTGATCAGGTACATGGCGATGTCAGTGGAAGCTCCGCTCAGCATGATGGCCGGTTATCTTGATGCCTTTTATGGGGAGTCGTTGATTCTGCGGGTTATTTCCTTCTTGTGTCATGCATGATGAAGGTGTCTGCTTTGGATTCATAGCGCTGGCAGGTAATGTAACCTACCCGCCCAAACCATAGTCTCCAATGTCGTGTGTCTGTCGTGTCGTTACGCTGTCTTCATCCAGTGTCGTTGGCATTGGCCGTGTCGTCTTGCTTCCACAAAGCAATTGCCTGGTCAGGGGCGTCCTTGTCATTCGACTCGTGCGTCTTCCTGCACGTCCAGATCTGCCCCTCAAACTCGACACGGTCGTTCTTCGTGTATCTGACATGGTTATCGCTCCAAGATGAAGGATTCAAGCATGCCTTTTGCTTCTCCTTGACCTTCTTTGGCTTCTTGGCCGTCACGTTTGCGTGCCTGTTCTTCCACATGCCTCCATACCTGTAGAACTGATTCGACCCATCACCGTCCTCCACTCCACCACTAACGTCCTGCCAGCACTTTCCCGGGCAAATCAGATGCCACTTGGCACTGTCATCCACCTGGCAACGGATAAGCACATCACGTGGCGTGCCACATAGCGTGCACTCCTTGCGATGCGCCACAGGATCCTCACTGCTCAGCACCATTGCGAAAGATTCGGAGTATGACAGGGCCGAAGCAGGACCGAGCGGCGGGGACTGAGACGTCGAAGCGTCCGTCAAGGTTGGACGGCGAGAATCGTTGATGCCTCGACGAGCGGGACAAGGGTTCGCTGGGCTGCAGGATGATGTTGGCAAGGCGTCGATCACATGTCAGCCAAGGTCGAACTATGAAGCGACTTGAGGGCGAAAACGTGAGCGGTATAGCTTCCGCAGCTCGACCTTAGCAAGATGACCGCATAGCTGTTGCGAGGGCATGAACATGCCCTAGCTCCAGATGCGCGACTGAGACAACATCATCATGAGGCGCTGTTGGAAGCGTTTGCACAAAGCATATCCCCGTGCATTTGTGTGCAGCGGATATGAAGATCGCCCAAACGATGACGTAGCCACGCTCAGCCGTGATCCGAGCCAAAGACGAAAGGATGCGAACACTACGCGGCCCATATTGTAGAGACGAACATTTCAGGCATTGAAGGCCCATCACGCGAGGCATCATTTGCTTCCGATCTGCAAATCTATTCTTCCCACCTACATCGTCGCCCTGTTGGACCGTAGTCGTCTCAGACCCATGTCTGCGATATCGCATTCTCCCAACTCAGGCTTTCCCTCCCCCGACCAAACTCAAATCCACCGCGGCTACGGCTCCTCGCGCGCACAGATGACGCCCACAACGACTGCCTCTACCGCACAGCAGGACCTCGACACCCGTCCAACGACTGCCCAGAGCTTCGAGTCGAGCAACAAGCGCAACTCGTCGTACGCAATGGACGACTCGACGGGCGGAGTGTCGCGGTCTGCCTCCCGCGCATCGACCACGGCAGGGGATGGTGTTTCGAGGAGCAACACGCTCAAGAAGCGCAATAGTCTGAGCAGAAGAACATCGTTGCGGCGTAGTGGGAGCAGGAAGAGCTTGAAGGCTGGGAGCATAAAGGGGGTTGTACCAGGTGAGGGCGAGGATGCGGAGTATAACAGCGCTTTTCATACGCCAATTCCCACGCATGGGTCACCGACGGATGTATTGGCGAATCGATTCCAAGGTATGTTGAAGCATTACTGGGAGAGTAGGAGATACTGACGTAAAGCAGCATGGAGATCGTTCCTGAAGGGCTTAATCACGTATTTCAAAGAGATTCAGACGAGCTATGAAACGAGGTCCAAGGCGATCATGAAGGTCTCGAACACCATCTCGAATACTCAGGCCCCGTCGATGTTCATTTCGGATGGGGGACTGAATGATGCAAGCAGGATTCTCAATGACTACCATAAGCATGCGCTGAGTGAATCGAACAAGGCCAAGGATATCGAGCAGGATGTCATTCAGGCGCTGAATGGGTTGCGCGCGGACTTGGGAGCAAAGATCAAGGAGATCAAGGGCTTGCATGGAGACTTCAAGAACTCGGTGGAGAAGGAGAAGGAGGGAACGAGAAAGGCAATTGCGGCGCTAGATGAGGCGCTTCAACACTATGACCATCACGACGGCATGGATAAGGGGAGGAATGATCCTTTCATCGTGAGACTGAACGTGGATCGCTTTGTCGAGAGGCAGATCGACGAGGAGAATTATCTCCACAGGGTCAGCATTATGGCTTGTGTGAAAGAGGAGATAGCTAACAGCAACAGGCATACCTCAACCTAGAAAGCTCAGGAAGGGAGCTAGAGGCAATCGTGGTTGGCGAGATTCAGAAGGCCTACAACGCATACGCCGGTATCCTCAAGCGTGAAGCTGATGATGCGTACAACACTGTCGACCTGCTCAGGACTGGTCCAGTCGCTATGCAGAAGGACTTTGAGTGGAACCACTTTGTCAATTCCGATCCACATCTCGTCAATCCGGAGCTACCCCTGCGCAAGGTCCAAGACATTGAATATCCTGGCAAGGGTCACCCAGCAGCAGCCGAGATTAGAGCGGGCATGCTCGAACGAAAGAGCAAGTATCTCAAGAGCTACACCGCGGGCTGGTATGTGCTGTCCCCAACACATCTCCATGAGTTCAAGTCTGCCGACAATATCTACTCGCAACCACCAGTCATGTCCCTTTATCTGGCTGATCAAAAATTGGGCTCCCACTCATCTCAAGGATCTGGCTCGCACAAGTTTATGCTCAAAGGCAAGCAAGCAGGAAGCAGTGTCCATCGTGGCCATTCCTGGGTATTCCGCGCCGAGTCTCATGAGACTATGTTGGCATGGTTCGATGCTATCAAGAATCTCACGGAGCGAACTGGTGCAGACAAGGCAGAATATGTCAGGAAGCATTCACGTAGTATCAGCGGCAACTCTGCTCGTGCGATGAGCATCTCTTCAGACGGTATGGAGGAAGATGAGGCTGACCAAGTGCCGTATGCTGCCAGCATCAACAGCCAGCAATTGAATGATCCGCCACAGCAGCAGAGGCCTCAAAGACCTCAACCAGGTGCGTACGTTTGCCCCCTTTAACGCTTTCTCCTTCTATAATTCCACATCTAACATTGGTTCTTCAGGTGGCCGGTTCCCATCCGATCTAGCGTTGCCACGTAGAGAGCCTCTTGCGCTCTCTGACTACTCTTCTGACCCCGAGCACGACAATGTTCAGAGCCCCACCATCGAGTCTCACTTTCATGAACGCCGACCAAAGACACCTCAGCAGGATCCAACAACGTATGACGACTACGAGGCGAACCCATATGCACTTCGAGGTGTGGCGACACACGAAAGCAGTCCTGCTCAGCAAAGAGAGCGAGTTGCGTCTGACGGCCCGGTACCTGTCCAGCAGCAGGGCTACCAGCAGAATCAGCAGGTATATGGGGCCGAGTATGACGGTCAACGAGAACAGTATCCCCCAGCTAGTGCTTCCCAGCAGCCCCCAGCCCTTGCCGATGAAACCCACCCCGCGAGCTCCGTTCCAACACAGACTTTCGTCCTTCCGCTACGCTCTGAAGCTCCGACTCATCAAGTGCAGCCGACCGAATCAGATGTACAGGAGGCCCCTCAAGCAACGGAAAATCTGATGGCACCCAAGCCACTGTCCGCAGAGGATCGTCACAGCAGCTCATACGGCGACTGGATGGCACCTGTAGCCGCTGGCACTGCAGGTGTTGGTCTTGGTGCTGCAGCAGCTTCCAGTCATCTGTCTCCACAGGAGCCCAAAGAGCCAATGAGCCGCTTCTCCACTTCCACGCAGCCATCTGTCATGACAAGTGACACCGAACTGACCGACACTTCAGCTCCATATGGCACTGGCCTCGCGAATGGTGCCTTCGAAGAGAAGCCAGCACCCCCTATGACTCGTCAGAACACAGATTTCAGTGTCAGCGCTCTACATGTTCCAGGAGAATTTCCTAAGTCGACAGACAAGACCACCAAGGCATGATTTTGGAGGCAATTACGGGAGAATGATTAGGAATGCTTATGCGCGTCTTGCTATTTGGTAGATTCTCCAGAGCGGCTGTATCACATGCAACAGGGACTAGGTAGAATGTATGAATTCACGACTTTCTCTCATGTACGCACTAGTGGTTATTCTTGAACATGCTTCATTCGATCGAGAACGGCTCTGCTTCTATCCTCTGTGAAAAGTCGTACATGCCATCTGCAGCCTAGCAGATTCGTCGACGCCGTGCTTGCAAGCTCTTCATGCTCGCTGAACCCAAACGCCAGAACACCAGTGCCATGTCAATCATCCCTCTAGTAGCCGCCCCTACCTCTGCCACGTCCGCCACCTCGCGGCGCACCACCGCGGCCACCAAATCCGCTGCCTCCTCGCGAAAATCCACCTCCCCTGCCACCGAAACTGCTTCCACCTCTCGAAAACCCGCCTCCTCTGCCGCCGAAACTGCCTCCCCTTCCTGGCGGGCCACCTCTTCCTCGTGGTGCTCCTCTCCCTCCACGCGCGCCTCCCCTTCCACCAGCAGGCTTCTTCACCTTCGAGGCACCAGGCGCAGGCTTCGGTTTCGGCAAGAATCTAATCTCATCAGTATCTCCACTCTATCCTATGAATACGCAAGACTTACCTCTCGAGCGGCAACAGCTTGTCCCCACCAATAAACACCTTATCACCCGCCTTGAAGCTACCGGCCACAATGCCCTCCTGCGGCTTGACGGTGAAGTAGACCTGGTTCAGCGGTCCCAGGATCTCATCCACCTTTCCGATCTGCGTCTTGTTCTCAAGGAAGATCGGCGCGTTAAAGTACGGAATCTTGGGATTTATGCTCTCGCACACCATCTCTCCTTCGCATGCGTGCATGAACTTGCCCATCTCCAGAACTGTAGCGGGGGGTCCGGCTGGTGCGTACGATCCTCCGCCTCTGCCGCGCGAGGAGAAGCCGCCGCCACCGCGACCACGGAAGGACATCTTGCTTGTTATCCGAAGTTCTCTCCTGTTATGTCGAGTATTTGCAGTGCCAAACGGCTCGTGTGGTCGGCGCAATCGGATCGTCAAATCGTGGTGAAGCGTCGTCAAAGCTGCGATTTTCTCTCCAGATATTTCTCAAGCTCAGGCCCCTCATCGAGCCTAGCGCGCCAAGACTTCCCTCCCACGAGCGTGGAAATTCAATTGTTCGATATCGCACTCTGATCCCACCACCAACACCAATCATCACTTTGCCGGACCAGCTTCACGTCCGAGTCTTGATTGGAACTTTCGCCCCTTGAACCCCCTCCGACAGCATCTAACCGACTTCCCTCCCCCCCCGTCGTACGACCGAGACCTACTGTCAAAATGTCCTACAACGACAAGAAAGCCCCCCTCGACGCCCCCAAGATCCACAAGATCCGCATCACCCTCACCTCCCGCAAGGTGCAGTCGCTCGAGAAGGTGTGCACCGAGCTCATCGACCGCGCAAAGGGCAAGGATCTCCGCGTCAAGGGCCCCGTCAGGTTGCCCACCAAGGTCCTGAAGATCTCCACCCGCAAGACGCCCAACGGTGAGGGTTCCAAGACGTGGGATATGTTTGAGATGAAGATCCACAAGAGGTTGATCGAGTGAGTATTTCCCCTTTGCAACAATATCTTGTATCTTGTCAGCTCCGCATCGGGGAGGGGGGGGGGTTGTGATGGGGCAAGGAAGTGGAGGAGGCTGAGGAAGGAATGGCGTGGATTGATGGGACAGAGAAGATATGACCAATTGCTGACTTGAATAGCTTGAACGCTCCCACCGAGGTGGTCAAGCAGATCATCATCAACATCGAGGCCGGTGTCGAGGTCGAGGTCACGATCGCTGCTTAAATGCAGTCTGATCAGAACGATGCGACGGACATAATCGAGAGGACAAGGGATACTATAGCAGATCGTCAATCAATTCTGCTACCTGCTTGCTCCATCTCCCATGCTATGCGATCTCTGCATGTGTGATATCGTACAAGTCCTTCTATCATGTCCGTTCTCCTCTCATCTTCCACTACTTATAAAAGTCAAACTTGTCCGCTTCGCTTCCACCCTTGACCTGGCTCGTGTACGCATCCTCCAAATCCTGCTGAATGATGTTATACCTGTTCTTCCTCACAGCTCTCAGACCCGCCTCCTGCATGATCGCCGCAATGACTGCACCGCTCAACGGATCGTTCCTGACAATCAGACTGTCCATATCCACCTCCGGACTGAGACTCATCTTGCCCGCGATCGTGCTGAAGATCAACCTTCTCTCCCTCCTGTCCCTGAGCGAAGGGAACTCGATCTTCCTGTCTAATCTACCTGGGCGCAGGAGGGCAGGGTCGAGTGTGTCCGCGCGGTTCGTGGCCATGATGACCTTGACGTTCGAGGTCTGGTCGAAGCCGTCCATTTGGTTGAGCAGTTCCAGGAGGATACGCTGCACTTCTCGATCCGCGCCGGTTTGAGCATCAAAACGCTTCGTCGCGATGGCGTCGATCTCATCGATGAAGATGATTGCTGGGCTGTTCTCGCGGGCCATGCGAAAAACGTCGCGGACCATGCGGGGGCCTTCCCCGAGGTATTTCTGGACGAACTCGGAGCCGACCACACGGATGAAGGAGGCGGTCGTGCTGTTGGCTACGGCTTTGACAAGCATGGTCTTGCCTGTACCAGGAGGGCCGTAGAGGAGAACACCGCGGGGAGGGTCGATACCTTGGAAGATTAGCAAAGCAAGCGTGGGTGAGTAAAGGGCAACTTACCAATCTGGTGGTAGAGGTCAAAGTGCGTGAGAGGGAGTTCAACGGCTTCTCGGATCTCCTGCTTCTGCATATCCAGACCACCAACATCCGCGTACGACACGTCAGGCTTCTCATCCTGACCAAGCATAGCGATGGTTGAGTCTGACTCTGGTGGAAGGATATCGACAAGTGAATTCGAGTGTCGATGAAGCGCCACAGAAGAGGAGGGCTTCAGCAGTTCGCGATCCAGTGTTGAGAGAATTCGGACAACATAGTTCGATCCTGTAGATGACTGCACGATACCTGTATTTTGGTCGATAGCCTCCATAAATTGTCCAATCACCAGAGGAACACTCTGTATCCTCTTGATCTCTTCTTGCGCTCTGACGAGCTCGCGCTTGAGGCTTCGTTGCTCATCCTTGATGTATTCCTCTTGCAAATTGATATATTCCAGTTGTCTTTGAAGTCGCTTGAACTGCTGGTACTGGTCATCCGTATCCTGGCCGAATCCTTCTAATGAGTCGATATTTGGTATCGATGATGGAAGTTGCTTCTTGTGAGGTGCAGGGATGTTGACAGGGTTGTCGACGGCGGCGTCTGCCATGTTTGTGAAGACTGCGTTCGTGGGTACGAGATTCGATGGGATCCGTCAGCTGTACTAATATCTGGCGACTCCGGCGACACGGTATATGTGAGAAGAAAGCCTTTGGTTGCGCGGTGATGAATAAAGCTGAGAGGGAGACGTGGTTTGGCGATCCCGAAGCTTCGAACGTCCAAGCTCCGTCCATCAGCCGTCATATCACGTGCAAAACGGACATTTACATGTGTTAGCCACGGTATTTTCACTTGCACAGTTCAAATGAAGCTGGTGTATGTGTTGATCGACCTGGAGTCCTTTCATATAGCTAGAATCACAGTTTGTGGCGCAGCCATTGCGTCTTAGCAATGCTTCCGATCAGGACACTATGGCAGGTGCTCTTGATTTTACAAATCGGGTCCAAGGACTTCTATTTGCCCTTCCTTACCCAGTCCTCTACCTTCTCACGAGCGTCCGATACTTTCTCCTCAGCCATGGCTACACCCATCTTGCTGTGCGCAATTCCTGTCTGCACAAAGTGTGTTACACGGTCTTTAACCATCAAATGGTTGTCGCGAATCACTGGGTACTTCTCCTCGTACTTCCAGATCAGATCTCCGACGTTTCTCGTTGTGATCGGAAGAGCGTAGTATGATGTAGTGATACCAGCCGCAACTGGCACTGTAGCTCTCAACAGAATGTTCCTGTTCCTTGTGATGATTGATCCGGCCATGGCAGCCACGAGTACATATACTGCTCCTGGGAGTACCCTCTCGTTTGAGCCCTTTGGTGGCGCAAGTGAGGTAATAGTCGAGGTGAAGTCAGACTCTAGTCGCAGAAACCGAGTCATTGTGTTGTTGACGCCATCCTCAGCCTTGACAGCATATTTATGCAGGAATAACCTCGTATCTTTTATCTGCGAGGCAAGTCTGTCGGTAGGTGTAGGTCGCGAAGGTGCAGGAGGGACGGGCGAAGCATTCACTACCGTAGTGTCGTGTATGTCCTTGGGTGTCGCGCGAGCATCGAGGGGGACATCGTAGATGGGTTTTCGCTTGAATTTGTAAGTGACTGAGCAGCTTCAGAGCTACAGCGCTACATACCGAGACCCTGACATCGTCCAGGCTCTCGGCGAAGAGAGATCTTCTAGGATAGAGGGCTAGTCCAGTGGTCAAGATTGCCAGTGGTACGGCGCGCTATGGGTCACCAATCAGCCCAATTGCTTACTTTTGCACTTTGCATAGCTTTGCGACTCACCTGCCGTATTACTGGAGCAAAAGCCATCCTTGGGCGTGGAGGTGACGAGGTCAATGGCAGTTCAGGAAATTGTCGTCGGAAGTAGCAACTTCTCGCCGGGCCCCGGAACCTCGACGCCAAGAGATTTCCATGTTGACAGCATGTGAAGGCTTCAGCATCACGCCCTCCCCCCAGACTGCCGGTTCCAGCAGACCCTAGCACCGCATTGCTATGAGACGTCTCGTACGACCAAGTTGGGTATGCCAAACATGTCAGATCGCCTTATCCCAAACGCACACACGGCGCAGAATCGCCACTGCGGCAGCGACAGCACTACCGCAATCACTTTTTCCATCGACCTTTGCCAATCCAGCCCCAACACACGACGACGATATCTTAAGGCAGATCTTTGATTCACAATCCGCCTGGGAAGACTTCGCGGCACGAACACAGTCACTAAACGACGGCCAGCCTGCTGGACTTTTTCGAAATAGATATCTTACCAAACCCGAGGGTTTCGAAAAGTACGCATCATGGACGTTGTCAAAGTGCAAGAGGCTCGTGTCCCGAATCGCTGCGTACAACGCTCTGGATCAATATAGGGGCATTGTCAAGGACCTCGACAGGCTCAGTGATCTATTATGCCGGGTCATAGATCTGTGCGAGTTCGTCCGGTCTACACATCCAGATCGAGCTACACAGGCAGCTGCAACAAAGGCATATCTCATGATGTTCCAGTACATGAATGTGCTTAACACTACTCCAGTCCTGCATGAGCAACTTCAGAAGGCACTATCCATGCCAGAAGTGACTTCAGCATGGTCAGAACAGGAGACCGTGGTGGCAAATATTTTGGCCAGAGACTTTTCGAAGTCTGCCATAGAACTCCCGGAAGGAGACCGTCAGTCTTTTGTCGAGCTCTCAGATTCAGTGAGCCAGCTTGGCTCTCTCTTCATGGATGAGATGGAGCCGGCAAAGTCGGCACTGGAAATTCCAAGCAGCAAGCTAAAGGGCATGGATCCAATGATTGTTCGGCAGCTGACACGATGGGGATCGGTTGCATTGCCAACTGCGGGTATGCCAGCGAACCTAGCACTTCGATCTGTAGAGGATCCAGATGTGCGTCGTGAGGTGTACATGGCCAATCGAACGGCATCAAAGGACAGTGTCGACCGATTGGAGCAGATGCTCGGACAGCGAGCGCAGCTGGCCAAACTCTCTGGCTTTGACTCGTTTGGTCACTTAACCTTGGCTGACAAGATGGCCAAGACACCAGAAGCTGTCAATAAGTTTCTCAAAGCACTACATGACCAGAATCAGCCACAGGCGAAGGTAGAGCTTCAGGACTTGCTGGAATTGAAGAGATCAGATGCAAGGGCAAACAACTTCCCGAACGAAATCACAGCGTGGGACCGAGACTACTACTCCGCAAAGCTTTTGTCATCTTTGGAATATCGATCTCGCAATGATCATCTCTCGGCCTATTTCTCATTGGGAACTGTCATGCAGGGACTCTCCAGGCTTTTCCAGAGGCTGTATGGCATAAGACTGGTTCCCAGGGAGACACAACCCGGCGAAACATGGAACTCCGATGTCCGCCGTCTCGATGTCATGGACGACTCAGAGGGGCATATTGCGGTGATCTACTGCGATCTCTTTCAAAGAGCTGGCAAGAGTCCCAATCCGGCACACTTTACTGTAAGGTGTTCACGACAAATTTCCGGGGAAGAGCAGATTGAAGCACGAAACGTGGCAGTGTCTGAGCCTGATCTCTTTCCATCCGACGCTGATGCTGCTAATGACGGACTGTCGGTCGGCATGCGAAAGACTGATGAGGGTCCTGCGATGTTCCAGCTGCCAACGATTGCTCTCATTTGCGACTTTGCATTCCAGTCGTCCTCTCGCACAACTTCTAGTAGACCTGCTCTACTTGCGTTTCGAGAAGTTCAGACATTGTTCCACGAGATGGGTCACGCGCTCCACTCAATCTGTGGGCGGACCACACTGCAGAACGTCTCGGGAACGAGATGTGCTACAGACTTTGCGGAGCTCCCTTCGGTGCTGATGGAGCACTTTGCAGCGGCTCCTGAGGTGCTCGGTCTTTTCGCGAGGCATTGGGAGACGGGCGCTCCGCTCGATCCGTCGCTGGTCAAGGAGAGGGTCGATATTGAGAGACGTCTACAGGGCGCTGAGGTTGAGGGACAAGTACTCATGTCGCTTCTTGATCAAGCATATCATTCGCCCGAAGTAGTCACGCCGGGTTCAAAGGTAGACTCGACAAAGATATACCATAGCATCTGGAACAAGTACAGCAGTGTCCCAGAGCCTGCAGGCACAACCTGGCAAGGCTTCTTTGGCCATCTTGTCGGTTACGGAGCCACGTATTATGCTTACTTGTTCGATCGTGTCATCGCCGGTAAGATCTGGCGCGACGTATTTCAGCGAAGACAAGGTGGAGCGATCGACGAGCGGGCCGGTCGACTCTACAGAGATGAAGTATTGCAGTGGGGTGGAGGAAGAGACGGATGGCACTGCATTGCTGGAGCTCTGAAAGATAGGGACGGTGTTCTTGCAGAAGGCAAAGATGGAGCCATGGAGATTGTTGGTCAGTGGGGCCTGAAAGACTGAGTGTAGACTATAGATATACACATTGAAACCAAATTCGTAGATACTGTGCACCTTCTCCTCCGCTCGTTGACATACACCATTGCAATTTGTGCGTGTCAACGATATGCTTGGCAAACTTGTCGTGAAGCCCACATCATCCAGTCGACACTCTCCACGGTACCCCATCAACAGAAAGATGAACCAACCCTGCCAACAATAGTAGCGGTGTTCCCGAGAACAACATGTCCGAAAGTAATAAACGAGCAGCACCTGACCAGGGGAGTGGTCGCGGTTCCAAGAAGGTAGGCACGGATTTTCACATGTCACTTTGCACATCCTCACCTTCACTGGAGTTCACACGGAGCGACTGTATCTTCTCTACATCTTCGCATTCACGAATCCCGTCAATCATTTCACTACCTGTTCCCATCATACACACTTTATCAAGCTTAAAATGCCAACCAACTTCCGCCACACCACTCATAAACCCACAAGTCTCAAGACTCACCTCGAACAGGTGAAGAAATCTTGGAGAGTGCCGAACAAAAGTGGTGCACCTCCTCGAGAGAATCCCACCATTCGGCCAGGTGATGCTGGAATATGGATCACCTGTCAGAAGAACAAGGAGCGGAAGTGTATCGCGGAAATGCGTGACCTGATTGGAGAGGTATGCAAGATATATACGAGACTATTCATTTGGCTAAGCTATTGCAGTACACGGGCCAGGATGCACAGAGGACGAATGTCTCAGGCTTTGCTGCGCCAGGCGCAGAGGACGAAGACGGCGGCGCAGACGACATCGAGAATGAGATCAAGCAAGAAGTATCTGATATCAAAGTTCCGTCCAAAGAGCAGCCTTTCGACCCTATCTTCCTAGATATGCCATGCGGTAGGTCCTGGTGGTAGTCAATTGGCACCATGACATTAGCTGATAGTCCCAGTCGTCTTTTTCCGCACCAAAGCCCCAGTCGACCCAGTGGCCCTCACCAAGACCATTATTGAAGACGCGGCCACGGAGCCATCGAGGAAGAGGACCCGATGTACAATGCGCCTTGAGCCATCTACACTTACCGGCTATGCTGCAGAGGACGAGCTAGAGAGGCTTGCAAAGGAAGTCCTTGCACCGCATTTCCATGCCGAGAACCAGGAGCCCAAGAAGGTGGGAGATCTCCTTGACTTTCTACTTTCAATTGAATTGACATTTGCAGTTTGCTATCCGTCCAACCATTCGCAACCACAACAAGCTCAACAGAGATATAATTATCAAGAAAGTGGCAAGTCTCGTTGGTCCGAAACACTCAGTCGACCTGAAGAACTACGATGCACTCATCCTGGTCAACGTGCTAAAGGTACAGGCGATGGTCATTGGTCGAGAAGCAGTGAGCTGACATTCGGCAGAACATATGTGGAATCAGTGTCGTTGGCCCTGAGTTCGACCGCCTGAAGCGCTTCAATCTGCAGGAGATCTTCGAGCCCTCTGTAGATAAGCCCGAGGTAGTCAAGCAGAACAAGCCCGAGCAGGAGGCCGAAGAGGTGGAGAAACACTAGGCGGACGGGGTACCGCACGAGAGTGTCGTGGAGATGGAATAAGTACTCTCCAGAAAGATATGGCAAGTCGAGAAAGCTCGTTGTCAGTGAGCGAAGAAACAGAAACGACAGCGGGAACGACCTGAGTCTTATGAAGCGCTAGGTTGTAGTCTGCATGACTCGTAGTTGAGCCGCAACATTGCTTATCAGGAACATTCTCAAAAAGGAAAGGTGTCCGATGCACGCCAAAGTCTGCTTCGACCTCTCACAGCGGAAAGCCAGATAGCACACACCAATCCACCAATACCAAATTTGCTATTATCTTCCGGCACAGTGAGAGAAAGTTTGCAGTACATCGAGAGCGAATGCATTGCTTACGAGCAGTGGTGAAGTTCAAATACACGTGGAATCTTGCAGTTGTGGGTACAGCACGTTGCGATAGTCAGATGACGCCTACCGCGCTAGACAGCGAGAACATTATCCTCGGAGAATCCGAGAGCTGGAGCATGATATGTCAATCTTGACCCAGTGGCCGCGGAGAAGGTCTGATCTCGTTTCTCGCCCTTTGCATGTTCACATGTCTAGGGGAAGGGTTGGGATGTGCGACCCGTATCAAGTGCGATAAACATTTCCAGGTTTGGAACAACCACGAGATAAGAGCCCACGTTGAACGCCTCTCCTCAATAATCCGCACAAGCTTCTGCCATCTGGCCTGGCACTTCTCAGAATGCTCCTTGGAAGGGTCTCTGCATCTCCGGATGGTTCATGGGATCGTAGCTAAGCTCTTTACCATTCTTGGGTCCCGTTTGCTTGTATTTTCGATGCTCTACTTTGGTTCTCTCTCCTGCTCCTTCCCTGTCACTTCATAAGAACATCACTACATATCTTTCCTCTTACTAACGCTCGACGAAGATAAGAGTATCACCGTCGACTGTGTCTCAAAAATAAGACGCATTTCAGGGGCTGCTCTGCCAGAAACTGGGGTCTCGCAGGCGCGTTTCGCAGCCACAGCGGGCCAGAAGTCCTTATCAGAGCCATCTGGCTGGGTCCAACCCACGCATAAGCATTCTGGCTTGGTCGATCCCGCGGATTTGCATCTCCAAGCTGCGTCATACCGGAGAAGCAATATTCGATCCTACTATTCGATAGGAGTGATATATCCGGTGCCTTCTGCTCTGTGATCAGAACTCAAACCGCAACCACTACCTCGAACGAACACCTGGGCAAGCGGCAGATCTCTTCACTCCATTGCCTACCTCGACGGCAAGCTCGTTACCATGGCCATGTCTGCACTGTGGTCGGCCCCTGAGGTCAACCCAATCAACAACAAAGCAAGATCCATACCGGTACTGAACCCGATCAATGCTTACGGTCGAGTCTTCTTCTTCTCCTGGTTCTCCTTCATGCTCGCCTTCTGGTCCTGGTATGCCTTTCCGCCACTTCTTTCCGATGTCATCGCTGGCGATATCAAAGTCTCTCGCAATGTCGTTAGCAATTCCAATGTCATCGCCTTGACAGCCACGTGAGTACTTCCAAGTCACCAAATTTACATGTGCTAATTCATTGAAGCCTTCTCGTCCGTCTGGTAGCCGGACCCAGCTGTGACCGCTTTGGTCCTAGACTCACCTTTGCTGGTTGCTTGCTTCTCGGAGCCATTCCCACCTTCCTCGCCGGAACCGTCAGCAGCGCAGGCGGACTCTACGCCATCCGATTCTTCGTCGGCATCCTCGGTGGTAGCTTCGTACCTTGCCAAGTATGGACCACTGGCTTTTTCGACAAGAACATTGTTGGTACTGCCAACAGTCTCACAGCCGGACTGGGTAATGCCGGTGGTGGCATCACCTACTTCGTCATGCCAGCCATCTATAACTCTCTTCGCACCAACCAAGGTCTTACCGCTCATGTAGCATGGCGAGTATCCTTCGTCGTCCCTGGTATCATCATCACCACTGCAGCCATCGCTCTCGTCATCCTCTGCCCTGATACTCCCACTGGCCGCTGGGCAGATCGTCAACAACTCACCAACAACAAACCTACTCACTCCACCGATGGCGCTATAGTCGATGTCCCTGGTGCCCTCAACCAAACATCCAGCAACCGCGACCGCTCATCCTCCAACAACTCCATGGTTGATGAGGAGAAGAAGCTCGACTACAAGCCCTCCTCAGACACCGAGAAGGGCGACTCCCTCCCTGTCTCCGCCGGCCAATCCGAAGTTATCGCCTCACCCTCCTGGAAAGAGATGATCCGCGTCATCTTCTCCGGCCCCACACTCGTGCTCGGAGCATGCTACTTCTGCACCTTCGGCGCCGAGCTATCCATCAACTCGGTTCTCGGCACCTTCTACCAGCGCCAACTCGGTCTCGGCCTGCAAGACGCCGGGAACTTTGCCGCCATCTTCGGCCTGCTCAACATCATCATGCGACCCCTTGGCGGCATCGTTAGTGATCTGGTGTATCGCCAGACCGGCAGCGTATGGTCCAAGAAGGCGCTGCTGCACACTTACGGTATCATGACGGGCGTCTTCTGCATCGCTATCGGCCTGGCGAAGAGTCACAGCCGGTCGACGGTCGTGGGGCTGGTGTCGGGCGGACTGGCATTCTTCCTGGAGGGAGCGAATGGGTTGACGTACTCGCTTGTGCCGCACGTTCATCCCTATGCCAACGGTGTAGTGTCGGGCTTCACTGGAGCCTGTGGAAACTTTGGTGGGATCGTGTTTGCCATTGTCTTTAGGTACAACAGCTTGGATTACAACAGGGTGTTTTGGATCATTGGAGCGATTATCATTGGTTTGCAGGTCGCTACTTGTTGGATCAAGCCGGTGCCGAAGAGTGTGATTTGAATGGGAGTAGGTATTGGCGCGGGACACGGCACATAATGGGTCATGAGAAATGATATTAGATCGCTGCACGGAATCTATTTTGGTATTTATCCATGCTTACTGTGTCTTCATGTGCACATTCGCAATATCGCGATGCAGACATGGTGACCGTCTCGTGCTTGACATCTCAGCAGAGAAATATTGGCTGGCCCTGGTGAGTGCAGATGATAATACGTTCGATCACTTTTCATGAAGGCAGGCGTCCTCGACACTGTCATCGACTTCTGCGTGGGAAGCAAAGCCACGATGCCCTCGCGGCGACTTTGCGTCTTCGAGGAGAGCTTTGGCGTGCTCCCCATAAGTGTACGGCTCCTCTACCAGTTCCATCGAGCAAGTCGATTGACGTCCAGGAGGGAGCTCTAATACCGTCTGTGGGTGAAGCGCAAAGTCTGTCCCTAGCCAGAGGCAACTTTCGTTATGGCATCATCATATAGCAGCATCTCGCTTCCTCAAATTGTCCTCGACGCACCCATGTCTCAGCTCTTACCCCCCTTCCCCTCCCTCTCCTTCCTCCTCTGCCCTACATCCCAATTATACACCCTCGCAGTCGCCACCTCCAACGTAGTGATCTGCTCCCTCAAAAAGTCCAAATCCTCATCACAATTCTCCAAACTCGTCTTGGCCGCCCCCAGCTTGCCCACCAACAACTCCTCCGCCTCCTCCACGGGATAGGCCAACATGACATTCGCTCCGAGCCAGAGATACACCTCCTTCGTAGTCGGCACCAGCGCCTTGGCATACAGCGTGTCATTGAGCTCAAAGTGCGTCTCGAGGGCGTCGTCGTCCTCCTCCCGCGCGGCCAGGAACCGCACCATAGCCAGCGTCTTTTGGATCTCGGGGATCTTGTCCTTGAGGCCGGCGCTGCGTCGCTGCGTGTTGGACTCCATGAATTGGTATTTGGAGATCATTTCGCTGAAGGACTTGAGGGTGCTTTCGACGTCGGTGGTGGAGGTTACGTAGTCCTCTACGCGGTCGACGAAGGGGGCGTAGGGGATGCCGCGTGGGTTGGTGGTGGTGTCTTTCGTGAGAGCGGAGGGGGTCTCGCTGCTGGGAGGGGTCAGTGGGCTGGGAAATCATTCCAGAGCGCTTCGGCTTCGGAGATCATGCTGAGGAGTATAGAAATGCAGGGGGGAGCAATCCGGTGTCTGACTTACCTCCCACGTAGAGCTAGGCTTGCCATAGTGGCTGATGTAAAGGCCTGGTCGTGCTGATTGCCTTGTCGTGTACGGCGGCTCTCCTTTCTTTCCAAGCCCTCCGTGTGGCTAAATTGTAAAAGCTCCAGCGACTGTCTTCAGCAAAGCTGCTGCTTCAAAGTTTTGCTCGCAAGCTCGTTCTAGAGACAAGTGATTTCGGCTTGTCGGATACTTTGGGATCTTCCAAGCTCTGATAACGATAAATCGGTCTTGTGATTTGTTCAGATTATACCCTCCTGGCGTCCGAGATCAAGTGTCATCTGCTCGAGCTGCGAAATGGTCGTGAGGGAGGAAGTCGCAAGTCCCAAAGGGGAAATATTCAAGTTCCGGAGACGCCAAGACACCAGCTTCGAAGCCTCATGAAAACAGGATGGTACGACCGTGATCATTCGTTGCTGGGCAAAAATGCGTCATAACGATAAGTAAGGTCGCTTACTATTGGCATAGATTGAAGTAGAAGTGTTGCATTTGCTCTTGAATCAAACTATTATACCATCCCATCAAGAACACCATAGGAGACATGCATGAAACACAGTCTAATCATTATGCGTAAAGTGACAAGACCTTTCCATAGTCCACTCCACATGTTTACCAATATCCCCCTCTACATGCTCAATCCCTCCTTGATCAACTCCCCAAGATCCTCAGCCTGTATCAGATTAGCCTCATTACCAACAATCAGAGCAACAGCGGGACTTACATATGGCGGCTTCATCATACTAAAATGATGTCCTCCCATCACACCATACTTCATATTCTCCACGCCACACAACTTGCCCCAGCCATTATCACCAAAGTCCGTCCTGTGATTCAACAACCACTTCATGGGCGCCGGATCCTCATCCTCCGCCGGCGGTGGACGTGGATCTCCAGGGTTACCCGCTACACCTTCCCGACACCAGATGGCGTACGTCTTGACTGGCTTGATGCTCGGCTGTGGCTGGTAGTCGCTCAGGCTACGGATCGCGGCCGAAAAATGGGGCAAAAGCCACTTGGGCGTCTTGCTCGGGTCACCGGTGCCTAGTAGTCCGATCTCATTGAAGAAGATGTGCAGTCTCGCCGGCAACGGATCCAGGTTCACAGGGCACGGTGAGTCGAGGAGCAGTAGCTTCTCGACCACTTCGTTGTTGGCAAGGAGAGCCTGGGCGACGGCGTACGCGATCACGCCACCTGCGGACCAGCCTCCGATGATGTAGGGTCCTACGGGCTGGCGGCGCTTGATCTCAGCCAGGTAGACCATAGCACAGATCTCGATGCCACAAGACCATTGGTCGGGGCTCTTCATGAAGGGACAATTGAGACCAAATGCGCACACGTCAGGACCGATGTTGGGAATAGAGACATAAGAGGTGGCAGAACCGGAACCGTCGGGCAGGAAGAAGATCTTCTTGGTGGCGATCTTCGGGTTACCTTGCAGTAGGACTGAGGTGGCAGCAGGATACTTGCTTATATCGGCAGAGCGGGAAGCGTTCAGCTTGGCATTGACCTTGTCGAGTTGAGGAGAAGAGGAGCGGCGATTTGAAGGAGCGGGGACGGCGACAGGCGCAGTGCGTGCTTTGGGACGCATATCTAGGGCGTTTTCGACGTCTTCGATGGTAGGGTTTGTCATCAAAAACGTTGATGGAAGATCAATACCGGTCTTCTCGCGAAGCTCACTGAGGATAGTCAAGGACATGAGTGAATCCATGCCCATATCAGCAAGATCAGCCTGGTCAGTGACCTCGGCAACCTCGACGCCCATCTCTGTGGCAACAATTTGGCGAGCTATGCTGATTTCACCGCTAACAGGTGCCACAGTGTCAAGGTCGAACTTGCCAGATTCGCTGACAGCTGAGCTGGGAATAGTCATTGGTGTGCCGACTTCGCTCATGGGAGTTGAAGCATCTCCAGATGTCTCAGAATCAGAGTCGGACTCGTCTCGCTCTGGAGTGCCAACTTCGCCATCGTACTGGGAGAAAAACTTCTTCATCTCGCCAACAGTCGGAAAATCGGTGAACAGGGTCGACGAGATATCCATGTCGAGCTCTTCTCGGAAGCGAGCAGAGATAGTCAAGGACATTAGCGAGTCTACGCCGAGATTCTCAAAAGCCGCTTGATCCACAAGCTCGGAGCTGTCAACGTCGGTCTCAGCAGCAATGATGTGCATCACTCGCGATACGATGGTAGGACCGGCGGACTTCTTGAGATCTGCCTTCTTTGGTGCGACAATTGGTGCGGGTGCTGCAACGGAAACCTGCTTTGGTGCTGCCTTGGCCAGCTGAGTCTGGGTATTGATACGAGGAGCTTGCTTGAGAGCCGGTCGCACAGTAGCAGGTGCGGCAAGTGGCGCAGGCACCGCTCCGCCAGCCTTCTGTGGCGGCAAGAAAGTATTGAGCACCCTGCGTGGGATCTTTTGGAACTTGAGTGCACCAACGACAGCGATGATCTCGTCACCGTCGAAGATGTACACATCACCCTGTGTGACGTTGCCGGGCTTCTCGACCATGCGGACGTAGTTGCGGTACTTCTTGTTGGCGGACATCTCCTTCGCGACCTTGATGGAACCCCAGCCGTGCGAGACACTGACGTAGTTGTCCGAGTCGCACAGATCAGTGGCATTGACGATGAATCCACCAAGATGAGCCATGGAGTCGCACCAGTAAGCTGGGAAGAAGAACTTTCCATCTTCAGGCTTGGTCTGGAAGTGGACTGAAGCGGTTGCTTCAGTAGCCTTGTTGTCGAGGATGATCTCTTCCATGCCACGGTATGGCTCAGCGTAGTTGACGAAGACCTTGAAGAGCTTGTAGGCAAGACCACGACCAATGACATGTGCCTCTTGCGTCGTGGTCTTGCGCTGCAAGTTCTCAATCTGTGATTTGACCATGAAGCTGATGTTCTCCCAACTTTCTTGCCATGTATTCATGTCCTCAAACTTCACCGTGCAGTGGGCGTGCACAACGAGCTGTTTGCCTTCCGGAGTCACACTGCGGAAGATAAGCTTCGCTACACCTTCCTCGAGATCGGCTTGCGCCTCGAGCTGCAAATGCTGACCCTCAGGTGGTGCAACGTTCTTGATGATGAACGGTTTTGGTACCTCCATGTGAGCAACGTTGTACCCGATCTTCGGCGCCGATGGCCGGAGTGCCTTATAGACATAGTCGGCAACGGTCATGGCCATGTCGAAGTATAGCGAAGACGGGCACAAAGCAGTGTCGTTGACTTGATGACCCATTGCAACTCTGCGCAAATTTGGCTGGCAGACATCCGACTGAATGAGCACTCGTCCTGCATTGGCAGAGAATTCCTCTTCGATGATCTTCTGACAAGAGTCGGACAACTTCTTGTACGTCCTCTCAACAGGAACGGTAGCCTCAATAGGTGCAGCCTCGATGGCTTTGGTCGGTTGAGGTGCCTCACCCTTCGTGAGCGTCCAATTGTTGTGGTAGTCAAGCCAGTATCGCTTGTCATCAAAGCTGTACGTCGGCAGATGCAATAGCTCCTGCGCATCATTGAATGCACGATGGTACTCATCGAAATTGATGTAGACACCAGCCAGGAATAGAGCACACATGCTGTTCGCAAGTGTCTTCCATGCGTCTTCCCCACGCCGGAGGGAAGGAGCTGTGGTGTTGGTCTCTACAGTCGCCTTGACCATGCCAAGGCACACTGGGTGTGCACCGATCTCCAACCATGCAGTCTTGCCATCGAAGATCTTGGCCTTTTGACCCGATTCAAGAGCTTGCGAGAAGTTGACTGTCTCGCGGGCGTGCTTGGCGAGATACTCTGGACTGATGACTCCTGCTTCAGTGATAATGTCACCTGATAGAGGAGAAAGGATAGGCACTGCCGGTTTTTTGAATGATACCGCACTGGCCGTGGTTCTGAAGCTTTCCAAGATTGGGTCGACCTGTGCAGAGTGGAAGGCAAACGGTACGTTGAGCTTGGTGGATTTCATGCCTTTGCTGGTCAAAGCTTCGTTCGCAGCAGCGACTACTTCACCGCTTCCACAAAGAACAGTCTCTTCAGGTCCGTTTATGCAAGCGACTTCGATCATCTTTGAGCCAAGAGCGGATCGGATTGCGTCGACGCTGCCCTTGACAGCAAGCATGCCATGCGTGTGTGGCGTGCAGTCCTTGACCAAGAGCTCCGCACGACGGCCAACCAAAAAGACCATGTCGCTAGCAGAAATGACGCCAGCCACATGCAGAGCTGCATATTCGCCTAAGCTGTGACCAATAACGGCCGATGGCTTGACGCCCCATGACTCCCACATGCGAGCAAGAGCAACCTGGATGCAAGCCATGCCAAGCTGGACCTTAATCGGGGAAAGAGTAGCAACATCAGTACCGTCGAGGAGCTCGAGGAAAGATGGTAGGCTATGTGATGCGGTCAGCTGGTTGAGCTGATCAATGTCGGCCTTGAATGTTGGCAGATCCTTGTACAACTTCTGTCCAAGGCCAGTGTACTGTGAACCTTGACCGGTGAAGCAGAAAGCGATCTTGGTCGCGGTGATCGCCACTGGGCTGTATGAGTCCTTAATCTGCGCATCAAGGGCTTCGCTGACCATCGCGATTTCGGTCGCTGGGAAGGCCACTCGATAGTTGTGCTGGATGCGACGGGCCGTAGATGTGTATGACAAGCTGGTGAGGGTTGCCTCTGGCGTCTTGCTCAGATAACTCTTCAAATTGTTGATGTTACGTTTCAAGGACGCGATCGATCGTGCAGTGACAGTTATGGGCAGCGTGCTCCGGGGGTCCTTGACTGTCGACAGCTTTCTGACCGGACCATCTTCAAGCAGAAGTGATGTGTTGCCACCTGCGGCGGAAAAATTGTTCAAAAAGATTTTTCTTGGTGCATCGCCGTTGCGAGGGAATTCGACTTGCTTTAATGGAATGTGCACATTGCGCTCGCCCAGATCCTTGGGGAATGACTTGTTCATCACACCCTTGACACCGACGTTGGCTGGAATGGCGTTCTTCTTGAACATCATCAAAACCTTAGCAAGGGAGTTTATTCCTGATGCGGCTTCACCATGGCCCACGTTGGCCTTGATGGCCCCAAGGAAGAGCTTCTCGTCGGGTGTTCGTCTCCGGTGGGGTGGAGCAAAGGCGTTGGTGACAGAGGTCATCTCAATACCGTCACCAGCTTGGGTACCGGTTCCGTGCATCTCCACGTAGCTGATCTCATGAGCATCGACGCCGGCTTCCGCAAGGACTTTCTTGAACAAGAATTCTTGATTGCCAGCGTGGGGATGCGTGATTGACACAGCCTCGGCGGAGTGGTTGGTGGCGGCACCAAGAATGCAGCCAAGGATGTTGTCCTTGTCGGCAACAGCATCCTCGTAGCGCTTCAGGATAACTGATCCGCAACCGTCACCACGGCAGTATCCATCGGCGTCATTGTCGTAGGTCTTGCAGGAACCAGTCTTTGACAAGAATTGACCTTTTGATAAACCCGAGAAGATGTCAGGGTTTGTGAGCACGTTGAGACCACCAGCACAGGCTGTGTCGCAATCGCCAGCCCAAAGCGAGGTGCACGCCAATTGGATAGCCGCCAATGAGGATGAACAAGCTGTGTCGATTGAGAACGAAGGGCCACTGAACTTGAAGTAGTAGTTTATACGACCTGGAGCGAAAGCTCGGACACCACCAGTGATGAAGTAAGTGTCGACGTTCTCTGCAGCATTGATTTCACGCCAGTCATCAGAAGTTTGACCGTAGAATGTGCCAATTCTGTGAAGTTTAGTGGAGGGAGTGCGGTTCGGGACATAGCCTGACTCCTCCAGAGCTTCGTAAGCGGTGACAAGCGCCAGACGACCCATAGGATCGGTCTGTGCAGCTTCACGCGGTGACATGTTGAAGAAGCGGGGGTCGAAGAGACCAGGCTCGTCAATGAAACAGCCGTAAGGTGTGTGAGACTTGTTCTTGCTCTTCCCAGAAGGGTCGCAGTGAGCATCAGCATCAAAGCGGTCTGCTGGGATCTTCCGATGAACATCAAGTCCCTTCTCCAAAAGCTCCCAGAGAGCATCGACACTTGCTGCAGAGGGAAAGCGCCCGGACATACCGACGATTGCGATCTTGTCATTCTGCGTACGGCCCCTAGTCGAGTTGTAGTCCTCAGGAACGATCCACGAAGTGTGATCAGTAACCGACACAGTTGCTTGGCCACTGGCTTTCAGAGCGGAAGCCATGCTGTTTGCTACGTTGCTGATACCGATCGTGAATATCTTCGCCGGCGCCTTTGGTGTCGCGATGATCTGGGAAATGCTCTCTTCCAGCAACTTGTCCCAACGGACTGGTTCCCGCAGGAAGTCCACAAGTGCCAACGACATAAGATCACATGTGTTATCGGCGACTAAGCACTCTCCAGTCGCTGAAGAGTGCAGAAGGGTGTGTGGCCGGTACTTCTTAAGTAACTCGCGCGATGAGTCCGGAATGATGCGCTGGAGGTCGCTTTCAGTGTGCAGGTGCGCAGCGTGATAAGGAGCGTAGATCGGTATCGATACGCGGTTTTTGTTGCTCAAATCTGCGGAGTGCGAGAAGAGCTTCTGTGTCGTGGAGGGTGGCCCGCTGATCGTCACGGCCATCGTGCTAATTGCACTGATGTAGGCTCTGCCCGGCACGGAAGTGCCTGTCGAATTGTGAAAGTCATCTAGAGCTTTCTGTGCGTCCCTTTCCGACAGGTTCATTACAATGGTCGACCATGGTTCCTTTTCCTCACCGGGCTGCTGCAAGACCCGCTTAGCAGCGTCCACACACGCTCCGGCGCGGAAAGCTATCCGCACCGCCTCAACGGCCAATGGGACGAGCTCATGGAGTGACTTTGCAGACACGATCACACTTGCGGCCAGAGAGCCTGTGCAAAGACCTAGGACTCGAGTATTGGCTGCGTAAGGGAGTCTGTCCGGGTTCTCAGAGAAATAGCTTTGAGAAGATTAGCACTGATCACTGCTAGGCGGAATATGTAGCTTACCCAATGTAGTGGCCGAGTTGGGTGAGAGCAACAAATGTGCTCTCCAGAATAGGCAATCGTTTATCGCCTTGATAGTACAATTCCACAAGTGTGTTGAGTTTCAAGAAACTGGGAATGTCCTGTCGCTGTCGTGCTGGCAACTTGCTTACTTCATCCCGGAGCGCAACGCTGACTTGCTCGTGGAAGGTGGTGACTAGGGCATTGTTGCGGCGAAGGACCAGCTTCCTGAGCAGAGGCGACTGGTCAGCTGTCTGGTCGCCCAGAAGCAAGACGTTGGACATGACAGAGATGGGTCAAGGATATGGACCCGTACCCCTACCCTCAGGTCTTGGGGTGTAAATCTGGTTGATCTTCTTGTCGGGGTATCGAATACAAAGTCGTGAGGAAGATCGCAGAGGTCGAAATGAAGTATATTAGTGACGCTCCGACGTTGTTGAAAACGTGCACGAGACGACGATCAAGCCTTGGTTGACAGGCTCTGAAGGAAGTACAACTCAATGACTAGAAAGATGCGTGAAGAAGTACAGAGGAATGCCACCGCGGATATATTTATGAGATAGACGAGGTGTACACAACCTACCTGACAGCGTCTAAGCTCAATCAGGTGAGGCGTGATCGAGCGATTACCTAGTGAATGCGCTTGTCCGTTCCGGAGTCCTGGCAAAAGAAGTAACACGGACATGGGATTGACGTGAGGAATGCCGGAGGGAAGACCAAACTCCGCCAAGGGAACGTAGCGATAGTGTGCTCACGCCCTGAGCGTTCACGTGTGCCACCGGGGGCCGCTAGTATCGCCTCCGGGTAGTATGAAATATGGAGAGCATGGTCCATCTTTTTCTGACGCGAGTAATCTGACGAGGACAGTCTGCCGCAGATTGAGCAGACGACGGACCCGCCAGTGACCCATTCGGTGTAACTGTGCAGAAGATTGACAGTTCGATAGCATATGCAGCTTGAAACCTGGCTGGACGTCCCTCGGTGCGTGAGGCGTACAAGGCGCATGGGGTGGAGAGCCGCTTCGGACTTGAGCCTTGCCATGGATTCTTACTCTTCTGACCCGATTGGAAGAGGGAAACTCTTCTGATTCAGGCTTTTCGGCACCGAATGGTGCTCTCTCTCGTGCCTTTTGCCATTGTGATGGGTCTTGCCGTCCAAGTCCTTTCGCTTGATCTTAGCACCGGGCCGTAATATTGGCATGCTGGCTCTACAGTCGATGCCGTGAGTATTCGATACATGGCCGTTTCATAGACATCATGATGCTGAGAATAGCATATATGACTGATCGTTGTTGATCTGGAAAACATGATAAGCTTCTAGAGAAGTAGACAACCATGTGAGGATTTTGGCAAGAGGCTTTGCTTTGATTGTGACCGGACATGTCGCGATAAGCTTGGCCGTCTTTGCCGGCGATGGATGTGCCCAAGCATTGGATACATGTAGTTTCGATAGCGTCAGGTATCAGCAATTGAGCTCGGTCAGAGGTGATGTGCAATCGAAGTTCTTGAATATTGACTTCCAAGCAGAAGCTCGTCTGGGAGATCACTTTGCCAAGACCCACAGAGCTCGACGGCCACTTGAGCTCTAGCCTTCGAACCGACGGTCCACTCTCAGAGATAAGTCATCTGCTAAAGGTGTGGGTGTGAGATGACCGGTAGCGTGATTTCATTTCTTCACATTCCGCACCAGATCTGAATATTGTGCTCGCTTATCTCGGAGATTTTCATTACATCTGATCTCATGAGGCGTAGTGGGTGTCGAACATGTGGCAGAAAGCTTCCAGTGGGCACGCAGGGATACAATCCGAACAAGCCGTACCACTCCTGGAAGCAGCAAAGATGGCGACGGGTGGATGGTGGTGATGGCTAATTGCTCTCTTCTGGTCAAGCTATAGGGCAGCTCGCTACATCCCTGCATCCTGGATCTAAGCTTCAGCCGCTCCTAGGTGGATGACGGTACCCCAGCTCATTTTTCATGCAGCTAGTGCTCAATGAAAACTCGAGCAATGAATGTACCACTGCTCGTTGTTCAAGTTTATGTAGTAGAGCGCAAAAGACTTCAGATCAGCTCGGTCTGCTTGAAAGGGTCTACCGATGTTCTTGGGGCCGCAGTACATCTTGAACAAAGGCAGCGTTTTTGAGACCTAAGACGGGAGATAGCAGTAGCAATTCCCCGTGCACATGTTATTATGGTAGCGTCGGGTTAGATATGCCGCTGTGGAGTAGACTACGCCTTCATGCTGGCTGATCTTGTTTCTGCGTGGTCAGGCTGGACATTGCAGATACCACCAGCCATGGCAGTATGCCAGCGCATGCTCAACCATGATGAAGTGGAGGTGTTATCGCAAGCCGAATCCTGGTGGATTCTCACGGCAGTGTGGCTGACGATCTGCATTGCAAAAAGCTTGTAGTGAAGGAGCTGATCCGGGAACTGGGGTTGACAGTCACGAAAGCGCAATGCTTGACTCGACGGCCACAAACAGCAATGATGGTGTCAACGTTCGCAACATGAGCCGACCCTGGATAATGTTTTCCGGATTTCATCTTGAGGTGCATCATGATCTCATCTGCGAGCAATGTGGGTTGCATAAGCGTGCAGAAGTATACCGCGACTATTGCACGGATCTGCACGAGATCGTCAGGGCAGCGGGTCGTTTTCTGCCAGGACACCTTGACGGTAAGTAGAGCTGCCCCTGAAGGACGTGTTGATGGCTCGCGGCACTACTCTCATCCTTGCAACGAGTATGTTGTTAGTCGCATGTGAATCTGGGATGACCTCGAGCTTCGTTTAAACATTGAACCAAGATTCACTGAGAGCTTGCCGATCGTGTTGAGCCGCAGGCAAACCGTGTCAACTCTGGGGGCACGACTCGCGCCCAAGCTTTTGGCAAAAGGAGCCCCCCGTAATTTGCCTACCCTTGTGCAACAATCCACTCTTCTCGTTGAATATTCCTTGAGCGACAGAATGCAAGGGTTCGAAGTCTACTTGCTAGTTGTGGTCCCGAATGCCAAAAGTGCTTCTCCGGCTTTCTCATGTCAAACACGGATGAACTCGCTGGAATGCCATGGAGTACCATACTGACCACATAGCATGATGACCCGACCCTCCTTTCCAATGTCATCGCACCAGGTAGAGCTTGTTATTCTGCCACCATCCATTGATAGCATCATGAGATGTATATCCAGCCGTAGAGACTACGGAAGTCGCTTAGATTCCAAATGCTTTGCTCCAGACAAATTGCAGCAGCAGTCGTTATGGCAATATCCCTGTTCGAGGCTTCGATGCAGCCGGCATCGGCCGACACGTAGAGGTTGAGTTGATAGGAACACGTTCGACGGCAAGCCCATGGTAACGTCATGACTTGACCTTTCAGGAACCACCGCGGAACCATTCGCAAGTCTACAGCGTTTCCATATGGTAACACGAGATCCGACAGTGCCGCCCTCGTGTAGATAGTCCACCCTTCAGACAATGAAGGCAATTGGTGAAGGAGACCTTCGTGGAGCTTGACAACGATGTCCCCGGGGAGGAGCCGCATGGTCCAGTATTTTGTTGAGTGCAGTAGATACTGTATAAGGTAGAATCGGCGGGACAAAGGATAACCATGACATAGCTCACTTTCAAAGCGCACTCACCAATGGGTAGATCCGTCCCCGGTCTACAAATCAATCGTTGTAGCTTGCTCATTGTGCTTCCACACCCGCTCCACACAAGTAGGAGCTGTGTGCAGTAAATAATTTCAGCTGTGATGGAGGTTTTCCCCTCATGCATAGAGGCTGTGACAAGTAGTGTGGGCCCAGCAAACACAGCCTGTGGAGAGAAGGACCAGGGGCCAAGTCCTGGAGACCCAAACGTGCATGATCCACAGCAACACCAAGCATACATATCCTCGTTGCATATGCAGTATAGTCTTGTAATCCAAGAATGCGGCTTAGGTGTCAAAGGCAGCGGCGCGATCCAGGCATATTGGGCTGTGAGTTGGACGAGAAGGGAAGCAGGTCGTCCCTGTTTGGAATTGTAGAAGGGCGAAGGAAGTAAAGGCGGACATGGCGCGACAATCGGCAATGTGCATTAGCTATGCACGAACGTTCTGACAAGCAAGATTTCGGGAGATGGACCGAAGATGATCATATGTGGTCTGTTGTGTCCCAATTGTGGTCGGGCTGCCATTCCGCTTCGTGTCACCTTCAGCATGCCTGGTCGGGGTGAGTCTTGCGAAGTGATCGTCGAGGCTGCCGTGTCATCAACCAGATACGGTGAACGGCTTGTCAATGGGAAGGAAGCTTTTCGTAAGGCGACGGCGTCCGCATCTTGCAGTCAGAATCCCTGCTTGACGGGAAGCAGGTGGAAAAGCATCGACCTGGCGACCCTCCTTTGTCGTGCTGGCTAGATATGCATGCGGCTCTTAAGATTCCAGTCGTGATTGCGGATGATCTGTTACCAACCGTCTGGAAACCAAGCAGGTCTAGTCTGTGTTCGACGCACACACCAACTTGGATCGATCGATCTCGTGCATCTGGTATGCGGGTGTTACAGAGATGTCGGGGAGGTGGAGGAGGCTGAGAGTCTATATTCACAGAGGTAGGGTCTTATCAGGTGGCTGATGCCGTGGCGCTCCATGGGGCAAGGATCTGGGTCTTCGTAAGGATAGACATGCGGATGACCTGGAACGGTTCGCTGCCGTGTGATGAGCCAGGGAGACTCGCGGTTCCTCCGGGGTGTAAGAGAACTGAGAGGGGTCTTCAGAAATCTCTGTCTAGCATGAACTCATCCCGTGTCAATGACGCGGAAACCAGTGGTATCTCTCTGCGTACACGCAGTTTTATGGACGCATGAGACTGGACAGATCTTGCGAGGTTACCGGTCGGCCATGGACAGACCTGCATGGATATCATTATGTCAGTAATGAGCAAGAGGATACCCACTGCTGTCTACTAGCGCGAAGCATATCTTCAGCCAGCCATGAGACGGCCCTTGCACGGGCGAGAGAGGCACTCGGCGCGGGGAAGGGAGAAGAAAAAAGCCCTCATCCACCTTCGCTGTCTTGCCAGACTTAGCGGCAGCGCTGTGCGACCCATGCTTGCCGCATCTCGCATACTTGGACCCATCCGTAGCTTTATCGCGTCGTCTTGTCGTCAACATGTCAAGATGAACGGATGATCTCAAATGCGAGATTGCGCACGACCTCCCTTTTTGCCGCTCGATGAGGGACGCAAGGGATTAGTGGGTACCGCTCCGTAATCCGATCTGGCCATGACACGTTTGTCCGGAAAGTGGTGTAAGGAGAGAACTCGTGGAGGCGAGTGGGTAAGAATGGCCATGTCGAGACGGTAGAGCGACAGGGTTGCTGTTCAACAAGATGTGCTACCAGCGGGATAATCAGTCGACAACTATCGATGAAGGGTGTTCGAGGGCAACTAATAACATGATGAACCACAATTTCTGGGAACAGATGCTGACTCGAGCTCCAGGGCCTTTAGCCACGGCTGATCAATGCCTCTCAGAGCTCGTCTTGGACAGAAGGCGAAATTCTTCTGCAAATGGAACTTGTCATATCACCAATGGGTCAACCCACCGGGAATATGGTTCTCTACAACATGTTTGCCGTCGCCGAGATGGCCATCAAGTCGAGATAGCCATACCATTGCCTCTCCACCTCCCTGGTGCCAAGCAGTCTATTATCTGGTTCTCGGCTACCGTTGCTAAAACACTGCTCGAAGCAAGCATTTTCGCTGCTATAGATTCCACCCATCTGTCACATGAAATCCCCTTTGTTCCCAGGAACCAGCAGGGCCGAAAGGAACCGCGGGGGCCAGGCTCCACGGGAGCTACAATGCTACCGAAGACGCCATAGGCCAAGCTCACTGACCGCCTTCTCGAGTCGAATGAACACCTCCTTGTGCAGATCTCACGCCTTTCCCGCCTCGTCTTGTGTGTCCTCTTACTGCTTCGGTACCATCGTGCTATCTCAGCATTTACTTGGATGCCGCTGCCGCCTTGTTGTCCGGTCGTATCTGGCAAGGAATGCTCGTGTTCATCCTGGCGGTCCACAGATCTCCTCCCATCCCACGATGGGTTCGCCCAAGCTGGAACAACGACCTGACTTCTCACCCGCTATGATGGCTTGAAGCGCTGTCTAGGTACGACGACGTGAACCTGCAGCTGCACTCGTCTCGCTTGTGTTACCTTTCTTGGGCAATAATTCAATGCACGGCATGCCTGGGGCCCTGCCGCGAAACACCAAAGCCACATGCATGTTGATAGATTGATCCTCGCCACCATTCACCCGTCTGCATGCTGCACGATATTCCCTGAAGCTCGGTCCAAGCCCTCCCGATCCTTCGACACGCACTTTCACTACACGTCACGCTCGTCCAAGGTTTCGCCCTGTTTCCGTAGCCCATCTGTTCGGCTTCGGGTGAAATGTCAAAGCTCGACGAGTGTCAGACCGTCCAAACGGTATCATGCACCTAGTCGATCTACTTTTGGCGCTAGGAAGATCTGCCCCATAGACCAATCTTGCATACTCGCCATGCCGCCATCATCTGAAGTACCTGCACGAGAAATGCTCCGAGAACTTAATAATATCTCGACAGCACCTTCCAAGCACCCTTCCTCGGCATTGTTTTCTTCATCACTTGACCCTTACTTTGTTTCACTTCTCCGCTCCTGTTACCCCAATTCGATATTGTCTAATCCTTCCCTAACCTTGGTCGACTTCATTCAAGTTACTCGATTTTCCCCGTCCTTGGTCACAGTTTGCTTCATTGCACAGACAGCTCAGAGTACGTCGCCAGCATGGTCTTCTGCACCTATTGCGGCCACTCGTTTACGAGAGATGAACACCTCGAGAGACACATTCTCACACGTAGCAGCTGTCCTTTCCACGGTATATTGGATCATGCTGATCATATCACAGACACAAACGTGAAGCCCTTCAAGTGCTTCACCTGCCACATGTCTTTTGCACGGAGGTCAGCGTAGCCCCCCACCTACCATGAACACTTGTACTGACTTTGCCCTTCAGAGATCTTCTCCAAAGACATTATACTGTTCATGGCCGCAACCAGGACCAACAAGAGATCCCCGCCGCTAATGGCATGATCCCCAAGTCAGCCGGCAGGACGCCTATCGCCTGCAGCAATTGTGCCAAAACGAAGACCAAGTGCGACAAGAAGTTCCCATGCAGTCGCTGCGCCAGTAGAAACCTCAGATGTACCCTTCGGCCTACTCGTCGTTCAACCAAAAATGCTGCTCGCATGGGCCTTATCACACCAGAGACTATTGCCCAAGATATTGCCAACGGAGCTCTTCCGCCTGATCAGACCGTTGCGGCAGAGAAGGTGCCATTACCAATCGCACCCACCGGACACGCCGATTCCATGATGCATCATCATCACCAGTCAAGTCCGTCCCTCCAACGAGAATCTTCCAAGTCGTCGTCGCCTTCACGCTCGCCTACCTCGACAAGCCACAACGGTACAGGCAGTGAAGCCCCACCCGCACCTATGTTCGACCAATTCAATGGCTGCCCCACGCCACCTCAGGGCCTCTCACCCACCACACCTCCTGGACAAGGCTTCAACGGTACAACATCCTTCCCCGGCTTCGACGACTACCACCAACAGATGGGTAAGACATTGGCTGAAGAGTGCAACCCTCACTTCATGCTTGACTGGCAACAATTACAGTTGCCAATGGGTCTGGACCCAATGCTGCAGCCAGACATGTTGGGTGACCAAGATCTGAACTTTGACATGGGCGCAATGGGGTTGGGTCCTCAGCTGGAACCAGTCCTGTCGATCAATCCTGAGCTTACGAGTAACATGCCGCCACCATTGATCACGCCTATCGAAACGCCTAAATTCGACAGACGGTCATCAGACCTAGACGCCTTTAGTTTAGGTCTACATGACCGTCATTTCTCGGTTGCGTCCAGCCAGTCTGTCGACTCCCAACATCAGCCTTCCCAACCAACCGACCCTGTTGTCGCCGCTCAGGATGGCTGGAACGTCTTCAGATGTGTACCCTCTGTCCACCCAAGTGCATGTCCTTCTACAGCTCGCTGGAACTTGGAAGCATTGGAAAGCACCCTCCAGAATCACGATGGTTGGAGTAAGTGGCGACCAGAGATTGACGAAAACCTGTTCGACGGATCAGATCAGCTTGCAGTCATGCAAATTCATGAAAGCACCCGCGATAAGCTCCTTGCCATCACGCAGGGCTTCCTCCACAAAGCTCTTGAGATCCATCGCGGCAGCGAAGCTACCCAGACCTACGCTCCTTCCAACTTTGTGTTGCTGCCGCCTACCAAGGTTCTCGAATATTTTCTCCGATCTTACACAAACAGCTTCGAACGCTTCTACCCTCTCACCACAAAAGGTTCTCTCGACGCTAATGAGCTTATGTTCTGCTACCAAGACCGAGCTTCAAGCCTGCTCATCCTTCTCATGGTCGCACAAGGTGCCATGAACGTACCGTCCAGGGAAGCAAGGTCACTCACTGGTGGCCTGGTGGAGACTTGTCGGATCTCGTTGTTCGATCTCATTGAGAGAAACATTGTCATGGCAAGTGACCACAATGTTCTCCATGCTGCCCTCATCTTCACTGAGCTGGCTTCGTGGAGTGGTGACAAGTGGCAGATGGACATCGCTATGGGTCAAAGGGGCATGTATGCAGCAATGCTGAGGCATTCTGGTGTACTTGATCGCACAACATGTCCGCCTCAAGGGTCTTTCTCCGAAGGTCAGACTAATGCCGACCACCTGTGGAACCTATGGATCCAACAGGAAAGCCGGTCTAGGTATGTCGCATCAAGCTCGTTGAACTCCATACACTAATACTCGCTTAGGTTGGTCTACTCATGGGCCATGGTCGATCAAGAGTTGGCCTTGTTTCACGATACCAGCCCTCTCTTCTCCGTCACAGAGTTTGGCATCGCGTTGCCTCATAGTGAGGAGCTCTGGAGAGCCAAGTCTGCGGGAGAATGGACATCGCTCATGGGACAGCGGACATCAACATCAGACCCGGAGTCTGACCCCATATCATCGCCTCCGAGCTTGCGCGATCTTTTCCGACGCTTCCTTGATGATGAGATGGATTCGGCCGAATTCTCCCTCAACCCGATGCACCTACGACTCTTGTTATTACCACTCCAAGCCATGGTCGGCCACTATCAACAGCTAATGTGTTGCTTCTCCGATCCCGGTAGCTCTCGGGTCAAGAACAAAACGGTCACGGCATCTTCCACGCGCTGCCGACTAGAAGAGGTGCAGTGTCTCCTACAAAGATGGGACAGTATTGCGACGGACTATCTGAAAGAGCATCCGGTCTGCAGTGTCATGCAAGCCAGTCTAGTCGTGTATCACCTCATCAGCGTCAACGCCGTCACCGACTTTGTTCAAATTGAGCGCTTGGCCCGTCGAGAGACATTTGATGGAACATATCAATCCCTTGTCTGGACCCACAAGCGTTGCATCACAGATGTCGGCGAAGCAATCTTCCATTGCGGTCAAGTCATCAGGCTGATCAGATCAATGCCTCGATCCGTCCGACCTCCATGGTGGGCAGCATCCATCTACAGGATTGCCCTCGTCCTCTGGTGCGATAGCTTGATCGACAAGGACGGCTCCTCGTCGTATGGTGGAAAGTCCGGTCAGACCATTGCCATCGATGCGCTTCCGTCCGATCATCCTTTGATCCAGCGTTACCTCAACAAGGGTGAAGGTATACCCTGCCTTAGTAAGACGGACGGCAGCACTGTCGGACTCGACCATGGGCTCACTGTGCTCAATCACTGTGCCGAAATTATCGATGAGGGAGCGCCAAGCCGATTCCAGGAAGGTGTCAGGGGTAAGCTTGAACGACTCATGAGAACATAAAGTCATTTCCACTGGAACGAGACAAGGGTCTCGATGCATATCATGGGGTACAGGAAGAGGAACACGGCGTTTGGAATAAGATACCATATCCTCTGGTTGTACATATTTTGCGAAACGGCTGATGTTTTGGATACACAAGTGGGTTTGTCGTCCGATCAGCGTGTACGAATTGTCCTCACTAGCTACCATAAGCGCTTGATGCAATAGCACAGTTAAGATGCCTTCCTACAGCCTAACTCATTCTTGACTGGTCACCCGAACGTGAAATCCCGCTTCCGTCTAATCGGAGAATAAAATTTTGCCAGCTCACTGCATAATTTCCAAGCTCGAGCCGAGTTTATGAAGCGGCCTGGCGACGGCGTCCATGTCGTCCCATGCAGCTCGCTCTGCTGACACCTGCAGCTCTCTGCAAACCATGCCTGTCACTTTCTCATACGTCTTGGCGATCCGAGAACTCTTTGCGCCTCACTTCCACCCATACCAAGAGTTGCCGCACTTTTCATGATCGCATCCATTTACTCGGAGAGAGATCCTGGTCATCCTCATTCCACATGCGTGTCTCTGCTCTAAGAATAGCCAGGTCGACAAGTTTCATATATCTGCTCGAAATTGTCCGTGTCTCGCTTGCTACGCGAGGTTGGGCGAACCATGTGCACCACATCAACAGTCGATATCGTCGGCAAAGAGCGTGGCATCAAAGATGGCATCTCATCTACAGAGGCTATACACTACAGATGATAGCCAGCAGGTGCTTGTTGACGAGACAGGTCGACCACGTTTTCTTGGTTGCTTTCTGCGACGATCCCCCCAGCTGAGCCTCGGCTGGGTGATAGAGCAGGACGGCTGTCTTGGGGAGGCACAGAGGCGGCTATCATTAGTCAGACATTTGTCACTCTGGACTTGCTTCAACAGAGGCACATAAGCAGGGATGCCGCGACACGCTTCACACCACAGACTTTCAGTGCCACATTTTCATGGTTCACAGCTATTGAAGGTCAAGTCGAGCCGCCTGGGCAACAATGATGATCGGCCTAGTCAGGTCCGTTGACGAGACAGGGCGAATAAATTGTCAAGATCGCCACCGAACAGATGGGGGAACTCCTCCGAAGAACAAGGCTATGGGATGTGCAGCGGAAGGGTTCTCCGCATAGATTGACTGCATCCACATCACATTGAATTCCCCCAATCTGACCACTCAGAGCCGTGGTGAACCCCTCGTGGGTTTGTATTTATGGCATGAATGTCGATCCAGGACAGGGACTGGTCCGAGAGCAGAATATAAAACGCCCTCAAAGCCTCGGTACTCTGGCCCTGCCCTTTGGACTTCTCGGCAGACAGAGAAAACCTCCGATGCACGCTCTAACCTGTTTCTCATTGGTATGCCAACCCATTATCATCAATTCAATACTGGTTTCCCTTGTCGTGTGCAAGGATGTTTGAGCATGCAGACCACCACCAAGACTGGCACACGCACGCTGCGCAGTCCAGATACAGAAGCTGCCAAACATCCATAAGCGATGCTTTGGCGAAGCCTTTTGTTGAAGCTCCACCAGGCGTCGAAGAGGCGAGAATGGCGTGCTTTGCCTCGTCTGACAAGAGACAGACATCCGCATTGTGGGATGCTAATCGAGCTTTCGCATGATGAATGAGCATGAGTGGATGTGGCTCGACGTGCAAGTCTCACAAAAGACACAACACCAACACCAACGGTCCAGACTTACGCGAGACCAGTGACGGTCGGTCTGGGTGCAAGCCAATCTTGCAGCTGCCACATCTCCTGCATCTGAGATGCAGATGCGGCACGCCTGGCTGCGCCCTTCCGTCTCGCGCCCACTGGACGTCATGCCATCAGGTGTGGACCGTCGCACACGTCGATCTCCCATGAAACGACCAGACGACATGCGCCTGTCCCGGCTTTGTCTACCCCAAGGCGTGGGGTAGGATGATCAGGATCAAGCTTTCTGCGCCCCTACCTCACGTACTGCGGCCTGGAGCTCCGGCCGATCCTCCCAAGTTACAACCGGCCGGCTGAAGGGCAAGATCTGACGATTCAGTTCGGTCACACATGAAGACTGTCAGACACGCCTGCCATCAGGTCAGTCGAGGCGGTGTCCCCGAGGTTGTGTCCCTACCACGCGCCACTTGACGACAGCGGGCGAGACCCCTGGAACACGTGGTCTATTCCCTCGTAGACAGCGGAGTCGTTCCTGCTACCGGCGATGTTCCGGCAACGATCAATCATCAACCCGTCTGGCTGCGCCGCCATGTCCCACAATACTAGCCGTGGCAGACCCAGTATTCCCGCGACTTGATAGTTCCACAGGCTGGAAATAAGCACGCATCTAGGGTTTTGCAGGATCGCCATCCAAGCGAATAGACCCGCGGTAACATTGGCAGTACTGACTCGTAGCAAGCGAGCTGAAAAGCAACCAGGCAGCCTTGATACGGACAAGACCGCGGCTGTGCCTGATGCCCCGCTCTTGGCCTGACGGGAGCTGACAAGGTCGCTTCTATGGCTGTATCTCCACATCTACACTGGGGGGGGTGTATGTACCACAGGTAAGCTCCTTTGTACACGAGCCACGAACAAGCCAAGAAGCTTCTGCCGTGGCAATCGAGGTAGGGAAATTCTCCGAGACAAGTCGCTTGTACCGCTGTAGAGATACGCGGAGCGACGCCTTAGGATCGCTGGATGCGATGCGAGTAATGCGCCCACGACTTTGTCACACGTCTCATGAAGTCAAAAGTATGCCTGCCTACACGACAGCTCTCGAGTCAACTGCCGAGCCGCCACTTCACATTGTCTGCAGTGAGGGTGGCGAGTACGCGTATACATGATAACATTGCTATACACAGGATCTCTGATACTGCCACTGAACTTGGCTGATCCTTGGACCGAGGGATGTCTTGATGATTATCGAAATTCCATCTGGATAGCGCGGGATCGACCCCTGAGGCCATTCATGACCTTTCCTTGCCTTGCCTTTCCAATCCAGTCTGACATCTGACTCACCCCACTGCATGTCGCTCAGCAGCGAATGAGCAGAATCAGACGAATCCCCAACCAGTATTGCCTCTCTTGCCCTGCACTGGACCAATGTCTCATCCTACTAAAGCCATCCAACACCAAAGCAAAATACGTAATGCCAGGCAAAGCAAAGACGGTAGGCATACCACTGATTGCACCTACCTGTATCATGCGGACGACATTGTGGTGAGTTGTCTCTTCGGTTCTTGCCAAGGGCAAAGGCGTGCCATCCGCTCGAAGCCGCGGTATGCTCTCGGTTGCTGCCGCTGGACGTCCAATCATGACTCGATTTTCTGCCAGCGGAGAAACTTGGCAGATTGGAATAGACGAGAGAAAGGCTTGTTTTTGGCGCTGATGAAACAGCTGCATTGTTGGAAGCCATCAATGGCTCAGTGTACGCCAGCGAGAGAAAGACGACAATACTCAAACGGCTGTGAGGCGCTCGAGCGTTCCAGCACTGACATTCCGAAGAAGTAATGATGCGATGAAAGGTTGAGAAAACGCACCTGCATCAACGACGGGAATCTCTACGGCCTTTGAACGACTGAGTCCATCGACCCCTCGGACTTCGGACGGCTACTGTCAGGACGAGCGAGGTCGATATTTCGGTCTCGTCTATGCTCATCTCTTGCATGTACGAATACAGAAGTATGCCCATTCCCAAGTCCGACGCCGAGCAAGTCTACTGGACGGAGAATGGCTGCGGAGCCGAAGTGCTTTCACCACCACCGCACCTCCACGCTCCTTTGCCCATGATGCTGCGGACTTGAGCCCTTGAATGCATCTCATCGTCGGAGAATTGTTTTGTGGAGACAGTGAATCTCTCGAACAGGTTTGTATAAAGGTCTCCAAACTTCAACTCTGGAATAGTATCATCAACCTCTCTTCTCTACATCTAAACATATCAAGCACTCATTGATACTACTTTCTCATACTATACCAATCATGTCTGCCCCACAAGCCCTTTCCACTTCCCGTCTTGACGGCAAGGTCGCCCTCGTCACTGGCTCTGGTAAGTGATTCCTTAGACTTGACCATTTCCCACTCTGACCACTTCCAGGCCGTGGCATTGGTGCCGCTATCGCCACCGAGCTCGCCAACCGCGGCGCCTCCGTCGTCGTGAACTACGCCAACTCTCCCGACGCCGCTCAATCTGTCGTTGATGCCATCAAGAAGAACGGTGGCGATGCCATCGCACTCAAGGCCGACGTATCAGACGTCAAGCAAACCATCAAGCTCTTCGACGACGCCGTCGCACACTACGGCCAGCTCGACATCGCCGTCTCCAACTCTGGCGTCGTATCCTTCGGCCATCTCAAGGACGTGACTGAAGAGGAATTCGACCGCGTCTTCGCCATCAACACACGAGGCCAATTCTTCGTCGCCAGGGAGGCGTACAAGCATCTCTCCGTCGGTGGCCGCATCATCCTCATGGGAAGCATCACTGGTCAGGCAAAGGGCGTGCCCAAGCACACCGTTTACTCTGGCACCAAGGGCGCCATCGAGACATTCGTGCGATGCATGGCAATCGACTGCGGTGACAAGCGCATCACTGTCAACTGTGTCGCTCCCGGTGGTATTAAGACGGATATGTACCATGCCGTGTGCAAGGAGTACATCCCCAACGGAGAGACCATGACCAACGACCAGGTCGATGAGTACGCTGCGACTTGGTCGCCGCTGAACAGGGTCGGCCAGCCAATCGATGTCGCTCGCGTATGTGGCTTCCTGGCAAGCCAGGATGGCGAGTGGATCAATGGAAAGGTGTTGGGCATTGATGGCGCCGCTTGCATGTAGAGAATACTTGTTCAGCTTCTGGCAGCATTTTGCGAAAGCTTCTAATTGATTGATACTAAGACATTGAGTTTTTTTTTTTTTTTCATTTCTGACTAGATTCGCGTCCACGTCTTGAAGAGCATGAGGAGTCTTTGACTGAGCAATCTCTATGTGTACCTGGTTTTCAACCGTGGTTCGTTAAAAGTTTAACCACTGGTCAAGGCCCCCAACGCTCCGAGCCCCGAGAATGCCCCAATACTGAATTTTCGGACTCGATTCCATCGTCCTTCCTTTAGCTAATGTTCATCTCATCTGCAAATGCGGACATTTGCATTTCTTGACGCACGTCTACTATCTAGCTACTTGCTTTGCATAACCAATCAACACTGCCACACTGTCTATTTATTCTACTTCATCATGTGGCGATCATCAGACAGGGCTGCTCCTCTCCCATGTCCTGCAAAGCTATGAATCGTCCCCAACCCTGAGCTCCTCCCTTGCCGGTGTCTATCGACTCTTCCGCAATGCTCACAGCGACTGCCACAACGAGTCTGTTGCCTACAGCATCACCAGCAACGGATCCGTTGGTCACGTCGACTGCTAGTATCAATCGCGCATACTTCTACCTTCGCTTCGATCCTACTTTCACGCACCTGACCTCTGTTTCGGCGACCACGTCTGTGGAGACAGCGGATGGGCGCCGGTACGGAGGCCAAGTCCCACTGGTGGAAGTTATTCATCATAGTTGGGTCACAATAGGTGCGCCCTACGACTGCGATGGATACATGTTGGGCGGAAAGCAGCACACACCTAATCCGGACATCTCGGGTGTCGGTGTCGTCTTTGCCTTCATGTTGTCTGCTTGGCTGGTCTGGTTCATTACAGTGTATGCATTTGCGCAAGGTCAGATTGATGCCAGACAAATCACACCAGTAGACGAACGCTTCTTCCGGATTCACGCAATACCGAAGGAACAAAGGTGGTCAAGTGTGCCGTTCAGGGCTATTTTAGTTTTCAGCGATCAGCAGCTGGTTACTGGTATTGCCATCATGATCGCCACCTTTGCGAGCTTTCAGGACATCTCGGTGTGGCATTACGCCTTTGCTGTATCTCTCGCGTGGGTAAGTGATCACTTCTCCTCGAATCGCGGAAATACGAGTAGATCACTTCGATGGACTGTCCAGGCTGATCAGTCTAAAGTTATCGAGCAATCTCCACTTAGCTGCGCTGCTACTGCTGCGTGCATTCTTGAAGAATCGACCGCGGTACTTGTGGTTCAGAATATCTGGGATGGTTCTTCTCTACGTCATGATCATGGTTGCCTCAATCCCCATGTACATGACTGTTTTCCAGGAAGCAGTTTTCCAGTCTTGGGGCTCGGGGCTCATGCTCGTACAAGATCTTGGTTCCGAAATAACCCAGTGGTATACTCAAGAAATACCTGTAAGATGTTTTTGGAGGCTGGTGTTCGATCCTCGCCTTCCTCCAGAAAACATGGCCATCCAGCGGGGAGATACCATGGTCTACCTTTATCCCGGCGTCCGATATCTGGACTATCGGACGGTCCTTTCGACACTCCTGCTGACAGTCGTCTTCTTCTGGCGGCTTCTGAGCATGTTTGATCGGTCCCGGAACAAGTTCCATGGCATATTTGTCTCAGCTCCATTGGCCATACTGGAGCTCTGTGGACAGAAAGTCGTGAAGTATGCAAAAAAGTCACCCATATCTGGAAGAGTGCTCTACTGCGGGATCATGTATCTACACACAGCGCAAGTCGTGCTGGGGGACTTTCTCGGCTCCTTTGCAGGTACATTGTGGCTACTAACCTTGAACCTCGCGAACGGGACTGCACAGGTCATAAACTTGAGGAAAGAGCGCTTGAAGTCTTCTCCCGCTGGGGAGTCATCATGGTCATTTGGCCAGATCATCCCAATGGTGTTGCTGATATCACCACTGGTTGCTGCGTTTGAAGATCTGCTATCAAAAAGGTCGGAGCATGTCCTTTTCAATCGCAATAGCAGCGATGCCATGCTGGCCGATATATCACTCACTCCTGGACTCTCTCTGGTCGAGACCCCGCTAGAGTCAATGCAGCTTACTCCGACGACGACCCCTGACATTACAAGCATTACTCGATCGTCGATGGGTTCTAAAAAGTCTCTTGAAGACACGACTCTACAACGACTGATACGGTCCTCATGGGCGTATATCATCCTGTTCTGGGAGCTGCACATTCTGCTTGCATTCATGGCAGTTTGGCTCCCGCTTGCGCAAAGCCAGATCTTCATCTTCCGCTACGCTTACTACGAAGCATACTATGCTTTCCCTGCTGCTGTTGGTGCATTCCTGGTGACCTTGGTTGTAGCGGTACCATTCTGCGAGATTGGGGGAAGCCGTCATCCAAATCTCAGGACCCATCGACCTGGCTTGTCTGCAGCATAGCAAGCAGAGGTCAATAGATGTCAAAGATTTCTGTCTAGAAGTTCTGGTTCTCCTGCACATCACTCCGGTGTGCAAGATATAATTTTGGACGTATGTTATTAGCACATTAAATTGCATTAGTGCTGAATGACCTGTGCTTTCATGAACAGATTCACTTCAATGGAGGGCGCAACCTATCCAGTAGCTGTCACGATATTAGGTATGCTATACAGCGAGCCTCGGCCAAATCTGTATTTTCGAAGCAAGAAGCAGCAATTGTATACTATTCTTGTGTCGTGACTATGCAGAGTCTCAATTTTGATGATTTTCTCGTTGAAAGCTCACGTAACCTCGTTAATAGTTTAACGAAAGCTCCACGATTGTGGGGCCCACTCAGGTCCCACTCACTCTGTCTTGGATGAAAGAAGAAATCCTCCACGCTTCTGTGTTTTGCGCCTCCATGTTGCACTACATCTATGCTTTGAACTCTTCTGATCTCTTCGTCGTCAGTGAGGGAAGGCGGTCGAACCCAACCCAGATATTTCCGGCATTGGCGTGCTGGCAGCATTCCTCGTCTCTGCTTGGGTGGTTTGGGCCACTGTCTTGTATGCGTTCGCCAGAGGTCAAGCAGATGCGGAACATGTCAAATTTGGCGAATGGTACTGCCTCGCTTGTGACGACTCATAAGGCTTTGCCTGTAGCGCAGAGAGAGAGGCCGAGGCAGTCTGGACCTTTGGACAGATTGTGCCTCTCGTCTTACTAGCCCTGCCGTTGATAGCAGCATTTGAAGATGTGCTCTCCAGTAGTCCCAAATCTGCGAGTAAATTGGGCGACAAGGGAGCGTCCGGCCCTACCATCTCAGGCTGCGAAGATGACCACGGACAGGAAGAGACCAAGAAACCATCCGTGCAAGACTCTCCGCTCGATTCGAGAGCGCAAAAGGACCAGTCAGCGACACAGCGTGAGGTTAGTGCATCAATGCAGGAGCTCATCCGATCATCCCGCCTCCACGTTGTACTCTTCTGGGAGCTGCATATTTTCCTCCTCTTGACCACTCTCTGGCTTCCCATCTCCCAGTCTCTGGTGATACTACGGTACGATTTCTGGCAAAGCTATTATTACCTCCCAGTCGCAGCTGGCTTGTGGTTACTCACGATACTGGTCGGAATGCCATTCAGCCGGGTGTTCAAGCGTACGGTCGCAGCAGGTGGCAAGATGGGGCGGGGTATCATTGGCTCGAACGGATGAAACAACATGCTCGCGGCCTCGAATATGATATCTAAGTACATCATCTCACAACCTCATCAACCACAACATCCTTTGCGCCCCGGAAGACATGTGCACCAACCAAAATGTATATCTCATGATCACTACCCACCAGCCCCATAACTCTTGACCCGACTGAAATAAAAAGCCCTATCATTCTTGAGTCCAAACTCACCCCAATCGTCCGTCAAGCGATTGTAGCTCCAAAACCCCTTCCAGCCCAACCGCATTCCTCTGCTCCCCTTCTTTCCCCCGCCCGTCTGGCCCGCCTGCGCCGCCGTCGTGGCGCTAGAACTCACGCTCCCTGACCCAATGGCGAGTTGCATCTTGTAGGTATACCTTGGTACCACGCCCTCTGTCTCGACGTGCAGGTCGCCTTCAGCTTCTTGGACGTGGTCGGGGCCTGCGTCCGGGGGAGGAGGGGGAAAGGTGCCATCGCCTGGGCCGGAGAGACGCCAGCGGCCGCGCAGGGCGTCTTTCATGATCTGGCTTGATGGAAGGGCGGGGGCATGGTCTGTCTTGGCTGCTTGAGCGTGGCTGGAGCCGGATTTGTCGAGGCTGGTGGGTGGAGGCTTGCTTTGTTGCCCGACGAGATGAGCGTTGCGACGCGTTTGGCGGGGATCGGAGGTCTGTTCGGAGAGGTTCTCTTTGCTGATGACGTGGACTACGTCGATGGGCTCGAAGGTGGTGAGGAGTGAGATGCAGGTCCCATCGCGGTAGAAACGAAGGTAGCGGTAGTAGGTCACGACGTGGACGGGGGTGGACCAGGTGTTTATTGTGGACGAGGCGCCGCCGGGGCGAGTGTAGTTGACTGTGGAGATGTAAACGCCGTGGAAGCGAATGCGAGGGCGAGCGCGGTACATTTGCCGCCAGGAGGAGGCGTAGGTCGAGGCAAGAAGTTGGTGGGAGATGTCGAGGAAGGATGGGGTTGGGACTGCTTCCGGTAGTGGATCGTCCATGGTGCTGGTCTCTGACGACGCGAGGATGTGTTCAGCTTCGTCCGGCAAAGGCTTGCCAAACACATCACGTGCGAACTTGTAATGCATGCTGCCAAAGCCTTGGTCGTTGCTGAGTGTAACTGCTTTCCAGATCTGCTCCTCGGTCATGATCAGGTAGGCAAACTTCTTGCAGACCAAAGACAGACGGGAGAAGGCTCCGATGTTCGCTCTGCCAACATAGTACAGAATCTGAGCAATTATCTCCTGAGGCAGTTCAGAAATGGGGCATGGTGGTGCCGGAGAGGCGTCTGTTGGAGGCTCCGCACCCGGGATAGACAGGGAAGCGAATTCCTCGACAAGCTGTGTGATTGTAGGTGGCAGACCATGTAATGAGTGGTGGGCAGGGTTTGGTACTGTGGCAGAAGCATTTGACGGATTTGGCTGCGACTTCTTCGAAGCGAAGGCGGAGGGAGGAAAATGCTTGTTCTTGTACTTCTCGTGTACGTTATCGTCAAGCTAAAGGCATCAGCACTGGTACTTTTATGCGGGTCGTCCAAGGGTATACCCTGAATGCCTTGCGGTACAACTTCAAGCTCTCTCCCAGCTTTCCTGCAGTCTCATTCTCGACTGCCTGTTCGTAGTGCTCGAGCGCTGTCACCGGCTCCATTGAAGACGTCGGTCGTGCGAGTCCCTTCTCTGCGGCCCCGAGCTTGAGAGCATCCTCCTTGTCTGGCAAGTCATGGAACGTGGGCCCGGCAGATTCGTCGTGGATTTCTGGCAGTTTGCCGCTTGGCTGTGGACCTTTTATTTGTGTTGCTTTTCGTCTATCTGTCGTGCTCGACTGTGCTTGCGATGCTACGGAAGATGGCCCTGCTTTACTTCTAGTGGAAACTTCTTCTTTCCATTGTTGGCGGAAGCGTTCCAGCTCGGCTTCTGTGGCCAAAGGTTCGGACATGATGGAAGTCGACTTGATCTGTCCAATGATTCTGTGTTGTTTATTCCGGCTTAGATCAGTATCCAGTACTAGGGTTCGTGAATGATCAGTTGATTATGGGCGTGCATATGCTCTCTCTCAGTCCGCTGTCCGGGGATTGCGGTCGGGGTGAGGTCAAATCAGTGACGTTGTGGGTGAAGTACAAAGGAATTGGAACAGGGGGGTAGGTTTCTATGGGCCGCAGCAAGTCTTTCAGTATGCAATTCGACGCTCGGTGTATAAATTAGCTTAGTAGGTCAAAAGCAACAACACTTGACCGGTGGTCGTCGCCGCCGCCGAGTCAGATCTGACATTAGATAAGCAATACCAGATCTCGGCCGATGCCGGGGCAGTCGAGGCAGATCGGCAAGCTGCGGTCGATGGAAAGACAAAAAAAGTCTGGTCGCGTCGAAGCTCCGTCATCGAGCAGACGGGAAAGCCAAAGCTTTTTGGGAGATCTGACTGCATCTGTTTCTCCTCCACGATTCACCACTCCACAATTCTCTCCACCATGTTCAGTACATTTGAGAGTACACGGTAGCACATAATCAAGTCCATCCCACAGCATCTGCGGCGCACGCAGCCCGCACGATGGCTCTCACAGACTCGTCGGACCACCCGGCGACAGATAACCTCACACATTCGCCAGATGGCCAACGACATGACCGGGTACCATCAGCAACCCAGTCTGCCTCCTCTGATGCCCCCGTCGACACCTCTCTATCACAAAAGATGCTCTCCGCCGTATCAGGCAGCATCCTCACCTCACTCCTCGGTACGCCTCCTGATCTCCCCATACATCCTCTCCACTAATCAACCTAGTAACCCCTCTCGACGTCGTCCGCGTTCGTCTCCAATCCCAATCCAGCCCAACCCCAGCAGCCTCCTCCTCCCTCCCAACCGGCGACTTCGTCCGCCTTCCTCCGAATCTCGGCATCACAACCTGCTGCCGCGAAGTCTTCTGGGTCCAAAACCAGTCGCAATTCTGCGTCGCCACACCCTCGACCGGCGCGGCGGTAGCAGAAGACCTGTCTTGTGCAGCGGAAGAGACGCAACGAAGAACGTTCAGCGGGACTCTCGACGGACTGCGTAAGATTGCACGGAACGAAGGGATATGGACGCTATGGCGAGGACTCAGTCCCACGTTGATGATGGCTGTGCCGGGAAACGTAATCTATTTCGCCGGATACGATTGGTTACGACAGAACAAGCTGAGCCCCATGAGGGGCCGGGTGAGCGATGCCTACGCCCCTTTGGTGGCGGGGAGTACGGCAAGGGTGATGGCGGCGATAGTGGTTAGTCCGATCGAAATGTTGCGGACGCGGATGCAGGCTTCTCAACCTTCCGGTACTGGCACGGTCATGAGGGAGACGGTGGATGGGCTCAAGGAGATGGTGGGGGTGAATGGATACAGGAGTCTATGGCGCGGACTAGGGCTGACATTATGGAGGGATGTGCCGTTCAGTGCACTCTACTGGTGGGGGTACGAAAAGGGAAGAGAAGAGTTGCACGAGATGCGGGAACGGGGGAGGAGGAACGAGAGAAGCTCGTCTGGGTTGCGAGGCAGGTCGCGGGATCACGAGCTTGATCACAAGACGGTGCTGGTGGATAGCTTCATCGCTGGAGCGGGATCGGGAGCGATTGCTGCGTTTGTCACGACGCCGTTCGACGTGGGCAAGACGAGGCAGCAGATTGCACGACATGCGCAGGAGGGAGGCAATTTGGACAGTGTGAGGGGTTCGATACCCGCTGTCAAACCGGAAGACCGGCCGATGCCGCGGTTCTTATGGCACATCTTCAAGACGGAAGGTGCGGGGGGATTGTTCAAGGGGTGGGCGGCGAGGTGTATGAAGGTAGCGCCGGCATGTGCTATCATGATCAGCAGTTATGAGATTGGCAAGAAGGTGGCGGTGCGGGCGAATGAGAAGAGGGAATCGGCGGCGTAGACTACCTGAGCTGATCGGGCGTTGGTTGAAAAAAAACGTATTTTATGGAGGCAAAGACACAGGCATAGCGTGGTGTTGGTGTTGGTGTTGGTTTAGCACAGCTGCATGGTTCTAGGAAATTATCTCCTCATTTTCACATTGCACCACTTCGATTTGATATGACATGATTGCAAACGCTACAGGTCGAACACCATGAAAGTGTGAAGCGGGCAATGAAATTCATTTATCGTCGTGTGGTATCTCAATGCAGCAACTACATCACAAGCGCAAGGTATGCGTGCTCTCCACTATCGCCTCTCAGCATCGGTCTAAACCAGGAAGCACACACTGCCAGCCACGATGAGATGGCTCAGCTCACTCCCACTGTTGAAGACGGTCAGACCAGCCCGGAACGATAGTGGAATCCCAGCAGGTCATACGGGATCCAAGGAGAGACTTTCGAGGTGCGAACCTCATTCCGTACAAAGGAAAGGTTAGGCGGGGTAAGTAGGTATCTACACAGTGGAAAGAATGTGGTCGCGACTCTCAGTGACACTTGGACAACCATGTCCGTGTCATCGACCCCAGAGAAGCGTTCGCAGCTGCCGGCAGCAAGACCAGTCGGCAGGCAGGAGAAAGAGTCCAGCAATGGCGAGAAGGTAGGAAAGGAGACAGCGTGACTGTCGCGGATTAGTTCGGGGTCCGTGATGGATTAGAGTTGCGGCGGCCGTGGCTAGTCGCGGACTAGCTGTCGGCAGGGTTTGCCTTACCATCATTCTGATCTTCAACTGTCTGTGATCTCAAATGGCCGTCCATTGCGGTCGCTTGCAGTGCTCTGTCGCGACGCCGGCGGAGTAGCACATGATGCAGGTGACGCAGACGCGTTTGCGACCTGAGCTACCGGAACTGGAGAAGATGCTGGACACGCGACGACGGAGGGAAGATGTTGTGCTCTTCAGCGATGCGGACACGCTCGCCATGGACGAGGTGCGACTGTCTCGCCACTGTCTCCGGGCCGACTTGGGCGGTTGGATGAACGAGACACTCGACATGGACGCCGAGTCCGAGCTGTCATCTCGTGCTTCCTCAAAGGAAGGCATGGCTCTGGGCTGAGATCGCATATCGATAGCGAACACGGGCACGTCGCCTTGGTGTTCTGGCTGCTTCGCCGACGGTGACGGTGACGGTTGCGGGGGCGGGGCGGATAGAGACCGGTAGCGGGACGGTGGAGCGTTTGCGGGACCGAACCGAGGGCTGGTAAGGATGACTGCGACTCTGCGCTGAAGCCTCTCTGCTAGGTCGTTTTGGTATGGGTAATTTCCCCAAGGTTTTCCGAAATGCTTGGCCCACAATTGATTGGTTTTTGACTAGCCTCTCGCGCAGCGGGAGTGGTCGTGTGTCTTTATGGAATGCAAGGGATGGCGGCGATGAACGAGCACGAGAACAGAGGCTCGATACGCAGTATGCGGCTGGAGGAACGGGGATCGAAAACAGTACACGGCACTACTCTTTTGTACAAATCCCCAGGCGTTCATCTCGTTGAACAACAAACCCAGATCTGCTGACTGATGAACTCGGTGACCGAAGCATTATTGCAGCGACAGCACCATAGCGATCCATTGGCGATCCTTTGAGTGGGCGATAGAGTGGAAGAAGAGACGGAGATGCAGCCACGTGAGACTAGGGACGATCCGCCGCGTCCCAAGAGCGCGGCGACGAATGAAAGACCAAAGATCACCGGCTAGCTCGCCGGAAGCAATTTGGGGTTACAGCTTGGACCAGCGGTCATATCCAAGGAGGAGATGGCAAACGTCTCGCGCACCGTTGCAACACTTTGATTACACCCACCCTTTTCCCGTTTCTTGTGCCTCGAGGCCATCACAATCTCGATAATCGTCGAGCCAGGAAAATAACACGACCGTCTGCTCAAGCCTATACTCATCGTATTTGCATCATACAACAACGCTTCACACGGTGAACACTGTTGCCCCTTGTCGATAATCGCGTGTTTCCACAACTGTCTCACCAAGAGTCAGCCACAGTCGTCTTTTCTAATATCTTGGGTCCATGGCTCAATTTTAATCAAGTCTACCACCCCACTTCACCTTGGGAAAAAAAAAGATCGCCCTTGCTTCTTTCGTTTGTTGCTGCAGTGCCGTCGCTGTTCCTGCGTTGCGTGCCAGACCACTGCCCAGGATACACCGGCCAGTTTCACATTCCTTCCCTCTCCGCTTCAGCAACCACACACTCTTACCCTACACGCTCTTTATCCTCGTCCACCCTCCTTTCCTCTCTTGTCTGCCGACACTCCTTTTGCGCGTCTATTCGTGCGTCCATTCCTTTTCCCGGCCTTGCGCAGGAAGCTTCGGGTGCGAGACCGCCCTACAACAAGGTCCCTTCACTGTACGTTTCATGTCTGCGACTCCTCGCTTGAGCGCCAGCTGGACACGGGGTCTTTTCTTTCAAGTTGACCGCCATTCCGAAGCTCGAGGGGTTTGCGGCTGGCATCTTGAAGAGGCTCATTGAGATCTTGCCTGTCCTGCAGCAATCAAAGATCCAGGTACAGGCGCTAGCCATCGTACCTCGTCCCTCGAAACGCGTTGTCGCTGCCCTATCAACAGAGGGATTCACCGATTCTCCACCTTGCGCGATACTGACAGTTGCTTTTTGCAGAGGCCGTGCCATTCTTTTCAACACCCTGCTATACACGTCATGAGGTCGATATCCATCCTCGTGGGTCTTTCGGCCCTCGGACTCGTCGCTGCAAAACCGAGTAAACACCGTAAGAGATCTGCAGATGCGCGGTTGGCATCCGTCACTGACAGACTACAGGTCGACACGCGCATCTTCACAATGCCATCGCGAAACGTGACGAGGATCCCTTCATTGTCACCGAGTATCTGTACGTCACAGACATGGTCGCTAGTGTGACCGTCTATGTCGACGAGAACGGCAAAGTACTCTACACCAACGGCGCGCCTTCCAGCACACCTACCGCGCCGTCGTCAGCAGTCGCCACCCTTTCGACAAGCGACACCACAAAGAAGACGAAGACGATCTCAGCTACGACGCCATCTACGACACTTGCGACGTCAAGTAGCGTAGCCCCACCACCTCCAAGCTCAACCCCAAGCACCACGCCAAGCACAACCAAAAGTGAAACACCTGCACCCCCACCACCCTCATCCACCGCTGCGGCTGCGCCTGCGCCTGCCCCTTCACCATCACAGAGCTCGAGTTTAGCCCCGGCACCTGCACCACCCTCGAACAGCGGTGACCCGACCTCCTTCAGGGGCGTCGCATATTCGCCATACAAGGGTACATACGGACAGAGTGTCAATTGCAAGTCTGCCGACGATGTCAAGAATGATTTCACCAAGATCGATACCAGCAGATGGGACGTTGTGCGCATCTACGGCACCGACTGCAACCAGGTCGCAAACGTCCTCGCTGCCGCTAAGCCCAAGGGTATGAGGCTCTATCTCGGTATCTACGATGTGAACAACTGGTCCGCAGAGATCGATACCATCGCCTCTGCTGTTGGTGGTGACTGGAGTGCCGTGCATACCATCTCGGTCGGTAACGAGTCTGTTCACAAGGGTATGAGCATGGATACTGTGCTGGCTGCTCTGAAAGCCGCCAGGTCCAAGCTCAGGGGGCTCGGTTATAACGGTTGGGTAGTCGCTGTCGACACCTTCATGGTCGCCAAGGCAGACCCTCGTCTTTGCCAAGAGTCTGACTATGCCGCGGTCAACATGCACCCATACTGGGATCAAAACACCAGTTCTGACGAGGCTGGGTCTTTCATGCAAGATCAGATTGCGCTCCTCAAGAGCGATCAGCTCTGCGGTTCCTCCAAGGCTCTGGTCATCTCCGAGACTGGCTGGCCATCGAGTGGTGCTACCAAGGGCAAAGCCGTCTGCTCGCCCGAGGACCAGTCCAAGGCCATCAGCAGTATCACTGGCGCTCTCGGTAAGGGTTATGTCCTTCTTTCTGCCTTCGACGACTGGTGGAAGAACCCTGGTCCAGATGGCGTCGAGCAAATGTTTGGTCTGATGGGTAATGCTCCCTCGGGCTAGGCACTGCCCTCTCTATCCTTCACTTCTCCCCCCGAAACTATTCATCACTACAACTTTTAGTCGCAGCGTTCACGCAGCGCGCATCATCATGCATGCATGACATTGATCTTCAGCTTCAATGTTCTTGATTTGGCCTGGAGTTTTAGCGTACGATCTTGTACACGATGTCCCCAGCTTGATATGGATTTTCAAGTCGACGAGGCTTGCCTTTGTCTTTTTTACAAATTACTTTCATCTTCTCGAAACCCTTTTTTTTCTGGAAAGCCTCCTTGGGACGGCTATGGCTGCTGGAGCAGTGAAGGGAGCGCATGTGGTGCAAACAGTGGGTGGACGGGTCAACTTCTTGTAGATAGATATACCCAAGAATTCAACAATGGTAACAATATTGTTCGACTCTTGTGGGACACAGCCACGATGTTGTTTTCACGCTTCCAGCCTTGACCTGCATCCTGACGTGGTGGCGACCCCACAGTGCCCCTCATCTCGTGCTGCTCATTAGTTTGCAGCCGCATGGGAAGCACACTTTAGAAATCGACAAACAAAGGAGCATAGGACAAATATCGATCGCTTGCAACACGCAACGAGTCTATAGAGATCATTTACCAGAGAGCCCCTCCCATCGATCGCTCGGTCTCGACCGCTAAGCTGCCTTTCTTCAACAAGTTGTCGAGGGTTCTGCGTCCGACTCTCCTGAAACCATACAATCTAGTTGGTGCAAGCAGATACAGTATGGCCTGGCGCTGTTCCGGCGCGACCAACAGCGAGCTTATACAGAATCTCCATGACAACGGTCTCATCACATCAGAGCAGGTCAAGAATGCGATGCTAAAGGTATGGGACGCCTTCTACTTTGTCCAGGCCCGCCTCTCAGCTCAACACCATGTTCTTGACCAAGTGCTATAGAGGACTGATCATAACAGGTTGACCGCGCGCACTATGCCCCAGCTGGAGCATACGAAGACAGTCCACAAGGTATAGGTCATCGGGCCACAATTTCAGCGCCTCATATGCACGCCGCAGCATGCGAATCGTTGCTGCCATTCCTCAAACCGGGTGCCAAAGTTCTAGACATCGGCTCAGGATCAGGCTACCTCACTCACGTGCTCGCCGAGCTGGTCAAGCCTGAAGGCACGGTGATAGGTCTCGACCACATCCAGCCCCTGGTCGATTTGTGTACAACCAACACAGCCAAATCAGCAGAAGGGAAACAGCTTCTCGAATCAGGGACTATCAAATACGTGAAAGGCGACGGAAGGAAAGGATGGACAGGCAAAGGAGGTGAGGATGGGTTCGATGCTATCCATGTCGGCGCCGCAACGGACGGGTGGCATCAGGATTTGATTGATCAATTGCGCAAGCCAGGGAGGTTGTTTGTGCCTGTTGAGGAACGGGGCATGCAGCATATATACGTCGTGGACAAGGATGAGAAAGGAGAGGTGAAGAAGGAGAGGAGTATGGGTGTGCGGTATGTGCCGTTAACAGATGCGCCGGACCGGGAATGATCGTGAGCTTCAGTACAGCCAAGGTAGCGCTCATATCCTAATACACTATTGCTACCTACCTATTGGCATATTGACACATAGTGACAGCAGTATTACAAGCATGTCTCTGTCGATTCATGCCGGCCTTCGGTCCGACTTCTACTTGACTCGCTTGCCGATTCCATCCTGCTGGCACCGAACGCACGAAACCTTATCTGGCCGGCTCAAGCTCAGGGTGCAGGAATCGTCACAGATCCCGTCATGACCTGCGAAAGAAGAACTCCGGACGATCAAGGGAGTTGACTCCGTTCCAAAAACAGGTCTGCCAGGAGGCGAGCGACACGTCAACATGCATGGTAAATCACAGGTCTGAGCACCTGTTCTGAAGACCTCTGCGTGCGACGGAAAGCAGCTGTTGGTGTTCGAGATCTCGGCGACCGTCTGAAACAGATCTTGATCTGTCCAGATCGATGAGATTCGGTGCGCCGTCACTATTTGCAAAAATTTGACCAGCAGAACTCGCACGGCAACACACCATCATTTTTCTCACTTCACCCACCACGTGCAAGGCCTGTCAAGCGAGTATTTTCTTCCTCGGATGAAGCAGACAATTGGCCAGATAACTCAACAGCATTTATAATTCGTTGCCCTGGCCCTTGCGAGCTGAGCGATCTCTCTACCAACCGGATTTCCCTGGGTCCCTCTTCTCCGATCGAGATTTGCCAGATTCGCATCCACCACCACCTTCTTGTGGCCTCTCAGTCATCCCCCCCTTCCCGTCCGTTCTGGCCCCGCAAAACTCTAAGCGACTGTGATTCCTGCCCATCGCCGCCAGACGAAAAACTTCAACGACCGCCCGTCTAGAGACCCTTCAGGTGACGTAGGGGAATTTCTCGTTCCACCGCGCCTGACCACCTCCAACATACGTCTCACATACCTCGGCTTCTTTCTTACTAACACGGAGGAAGCGTCAGACCACCCTTTCTGATAGCTCTCGGATCTCCGGTCGGTCAACCTCTTTCTTCAAAGGATACATACACAGAGACGCATGAGGCACGACTTCCGAGATGCCTCGCGAAAACAAGAAGCGAGGCAAGAGAGGGGGCAAGAAGCGCAAGCACGAAGAGGACGGAGAAGAGGTCGGCGAACCGTCCAAGCGGACCAGAATCGAGGATGAGCTGGAAGATGGTACACCCACGGATGTACTGGCCGAGAATAACGACTACGAATCTTTAGGCCAAAATGGCGATACTCAAGAAGCATACGATGGAGGAGTGGCAAACGAAAAGGTTTTCTTTGGAATGCTGGACGAGGACGAGCAGGAGTTTTTCAAAAAGGCGGATGAACGGCTAGAGCTGGACGATTTCGAAGGTCCAGAGGATAAATTGCAGTTCTTGGAGGGTGTGTACCGGGAGGCGGATGGGAAAGAACTGAAGTTGGCCTGTAGCCAGAGTTGCTCGAGGGTGCTAGAGAGGTTGATACAGCTCTCATCCAACCAGCAACTGAGCAAGCTGTTTCAGAAATTCAACGGACAGTGAGTTGGACCAGATACATAGCGTCGATCTTTGCTAACGATCACAGTTTTCTGCCGCTTGTACAACATCGCTTTGCTTCGCATTGCTGCGAGAAGTTATTCACCAAGGCTGCGCCAATTGTGACCGAGGAGCTACTCCAGAAGGATGGCGACAAGATGCAAGGTCTTTCCGGCGATGAAGTTTACGTCTCCATGGAGGATCTCTTTCTGCACACGGTCGCAGAACTGGACAGCAATGTTGGCTTTCTCATTACTGATCGTTTTGCATCGCACGCCTTACGAGTCTTGCTCCTGGTCCTGGCCGGCGAACCTCTGACCAGTCCATCGCAAAAATCTCTTCTATCCAGCAAGAAGAAGGAACATATCGCGCGAGAAAGGTTGACAGATGACGCGGAGATTAGGCTAGACAGGAAGAGGGCGGTACCAAAGTCGTTCGCACAAGCTCTCGAGAAGATCTTAAAAGACTGCGCTACTGGTCTACATACAGCTGGCTTGCGGACACTTGCTACTCATCAGCTCGGCAGCCCGATTCTACAAGTGCTTGTCCGGCTTGAATTGGTGCATTTTGGCAAAGCCAGAGCGAAAGAGGAGGGTTCGATCATTCGGACACTCTTGCCAGAAGATCCGGTCACGCAGGAGACAGAAAGTGCGGGCTTCATCAACGGATTGAACTACGATCCCGTTGGGTCACATTTGCTTGAGGCTGTCATCGAGAATGCTCCCGGTAAGATGTTCAAACATCTCTACAAGGAGTTTTGGAAAGATCGCATGGCTTCGCTATCCCGCAACGAGGTGGCAGCATACATTGTCTGCAAGATCTTGGAGCGTTTAGGACGAGATGATCTGATTGAGGCGCACGAACTCATCGTTGGCGTCATCCCAGATCTGCTGGACCGGAACAGGATATCAGTAGTCAAGACTTTGATTCAGCGATGCGCCATCCGAAACGTCGACACGCAAGCCATCGCAGTCGCTCTAAACGCCTACTACTCCGAAGCAGAGGAGGATTTCGACCTTCTTAAGCTCCTCCGCATGGACAAGTCCGAGCTAGAAGAGGCCTACAAACGCCGACAACGAGTCACCCACCCACCAGAAGGCGCCCTCACAGCACGACAAACCGTCTCCGTTGAGCCCTCCGCCTCTTCTGCACCTCCTCCTCGAGCCAAACCTCCTTCCTCCACCGACCCTCACCGAGTACAAGGCTCCGTCCTCGCGCAAGCCATGATCCTCGTCCCTGGCCCCCTCTCAGGCCTCATCTTCGACTCCATGTCCCGCTTGACCCCTCAAATCCTCATCGCAATGGCCATCGACCCCGTCGCCTCCCGCACCGTTCAGACCACAATGACCAGCACCAACGCCAGCATCATCCCGCGCCGCAAACTCGTCCAGCAATTTTACGGACACATCGGAGAAATGGCACTAGACATCTCTGCCTCACACGTCGTGGACGCGATCTGGGAAGGCACGCACGGCCTCGCTTTCATTCGAGAGCGCATCGCTGAAGAACTTGCCGAGAACGAAGCCAGTCTGCGCGATAGTCCATGTGGGCGTGCCGTGTGGAAGAATTGGAAAATGGATCTCTACAAGCGGCGAAGGGCGGAGTGGGTCATGCAGAGCCGGAACAAGGCCAGTAACGACGGTTTCCAGAGTTTCGAAGAGCTGGACCTAAACAAGAAGAAGATGGACGGCATGGTGAATGGCGCTGCGGGTAATGAGGCGTCGCAGAAGGAGAAGACGCCGTTGGAGAGGGCGAGGGAGAGGCATTTTGCAAACAAGAAGAAGAGGGAGGGGAGGAGTGGTGGGAGGAGTGATGGTGGGGGTTCGAGTGCTGCTGCCACTTTGTAGTGTGTTTAAGCAGTGGAGGTGGGAATAGAATGGTAAAGGAGATTGGGAGCAGAAAGGATCTGATCGCCAGAGGACAACGGGGGATAGATGGCTCGCATTGGCTACACGATACTCTCTCTTGTTCGTCGCTTTTTTCTCTATCTGGGATCTAAAATGTATGATAGTCCTATATGTGCATATGACTGGCATGTCCAGAGATGGATCTGGTCGAATAGATGGAGAAGTTTCACTTTGTTCGCAGTAGATATTAAACTTCCCGAAACGATCTCTAGCTTGGTATGTAAGGTATGAGCAGATGGCGTAGGTGACCCTTTTTGTGTAGGTTCGATCGTGCACACTCTGACCCCAGATCTCATCACCACGACCCCATCTCGGCTGATCTGCAAGATGCTCCATGTCGTCATTTGATTGGGCGGCTATGTCCACTTTGCACATTGTCGACCAGAAATTTTGTCCATAATAGAGGAGGACGACATTGTTGATTCAGCTGCTTGATTTCAACATTTCCATAGGCATCCTCAAGAAAGTCTTGCATATAGACGGGCGGACCCACAGCCTTGCATAAACTTTTGGTTTCTGCTCGATCACGCCATCGTCTCTTGCATCCAGGTACACTCTCCTCCCACAGCATAATGGCAGCCAACAGCGACAGCACATCGCTGCCTTCTCGTCCCGCCACTGATGCTCCCAACCGTGCCGACGAGCTCGACGACGTAAGTCCTCCCCCCGTCTCCGTCTCTCTACCTCCTCCCTTCACCCCCAAGGCTAATGGCCCCCCCTAGCTCCTCTCCGCCGTCCAGACTCTAATCCACGCATACATCTCCTCAGCCGACGCCGCCACCCCGTCCAAATCCACGGGTCACGGTCTCCAAGTCCCCGGCTCCGGGCCCCGCACCGCACTCGTGGAACACCATCCCCCCCAGAAACTCGCCTCGCTCCTCTCCCTTTCCCTCCCTTCCACAGGCGGGGGCAAGGACGCCCTCACAGGTCTCGTGGCCAAATTGCTGCAATACAGCGTCAACACATGGGACCAAGGCTTCCTCGACAAGCTCTACGGCAGCACCAACCCGGTCGGCATCGTGAGCGAGCTCGTCCTCGCCGTCCTGAACACCAATGTGCACGTCTACACCACCTCCCCTGCCCTGACGGTCGTGGAGAAGGAAACGGCGCGCACCCTCGCCAAGATGTTCGGTTTCACGGGCGCGCATGCCGGGGGTGTCTCCCAGCCCGGGGGCAGCGCGGGGAACGCGAGCAGTATCGTCGTCGCGAGGAATCATTTGTTCCCCGAGACGAAGACGGAGGGGTTGGGAGGGAAAAGGTTTGTGTTGTTCACGAGTGCCCACGGGCATTATAGTCTGGAGAAGGCGGCGCAGATGTATGGCTTCGGCAGCGGGGCCGTGAGGGCCGTACCCGTGGATGAGCGGGGCAGAATGAAGACAGCCGAGCTGGAGAGGATGGTCAAGGAGGCGAGAGAGGCCGGGGAGACGCCCTTCTACGTCAATGCCACGGCGGGCACGACCGTGTTGGGGAGCTTTGATCCGATTGGGGAGATCGCCGAGGTCTGCAAGCGGGAGAAGATGTGGTTGCATGTCGATGGGAGTTGGGGTGGGCCGGTCGTGTTCAGCAAGAAGCATAAGGCGAAGTTGGATGGGATTGACAAGGTGGATTCGGTGGCATTCACGCCGCATAAGATGCTGGCGGTGCCGTTGACGTGTAGCTTTTTGATTGTCAGGGATGTGAGGGTGTTGCAGAAGGCGATGACGCTACCGGCTGGATATCTGTTCCATGGATCGGGAGAGGATGACTCGGTGGTGGAGAGTAACGGGCCCGTCAGTGGAGATGAGAAGGTGCCGGTAGAGGAGAAGCAGGAGGAGTTCTGGGATCTGGCGGATCTCACCCCGCAGTGTGGAAGAAAAGGAGAGGCCCTGAAGCTGGCGTTGGGATGGGTATACTATGGTACCGAAGGCTATGAGAAGCTGGTGGACGATGCATACGACACTGCGGCGTACATGGCAACACAGGTGCAGGAGAAGGATGGCTTCACGCTCATCTCGGAGAGTCCACCGTCATGTCTGCAAGTGTGCTTCTACTATGACAAGAAGACTGGCGAGGGAGCAAAGGACAAGAACAGCAAGATCACTGCCATGGTCGCCAAGAAGTTGGTGCCGAGAGGTTTCATGATCGACTATGCACCGGGAGAGGAAGGACAATTTTTCAGAGTGGTAGTCAACGGTCAGACGAAGAAAGGGACCGTAGATGGCATTCTGAAGGCGATTGAGGATATTGGCAAGGATATTCAGGTATAGATGGGCATAAGGGTCGGCGATATATATGCATAGACATGACATTACATGACGATTGACTCCACAGCATGAAATAACACTGGCTCTTGCACTGATCTTTGTCCTTCGGCCGAGTCAGCAGATGTTGTCCTTGACAGTGCGAGCAACCTGCATTCACCGCGCCATGTACAGCTATAGCAGCAACTCCATGTTCTGACAATCCGACCAAAACAGAAGTGTCCGCATTTCGTGCCCCTCCACCCCACCATGGCCCAGAAAGCTACTTGAGAGAGCCGCAACATTCATGCGTCGTGATTGGCTGCAACGCCCAGATTGTGTCAATGCGCCGAACTTTAAGTCGACTTCATTGCAACAAGAGGGAGAACTTCCCCTCCTTCATCTCACACCTTCATATTTCGACATCTGAGTAACACCCAGCAAATTGTCATGTCGCAATGCTCTGAAAAGCATAGAAGTATGCCACAGACGATCTCGTGGCAGAAAGGTAGTATGTGCCTCTCAATATTCAACTTTTGCGATTCTTTTCGATTTCTTTACGCTTCTTGTTCTCGTTGTCGGTTGTTTCCACTTCTCTGCTCGACAGCCGTCTTTATCCCTATGGCTCGCAGCGATGGAGAGGAGCCCGAAAGAGAGCCGAAAAAGGATCAGTCAGCATTGCAATTACAATCAGCAATGCTCGGGATATCATTGCCCATTTCGATGAACGGCAATTCGATGGCCAGAATATTCCAGACGAGTTCGGCTATCCAGTCCTATCCCCTCGTCGGCCGGAATTGCGGAATCCCATTGCTTTTGGACCCTGTCCTCGCCTAAAGTCTGCCGGAAAATTGGCCAACTCTCACCTTCTCCAACAACACCATGCTGAGCTTTTAGTACGCCTGGAGAGTGTGAGGAGCTGGCGAGGCTCTTCGAGAGCATCAGAATGACATGAAGAACATCCTGGGATACTTACTGGATAGTCTACTTTGCTGATGGCTGGCGGAGGTCGGCTACAGCTCCGGTCGACGGATTCGGACAAAAACTGCACTCAGACAAGTTCGGAGTCACTTTTAGACTTTCCTAGCGACATTCTACTTGCGCAAATACCAGCCTCCTGTTTTTATTCCTGCCAGCTAATACCGAGTTGGCGAGATCACAGAAAATCAATCAAGGCTGGTCTAGCCGAGTCAATGGCGAAGAGGTAGGTGTGCTCTGCATTGGGAATGATCCTGAGTATGATCCTGAGTATGATCCTGGGCGTGATCTCGGGTGTGATCCTGGGCGTGATCCTGGGCGTGATCCTGGGCGTGATCCTGGGTGTGATCCTGGGTGTGATCCTGAGTCCGGCCACTGGGTATTTCCATGTCTTTTTCTCTGCCTTCCTCTTTCCTTCTTCTTTAACAAAAACCCATACAAATTTCGATAGCAATTTGGTCACCTTTTTGCTATAAAATTTTTTATACAATCAACAATGGTATGTATCTGACTTTCCTATTTCCTACAGCTTGATCTTCTGTCAATGAAAGATGCCTACCATGCCGGGTGGCCTGTCCTTCACTCCCTGACTGCCCTGAATACTGGATTTAGAGGCCAGCTGCTCGCTGGGCTCTGCCGTCGGGCATGTGACTGACTATTCGCAGGCGAAATCTCCAGTCAAGTACCTTGTCTGGAACCCGATGATCGAGGAGGTGTATGAGGTGTCGGGGGACCCTCAGCCCCGGCGGGGGCACGGGAGATAGTGTCTCCGCCGCGCGCATGCCAGGGAATGGCTGCGCAAGTTTTTCTCCGGTGAATGGTATGATTGTTTGACTGTCCTCTATGGTAATTCCTGAACTGACATTTCCAGGGAGGGTAAGTGTTTTCTGCTTTCCTATCTGCTTCAGCACCGGACTCCTGGTAGTCAATCTCTTTCCGATCGGCCACCTACCAGCTTTTCTGGCTGCTACCTTGCTGGAGCCATCGATAACCTGGTAGTCAACTTCATCTGGATCGATGGACTATTAGCTTCCTGACCGTGATTCCTCTCGAGCCATCAACAACTTGGTAGTCATCGAGCGCCGTTGCACGGCTTGACTACCAGCTTCTTGACCGGCATTCTGCTGGTATATCGACGTCCTGGCAGTCAACCGCATTCCAGTCGACCGACTACTAGAAGTCCCGGCCATTCTGCTCAGCTCGTCTTCTGTCTGGTAGTATGGTAGTGCTGACTTCCACAGACATCTTCCACAAGCAGCCCGACCCAAAGAAGGGTGAGTATTCACACCTGGCAGTCAGAATGGCACATAGCTGACGATATACAGAGGGCCAACACTACCCAGGCAACCCGGCGGGCTCTGCCTGCCGCAAATGTAAAGCGTAGTCTCCTCGCCTGACTACCACACTCACTTACCACGACCCACACTCACTCAACACCAACCCTCTCTGGGACCACCACGACCCACACTCATTCACCACTACCACTTAGCACCACATTCACTCACCACAAACCACCAAAAAACCAAAAAAAAGCACCCACCTTCGCTACCGACACTCATTCCCGGCCTTTGCTGGCGCCGCTTCTTAATAAGGCTTTCTCCCTGGAAGCCACACTCTCTCAACAACAACATCCGCCTGGCGCCGCTTCTTAATATGCCCCGGCGGCTCACAACAGCGAGAGACGCCAGCGAGTGCCCCAGCGGGCGGCCGGGAGTCGACTACCACCACTACCAACCCTTCGACGACCATGCTCTACACAAATCATTGGCAACAAGCTCGCATCACACAAGTCCGAGCTCATGCTCAACACAAAACCACAACAGCGCAGATGGCTTCGGGAGCGGCCTCTGGCTCAAAGACCAAGCTCGACCATACGCCTCCGGAGACATGGGCAGCAGACTCCGTGACTGGCACAACTAATATCAACACTTTTGCTCATCCACGGTCCTCACTGGCCAGGACCACAATTACCCTACAAACAACACATGGCAAAGACACCCAAAGAATCCCTCAGCATTGGCTGGCGATTACCTCGGTGAATCAGTCTGACCAACGTCATAAAAGAACCCACATACAAAGCTCTGCTTTCACCACGCGGAAACGATGAGCAATTCCAGCTCAAAGTACGCCATTGACGAGTCAGCAACCAAACAAACCAAACAACCCTCAGCGCCTTGAGAAGAGACTCCCCAGCCTCAATCAACAAGAAACCCAAACAAGTCACCGCCATCAAACATTACCAATACCAGTATCAGCGTGGCACAGTCAGCAACGTATATCGCTACTGTAGCCGGTTCGACAATACTACCCACAAGTCGTCGACAACGCAAATAGCCAGATCTCCGGCCCCGTCGAGTCAACGTACAAAGACTCCGGCAACCTGCTCTCTTCGGATTGAGCAAAACCTTCGGCCTGTCAACATCATAACATCCGGCAGAGGTCGCCTGGCCCGACCAGAGGCGTCGAGCACATCTTGTCTGTGTCGATGCTCCGCCTCCTAACATCATTCCACATACATCTGCCATCATCAGCGAGCACAGCACTGGACAAAAGTCAACAGACACGAGTCGAGATTCACATTACATACCATCTCCTCAGGCCGGCATTGGCAAGCCCGCCACCCGTCCAGTGCTTGATCAAACATTATCACCACCCGGCCTCATTGCCATCTCACCGCCATCTCTCCAACCCTCCCACGTTGCTCAGCTAGATCGTCGTCCTGGTAAGACTTGATGATCGCTGTACCCTGATCAGGGAGCAACAAGGTATCCTGCGCCTTCCTCGCGAGCAGCCCAGCATGACTACGGCTCGCTCGCCTGGTCGGACTTCTCATTACGAGAGGGATATCTACAGGGACTTGCTGCTCATGGTCAAGAGAGCTTGTCTCGGAGAGCGGATTGGTGGAGTCCAACACTACCCACGAACAACCTGGCCGGGTTGGTATCGACACTCCAACAGAGCATGGTCTTCAGGAATCTGGATCTGGTGGGTGCTTACTGGATACTCTGGTGGTGCCGAGTGGTTTCGAGTGTGGCCGTGACTGGACTTATTGGACTGGACACATCTCGTCGGGGATATCACAAGGGTCGGGGCGAGCACGACAGTTGTTCCATTCACCGGACTTTTGCGGCGGGGGCGCTATCTCATGGCGGGTTGAAGGGCGGATAAGACATCGTCGACTGCCAGCTACAAGACCATTCACCCAACACCATCATCTCCTCAACGATCATCAGCTTCATCCCCCACGCCACCATCACATCTAATAACCTTATCGACTCGTCAATCCATCATCTCGTCAACCTGCAAACACGACCACCACTTCTCATTCGCCGACAATCAGGCATATCAGCGGAGGATCATGGGCGGCAGCTGTAGCAGAGTTCATGGGTCGCGATCGTCAGGGGGACAAACCAGTACGAGTCGGCGGAGGATAGTCCGAGTCATGGTCTCCAAGGATTCGCAATGACACATCGCGGCCAGTGAATGGGCATGGTGGACCTGGTTCGTCTGGCGGACGGGTGCTTGGGTGGTGGGGTTATGTAGTGCCCACGAAGGCAATGCCCACGAAGGCTACAATGAGACCACGACTCTGACTCCCAACATTGTTCTCCTGAGCCTTTGTGTCCTGCGCTCGCTGTATCTCCCATACCGCGTCCTGCTGCCGGCTTGTCCTACCGTTGCCGACTTCTGCTTGATGTGTAATGCATGTTTTTGCTCAAGGGTACAGCTGGTCGCGCCCGGTAATCTTTATTCAAGTCCAGTAGTGCCGCTGGGCATTATTCTTACTCACAACAGTCGTGTTCTAAAAATACCTACAGTATCCGCTCATGCTGCCGACACCAAAACGCTTTCCCCGCCGATGTCTCGAATTTCCTTTTCAGGCCCATCCGCCACAGATCGCCGCGGGCAGTGAATTGCACCTCCGACGTCAGCGACCGGATGCATTCCTTGGTACATTACATCGATACATGCTACACATTGCGCTCAGCTGTAAGCGCGGCGATCGGCATTCACTTGTCTCATCCTCGCATCACCACTCATACAGCCTTGCAGATCTAATTTCACCTCAACGTCGCCTCTTCCAACAACATCACCACTTGGCATCTCCACGTACCCCACAGCGTTCGCATCGTCTTCCGGTAGCCGAGGGTCTGGACTGCTCTGGTCCTACGAAGCTTTGCCAGGAAGCTTGACGCCAGTAGCTGCAGCATTCGCCGCCACCATGTCGACGACTTCAGTGACCACCATGACGAAGGAACGGCGCAGCTCGAGTCTGCCGTGGATCAAAGTGCCACGGCTGGCATTGCGAGGGGCGAAGAGAAAGCAGAGCGACGCCATCTTGCCAACACCCGCCACCACGAGTCCCTTGCTGGAGCTTCCAAACGAGCTTCTCATCCACATCATTTCCAACTTCGAGTTTGCACATCTCCTGAACCTGCGAGGCACGAACAGAGCACTCAACACCATCATCACTGCTCCTGAATCAGGCGTTGCGCGATATTGGGCACGCTATCACCTCGGACATATCCCGAAACTGCTCGGACAGAAGCCGGAAGATGGTCAGCACTGGCAGCACATCTTGCGACAAAATCGAAGATGGCAGATGACGTCGACCTTTGCAGATGTGATCAAGGACTACATCCAGTACAAGACCTTCTTGTATGTTGTGCTAAACGTGAGGAAGAAGCACTTACTGACGACTTTTAGGCATGCCAACGCACAACGAAATCTACGTTTCGCGCCTGTAGCCCGCCAGATCCGGCGACGAATGATTCCTTTACTATTCATGATCTCGACCTATCTCTCTCAAGCAAAGTCCACGGTGATGGACCTTGCAGACTCGGACGACATCTCTGTGGATTGCCAAGCACACATAGACGCCATGACCATTGCCATGGTCGAAGGCGTTGATTTAGCAGACCTGAAAGAGGTGCACTACATGTGGCTCTTCATCTTATGGCTCCTCAACTCCATCCTTTCCGTACCCACGTACGCCGGCACCTTGGAGCGCACAGTACGAGGTTGGACAGCAGATCCTCTCGATCGATGTTCGCTCGCCAAGCTGCTGGTAGTCGGCAACCTCCCAGCAGTGCAGAAGCTCGTAAAGCTGCGCGACTATAAAGAACGGCGGAGATGGGCAGAGGGATTCCTCAGAGGTCTCAGCCCGGATGATTCGACAAAGTGGTCGCTGCGCTGGAAAGACCTCGACGTAGGACTTGATCCGGTACCTCTCGACATACAGGCCAAGAAGGCATTGAAGATGGAGATTCACATGCACTGTCTTTGGATGCAAGGTGCAGAAATGGTGTTCGAGAAGGCCGGTGCTGATCATGCTCTCATGGACGATGAGCGGAAGCCTTCAGCCACGACCACAGTAAGACTTCTGGCGGATCTGGCAGGCTATGATTTATTTCATGCACCGGTGCCGCAGGATTATGGGACAGGAAGCAGCTCTTCATCTTCGTCGTCGACCAGAGAAGGGAGTTTGAGAGGTGATCAGGATGACAACGGGAACCAAGAAACAGATGGACAGCACTGAACTTGTCCAATGATGTTTGTTGATACAATTTAGCGACTGGAAATGTAATGAATACTCACAGTTCAATCCCCTTGCCGCCGAATCTCCGAAATTGCATATAGCAAAAGTAGGGAGGCTCATATGTGCCAAAGCCTCAACCCTTAAAATCTATTATTTACATAGTCAAATAAACCTCTATTTTACGCCCCTTCTACGCATTTTGCACGCAGCTAAGCCTATACTCGCAGTCTAAGTAGCTAAGTACTCGCTGATGCCTCACAGGTACTATAGTCGTCGTCGCTATGCCCTCGTCCTCTAGACTCGAGACCTACCGATCTATCGTAGAGCGCTAGATTCTTTATAACAACCTCCCTTAAGCTATTATACTCGATAAGCTACTCTCTAAGTATAATCTCCGTGTTAGTAGAGCAACTCTTTAGCGCTACCTTAAGCGCTAGAGTGTAGTCTCACAGCTAAGTGCCCCTAATACGCCGGAATTAAGAGCTCGGATTAGTGAGATGTTCTATAATGCTATTAAGAAGGATACTACTATGCTCGCGATCCTTATAAAGGAAGGCTAGAGCGGTCTATTAATGCGGCAGCTTTAACGCCTCTAGCTGGCTATAGGACTCTATAAGCGCACTAATGCGGCAGACGAGGAGGCTATAAGGGAGCGAGCAAGGCTTACTATTTAAGAGCTTTTAGATAAAGGTAATAAACAGCTTAGGTATAGGATGCTTACGGAGGAACTACGAAATCGCTATAGCATTGTCTCGATGTATATTAGTAGGCACTAGCGTTCGCGGTGTACTCGTAGTGTACTCGACACTAACACTCGCTAGTCGCCGGACTATAGAGCTAAGCCGTGAGCTTAATCCTAAAGGCGTTAATAGTCGGCTATACCGAGTTTAACATTATAAAGGCGCCCTTTTAACGCTAGGACTAAATTATCGCTAGTCACTCGATGCCTATTATAAGCTCGAAGGCGTCGGCATCTAGGTCTACGCTGTAATCGACGTATACTCGCGATACATCCTCTAGCTCTACGTTGGTATTACTAGCCGCATAGAGAACTCGGTTACAGCTTAATATCTCCGGCATGTCGAGTCTAGAGGCATTATGCCGCTTAAAGTAAGATCTAACCGAGGTGCTGAAACCTTAATTATAGCCGATTTACACTACGCGATTTCATAGCGAGTATAGCGAGTCGAAGTGGCCTTTCCGGATTGCTATTAATACGGCACTAGTAAGATGAATTAACGTATCGAGGCTTAGTAGTTATAGATAGCAAAGGGCTCTACTAATCTATAGCGGGCTTATTTCTATAATCTAGTAGAGTATAGCCTCTACGTCACTAATTTGCTTCTAGATCGAATTGCTCTTCTTGCAGTATATATGCCGATTATTAGAGCTAAGCTTTAACGATTTGTAGTGCGCTAGAATTCGTATAAGATCCACTATTAAGCGAAGCGACTGCACGTTAAATCCGGCCGCCCCTGCCACCTCTTCGAGCATCTAGAGCTCGAAGGAGACGAACAGTGTAGAGTGCGAGTTACACCGCGAGTACTTAGCGATTATCTTAAAGAAATTCGCAAATTCGGTACGTGGCGGCCTCGGCACCCTAAGACTATTCTAGCTCCAGAAGCTGCCCTATTTTTTCTATTAGCTAGTATACTCGCTGCTAACTCGCTAGTAGATATTGACGAGTATCTACCGCCTAATACCCTCTAGTGGTGCTAATCCACCGTTATTTCCTAATTCGAATCTATGCCTTTCGGTACTACTACTAATAAAGCTAGCGAGCGCCTTTATAGACTAGTATATCTATTCCTCTATTAAGCTATTATAGAGCACTTTAATGCTAGTAATATAAACCCTGTACTTAGCGAGTTAGAGAAACCCTATTAGATCCCTAGGCAAGTTAGACTAGAAGTGCTAGCTTCCTTTAACAATCCGACTAGCGCTAAAGGCAATATAGATTTTAGTTAAATAGAGGCGTTTTCCTTGCATTTGTCCTCTTATTTCTGTCGTTTTTGCACTACTACGCCCCCCCCTCTACTCGTAATTAGACTCGTAGTACTACTCGCGTATTATATCGGCTACGCTATAGGCCGAATTCTACATAAGGCAGCTAAACATTAATTATAATAAGGATATAGGCGAATACCTATACTATAGCGGCTATAGCGCGAAGAATCTAAGGCCTCTAACTAGCGATACTTTTATTCGACAAGGCAGCCGTGCACCGCTTCCTTCACTAGCTACGAGTGCCTCTACGAGTACTTCGCTAGTATAGAGCTCGCCCCCTCCGAGCGATAGCCCGCTAGCCTTTAGCTCGCTACTATCACTAGCAGCTTAAGCTCGCCGTAATTTTATTTAATAGTAAACCTCTCTACCTTATACTAGCGCTCGTATACTGTTAAAGAGGCTAGCTACTACGCTAGTCGCTAAGTCGAACGTTAACCTTCCTCCGCTAGACTAGTTCTATATCCTCGTTAAGGCTGTCACGTAATAGGCCAGGGTCTAGCACAAGCGCGATGGTCCGGTTTAGAGCTTTAACGACGCTTAAGACTATAAAGAATAGTACGAAGTCTTCTAAGAGTAGGAGTTTAACGCTTAGAGAGGTTTAGACGAGCGATCTTCTGCTATTATACCGTTCTTCCTTAAGTAGTGTAAGGACGACGACCTAAAAAATTGCTAGGCGGCCTTTAACAACTTTCACGCGGTGTTCCTTTATATTAGATTTAGTAAGAATATAGCTACACTAAGGAAGTTAACGTAGGCGAGTATACTTCGAGTAAGAGATCTAAGTAGCCTCCTTATACTGTTCATTACACTAGTTAAAAATCTAAAGCCTAGAAGCGTGACCTATACAGTTACTATCTGTATATAATAGGTACGAGGAATAAGGCATAAGCGAGTTAAGGCACTATACGTAGCGAGTACTACGAGGATGACGTCGTTAGTGCTAGAGGACAAGGAAGACGAGTTGCCTATAATTAAGTAGGAGAAATACGCACCTATAGGTACTCGCTATAACTCGTAGTAGTACTCGCGCTAACTATGTAGGTCCTCCGCCGAGATTAACCCCCTAAATTTGTCGATATAATAGAGGATCGTGTAAGCCCTATAGCCTTAGAGATACCGATTACGACTATTAAGTAGTTAGCTAAGCTAGTCCTAAATAGGATAGAGCTTAGAAAGAGGAAAAGGACTAAATCTATAAAGGGATAAAGGGGTAGAAGAGGGGGGGGGTAGTAATATACTACTAAAAGGGGGGATCTTAGTACTCGTAGTGTAACTCGTAGAAGATATTATAGAGCAAAAGGAGATCTATTAGGTATTATAATACAATACAAAAACTACGTAAAAACGACTAGCTCTACTTATTAGGCTCTTAGCCTACGATGTACTTATTCTACATCGCCTTTATGCCCTTAATCTCCTGCCTTATAGCTTTAATCTCCGCCTGCTACTGCTGTACTAATGCCTCTAATTAAGCTACTCGCTGCTTACTCGTAGTAGTACTTGTAGTAGTAGTAGGCGGCGTAGCCTCTGCTACGACCCCTCCCTTAATACCCTTACCCCCCTCACCCCTATCCTCCCTCCTAATCTAACTAACTTTAGCCTTATAACGAGGCTTATTCTGCCTCTTATAGAACGCGTAAGCAGTGTCCGGCCGATCTCTAAACACACGACAAACGACACTACGCTTGCCGTACTCTTTATACGGATTCGGCGCCGGCTCGCCTTAATCGGTCTCTATAATGCGGCTAGCCGTATTAATCTTACGCAGTAACTAACTAGCCGCGCGCTTCTTCTCCTTGCTCTTAAGGTCATTTATATAACCTATAAATGTAGCCTAGCTATAAAACTAGAAGTCCGTCTCGTTAGTGGTAGTAGGGCGGCGATAGCCACTAGCGAGTAGTTAGCGAGTACACTGCGAGTATAGTATCTATTGCTCTTACGCCTCTATCTCTACTATAAGGTAGGACATCTTATAGTGCTATACACTAAGGAAATCTTCTTTCTGCAAGTCTAAAAACGACTATAGAAGCTCGAGGTAAGTAGCTACGACTAAGGCAGCGACGGCGGTGTCTACGAGGATATACTCTTAAGCGCAGCGAGCGCGAACGCGAGCTAACTAGCGATTAGCTATAGCGAGTATAGCTACGAGGATGAGGTTGCTATGAAGAATTAGTTTGCTAGATCCTAGGTTGTGACACCTCTAACGGCGTTAATAGGCACTCTAATAAGATAATATAATGAAAATACTCCCTATTGTTAAGCTAATAAGCTTCTAATTTACCTTGAAATGTATTATCTACATCGATATTCACGAATTGGTGACAATAGAGGTGGTTGTAGAGGTTATTTACTAGGTATAAACAATGAATTTGACGGTTGAGGCTTTGGCACATATGAGCCTCCGTCCAAAAGCGGAAAGCTTCCGCTTGTATCAACGCGTGTCGCGTCTCCCCTCCGGTTCACTTTAACAGATTTAGAGATCACATCCGCGTGTAGCAATAATCTCATACCTCGTCGATTGACCTTCGGGGTCGATTGACACCGGACTACTTGCCCCATGGCGCCCAATAAGCGCCGCAGGACGTTAGAGGACGATGGTGAACCTGAAAGATCAGATGATGGAAGTGAAGCACCTCCGTCCCGGCAAAGACCGACTCAGCGCAACAATGCAAACGTAAGCGTATTGATGTGCTTCCCAAACCTCTATACTAATCCAAATATAGAGGAAGAAGTCTCGCGTTTCCCGGGCTCACGAAAACGGCGGATCAGCTGTCTCCGACGAGGACTCTGAGCAGGAACAGGCCGCGAACGAGCAGGATGGAGAACAACCTGAGGGCTCGGACGGCGAAGAAGATGAAGACGCAGTGCGAGAGAGGGTATTGATGCAATTGGAGGAGGATGCAGATGGTGGTGACATCCTCAACACGGGCAAGATCAATCGACCAGCAGAGCACGGCGTCATCGAGGAAGTCTATTGCCAGAATTTCATGTGTCACACGAGGCTCAGGATCAAGCTCGGCCCATTGATCAACTTCATCATAGGCCATAACGGCAGCGGCAAGAGTGCGGTACTCACAGCCTTGACGCTATGCTTGGGCGCCAAAGCAACAGTCACGAATCGAGGCGGGAGCTTAAAGAACTTTATCAAGGAGGGAACGGACAGCGCCATGGTGAGCGTCAAGATCAAGAACCAGGGTGAAGCGGCTTTCCAGCACGACCTGTACGGCAACACGGTGATCGTCGAGAGGCACTTCAGTCGCACGGGTAGCAGTGGATTCAAGCTGAAGACCGAGGATGGACGGATCATCACGACCAAGAAGTCCGACCTCGAGGACATGCTGGACTACTTCAGCTTGCAGCTCGACAACCCGATGAACGTCTTATCACAAGATCTGGCCAGACAGTTTTTGAACAGTTCGACACCGCACGACAAGTACAAGTTCTTTCTGAAAGGCACGCAGCTGGAGCAGCTCGATCGAGATTACCGCACGATGCACGAGTATGTCGACCAGACCGAACTCAAACTCGAGCGTCGTCTTCAGGATATCTCTCATCTCCAGAAACGACTGCGGGATGCTGAGAGGAAGAAGAAGGAGGCCGAGCAGGCGGAGAATATTGCCGAGAAGATCAGAGACCTGGACCGAATGCACGCTTGGTCACAAGTCAAAGAGCAGGAGATGGAGCTGGAAAAGGCCACGGCGGCTGTTACCAAAATCGAGGAGGAGATTGCTCGAGTCGAAAAAGAAGCCGAGGAGAAGTCAAAGGTGTTTGCTGAGAAAGATGCAGGCGTTGAGGCTGCGAAGAACCACAAGACCGGTCTGCAAGAGCAGCTTCAGCCTGCAGAGGAGACCAGGTCGGAAACCAAGGACAAGTTTGACAAGAATAAGAAGCTGCTTCTCGACATCAAGTCCACCCAGCGCAATATCATGTCAGATCTTACCGATGCTCGGAACAGAATCAAGCAAGCCGAGGAGAACATCAGGAAGGAGGAAGATCGCATACAGCAAGCCAGCGGTCCCGCTCAGGCTCAAAAGCTCGAGGAGCTGCGAGAAGCAGAAGAGGAGGTGGTCGTGAAAAGAGCTGCTCAGGACGCGCAGGGCGATAAACGAGCCTTGGAGAACAAACGGTCCGAAATCGAGAATAAAAAGAGGGCTGAAGAAGAGGCAAGGCTTGCTATTGTGTTGAAAGCAAAGGAGGATAAGAAGGCGGCCGAGACTGTGATGCAGCAGCTACGCAACGAGGCAGGACAGCGCACAAGAGCATACCATCAATCGCTGGGCGACTTGCAGAGGGCGATTGAACGCGAAAGAGGTTTCAGGGAAAAGCCTATCGGACCTCTGGGAATGCATGTCAAGCTCAAGAAGCCTGACTGGAGTTCCGTCATTGAGTCGGTCTTCGGTGGCGTCCTCAATTCTTTTGTCGTCACGAATGCGCATGATTCGGGCATTTTGCGAGGCCTGATGAATCGAGCCAGCTACCACGGCGATATCTTCATCGGCAACCCACGACCACTGGATTACTCAAAGAACAAGGCGAACACAAAGTATGATACCCTCCTCGATGTTCTCGAGGTTGAGCACGACATTGTTCGCAACCAGTTCATCATCAATCAGCAGGCTGAGAGGACAGTGCTGATCCCGGACCGCAATGAGGCCGCCGATTTCATTGCCGACAAACCTGCGAACGTCGCCGTTGCTTTGGCAATGGATAGGAACAGACGTGGTGCCGGGCACAGATTTTCCTACGGTATGAATGGGTCTCGTATGGATCCCGTGCAGCCCTGGAAGGGTCTGGCAAGGATGCAGACCAATGTCGAATCCCAGATCGCGGCCCAGAGAAGCAACATTGCAGATGCAGAACGCAGAATCAATGGTGATAGAGATAAGATTGCTCAGCTTGAGCAATCGCTGAGAGAGGTCAACCAGGCCATCAACTCGTTCAATCACCGTGGCCGAGAACTGCGCATAGCAAGGCAGGAAGCTGAGACTAGGGTGGAAAGGATCAAGCAGGAGCTTGAAGCATTCACAATCGACGCCGGCACTCTTGATGCACACAAGACTGCTCTCACTGACGCTCAAGGTGACCTCGACGTAGCGAGCAATTCATATCAGGACAGCGTTGACGAGAAGGATGCGCTGAATGAGAAGCAGACCAAACTTAAGGCGGAGCTGGACGGAGCGCAGCTAGAGGTGGACAAGCTCAACAAGAAGATGGAAAGGTGCGCAGACATCATTCGCAGGAAGGAGGCTGAGCGGGCCACCGCTCTGTCGGAGAAGAACAAAGCTCTTGACAAGGTAGAGGACACGCAAGGGAAGAAGGAAGAAGCAGAGAAGCTGCAGAAAGAGCTCGAAGATCGTGTCAAGGAGTGGACTGGGGAAGCGGAGAAGGTGTGCAGGCGTAGAGAAGTTGAGGACGGGATGACGCCGGAGAGAATCGAGAAGAGGCTTGAGGCTTTAGAGAAGCAAAAAAACGACGCTGAACGGCGGTGAGTGTCTCCTTCCATGAGCATGAGTCAAGTATAGCGGCTGACAAACCGCAGACTAGGAGGTACTCGTGAAGAGATCCACAAACAGTGGAGAGACGCAGACGAGGCATGGAGCATGGCGATTGCCAACCACAACTCGCTCAGAGCCGTCTCGGAGGTCGGTCACCAACGACTCGACACTGAAGATCCGCTGACACTGTTCTTAGTTGCTCAAGAAGACGACTGTTGAACGCAAGCAGAGCTGGAAGAAGTTTAGACAGTACATCATGGTCAGGGCGAAGATCATGTTTGCACTGCTGCTCGATCAGCGCAGATTCAAGGGCAGGATCGTCGCCCAGCACGAGCAACGTTCCCTGGACATCTTCGTATGTTCTTGCCCATGTCTGTTCCATGCAAAACTCTGACAAAGCCTGCTAGGTCGAACCGGACACGACGAAATCGAACAATGAAGGCAGACAGACCAAGACCCTGTCTGGTGGCGAGAAGTCTTTCTCAACCATCTGCCTGCTACTTTCCATCTGGGAATCTATGGGCTCGCCGATTCGTTGTCTGGATGAGTTGTAAGTATTACAGTACCGTGTAGTCGATTAGGCTCACAGTTTTGGCAGTGATGTTTTCATGGACAATGTCAACCGCGATACGAGTATGAAGATGATGGTACAATCCTTCTTCGTCTATCGACCTTTGACAACCAGCTGACCATGGCCAGATCCAAGCCGCTCGCTGCGCCGTCGGCAAGCAGTACATCCTCATCACGCCTCAGGCGATGAACAACATCCCTGTCGAGGAAGATATGAGGATCCACAAGTATGTGACCTTATATATCCTCCTCCTTTCGTCGATGCTAACAACGGCACAGGATGAGCGACCCAGAGCGCGGCCAGACCGCCCTCCCCTTTGGCTCTTGACCTGCACGTCAGGCGGTCATCTGCATGCTTCACCCCTGTGTATATATACACACATCCTGTGTATATATACACAGCATCCAATGATACCCACATCGTTTCCTCCTTCGCACATCTCTCACTTGCCCTCCTGCATCTCCTCTCTCCTCTCCAATACCCTATCAATAATCCCAAACTCCAACGCCTCTTTCGCCCCCATGAAGTAATCCCTCTCCATCAACTTCTCAATCTCGTCCAAACTATGCTCTTTCGTCAAATGCCTGCGATAAATTTCATTCAACTGCGCCCGTATCCTCAATATTTCTTTGGCATGAATCGCGATATCGCTCGCCTGTCCAGAGAAGCCTCCCGACACCTGATGCACCATGATCCTGCTGTGCGGGAGACAGAACCTCTGCCCTTTCGCGCCTCCACACAACAACAAGCTGCCCATACTCGCCGCCTCACCGACGCATATGGTCGTCACGGGCGACCGGATGTACGTCATGGTGTCGTATATCGCCAGCCCGGCCGTCACGCTGCCACCGGGACTGTTGATGTACAGACTGATGGGCTTGTGCGGGGCGTCGGCTTCTAGAAAGAGCAGCTGTGCCACGATCGATGCGGATAAGGTGTCGTCCACGGGTCCGTTCAGGCAGATGATGCGTTCTCGCAACAGGCGCGAGAAGATGTCGTAGGTGTGCCAGCCGCCGCCGACGGTCTCCGTCACGAAGGGCATCGGGAGGGCGGAGGTGGGGGAGAGTTGGGGCTTTGAAGGCGCATTTTGGGGCAGAGGGAAGGGCGGGACGGTGCTGAGTGGTCGGAGGAGGGACGAGGGTCGCGCCAGGCGTGGGGGCCGGAGGGGGAGGCGTGGCATTGTGGTTGGTGGTGAAGAGGTGCGAGCTGGTCGGAGCTGCTGGAGGAAAGTTTGGATATGCGCGAGTCATGCGTCGATGAGGTCACCTGTCTTCACCTCAATCTCTCGCCGCAGTTTTAAGTGCTCTCCCTTTCAGAACATATTCCATGTTGTCATGTCTAGCAGTACCAATGTATCAAGTGACATCTGTTTCCTGCCGCCAGTCCGGCCTGAGGCGCAGACACGGCACGATTCCACCCCACTGGTCGACTGAGCCTCACCGCAGCGAGACCACGCAGGCTCTTTCGACCGGTCCGTCGTCCTCGTTATAGTTGCTGAAGGTGTATCGGAGAACATGGTACGTAACTGTTACTTCACTCATCAATCATGCCACGCGAACCGGACACCAGGATGTCTCCCGGATCCGGGATATTGCCCAGAGATGTCCCTCCGCCAGTGGGTCTTGTGGAGGAACAGACACGACTCTTCACCAAAGTAGGTACGACCATGCTTGGTGTCTTAGCAAGTCCCATTATGCTAGGTGGTTTTCTCTTCATGTCACTTTTGCCGGGAGACCCGCGCATCAGCAGGTCTGAAGCTGCCGAAAATACTGGAGAGGGGTCGCCACCCCCTTCTGCACATAGACGTACGGTACGGTCCATCATGACGACGCCCTTGAAGAGCCACTTCTTTACTTCGACCTCAGCGTGGATTCCCCTCGCCACAATGACCTTCATGATGTTCGGGGTCTTCTGGTCCTTGGACGAGAGTAAGCATCGGAGCAGCACCTCGGAGTTCGATACCTCGTGTCCCTTGCAGGGACGGAGAACACAGACCGGTGTGTTTGTCAAGCTCTTCGCTGCCAATGTAACGACGCTTTGTATTCATGGACACCTCGGGTCATTGGCAGGATCTGGGCCCCTGCATCGTGAGCTGTTCCGCGCCTTCGAGGTACTGATTTGTCCCCTGACTCCAGCTTTCACGCTGGCAGTCATGGTATGGGTCGAAGTTGCACAATTTTCACCTTTTCACAGCAAGCCATGGGGCAATAAGCTTGGGATCCGCTATAGATTGGCACGTATGTGTTCTGTCCGTATCGCTGTGAAAGCCCCTGGTCCGTCGTCGATAATTCCCAATCCCTACCTGGCTTATATCAACCCGCAACACCTGAGGCCAGTACACCTGAAGAGAGATCTGAAATGGTTCGGCCGTGCTCTGATACTGGTCACTATCTTATCGCAATATGTACAAGCCGCAATCCTCCTCGTCCGCCGCATCGTCTCAGACAGGTCTGCCACGGTCGAGATCGCCATGTTTCTTATGGTCATTTGTGGAATTATTGGCTTACTCCAGTCGCTCATCATAACATTCGTCCACAGCGACTGGACAGTCAAGGAGGATATCGAGCCTTGCGCTGTCAAGATCTGTCTGTTGCCCGAGTGTGTCATGCTTAAACAGCCGTTGGAGCGGCCAGAGAGATTTGTATTCAAGCCCTTTGGTTGGATTGATCTCACAGGGGTACCTCGGACGGTGCTGCACATGATATCTGCAGGGTCCGTCCAGTGGGAGATTGTGCCGGAGTTTTCACGCAAGTCTATCAAGGACATCATACTGCTGCTCTTGTTCCTGAAAACGAGCATAGAGATCGTGGTGAGGGTATTGCTACTTGCAGAGGGCGCCAGAGATGTCGTCTGTCTACCAGATGCGAAGAAGGCTCCGAATTCTACTGCTGCAACAAGCTCCGATGCTGCTGATCAAGATCCGAGCATAGATACACCGGTACCACCAGATGCACAGCAGCCTACAACGACGACTGCTGATAAGAGCTTCATTATAACTGGTCAGGGTTCGAGTACAGAGACACCAGAGCCATCGAGTCTTGCGACGACAACGTCTGTAGAAGAGAAGACGACTTGGACGACCATCGTGTTCACGGCTTTGTTCGCGATCGTGTCCTATGCGATAGGACTAGCGGCTATAGCGGTTGGGCTCTTTTGCATAGCGAGTCATCTTGTGTACATCTTCGGTCCAAGCTTGGTGATGTACTACATTACCGTCGGACAGACAAGGACCTGGAGTACTTGGAACGCGAAAACACCTTGTCCACAGTTATGGAAAGATGGGCTCGAAGACGAGATGTGGTGGTTTTGAAGTGTTGGCCTCGATTGTGGGATAGAGATCTAAGACTAGCATATAGTGGTGATATACAGAGGGATTGGAAGGACGTTTAGTAGCAGGATAGGCATAGTCTCGACCTGGGGTCCTATCTGTCATCTCTTGATTGCTTCCTTCTGATGGAATATACATCCTAGTAGCATTGTCCTGAAAATGTATATCCATTGCTTTAAGCAGAGCTGGTAGGGATCCAGCACACGCGCGAGTCATGCTTCCACAAAGTCACTTTAGATGGTCCGGACAAGATTTGATCCTTCGTAATCTAATCAAAATGGATGCTGGAAACGGAGACGGAGAAGGCATTGGGGGAACAGGCCTCAATGCTGATATGTTTGCGAAAAGACTGCCGGACGACTGTGTCGAGTACATCATTCTCGTTCTGGATGGGAAGATTACAACCGAGTTCGAGCTTCGAGAAAGCTTGAAGAAGATTCAGAATGCAGCAAAGGTATTGGAGAAGAAGTATTTGAAAGACTACATCTGGCAGAGAGATGGCTTCAGCTTGTTGCTGGAGCGCACTCAGACGGATCAGGGTGTGCTCCCAAAAGCAGCAGATACGTCTCCCTCGCCACTCTCCTGGATGCTCCACGGGACCACAAACTTTGGCGACTCGATAGCAGACGAATGGCACATTGTGTGGCTCCTCCACGAGCTCAGCTCGCAGTTCACTAATGCCTGGATACGTCTCACCGACACGGACGGCGAGTTCCTCCTCATCGAAGCCGCCAACGCACTCCCCAAATGGCTCAATCCCGAGATCGCAGACAATCGTATCTGGCTGAACGACAGCAAGCTCCAAATCATCCCCCCAAAGGAAGACTCATCTATCCCCTCAAGCAACTTCACCCTCACCTCGGCCATTTCCCACCTCCTCGCCCCCTCACACAACCTCCTCCACGACCCAGCAGTGGACAAAGAAGCCTTCTTCCGCATCCGCCACCATCCATCCGCCATCACCACCAACCTCCACCACGCCAAGGTCCGCATCCCCCGCCGCCTCGCCTTCATTCTCCACGCCCTCCCCCTCTCCATCTCCGCCGCCATCGAAGCCTTCTACCTCCGCGACCCAGTCGCCCTGAAGCCTCTCAACACAAAGGACACCGGCACCCTCCTCTTCCCGCCCGATGACTTCGTGACTGTCTCTGTCCGCTTCAACAGGGCGGGTTACGCGCAGCTCAAGAGCCAAGACTTCGCGCCACCGCCGAGTTGGACGGGTGTCACGCCGCATCTTGCCCGGGAGGAGGTGCGGATGGGGATGAAGTTGGCTTGTGGGATGGAGATGCTGGTGGGGGACAAGGCGAACGCGGACCGGAAGGTGGTGCGGGAGGTGAGGTTATTGTTGGACGATATTGAGGGAGGGGAGGAGTTGCCTGGTGATGAGGGGATCAAGGCGTGGAAGGACGTGGAAAGGCAGGATGACGAAGGGTGGTTGGATATTGAGTTTGGGGATTTGGAGAGGGAATTGGATGGGAAGGGAAAGGAGGGGAAGGGGAAGTTCGGAGACCAGGAGGCGCAGGAGAATCTGAGACGGATGGTGGAGAGGTTTGAGGAGTTTATGAAGGATGAGAAGGCCGGAGTGGATGGGGTTGATTTGAGTGATGGGGAGAGCACGGGAAGCAGTGAGGTTGACAGTGAAGGAGAGGACAAGGACGGGAGCTTTGATGAGGAGGAATTTGAGAAGGCGATGAGGGAGATGATGGGCTTGCCGCAACAGGAGAAGGAGAAGAATGGTCTTGTGGACGAGGCGAGAAAGCTGGCCTTGGAGATGGAGGATGAAGAGGAAATGGAAAGGGATGATGACGAGGAAGCAAGAAAGATTATGGAAATGATGGAGCGAGAGCTGAAAGGGCATGGGGCTTTGGATATCGGTGAGCTCAAGAAGAGAGCCGAGAGTGGCGAGCAACGGAGCTTGATGAAAGGGAAAGGACCCCAGCGAATCCAGGAGCTGGACGAGCTGAGCAGTGACGATGATATGGAGGAGAATGAGGTTGACGTCGAGTTGCTTAGGAATGTGCTGGAAAGCTTCAAAGGTCAAGCAGGCATGTCAGGACCTGCCAGTAGCATGATGGCTGCCATGGGTATACAGATGCCGAGAGACGATGGAGAGGTGAAAGGCGGAGGCAACGGGAAAGGAAAGGCTAAAGAGAAGTGATTCATTTGTGTTATCCGTGACTGATTTGAGATACCCCCTATACTGCCTGTATAGCATAGGTCAAGCTTATAGGCGCTTCTGCTTCGCATCAAGTTTCTGCAATAGTAGATAAAGACCCAGAGCTCCAGCGGCGAAGGACATTCCAGCTCTGGCATAATTCTGGGCGGTCCAAGCCTTCAGCAGTCCGACGACTCGATCCGTTCCAGCCTTGGCCCTTTCAGCACCATTGGCCTCGTAGCTGAGGAGCTTCTGGATTCCTGGCATCATCACGAACTGAGTGAAGGCCAGGGGCGCCATCGCGAGTACTGCAGCAACGGATAAGGGTATCCTTTGTTCAGGTTCACGGTATGCAGCAGCTGCTGTGGCAAGAGCGGTGATCAGTGCCGTCGGTACTGCGAATATAGCACCGCTCTTAAACAGGCGCTTGAAGATTGGCAGGCTAACGGATGGGTCGATCTTGAAAATCGAAGGTAAGACCAGCCAGGATACGCCGAAACTGAAGCCGGACTGGATGAAAGCGCCCGAGAGGCCCACTGCTTGGAGCGAGGTCGTCGTGAGGTCTGCCATAGCTACTGTATTTGTGTCGATGGCCTTCTGGTTGAGGGCTGAATGTTTGGCTGCTGTTCAAGCTGAGAGAGGGTCTGGCTGTGTCTTGCGCAAGTAGAGTGCAGCTGAGCACAGGTGGTGTCTTGGTAGATGGAGGGGTGAGGTTGAGAAGGGAGACGATAGCTTTTCGTTGCATGCAGTACTTATCGGGTCTTCAATTCATCCGTGAACGGAGCTCTACAGCTCTTGAAACGCCGTCTGAACAGCGTCAGCATGGTTAAGCTTGGTCACGTCCGTAGCTTTGCAAGCCACATCGGAAGCCATCACGTGATCCGTCGGCATCGGGTCGAGATTTTGCCGATGCATCAAAAAAAGTTCTTGGAGGCGGCGACGAGGTCAACTACAGCATTCTATCCGATTTCATTCTCATGGCACCCTTCGATAGCGATTCTTCAGACGGTGACGATGACTATACCGAGACTGGTGTTCTATTAGGGTATGCCTCTAAAGAAGCCACTGACGATGCAATCAGCCATCTTGGAGGCCACCCAGTAAGTTTGCGCCGAAGCACATCGACAACAAATGCTCAATAACTGACCGATACTATAGGCATGGCTAGACGGGAAGACTGTTCCTTCAGGCGATCTTGCAAAATGCAAAGTGTGCCACAATCTCTTGAGCTTGCTACTGGAGCTAAATGGCGACCTGCCAGAACGATTCCCTGGACATGAGAGACGACTCTACCTACTCGGTTGTCGACAGAAGGCATGTAGACGGAAGGAGGGCAGCGTAAGGGGTTTTCGAGCCGTACGGTCCAGCAAGCTCTCCAAGCTACCCGCAGCACCGTCCCCTGCACCCCAAGAGCCACCCAAGCCAAAGGCCGACCTTGGATCCTCCATCTTCGGTTCCAAACCCACGTCTGGCTCCTCAGCATCCAACCCCTTCGCTTCTCCCAGCCCATCGTCGTCGAGTAGCAATCCTTTCGCCTCCGCCTCCTCCCTAGCCGCCAAGCCACCCCAACGACTCGACCCCTCACCAGACATCGCCTCTCTCCCCGCCACATTCGCCGAAAAAGCACGTATCTCGATCCCTCAAGAAGACTCCCCTCGAGTCCAAGGTCCTCTCCCTCCATGGCCCGCCACCTCCTCCTTCCCACCTCCTTACCCCCACTACTCCCTCGACGCAGACTACGAAACCCTCGAGAAAATTCCGTCCACCATCCCCTCCCAGACGCGGGTAGACATGGACATGGACGAACGCCCAAACGGCGCCTCCAGCAGTAGCGGGAGCAAAGACAAAGACGCCAACCAGGAAGTCTTCGAGTCCGCGATGGACAAGACGTTCCAGCGCTTCGCCGACCGGGTGGCGCAGAACCCAGAGCAAGTCCTGCGTTACGAGTACGCGGGCGCGCCACTGCTTTACTCGCGAGACGATGGCGTGGGGAAAGTCCTCGCGCCGGCGGTGGGGGAGGTGTCACGTGCGGGCGGAGCAGGGGCGAGGAGTAAAGTGCCGCGATGCACGACTTGTGGTGGGGAGAGGACGTTTGAGTTGCAGCTTATGCCGAATGCGATCACGGAGCTGGAGGCCGAGGAGATGGGGGTTGATGGAATGGATTGGGGGACGATTGTGCTGGAGGTTTGTGGGAGGGACTGCGCGCCGCCTGGGGTCAAGGAAGGGGAGGTGGGGTATGTGGAGGAGTGGCTTGGGGTGCAGTGGGAGGAGGTTGTGAAGAGGAAGTAGATGGGACGTGAGGAGGATTGGATGTTCGTAAAGCATGATCTAATTGATGCTGTGGCAATGGCTTGCAACCGCTTTTGATGTACCATGGAGTGTTGCGTCCTGCAATCACACGACTTATCTTCTTCAGCTAATCTCGGAGCTCAAACTCGTGCCCAGCGGGCAGTTATTACCGCAGGTGAGCGATGTTTGTTGTCTCACTCTTCTCCTGGGTGCGTGGCCTGTCTTTTTACCTTTCCATGCCACTGAGCCTCTTATGCCGGCTGCTCAAAAGCCCTCTTCACCGTCCGCCCGAACTGCTCAAACTTGACACTCTCCCTGACGACCGTACTCCTCGCTTCATTCTCCTTGTTCAGTGGGATCTCCACCTTCTCACCCTCGATCTTCCACCCGCACACATCCTTGACGAACTTATCAAACTTGTCCCCGCTCAGATTGAGCCAGGTCTCCAACACACTCTTGTCCACGCTCTGCATGCACTGGCTGATCACCACCGCCATGCGCACGCGCATCAGCTCCTCAAAACCCTGCACGTCGGCGATGAGATCGGAGTAGAGATCGTCGCCATCGATAGAGGACCAGAAGGTCTCGTACTGTGCATTGTTCAGTTGCGAGTGCAGCTGATTCAGCTTCTGCACTGCTTGTGCGATGGAGCCTTCTGGTGGCCCTGAGGCGCCGTTCGTGCCGTTCGAGGCGTGGTTGACGAGGACGTGTGGGGGGAGGAGGGAGAGGCAGAGGCTAAAGTCTGGCGAGGGGAAGACAGTGAGGGCTTTGACGAGGATGTTGGTGACGGTCTCGTCGCGGGAGAGGTGCGGGTTGAATTGATATCTACGGGGACTGGGTCAGTCTACTGGAAGTCCAAAAAGGTCTATAGAATATGGTCGAGAATCGAGAGTGTTCAGATAGAGCTAATAGATACGCTGCATTGCGCGCCGGGTTCATTCGGACGCTCAGGTAATAGGAAACGTTGTGGTTGTTTGTTCATCTTCTAGAAGAGGTCGAAAGCGGGAAGAGGGACACATACAATTTGAGAAGTGCTAAGTTGGCATAGCAGTCGTAGGTCTGGTTGTCGCACTGCTGCTGTACGTAGTCTTGGAAGGTGCCGGTCGTCTCAGGGTTGTATCGATCGAGACCATTCAGGATCGCATCGATATGCTCGGGCCTATCCGGCGTATAGTCGAAAGCGTTACCCATGTTGGTGAGGATGGGAGGAAGGCTTCGATTTTGGCTGTTGTCGCGAAGGAAATATTGTGTGAGGTTCGAGGAGAGAAATTCTGACCAATCACATCCAGGCATGGCCATGGGAGGAAGGTTTCATAGAGACACGACTGCCAGGAGTCTATCATCATATTCATCAATCATGTTCACAATCTTGTCGAACGCGATCTTGATTGTAGCTTCATTAGGCTGCTGGTGACATGCTGACCTAATGGAAGCAACACATATGCCTCATCACAGTGCGACTTTGACAGATTTGAGACAATATCACGCACACACACTGGAGTAAGTTCAACTCATTTTTTCTATGTTTATTAGACCGGGTATCCTTTCAATCTCCTCGCGATTGCCGCTGCGATTCGAAGTATGTGGTCTTGCCGGTAGGCAGCCGTGTCTATAAGCCGACCGAGCACGCACAACCTCTCGACCGTATGCCTATCAAAAACTGTGGTAGGGGCTCGCAGCACCCCTAACCACCACAAGGCATTCTACATGAAGGCGTCCAGTTCGGTCTATGTTCGGCTTGTGGTACTCGGTCGGATCTTGCACGCCTGTCAGAACCAGCCCAACGTCCAAAGGTCCGCACGCCTCTTCAGTTACCCATTTGCTTGTCTATGCAGAATCATTGCACGCTTGATCGGAACATGATCCGCACCGAATGGGATTAGCTGCGAATCCAAGTCGATGATTCGACGTGATCTCTTGGTGATCCCCAGTGATCTCCCAGTGATCCTTGACTGCAGCTTTCCCCTCTCCGTTAGGACATAAAAGCTCTTCTCATTCGCCAAAGACTCTCTTTCTTCTTTCTTTACCACGGTATTTCTATCCAAGCCAACAACGACTCGTTGTCCACTTGTTTGGCCTACCGCTTGAGCAACTCTTTGAAGCACTGTTCAGGCTCTTCTCCACCTCATTACTCATCTATCTTCGCAGAGTTCTTTCTTTGAAAGTTCTTCTGCATTCATTATGGGTGTTCGTTGTCCCGACGCATACATGGCAACGCCCACTCGGGAGTGGTTGGAGAGGTACGGGGAGGATTGCGGCGGCTTTGCATGGATCAAAGGTCTCTGCTAGGCGCAGAAGGCTGATGGAATTTGCAAGAGCTGTGGGCCTGTTCCTCCGAAGAGGCATGGGCGGTGGTGTCGGTTCAAGGTCTGGTGTAGAGACCTGTTCACCCACTGATCTAATGACTTTACGAATCTCCTTAGTATCTCTTTTGGCGTTTTCGGTCGGTCTCCTTTGGCGTTACGGTGCAATTCGGGGCTGGGTTTTCTTTCGGCGTTCTCGGTCGGTCTCCTTTGGCGTTAACGGTTCATTTTGGACCTGGGTTTTCCTTTGGCGTTTTCGGTGGGTGCCCTGCTGATATGGAGAGGCCTTCTCGCGGCGCAGGGTGTCAGTAATCACTGGCGATCTTGATCTTATGATCTTGAATGCCTTTGATGAAGCCAACATCTCCATCTTGACTTTTCAGATAGCTCAATCAATGAATGCATTTTTTTCCATACTCCTCACTTGCTTTCTCGGTGTGTCCTGTGCCTGCATGTCTAAATGCCTGCCTGCTGGGACTTGGGACTTGTCCTGCTGTTGGTCCTGGTATCGGAGATCTGAAGTTTTGATGAAGCGCTTGACAGAAGTACACACTGTTAGAGGGCATTCATAGGGTACAGAGAAGTTCCGGAACGATGGTCATCCATTTTGCCCACCAACACCACGCTATAGAAACATCTACAACGAAAGACGGAGTCATAATCTCATGCAGGCCTCCTACTAGACTATCTATGCATGGCAGCCAACTTCTTCATCAAGGCCTGGTGTACCTTCTGGTTCCCAGCCCAAGTTTCCTGCATCTTCTTCATGCGAATGGTAGCAATGACTGCGTGTCCTGCAGCTTTGAGCGACGGACGTTTCTCGCGGACGGTCAAATCGGGAGTAATGCCCATCTCTTCGAGCATCCTGAGGTCGGCCTTGTTACTGTAATGTTGTCAGCTTGAGCTTTCCATGAACAGCAGAAGATTGTGACGTACCATGCACCATACATCTCCACCTGCAGCAGGAACCATTTCTTGACAAACACAAGGTCGCGGCGGAACGACTCCTCCCTGCTGCACTTGGCTCTCAGGAATTGAATCTGCTTCGTCAAGCCTCGTAACTCTTTCTCGTGTGTCTTCTCCATGACTTCCAGTTCCTCTGGAGATGCAGATTCGACTTGCGTTCTCAGCTCCGACTTCATGCTCTTCATCTTGACCTTGAGCTCCGACTCCCTCTTCACGCTCGCCTGCAGCTTCCGCTCGCGGTCCCGAAGCTGTCTCTGCAGGGTTTGCAGCTGCGTCTCAGCATCCTCAAGCTGGGCATTGAGATCGAGCTCGACGAAGCCGCTTTGGTCGGCACTCTGCTTTGTCTTCTTAAGGCGTTCTCGAAGTTGTTGCTCCTTGGCCCTGCCTGCCTGGACTTGCTCATCCTTGTCCCGGACCTGGTCACGCAACTGTTGAATGTCTCCTTTTGCAGTCCTTAACTCGGTGCGAAGCTCTGCCTCGCGTCTGGCATGGCCGGAGCTGCTGCCTTTGCGCTCGCCAAGCTGAAGCTCAAGTTCTTCGAGCTGCTTCCTCGCTTCTCTGAGCTCCATGACTTGACTGCGAAGCTCCTTCTCCTTGTGCATGAGGCTGGTGATTCGGGCGTCTCGTTCCGCTAACTCAGCGGCCTTCTCGTGCCTGTCATCCCGGATCTGAGCGAGCTGAGCTCTTGTCTCTCCGTCCTTCTTCATCAGAGAGGCAACTCTGGCATCCTTCTCCTGCATCTGTGCTTGCAACTCCTCGATCTCGATTTGGGCGTCGCGGAGCATATTATGCAAGTCGAGCCTCTCGCCGGAGATGGTCTGGTCCTTCAGTCGTCGTGTATCTGATTCGAGCTCAGAGATACGTGCTTCCAGCCTCGCGACCTTTGCTTCGGACTCGGCAAGCTTAGATCGCATCTCCGTGCGGTCCCTACCAGGTGTAGCTATGGTCGATTTGCTCTTCCACGCCTTGTCCAGCTCGGATTCCAAGAGTTCGACCTGCTGCTGGTAGTCCGCCATCTGCTTCTCCACAACTCGTAGGCGTAGTCGAAGCTCATTCCTCTCGCGGACAGGTGTGCCATTCTCAGACTTTGATTGTGAAGCCAGCAGATCCCTCTGCAAACTGGCGACTGTCTTCTCGAGTGCCATCTTTTCATTCTGCGCCTCCTCCAGACTAGTTTCAAGCACCACAATCTCGTCGTCCATGGCTTCTTTATCGAGTCTCGTCTGCTCAAGCTCGGTCTGTACGGCCTTCAGTCTGGCATCCTTGGTGGGACTGGCGACAAGCTTGGCCATTCTTTCCTTGTATGACCCCAACTCGGCCTCGACTGCAGCAATTTGTCTTTCCATCTCTTCAAGCTCCGCTTCTTTCTCATCTACCGCGGACCTCATCTTTTCTTCCACCTCCTTTAGCCTCGCTGCTTGATCGCTGATCACCTGGTCTTTCTTGGTTGGCGAGCCACCTGCGATCAACCTCTCTTGCAGTCTCTCGACTTCTCCTCTCGCCTCTTCCAGCTCCCTCCTCGCCCTCTGAATCTCCGCATTCTTCTTATCAATGTGGAAGTCCAGCTCACTATTCGCTGTTCTCAACTTCTCCTGCAGCTCGTAGATCTGCACATTCTTCGCCACGTTCTGCTTCTCCACCTGCGCAGCGCCATCTCGCTTCTCCGCCTCCCATGTCTCCAATCTCTGCTTCAACGACCGCAGCGCATCCTCCTTCTCGTCCACTAGCCTTGCCTTTTCGCGCAACTGAGCATCACGTTCCTGGATAACAGCGTCCTTTTCCTGCAGTCTTGCGTCTGTCTGTTGTGCCTCAGCATCCCAGCTTCCACGTGCTGTCTGCAACCTCTCCGTCAGGGCAGCGATCTCCCCATCCTTGTCTTCCAGAAGCCTATCTTTGTCGCGAATCTCCGCCGTCTTGGCTTGCACTTCTTCACCGGCGCGAGTCTCGGCAGCTTGAAGCCTCTTCTGAAGCCCGCGCATCTCCTCATGCTTCTCGTCAATCACATCGTTCTTCTCTCTCAGCTCCGCCTCAAGCATGTCTACATCGCCGCGGAGTTTCTTCGTCGACTTCTCTCGGTCTTGGGAATTGCGCATTTGGGACTTGAGGTTGGCAATCTCCTCATCTCGAGTCGAGAGCTCTGCGTCCTTCTCCTCCAGCTCGGCTTCGAGACTCGCGATATCGGATTGCAAGGCCGCAGCGTCCTCGTCCTGTCCAGAAGCAGCCTTCAGCTTCTCCTGTAACGTGTCCAGCTCCTCATCTTTGGCGTCGAGTTCCTGGTCTTTTGCGCGCAGCTCCTGCTCCAGATCTGCGATGTCGTCTCTCAGATCTTGCACCTTCTCGCCTCCTCCTTGCTCAGCCAAATCCAGTCTCTTGCGCAACTCGTCCATCTCCTCCTCCCTCTGGTCCGCTAGGGCTTGCTTCTCCTCCGCCAATTGCCGCAGCCGCTCCATCTCCTCCTTCATGATCTCGTCTGTGTGCCGTCGCTTGACTTTCTCAGCGTACTCCCGTAGCTGCAGACGGTACTCTTCCAGCTCTTTCTCCGCTCGGACAAGAGCCTTTTGTTGCTGCTTGAGCTCGTATGTCATGGTTGTCTTGTCCATCTTCAGCTCCGTGTTCTCCTTGATCATGCCCTGCTGGTACTCAGTTCCGGAGCGCTTGAGTGCTTCGTCGAGGAAGTGGATCTTGAGCTTGAGGTTGAAGTTTTCCTTGTCGAGTTTGGCGAGTTTCTGAGAATGTCAGCTGTATTCCGAGCAAAGGGAACAGGGGGGGCCATACGGCTTCTTGTTCGCGCAGAGTCAGGACATTACCCTGCTCCGCGCGCCCTTCGTTTGCGTGCGAGGGCATTGCAGGAATCGGCGTGCTCATCAGCGTACTGCTTGAGATGGCTGGCGGCGGACCCGGTGTCTTGCCGCCTGTCAGAGAGCTGCGCGACATGTCCATCATGCTGCTGTCCACAGGTAGCCCGGGTGTGCGTCCTGTCTCTTTGTATCCTGCCTTGAGGTAGGCCGGGGTCTGAGGAGCTCCATTGACTGACTGCGCAAGCACGCTATTGACGAGCTCGTCGGCCATATTTTCCTTTCCGCTAGTCTTTCGCGGACTACGCGAATTTGTGCGGAATCTGTTGGCTGCTGCACTTTTCAGCAGTGGCGTGAATTCATTCTTGCCGCCTGCGCGGAGACTAGCTAGGGCACTGCGAGCTCGTGGTGTTTTGAGAGCTTGACCGCCATTACGCGATCGCATCCGACCTATGAGATTGTTGTTCGGGTCCTTGGATGGTGATGGATATCCCTGGACTTCGCTAAAGGATATGTTGGCGGCAGTGAGGTGTGTTCGCTCGCCCGCATCGGTGCGGGGAGTGTCGATATAGTTGTATGCCATGCTGAAGATGGTGGTGAATGCTCCAGTATATGTGTTAGTATGGCCTCGCCAGGCCTGTCCCTCAATTGAAGCTCATGCGAATCAATAATTTGACAGTCTTGAATCTGTCATCGCATAGATCAAAGCCGACTGTTGTGAGATGAAAACAATGGCTAACCGCTTTGGGAATAGCGTGGAAGCACTCTTGGGCGTCTGGTGTCACTTCTTCTTCTGCGTCTTCTTTGCCATTCGGGCAAATTCAGACGCATCCTCACAATCAACGCTTGACTTTCATCTTGGTACATTGCTGCTGTGGACATCTGCGCTCGGAGATAATCTGTCTCGCTGGCTTGCTTCCCCCAGAATCTCCTCCATGTTTCTCCAGACCCCAGAAAATGATCAACCGGAAGAATCGGCAGAACCCCTCTAAAGAACCTGCCGACATGCCTCATTCGACGGTTCATCTCCTCAAAATGCGTGAGAGGCGGACGGAGAAATCGACAGCTATTCATATGAATTCTTCCGTGATCTGTATATATATGAAAATCAGGATGTAGGTCATACTCATAGGTAGTGCTTCTCCTTAACCGTTGCGATCATGAAGGGTATCAGCAGTCTCCTGTGCTTGGGTTCTCTTGTCGCGACAATCACGTGTCAGGCGCCTTCTGTAGAGGTGAAGAATGGCACCATACAGGGTCGCTACTCCGAGCCATGGAAGCAGGATCAATTTCTAGGGATTCCGTACGCCCAACCTCCAGTTGGCAACTTGCGATTCAGACAAGCTCAGTCGATCAATACTAGCTACAATGGAGTCCTTGATGCGACGAGATATGGATACAGTTGCTATCAGTTCGGATCAAGCTTCAATTTGAGTGAGGACTGCCTGACCCTGAACGTGGTTCGACCTGCTGGGTATAAGAACCGGACTCTGCCTGTGCTTGTTTGGATCTACGGCGGAGGCTTGACGGTTGGAAGCACAGCTGATCCTCAATACAACATCTCTGGCATCGTCAACACTTCAACGACTACGGACAATCCATTTATCGGTGTGTCTATCAATTACCGGCTAGGTGTTTGGGGCTTTCTCGCAGCACCAACTGTCCTTGCGGAGGGAAACTCCAACGCCGGTCTCCTGGACCAACGACTAGCTCTGCGATGGGTGCAGGAGAACATTGCAGCATTCGGGGGTGACCCATCGCGCGTAACAGTCTGGGGTGAATCTGCTGGAGCGCAGAGTATTGGGCTGCATCTGCATTCGTTCAGTGGTCGGGATGACAAGCTGTACAGTGCAGCCATTCTGGAGTCAGGAGGTCCAGTTGGAACCAATCTCAGTCCCCTCCCCTTCTACAACGTGGCATATGAGAACTTGACCCGGACAGTGGGCTGTCCTACCACCTGGACTTCCCAGGCATCTTTGGACTGTCTCCGCAATTTGACATCTGAGCAGCTCTTCAACTCTCGCTACACAGTTGTCTGGAATCCGATCGTCGATGGTGAATTCCTTACCGACTACCCAAGCAATCTCGGACGAGCTGGACAGTTTGTGAAAGTACCCATCCTGACTGGCGCCAACACGGACGAGGGTATCAGCTTCAACATTCGTGGCATCACCACAGATGCACAGCTCTTCGGCAACCTCACCTTTTGGAGAAATTATGCTTTGACACCGCCGTCCATTAGCCGAATCCTCGAGCTGTATCCTAACAACCCCTCTATAGGCGTACCCTACCGCGACGCAAGCAACACCACCTTTCCCAGTCTCGGTCTGCAGTATCGACGCAGCGCATCGATAGGAGGTGATATAGTCATCATTGCTCAGAGTCGAAAGACTGCGGAGCAATTTGTCAACAATTCCGTCACGGACGTCTACAGATATCGCTTCGATGTACCGCTCTGGAACGCCACATCGCCGATCGGGTCTAAGCACTTTGATAACGTCGTCTTCAGCTTCCAGAACATCAGCGGTGCACTCGGCCCTCTGCCACAGTTCCAGAGCTACAAGAACCTGAGCATAAGCATCGGCAAGGCATACGCAAACTTTGTAGGAACATACAACCCCAATGGTCGAGGGTCAAGCAATGGTGGTAACGTAAATGGTACGACTCTGAACTCGACTGGCTTGCCTACGTGGCCTGCCTTTACGATCGAGGATCCGATGGATATGGTGTTGAACTCGAATGGCAGCTTCGTGGAGCCGGACACTTTTAGGAAAGAGGGAATAGCATTCATCAACAGTATCAGTAGAGAGCTACTTGCGTAGGATGAAAATTGAGTAACAGTCTCGTTAAGCACTTGTCTGTCCTTGTTGGTGATTACTCATAATGAATGGTCACTGTCTTTTGCCAAGCCTGATGGCAGCTGTACAGACACGATTCTTTACAGCCAGTATCACAGCATATCTATACCATCAAGTGTGCAGAATTTTCAGCAAGCATGATATGAGAAGCTCGACATGCCAATTTCTGACCCAGGCCGGCTGGCGGCGAGCTTTCATAACCACAGCTGTAGAATTTCGCGAAGCTAGTCTTCGCCATGGAATCCGGACCCATACAACTCTGAACGATCGTGCAAAGACCGAAGATGATCAAGTGCGGAACGACAGTATACAACTAGGACTGCTGCAAGTGCCGACCGAAGATGGACGACGCACGCTTCGTCGACGAATATCTGGAGATGGCGCCCTTCCCTTGCCACCGTTCATGGATCCGCTAGTACAACAGGCACGGACGAAGCACGAGAAACCCAAGCCCAACACGAAAGGAGGCGAATTGACCTCACTACAACAAGATATCGCGAACAACCCCTATGGTAGGTTGTTCTTGCATTATACCATTTCAGCCACTAACCATGCCCAGCTCAAATCTTCCTCACACCTCTCCGTCAAGACGCCCTGACAGATCTACTACTTCCACGTTTCTTCCTGCAATCATTCGCCACTTCGTTCCCACCATCCAACGAGCCAACATCGAAGAATCAAACCACCGCGTCCTCTGTTCCTCCTTCTTCGTCTCCCTCCTCCTCCTCCTCCTCCTCCTCCTCATCTACTGCACCATACCCTCCTTCCTCTCCACCTCCCTCGTCTCCTCAAGCGAAAGAAGAGATAGAACCCCCCTTCCCACCACGTCCCAAGCCCGTCCTCCTCCCCTCCCCCCCAAGCACAATAGGCCAAAAATCCTACGCCCACCTCCCCCTCACCTCCCTCCAGACCCTGCACGCATCGAAGCGATGGAAGATACTGATCCCTCAATCCCTCGAAAGACGGTTCGGAGTGGACAAGAAGCACTGGATCTCTCCGCTCGCTTCGGCACGCGAGGAAGGGGAAAGGGGATGCAGGGTTGCTGCGCTACAGGGGCTTTTGGACGTGGGGACGCGGGGCCGACTGGTGGCGATCAGGAGGGAGGGGGAGGAGGAGGAGGAAGAGGAGGAGGAGGAGGAGGGGGAAGCTGGGTGTGTCTCCCCCATCGCTGCCGATGGAGAGGTGGCGCATGACAGGGCCGGTGCGGGCAGATGGGCACTCGTCGTTCTCTGCCCGCCGCCCGTGGAGATGGGGGTTGGAGAGTGGATGGACCGGCTGGCTTCGCGGACACGGGACGCCGGGGTGGAGAGGGAATGGTGCTTCTTCCTCCCTGCACTGATGGGACGGGATGAGATGGCTGTGCGGAGGATGGAGAGATTCAGAGGCTGGATCGGGGAGACCATGGTCGAGAAGGAGAGGAGCGATGGGATATCGGACCGTGCTGACGACGGGCTGCTTGCCATCACTTTCAAGATCGAGGCCAAGAACATGGAGGCTTTGCTGGCGTTCATGAGATGGGAGTTACTTCATTCCGAACGAGGGCTTTGGAACATTGAGGAGAAGCAGAAGCTGTGGCAACGCTGGGCGGTCAAAGGCACGCGCTGAGCATGTACCTTGTATCATGCGTGTATATGTAGCCACCATGAGTCACGGTCCGATCCCCAATAGATGTCGATATCTCTGTTCATGAATTTGTCCAAATCCTGTCTAGTCCTACATACACATTGAAAGTAGAAATCTTCGGTCTCGGGGTAATGGGAGTCTTGGTTGATAGAAGCGGGAAATGGTGGATGATTGGTTGTCGGTGTTGATGTTGATGTTGTTTTGATGTCGATGAAAAAAAAAACTTCACTAATTCCTCTCCGTGCTCACTGTGCCCGTGGGACCTAACCGTGGTCTTGGGTCCGAGGGTATAAACTCCTTCCTCCATCACTCATGCTCCCTTGTCCTTACGCCTTGGTATTCCCTTTTTCTCCCTCCTCTTTCTTTCCCTCTTTCCTCCCTTGCCTAAAGCCTTCCTACTGCACTCCCTTTCCCCAGTCTAAGCAGACATCCAAACGAAACGACGTCATATGTTGTGTGAATCAAAGTGGTGAACAAGAAGAGGATGAAAGGTGACAGCGCAGATTGTAGCAGGTTCGTCAAGGTCATACGGATTTGCGTTTCAGACAGCGACTAGTTGAACCTGTCGTCTGGGTTGGTGACCTTGAGTTGAAGTCAGTATCAAACGAGGACATCAACTATGAAGTGGTGCTTACCTTGAGGATTCGCCTCGAGTAGTCCTCATTGTCAGCGATGCTACCATCACTCAGCCGGCGGTGAGCCATCGCCTCGGCATCGAATCGAGGGTCGGGACCGGAGGGCTTCCTTGACGGAATGGAACCCTTGCTGCTGCCGGCCATAAAGTCGGCGACCTGGTGTTGCTTGTACTCCTCCTCGGCCTGTTGTTGTCTTCGGCGACGAAGGAAGAAGAATCCCACACCGGCGAGAGCGGCTGCAGCTACAACACCTACGACGACACCAGCAACGACGGCAGTCGTGTTCGGCTTGCTGGGGTCGGGCACTGTTGATTGTGAAGCTTCGGCGCTGGCGTTGGCGTTGGCACTTTGTGTGACGACAACAGTTCGGCCAGGTGCAATACTGGTGATGACAGATGGAGCGCTGTTCGAAGTACTGCTTGGTGCCGTCTTGCCGCTCCCAGTCGTGGTGCCGCCGCCTACTGCACTCACACTTTCTTGTGTACCAGTCAAATAAACAGAGTAGAAACCTGAACCACCGCCTGAAAAGCGCATTAGTCTCTTCCACGAACACTGGCCGCAAAGGACTTACACATGTGTTGGCCGTAACCTGTGCAGGGCGAGTTGCAGCTCGAGTCATCCACCTTGTCACTACTGGCTGGTGTTTGAGAACCACACAGACAAGTATCGCCATTTGTGAGGCCGAGGACGGCTTGCTTTCCGTTATCGACGCAAATGCCTTGACAGTGACCGTCGCTTTGAAACTGGTATGTATCGCCGTCTCCTAGTGTGCCCTTGTTCTTGTAGCAACCGACGTAAGTGAGGGCATTGAGTTGTGCCATGGCAGGAGTTGCCAGGAGTGCAAGCGCCGCAGCGACATGCATTAACGAGGGTTTCGATGCAATCATGGTTGATGTGATTTGCTGTGTATAATATGTATAAGTCGGTTGACTATTGCCTGTTAGCAAATGCCCAGCATTGTTTCCACACGTCAAGGCTTTGATGATGACCGTTGAACCTACCCAAAATGCTTCGGCCGATCCGGTGATTAGTTGTCGGGACTGACCAGCAGTCGCAAATGAGGTGTTATGGCCTCGAGGAGGATCGAGGCCGAATGTCGTGACCGTGAAAAGTCACAAGGTCAAGTGTGTGTGTGTGTGTGTGTGTGTGTGTGTCACGTCCTGATTTTGGTTCCAGACTTTCCGGTCGAGGCCGGTAACGATGGAGACCCGTCGGACTTTGTCGTTGAGTCGAAGTGAGTCCAACACGAACAGTCGACGAGGTACAGAAGAGTCCAAGGGATTATGGACAGTGTTTCAGCTCGAGGCGAGCAGAGTTTTGGTGTTGTGTGTGAGGCTCAAAGAGTGCAGTGCCGTAGCTGATTAGGTGGAAACAAAGGACCACAGGGGCCTTCTCGGGTTGGTGTTGTTTTGGGCCGTTGGGGGGTCGTGAATCCAGGAGGAGCGAGTGTCGTGTGTCGTAAAGGCAATGACCGTGATGTGAAGAGATGTCGAGATGACCAGACTGTGAAGGAGAGTCGATTGTCGGACAGGCGGGATTGTTGTGTGGGTAAAGATCGAGAAGAGAGGCAGAGGGCAAGAGAGGCAGAGGCAGACAAGGAGCGCCTCGAAACGCCGTGTGCAGTAGTGTGCGACCGAGCCAAATTACGCTAGACACCAAACGGTCTAGCCTCTTGGGTCGGTGGTTTACTTCTGCACGCCCACGAGTCAAGAGGCCCTTTGGCTCTGCACGTGTGCTATCCACTCAACAATGGCTCGTACAGCTGAAATTCGAGAGATGATGAATGCGGATATACTGTCCAGGTGACATTCTTCATTCAATACCGACGACCAAACACGATACTAGGTAAGTACCACTTCCCGACCGATCGATGGTCCTCGTTTCCCTCGCCAAAATGCAAAACAGAAGCGGGCAGTCGGATGGGGCCTGCCAAACTCTAATTGGCCCACTTGGTCTCTCCCGGTATCCTCTTTTTTCCTACCGCGATACGTGGAGAATCCCTTGTCACCCGAGAACGACGGCGAACTTCATGTACTATCACAACTCTGCTTCAATTTGGGCATACGCATGTTCCTTTCTGGGACACGCACTTTGACATGGATTCAACCGAAGCTTATCGAGGCTGCCACATGCCACTCTGTCCGGACTTGGACCACAGCCGGCCGGTGTCTTTGAGATGAAACTCGTTCCCGCCGTCAGCCGCAAGCCAGACAGTAACAATGGTAACCCATTTGAACAAGTGTGTGATGCTGCTCTCCAGGTTCTGTGTCTTGTTGACAGGAACCCTACTCATGTTCGCGGGACGCTGTGGCCTTCAGGTACGAGGGTCACTACCACACGCGGATACCTTGCCAGTGTGCTACGAGGCATAGCCTCAGGAATAGTATCCGTTCCCTTCCACGAGTCTCAACTTTGCTATCCACTCTTGATCAATGCTTCTCTTTTTTTTGGACTTGTTTTTTTTTTACGACCCTTGCCCGGCAGACCCGACTACAATCTTGCCTCGAGCCCGGCCTGTCTTGAGCTTCTCGAAAGCCTTTGGAGCATCTTCAAAGGGGAACACGGTATCAACCACCGACTTCAGCTCTCCCTTTGCTGCCCATTCTGCCAACCTCGCCATATCCTCTGTCTTCTGCTGTGTCTGTATGAAACTCCACCTCGTCTTCGGCCCTCCCAACACCACAGGCAACAGCGCACTCTTCATCATCTCCACCGTCGCCGCGAGACTGATCTCCGCCCCAACCTGCACCAAACTCCCCTTCACCCGTCCATCACAGGCCTTATGCAGACCCCTCGGCATCCCCACGTTATCCACCACCAAATCCCACTCTCCCCTGCTCACCGCCGTCTTGACATCTGCCGTCTTGTAATCCACCACCTCATGCGCCCCCAGGTCCTTGACCAACTGTACATTCGCACCACTGCACGTCCCCGTGACCCTCGCCCCCAGCAGCCGCGCAATCTGCACCGTAAACGTCCCCACTCCCCCGCTCGCCCCGTTGACAAACACGCTACTCCCCTCCCCCGCGCCCCTCAGGCTCTGCAACGCCGTCAGTCCCGCCGTGGCGAGACACGCCCCGTCCACGAACCCCACCGCATCCGGCAAGCGCGCGACATCCTTGTCCGTGACGGCCACGTACTCGGCGAGCGCCCCCCACCTTCCGGGCCCGGACAGACGGCCGAACACCCTCGTCCCTGGCTGCAGCGACGAGCCCGGTCCAGCAGAGTGCACTGTCCCAGCGAAATCTAGGCAGGGCGTCGCGGGCTTGGTGGGGAAGAAGCGGTTTAGAAAGCGGATTTCGGCGAGCTTGTAGTCTATGGGATTCAGCGCTGTGGCGTGGACGCGGACGAGGAGTTGGTTCTGGGACGGCGCGGGGAAAGGGAGCGGGGAGGTGGTGAGGCGCAAGGAGGTGGGGAGAGAGGTGATGGCTGAGGGGTATTCCCAGCGTTTGTAGGTGGTGGGTAAGGACATGGTGATGGACAGTGGTGAGGTAAGGGTATAGTGGAGGTACTGGGAGGTGGTGGCGCCTCAAGCTTTCCTCTGAGAGAAGGGCGGTAAGTACGGCTTGATGCTGGATCTGATGTTGTTGTACTTCGGCTTCAATGCGTAAGGTCACTTCATTTGCCTTTGAACACACTGTTGCTCGTCGATGCTGGTCTGTGTTGTTATCCAGCTTGGTTCAAGGTGGAGCTCCTTTTGCGAACCGGTCTTGGCGTGACGGAAGATCTTCAGGTACATCCTACATGTATCCGGTCGATCACAATAATTCCTATTCACCGACAAATCGGAGGCTGAGAACTGGTTGAATTTCGTATTTTTACTTGTCTTTCGAGCTGCTGGGAATCGAGGGCCACGATGCCTGGTTCGAAGGCTGGTTTAAAACTCACGTGACCTGCCCAGGTCCCCTCCATCTACCACTTCAGCGCTCCCTCTTTGTTCGAGAACGTCCCGCTGAAGCTACTTGCATTCTCCAGCGCCAACTGCACTGCTCTGATAGCACCATTGCTCGGCTTTGTGTCTTCCGTCTCCGGTAGCCCGTTCAGATTCGTTGCATTCAGACCGGGACAGACAGCATTGCTCCTCCAACCAGGATACTTCCTGGAAAAGTACACAGCATGGTAGTTCATCGCCGCCTTGCTACTGCCGTACCATGGTGCGGGGAAAAACGCAAATCCTTCCGCCATACTGCTAATGCTACCCAGCTGTGACGAGACGAAGATGACCTTTGGCAGCATGGTCTTGTTCAGCAGGGGCGCAAACTTCTCCGTCATGACTGCTGGAGAGATCACATTGACATCGTACGTCTTCTCATATCGCTGACGCAGAGTGTACTCGGCTGGAAAGTCTCGACCTGCGATACCGGCATTGTGCACGAGAACGTCAAGCTTGCCGAATTTGGACTCGACCATGGAGTAGAGTGCTTCGACTGACGCGTCGTCGGTGATATCGAGTTGGACTGGCGTGACGTTCGCGGGCGAGCCGAGTTTCTTATGTGCTTCCTCGCCTCGGGACAGATTGCGAGCACAAAGCAGGACGTGATGTGTGTCTGGATGCTCGGCAGACAGTTTCTTGACCATTTCGTACCCTTGGATTATGTAAGTGAGATACTGCTCAGCTGGTCATATCGTGCTTACCCAGCCCTTGGTTGGATCCGGTAACGATGACCAGCTGCTTCATGTCGGACTCCTTGTAGAATTTGGACATTGTGTCAGTGATTCCGGTAGTGGAACAATCAGTAACAGTCAATGATATTATTATTTTACTCACTGACAATGACGACTACAAAGCTACTTATATGCCGTCGATGCTGTGCTACAGGGAAACTGTTGCTCAATCTGTCTCGGACAGCGTATGTAGACAAAATCCGGTCCGAACATCTACAGCGGCACAATATAGGCGGAGGTAGGCGTGCTGCTTCCTAAGATGACAGCGGCATGACCTTGCACTCCTAGCATGCTCAACCCGGAGATTCGACAAATCGGATATTGAGAAGTTGATTAAATCCGCCCGGAAGGCGGCGTTAAAGACGACATCTCCTTGGTCAAGACAGCCAATCAGCTGCCGATCTCGACGCGCCTCTTGAGCACTTCACGAGCCTCAGTCTCGCTGAGCAGTTCTAACCCCAAATCTTCGAGCGCCTCCCGGGCATCTTCGTTGCTTGCGAATAAACGTCTCTCGACTTCCCATAGCCCAAGGTTTGACGCACGAAGCCCATCGCTGCTACCATCCGTGGAGAGGTCTACCGGGATCTCACCCTTGACAGGAAGTGCGAGTAATTTGATACCGTCGACCAGTTTCTGTGTACTTGCGGCCCCCTGCCTTTGACCTGCATGCCTGTCGATCACTAGCCAGATACCCTTGACATCGGAACTCAATTGCGCTGCTCCAGCGGTCGAGAAATTATGTCGCAAAACGACATTGTCATAGATGTAAGTCTGCACGTTGTGACCAATCTGTCGAACGATGCGACGCAGGGTCGTCTTGCCCATTGCCTTGGCCAAGAATAGCAGATACTCGTCAAGCATACGGATAAATCCATCAAGCTCAGCCGTCTGGCTTGTTCCACTTCCAACACTTGACATGGATGCCCAGGTATTGACTTTGGAGTAAGGCCGAAGGGCGCCGCGAAGATCGTAGTTGACAGTGTCGATAAGGACTTGCTCGCTCCTCGTTCGTAGTCTCCGGTACGATGCTGCGGTCTCATCAAATAAGGCACCTTGTAGCTCACCCAAGACGTCGTCCTGTGCGATGTTGGCGTTAGTCTTGGCCGCGATCTCGCCCATGGTCAAATCGCCTTTCATCTGGCCTTTATTCTGAGACCGATATTGAAGCTCTTCCCATAGATCCAGGAAGAAGACATCCTCGCTCCAGTCAAGCATGGCTTTTTCAAGGTACTCTGCGGAGCCATACACACGACACAATCGGTCGAGGCCCTTGGTCCCGGTGAGATCTGAGCCATCGCCTTGACCAACGCCATGTACCGTGCGGCCAACGGTCGATGTCCTTGTCAAGTATGCCTCCAGACCTTCGCCCAATCGACCGTGAAATCGATCAAAGATGGCGATTTGAATATCGATCAGGAACTTCATCTTCTGATGAAAAGAAGCCAAGGGCTTGTACCTATCGGTGATGGTCTCAAGCAGATCATTGACTCGGATGGCGGCTTTGGTAGGTTTCGTTGAAGTGCTCTCGACACTTTCGAAGTCTAGATACCCTGTCGAGCGATCTGAGATTATGGCATCGTATCTTGCAAGGGCGAAGTCTCGCTCAATTGCGAACCAAGCTGGAAAGTACCCCATCGTGGACAATACGTGGTGTGATAGCCCTCTGAATGGCGTTGTCGTGGAAAGAGGTGCATAGTTCCAGTCTTCCACAAGCTTCGTATCGAATGCCATCACTTCGTGGATCAGATTGCTGAAAAGACTGGGCTGCTTGACGACTTGAGGAAGTATATTCTGAAGCTTGGTCTTAAGCATCGGCATTAGTGCATTGATCCATGCGGAAGTAGCATCGATATAAGCTGGGGTGAATTCGAGCTCAGTAGCTCCGTAACGTCGGAGGAGAAGAGCTTGTACACTGTCCTGCACGAACCCTGCATATTCATCTATGAGGTCTAGCACATGGTTGAAGAAGTACTCGGGCTTGTCGAGTCTGTTTGTCATTCTGTCTCCGGAGAAGTGGTATTGGAACCGAAGGGCTAGAGGCTGCGCCAAAATCTCGACGGGTGCGAGCACCACTGGTTCATCCTTCGAGACCTTCTGCGCATTGTCGCTCGTTGCCTTGAGTAGAGCAGGTTGTTGAAGGAGGAGAAGACGACCTGTTTGCTGCTCCCAATTCGCGCGGACGGAGGGTATAATCGTCGCCGACGCCTTTGGCCAACTAATCTGCTTCAGTACAGACTCAAGCTCTGACACTAGTGAGGAGCTAATGCTCTTCTGCGCAGCTGTAGCGATTTCGGAAACAAGATCTACAAGGTGAGGAGCAGCACCTTCTGCTCTGTCCTGCAACGTCGTTAGATCCTGAGCCAGCCCTTCCAGCCTGTTGTAGTCTTCTATGGCTTTGTCTATATTGTTTGGTATGTTCGAAAGACATGCGTCGCTGTAAAACATATTAGCTTCGTCCTGGTGCGAGGTTGCACCACAAGTACCTTAATGCTGAGACCTGCTCAACCATTTCGACATATGAACTCGCGACTTCCAGCCTGCGGAGATTCTCCATGATTTCCTTGAATCGATTGGCAGCATCGTCTGTAGTATCGGACTGCGTGATGATCAACAAGGTACGGTCTATGTCCGCTTGTTGCTTCCGGAAGGCTACAGCTTGTTCACGCAGCTGCCCGGCATGCTGCTGCGACTTCTGTGTCGCTCTGAAATGATCCTCCTTCGCTTCATTGAGCTATCGAATTAGTCTCATCCTACACGGAATACATCAGATCATAATACCTGCGAACGAAGTAAGCCTTGCTGTTTCCTGACATTCTCCAACAACGAATCCAAGGATTCGAGGTCGGCTGCTGTCTGCAGTCGATCGTCGAGATAGTCTTGGACTCTAACATCTCCTTGGACTGTGCCATTTGTTATGACCGCCATGGTTGGTATAAAGTGTCAAATGTGAGCCAGGAGAACTTGACACGATCACGGCAGCAGACTTGAATCGGAGATATGGTCAACCGTACCTGATTGGCGCAACCACTTTACGCGCTTTGCGACGCGTCCCGGAAACACCTACTTTCTTTAACGCAACCATTTAAACAAGACTACCTTCCACTTTGCCTTCCCTTGCCAACCATCATCTCAACAAAGCTTCCCTCAAACACAGCCTTAAGCATCAATCATCATGGCTGCAGTATCTCTTCTCAATGTCACTGTTCGCAACAACCCTGCGCCGTTTGACGCACCGTACGAGTTTGAGATCACATTTGAGTGTCTCGAGAGCTTATCCAAAGATCTGGAATGGAAGCTTACATACGTTGGCTCTGCTACCTCGTGAGTTGTGGCCTTTCAATCTGCGTCATTGGTACTGATAGAATCTTAGTTCAGAACACGATCAAGAGCTCGACTCATTACTTGTCGGACCCATTCCTGTCGGTGTCAACAAGTTTGTCTTCGAGGCGGACCCGCCTGATCTCTCCCGCATTCCCAACACCGAGATCCTCGGTGTTACCGTCATTCTCTTGACCTGCAGCTACGATGGACGTGAATTCGTCAGAGTCGGATACTACGTCAACAATGAATACACCGACGATGCGCTTGCCGCCGAACCTCCCCAGAAGCCTGTCATCGAGAAGGTTCAGCGCAACATCTTAGCCGAAAAGCCGCGTGTTACCCGCTTCGCTATCAAATGGGACTCGGAAGAAAGCGCGCCTGCTGAGTACCCACCTGATCAACCAGAGGCAGATGCTGTCGAGGATGATGCCGAACAGTATGGGGTCGAAGAGGAAGAGGAAGAGGAGGCCGAGGAAGTTGCCACAGAAGAGGTTGCCAAAGTCAATGGCGAAGACGCAGAGATGGCCGAGGCCGCCGACACCAACAGCGCCGCCAAAGAGGACGACGCTGCTTCCGACGCTGGTAGTGAAGACCTTGAGGCGGAGAGCAGTGGCAGTGATGAGGAAGAGGAAGAAGAAGAAGAAGGTGAGGAGGGTCAAGAGGCCCCTGCAGACGAAGATATGGGCGACGGGCAGGAGGCGAGCAAATCGACAAAAGGAGAGCCAGTCGACAGCAAACAGGAGAATCAGCCTCCTGCTGCAGCAGCGGATGTCATGGTTCACTGATCTGCAGGCTTAGTCTTTGAGGAGGATGGTAGAATTATTCTGATGTTTTTGACGATACCACAGATCCCAAGCGGGTCAACATTCATGAAGCGTGCATCTTTCTCAGTCTGTAGTCTAATATAAATTCCAAGATCATGAATTGCGATGTTGAGATAACCATGGTCAGAGTTCTGTCGCCGGTGATGCGGCTCCTTGCCAACTTCATGCCGCCGCCAAGCGACGACATCATCGGAACCATTGGAGCATACAGGATACTCTGCATGTCTTTTTACTTGCCTAGTGCCTGATCAGGACGGTTCCCAAGATCGGCTTCGGCTTCTATCCACTATACCTGACCCTTCCCATTCTCCACCAAGAACAATACGAGCCCCACAGTTCGAGCCGTTCAGCGACGTTGACCTTGCCGCCGCGCGTACAACATCGATTCTTTGACACCAACTGTGCATGATGAGATGCTAAAGCAGGATCATGACACATCTTCTTCGAGGCAAACAAGCTGGCATCCAGAATGACCTCTCCGCAGGCATCACTGCAGATGTCTTCGCGGTGGATGACCTTGCTCGATTCGGGGTCAACTCGCAAATATGCGCTCTGGCATACGATCCTGTACAAGCGCTGCTAGCTGTCGGTACAAAGGATTCCAAATTTGGACGTGGCCAGATCTATGTCTTTGGACGAGATAGGATTGATGTCACTTTCCCTCTGCCGAGTCGAGCATCGGCTACGACCATACAATTCGTCGCTGACAGGCTCGTTTGTCTCGACTCCAAGCATGAGCTCTCGCTGTTCTCTTTGGATCTGAAAAGAATCATAGCTTCTCACTCTCCTCCAGGATTTGCTACCGCTCTGGCAACCGATCCTACGCTGGACTATGCTTTGATCGGCATGCAGACTGGCGATATCTTGTGCTATGATATGGACCGGGAAGGGGTGGCACCATTGAGAATTCCCAACCTGTGGGCAGAGTATCAACCAAAAGCGCGTGTCTCTCCGATCGTCTCACTTCAATTTCATCCCAGAGATATTGGGACACTACTGATCGGCTACATACATGGAGCTGCAATATACTCGTTCAAGCTCAACAAAGCTATCAAATTCTTCGCATACGAGGTACCAGCTGGTGCAGCTGGAGGTGATGCCAATCCGGCCACCATCAATACCATACGGCGTCCATCATTGACTCACGCGATCTTTCATCCAACAGGAACGTTCATTCTGACAGCACATCAGGACGGTACGCTGGTTTTCTGGGATCCAACAATCGGGAAAGATGCTCGAATCATCCAAGCCAGAACACTCGCAGACACCAACGTGAACAAGCCAGGGGGAGCTCGTGGAGGCATGAGTGATCCCGGACAAAAGGAACCAATAAGTTGTATATCGTGGTGCGCCAACCAGGATCCTGATGACACAGCCCTCCTCATCGCTGGCGGCACACAGATGGATTTGCCGACGAAAGGTCTTACTCTGTTCGAATTGGGCCGCACACCCGTTTTCAATACGTCGAGTTGGGAAGCACTCTCGACACACTTTGAAAATCCCAAGCGACAACGAATCCTACCTACGCCTCCAAATGCTCACGTCACGGAATACTGCTTGATACCTCGCGCCTCTCCTCACTTCTCTGGTGCTCAGGATCCTATAGCTATTCTCTCACTTACTACTTCTGGTGAAGTGTTGTCTCTCAGCTTTCCCTCAGGCATCCCCATATCGCCGACCGCCCAATTACCAATATCCCTGCAGTTTGTCCATCCATTCGTCAACTATGTCAATGTCTCACCCGGTGACCGCACAAGGTGGCTTGGAATGACGGAACGGAGAAATCATGGTCCGCAGTTCTTGAAGGGAGGTCTCGAGGGCAATCACCCATTGAGGCGCTACGAGAATCGCAACATCATACAGACAGCTCATGCAGATGGCACAGTCCGTCTCTGGGATGTCGGGCATGGTGACGAGATCGAGAATGACAAAGTGATCCAGGTGGATGTGAACAGAGCTCTTGGCCGTTTCGATCAAGTAGACGTCTGCAAGACATCGTTCTCTGGCGCCAGTGGTGAGCTGGCTGTGGGTACGAGAACAGGCGAAGTAGTCATCTTTCGATGGGGACACAATCGGAATCATGGTAAGGAACCTCCGGCAATCAGTGGACCTGACAAGCCTGGTGTCCTGGTCAACCCTGTGGAGCGATGCGATCCTGCCTTGAGTGAAGGTCTGATGCCGTTTACACTACTCAATGCTAATAGTGGGCCTATCACGGCGGTCAGAATGAGTGACGTGGGATTTGTGGCGGCAGGCACGGAAGGGGGACAGCTCGCGGTCATCGACCTTCGAGGTCCGGCCATCATCTACCAAGAGAACCTGTCGAGCATCTTGAGTGCTGGCAGCAGACCGGGAGGCACATTCCGCAGACGGAGCACGCAGAGCAACGTGAGACCAGACTTCATTGTCAGCCTAGAATTCTCCGTCATGACCTTGGAAGGCGACAACTACTCAAGTATTGCCTTGCATGCCGGAACTCATCTCGGACAAGTTTTGACTTTCAGAGTCATCCCGGACCCAAGTGGCCGATATGGAGTACAGTATGCAGGATCAAACCAGCTCGAGGGCAGAATCCTTCATCTCGCGCCAATTGAAGTCAACACAGGCAAAGCAGCATATGCAACTCAGCAAGCAGTCGGAAACCTGAGGAATGGCTTCAAACAGGAAGGAGCATTGGTAGCTGTTACACCATCAGAAGTAAGAATCTTTAGAGCACCCACACAAAAGGGCGCGCATAAGTCTTTCGACAGTGCCTTCTGCGACGGCGCTGCGGTAGCACGATTCCAAGATCAGGGATATGCCTTGATCGGTCTCTTCGGCGATGGTGGAGCCAAAGCTTTCTCTATACCATCTCTCAAGGAGATAGGGGCTGCAAGACTTGATCACATCTTCGACGTTCGACGATTCCCCGACGCAAGTATCACGTCGTCCGGCGACATCATAAGCTGGATCGGGCCGTCTGAGCTTGGGCTGGTCACCATCTTTGGTACTGGTCAGCCATTGTACGTTTTCCAGCTATCACCCAAATGGTTTGACGCTAATATATCAGACCGCGATCGAATGACAAGCTATTTAATCCAGATGCGATCATCCCTCCGAGACCAACCATTTCGAATTTCCAATGGGTGTCCGGCACTCAGTATGTGACGCCTGGTGATATGGACCTCTTGAGTAAGTATAGTACTGTACTTACCAAATTCACTTGCTTAAGTTGCTGACACAACCTAGTTGGAGGACCTGATAGACCGCCGTCAAAGAGACAAATTGCACAGTCGAGAGCGGACGCACAATCCGCTACACTAGCTCAGAAAGGCCGAGCAGGGACAGGCTCTGCAGGTGCCGCTGCTGCCCAAGGCCAGGACGAAACCTACTGGGCATACATGCAACGGCAGATGGAGGAGCGAACAAAGAATATCAACATTATGGGCGAAGGCATGAACAATCTGCAAGAGTCAAGTCAAGCATGGGCGGACGACGTGGGCAAGTTCGTGAACAAGCAGAAACGGAACATGATTTTTGGCGCAGCAAAAGGTAAATTTGGCCTCTGAGGAAGTTTGGGCTGCACCTCTATCTAGATAGTGTCATGTATATCATGACGTTTGGGCTTCTCAATCCATGGGTATCATATCCTCCACAAGTTCGTCTCCCGCTAAGCCAACCGTCTGTCAAGCGTCGCGCATCTCTACCTCCCCACCCTCTCTGGCACCTTTCAATGCCTCCTCCACCAGCCCCTTCGCTCCCTCCAGCACCTCCGCCTCCTTCTCCAACCCTCCCTTTCCCACTCTTGAATTCAACCACGCAACGTCCAGCCCTCCAAGCCCACCATTCGCCAGCTTCTCCTCTTCCTGCACTTTCTGTCCAGCTGGCGCTCTGCTTCGATCCTGCGGCGCACTAGACGCCAACACCGGTGCTTCGGCAGCTATAATCCCGGCTTCTTCCAGCGCATAGACCTGCCGTCTAAGCCGCGCCATGATGCTCTGAAGAGTCGTGAAGTACGTCGTTGCATTGGCTGTGAAAGCTATTTTGGCTTCTGCGAGAGCGGCACTGTCGTTTGGATCGGGTGAGGGAATGCCCTTGGGGGATGACGGAGGGGTGGAGACGTCCCCAGCTAGTGCTGCGATGGCGGCGCTGGAGGAGGAGAGGAGAGTCGGGACGTCCGAGGCGATGGCAGAGAGGTCGCGGATGCGGTCTGTCGAGGAGATAGTGGCTTGGGACATTATTACTGCAAGCGCACGTGAGAGTGCGGTGATGGGGATATTCAGCCCATTGAATTATGTCAATGGGGACAATAGGTGAGAGTGAAGGGTGGGTCGCGGGAAGCAATATCAGGCTTGGCATGCGCGGGCGAGAGTTGCGGCTCTGCATGTGAACTTCCAACCTTACTTCCAACCACGTCTCACTAACACATCAATATGGAACCGAAAATCATCGAATCATGATCGCGTAACGAGACTGTATACAACGATGTCCGGACCACAGCCTCCGCCGTCGCGGACGGCCTCTGTAGGTCCGCAGAGTGCGGGCCTGCCACCGCAACAGCAGCAGGCACCTCCGCAACCACAGAGTCAGCAGAATCTGAATCAGATAGTACGTATCGCTTTCGCACCTCCCGTTCGCTTTGTGGTGATGGACAGGGGATGCGCATCGGGGTCAAGAGGAAGGACCGATGAGCGGCGAGCACTTTCACGCACAAGCACATGCGATTGAGTGATTGTGGTTCCATGTAGAGATTCATGATCGCAATTGTATCTCAAGAGCATTTTCCGCAAGCAGATTTTAGCATGGCAAAGTTTCGCACGATCAGAGCAGCATACAGATTGGAGTACAATGTCACCACAACGTTGCCGTATACCCTCGCAAACTCAATTACTGCAGAAGGATCACAGCAAAATACACGCCATGAGGATCTGCAAACCATTTCAGCCGTCCTAAGTGTAGTAGATAGAGGCGTTGATGGGATTATGCTAACACGCCGATCCCAGGTCTTGGAGTATCTGAGTAAGAAAGGTTACAATCGCACAGAGGCTATGCTCCGGAAGGAGTCATCACGACAAGATGCTGAAGGACGACCGATACCCTCACGAGTAGAAGACACTGGTGGCGATATGTACACTCGAGCATTCGATCTGATTATGCGTTGGACCGAGACAGTGCTGGATATCTACAAGGTTGAACTGAAGCGACTTCTCTGGCCACTCTTTGTCTACTCCTTCACCAATCTTGCAAGCGACTTTTATCCCAAGGAAGCCGAAAAATTCTTCAATCTCTACAAGGATCGCTTCGAGAAGGAGTTTGAGGATGACCTACGCGCAATCTCGAACATTCGCCTTCCTGAACACGTCCAGAACAATGAGACCGCAAAACTGTACCGGGAGAACAAGTACAGAGTTACATTATCGACTGCCGCATATTCGCTACTGATCCAATACTTGGAGTCAAAGGAGACAGAAGGCGGCAGCGTCATCAACACTTTGCTTTCGAATCACTTCAACATCGTCACAGTCGACCGAGCAGCCGCCGGGCAAGAACGCAGTCTTGCTCGGATACTAGCCAGTCGTTTTGAGGACCGAGATGTCCCAGCTGAAGACGAAGGCATACCTGGACACAATCCTGGTTCTGCAAATACCAGCAAAGATGCCCCACCAGTTCTTACCAAGCTCAACCTGGCGCCTTTGCCAATGGAGCAGGATCTTATGGAGGACGTCAAGGCGGAGCTGGAAGACCACGATGCGTCGAACCCGCCAGGGACAGGCAAGAATTCTCTAGTGGAAGAATTCGAGAAGCGCATCAAGCAGGAGCCACTCGATGATGCGCCATCACGAGACGCCATACCATACCCACCATCACTAGCCCGAGACGTAGCCATGGAGGTACAAAGGATCAAGGAGAACAGAGACCGCTTCAAGATCGAAGGGAGAACTGGAGGTGTCGGCCCGGGTGTGAGCGTGACCATGTTCACCTTTCACAACACATATGATAGGTGAGTGACATTTTCTCCCCAGGCCTTTCGTTTCTATGTGCACCTGGCAGATCTCATGCACGACAGCTCATTTTGCAGAACCGCGTAGTTAATTGCCTCCTCCCCCTTATGTCTACTGACACCATTTAGTCTGAATTGCATCGAGTTTGCGGGGGACAATACGCTCGTTGCTGTTGGCACATCCGAATCATACATTCGTGTCTGGTCACTCGAGAATAAACCGCTCACCTCACCGCTTGATCCCCCAGATTATCACGCTTCACAATCACGCCGCCTGGTCGGACATTCCGGCCCAGTCTACGCTCTATCTTTCTCCCCATCAATACATGTCCCTGACGAAACTCCTACCACAAACGGTGCATCGTCGTCACATCCTTACCCCACCGGCGCCCCTCGATACCTCCTCTCATCCTCGGCTGACTCCACTATCCGCCTCTGGGACCTCACTTCCTACTCTCAACTCGTGATTTACCGCTCCCACTCTGGACCAGTCTGGGACGTCCGCTTCTCTCCCTTCGGACACTACTTCCTCTCCTCCTCCACAGACCGCACCGCCCGTCTCTGGTCCACCTCACACATCTCTCCCCATCGGCTCTTCGTCGGCCACGACGCCGACGTCGACGTCGTCGCCTGGCACCCCAACTCCGCGTACGTCTTCACCGGCTCCGGCTCGCCCGACCGCACAGTCCGCATGTGGGACGTCCAACGCGGCAGCGCAGTCCGCATGTTCACTGGCCACACGGGTAACATCACCGCCCTCGCGGCCAGTCCGAGCGGTAAAATGCTCGCCTCCGCGGACGACAGAGGCGAAGTCATCGTCTGGGACCTCGCTGCCGGTCGACTGGTGAAGCGCATGCGCGGCCACGCCCGGGGCGGCGTATGGTCCCTCGATTGGTCGGTCGAGAGCACGGTGTTGGCCTCTGGCGGCGCGGACGGGACGGTGCGCGTATGGGATGTGCAGCCCTTCAGCACGGCGGCGGGTGATAAGGGGCCGGAAGCTGGGGCGGGGAAGACGGACGGGGCAGCAGCTGCCGCGGGCGTGACGGGGAAGAAAGGGAAGGCGAAGGATGTGGTGGTTTCCCCGGAGCAGATCAGCGCGTTCCCGACCAAGAAGAGTCCGGTCTACAAGGTCCGGTTTACACAGATGAATCTGGTTCTTGCCGGGGGAGCGTATTTGCCTCAGTGATCTTGACGAAGCACCTTGCCCAAGAAGCAGGGTCAGGACGGGTCTAGACATGGTCAGGATGAGGGTATCGCTGGCGTTCGGATCGGCCACTAGTGTGGGCAAGGGAGAAGGTCTTGGTATTCACAATTCTATTCTATACAATTCTTCATCATCCACATGAGTCCTGGCAATTGTGATATGGCTCCTACATCTTCCCATCGAGCCCCCTCGCTCCCTTCCCCAAAACCAGCTCTTGCATCACGCTGTCCTCCACGTGTCCGTTCTTCTGCGCCCGATGGAGGTGCTCAATCAGCTTCCTAATCCTCATGTCCCGTGCATTGCGCTTCCCGCCTGGATGACCATCGTCCGGTGCGTCGGGCTGTCCGCCTCGAATAGCCAGCTGGACGCGTTCGGGACCGTAGTCTTGCAGTTCGCGGATCCAGCGGTCGTTGACCCAGCGGCTTTTCGGGTAGGAGTCATAGGCCAGAAAGGTCGCGACTGTCTGTTTGAGGAAGTCGGGGGAGGCAGTGGGGATTCGACCTGACGATTCGGGGTCTGATAGCTGGGTATCAGAGGTAGATCGGGTTGCGTAGTGTCTTCGAGCTGGTGAAAAAGCCGACAGGAGGGCGTAGGTGGAGTACTGCCGCGTCGTTGCGGCAGAGGTGATGCCGCTGGCAGGCCTAAAAGACGATGAGGACGGAGTCGAGGTCGAAGCCTCTGGCTTTTCTTTGTTCAAGATCTGGTTCAGCATCTGATCTGTTTGAGCCTTGATGTGGTCGTAATTTGTACTCTGAGCAGCATTCGACTTCAAGCGGCTCGTCTGCTTCAATTCCACGTAAGCTGGTGACATGGCAGCTCTCGCATCCGTCTCGACCGGAGGAGTCAAGTCCGAGGGTGTATGCATTGCGCCGTATTTGCGATCCGCGTAGGTCAGGCAGGTCCGGTTGAGGGGTTCTGTGACTTCTGCCCATGGCTTATTCACGCCTGTAGTTTGTTTGGCGACTTTCATTACCTCGCAGAAGATGACTTTGTGATCACCGATCTTGACAGCCTTGCCCTCAATCACTCGACATCTCAGGTGTGCCAAAACACCTGGGGAATTAATGTACATCACACCATCTGCGTGTACGTCAATCTGCGCATGCTCGAGGCCATCCACGATTCGAAACGGCTCAAGCAGACTCGTACCTTTTGTAGCTGCGAATGGTTGCGCGATTTCTACACCAGCCGCACTCGAGTTGAGAAGATGGATGTCGCAGTAGCCTGCATGCTCAAGCTTCTGGGCAGTCCGACTCTCGGCGTGCAGATTGAAGGTGATTACTGGTGCAGGCTGTAAGGTAACACTGGTTAACGAGGATATGGTGGTGCCTCGACAGCCCAGGAAGCGTTCTTCAGAAGTGAATGGCTCGTTCGGCAGTCTAGTGGTGAGGATGGCTACCGGGTTCACGACTGAACGCATCAGATGACGAAAGGGCATCTCCATTCCTGAGCCAGACACTCGTATCGGGTCGTCGGAATCACGAGCTGATACCCTGCTGCCTGCACGAGCCTCTAGTTTTTTGATGCGATTCACCATAATGTCGACCTGATCAGGATTGCCCGTGATCTGTATTGGCTGCTTGTGTGGGCGACCGGCAATGACGCTCCGGGTGACCTGTCTTGGTGTTTGCGCAAACCTCCATGATGCCGCAGATTTGGTGGGTATTGAAGATTCCTGTAATGGGAACAACATTGCAATGTCGCGTGGTACATCAAGGCTTGTCGTGACCTCAACAACCTCATAGCTCTTGTGGGTCCTTGGAGCCTTCTCGAATTGGGAGCTATCCACTGCAGGAGCTTCTTTATCCATGCTGGCGTCCAGTTTGTAGCCATGCTTGATGTCCTGCTTCTCTGCCACGCCTTCTGCGCCTAGGGATCTTGAGAGAGACTGCATTGCAATCCTGACATCGCTGGCGATACCAGACACGAACAAAGGTGTACCAGTAGCATCTTGAGTTCCGATCTCGAATTCACAGCCGGTCACATGCTGCAATTCTTTCAGCGTTTTTTCGTTTTGTAGCTGCTGCAATTGGTCGCCCGTCAGGACCACCTTCGCGGTAGTAGTGTCCCTTGCAGTCGCTTCGCTAGTATCTCCCGATTTCGCCGCTGATTGGACGGTATTCCTTGCTGGAACATTGCGTCGTCTTTTGGATCGCTCTAGCGTTGCGAAGAAATGTCTTGATGGTATACGTGTGTGACAAGCCCGAGGTCCTGATCGAGCTCTTATAGACTGTGACCACTCGAAAAAAGCACAGAAGAACCTAGCAGAAGCGCGTGGCTGTCCAGCGGGACCGAGCATTTGATTTGATCGGGGGTTGACTTTGTTCGAGATCAGAAGGGTGCACATTTTGGAGGTACCTGCATGACTCGTTCAGTGCTGTAACATGACTCGATCCGTGATGTCCTCTTTAACTTCAGTTGCAGCGCTGCCTTGCATTACAGCTCTACGCTTGTGCTACCACCACTGATTGTACCATCTAGTCCATCAAGTCCGCGGACCATGCTCAGAGATACTCGATAGTAATATCACAAGTCGAATTTCTTGGCCGGCGATAGTGATGTAAAGCACGTCCGAGATGCACGATATCATCAGCTGCTACTACTACCACCTGGACAAGACAAGACAGCATGATGCATTAATGCGTTACCTCAGTGACTCGCTGATTGCCATTGTGATAGCGACTCACGCTTCGTCCGAGACTTCGATCTATAAGTACCTTTCTAAGTTCTGCATGCCAACGCAGCTGCACCAGCAGCGACTTTACGTCGGCGGTTTTGAGGAAGCTAGACAATCGACCCCGCTTCGGACCCCTCCATGAGCATCAAGTGTTGGGGTTGAGAGGACAGCCGAGGGGTGTACAGCAAGATCCTCGATACCGGAGTGGCCCCAAAGGACTTTAAAGCTTTCCCATCAGGCACCATCATGGCCATTGGCCTGTTTGCGATCAGTCATGTTCAGCTGCATAAGTATCCCCTCTTTCTTTGCAGCACAAACATTCAGTTACTTCTCCGACTACTTCTGTGACTCAAGGGAACAATCATGTGTACATATCAGGACTGCTACCTGACATACAAAAACTGCGACGAGGTTCCGAAACATTTGGTCACGCGAAGGAAGTATTCCTTATGCCGAGAACCAGACCCAGATCCGAGGACCGACGACAGACACTGCTGGGACGCCGAGGAGACCGAGACGTATCCTGAGGTCTCTGTCAATGACCGCGAGCATTGTCCAACATGCTCGGACAATCATGTCTACATCGTTGTGGTGAGTTGCAGGCAAGTCACGACTGCAGTTTCTTATGGGACTTGCAGGAGTACGAATGATTAGCAAGCAATTCTCTTCAGGGAGTGAAGATCGGCCGAGCATGTTCTTTTGGGCTATTGATGTTATCTAAATCTTTGTTGCTCCTGCTCAAACCAAGTACTACTCAACTCTCCTGTGGCAGTGACCTGACCTGTGCATGTGTAAAATTTTAGGGTTAGGGTCTGTCCAGCTTGAACTTTTCCAATACCACCTCCATCCTCCTCTCCCAAGCACAATCCACAATGGCATCTCGAACCTCACTACGACCCTCTCTCTCCCCCGTATCACTTCCCAAAACCCAAATTCGCCATGCGACCCTCCTAAAACGCCCAAAACGTCCATGGACATTCACCCAAATGGTCACGCTCTCAGACGGCTCCACCTTCCTGCACCGCACCACATCGCCGCAGCCCATCTACCGCAGCACAAAAGACGTCCGCAACACGCCCCTCTGGAATCCTTCAAGTCACAAGCTCGCGAACATAGAAGAGGACGAAGCGGGACGATTAGCGCGGTTTAGAGAGCGGTTCGGTCGGGGATGGGACAGCGAGACGACAAAGAGCCTGGATGAGGAGGTTGAGAAGGAGGAACAGCAGGAGCGCGAGAGGGAGGAGAGTTTGTTGGATCTGATCGGTAGTGATTACGATCCCAGTGCGCAGGCGGCGAAGAAGGGGAGTAAGAAGGGGAAGAAGTGAGGGCTTTGAGAGGTGATGGATATCTTTCGATGACGCTTGCTGCGATCTGAGTGCGCGGCTTCGAGTGGCGGGTGGTGAGATGGCCCAAATCGATGGTCGCCTTGCATGAGCATGTCCCAATATCAAGGACAAGAGAGGAGAAGCGGGATGTCCAAGGGAGAGGACACGCCAACATGAGAGGAAGACATTGCATGACATGTATATATGATACAATACAGCTACAGGCCGCGATTATCTTGACGGATGTAAAAATAGAATCTAGAACAGCTCAGATATCCCAATCAGACCTGTTCCTCCGTCTATTCTGCTTCTGCTTCTGCTTCTTCTGCTTCTGCTGTTTCCTGCTCAGACTCGTCTCCACTCGGTGACAAGGTTCCAGAACTTCCTAGTCCCATGTTGGCCATGTCGTGCTCACTTGGTCTGAAAGGCCACTCCAAATACGCTAGGACCAACTTTTCTAGGAGAGAGCGCGGCAGGGCGTAAATCTTGAGATCCTTCGGATCGAGTCTGCCGCCATACCGTGGATTTCTCAGCTCCGGCACTGCTTCGTACATATCCTCACCAGCTCCGGGACAAATGGTGTCCAGACCGTCCCAGACACTGATTCCTTTGCGCCCGTACAGACCCTTCACCAGACCGCGCATGATCGAAGTGGCTTCGTCCCTGCTGGCTATATCTGATGCAAAATTACGTTCTAGTGGATCAATGTCAAGCAGCATCAATGGTATGTCTGGCCAGAATTCATCTCTACGCGTAGCCAATGGATGATACGGTCGATGGTCGGGAGTCAGGGGTGGTTTGTCCAGCATTAGGCACCGTTGCTCGTCGAAAAGGATCCGAAAGCGCTCCGCGTACATCTTGAACTCGAGCGTGTTCTTGCCATGTATGCCGTCGCGTATATTAGCCGCGCTTTGCAGTAGCTGAGCTTCTAAAACACTTCGCTGATCCGTGGACATGGAGGGTGCATGGTGGCAAAATGCTGCTTCGGTTTCGACTTGGAGTCTCGACAGATGAATGAAGGTGGCGAATCGATCTTTGAACGGAATGGGAACGGGCTTGTAAATGTCCTTCTCAAAGAGAGACTTGTTCACTTCCCGAATCTCTTGCCTCTTGAGTCTGGACACGTCTTGCAGGTCTTTTGTGAATGCGATTGCCGATTTGCTCAATCCTTGTACAACGTCCTGGTGCTCAGCAAGCGAAGCCTGGCCCGGTGGATTTTTGACGTCGATGCCCACTTCCCGTATGAGATCTTGTATCTGCTCTAATTTCATGCCTTCAACCTCGGAAGCGATAGGCGGCACCCGATCAGGCGGCATATTGATATTGGATGCCTGCATGCGCTGCTGCGTCCAGAAGCACGAGAGCTTGTCGAAAGTAAAGGGACGCGGTTTCTTAGCGAACGAACCTCGCTTATCATCTTCTGAGCCTTCCAGCAGCTCAGGAGCCCCTGCAACCTCGGTGATGTCGGCGACCAGATCGTAAGAGGCTGACATTGTTGTGCGGCTTTGTATCAACCAAGGTATGGTATGCAGCTTCGCTTGCTGCGGCCCCCACAACAGCATCTTCACAAGGCCATACTTATGGAATAATGTGTTACTTTGTGCGCTGTGTATCAAGTGGCCAAGGGTAGTGGTGAAACTGTTCACAATTCCAGCCTTGTTATATCCTTGGACTTTATACCATCGTTGCAAGTTTCCCGTGACGAGAAGTGTACGATTTGGTCGTCTCAATGCCGGATCGTATTCGCTCAAGTCATTGCGCTTCGGCAGTAAGCCATCAGACCATAGCTGCTCATAAGTCGACCAATAACGAGAAACATGCGTCCCATACAGATCCGACAACTTGTATGTGCTGTCTTTGGCTAGGAGTGGCTTGATGAATGGTTCGTGGTACTTCTCCTCCGGTTCAAGCAGTATATGCGTCCGGGGTCTCAAGACTTCATGGATCTTGTGTGACCAGATACATGCCCCCGGATTGACATCGATGATGTCGCAGCCATAATAGCTCTCTAATTGCGGTCCCAAGTATTTCAGTACATCATCTGCTCATCTAGTTAGCAATTTTATCCCCATACAGACACGAAGACTTACCGCAGAGCTCGGGACTGACTACATCTGCCCGTGCAAGATTTTTCGCGCGGCTTGTCTTGTTGGCCTTTAGACCGAATAACTTTGCTAGCACTTCAGTGGCTGGGAATTTCGCTGTAGTCCTGTAGAACTCTTGGGAAGCGCCCTGGCCGACCATGAATATGCAGAAGACTCGGCGAGACAATGTTTGTGATCACTTTTCCCGGAAAGAAGTCTGGCGTTCTTGACGAAGTGATTGGGGGGATACAAGCGAGCGGGAATCTTCGCCTCTGGGCGATATCGCAACTCAGTCGTTTCTACCTCTGATACTTTACCTTATGTTAAATCCACCTCGACTGATGCCCGCAGGAACAACTTGAATGACAGGTACCCTATCTACATGACAAATTATTCGGATTTGCAGAGGCAAGAGTAGCAATAGCCATGGGGTGGATAGATGGAAATTGCCGATGCTCTCTTGCTTAGGCAGCAACGACCTCTCAGTCTCGGTGTCCAACAGTTCGACGACATTCTAGCGACAATCTGCATCGCTCATCTTGACGAGGTCCCAGTATCGTTATGAGCAAGGCATCGGTGCAAAGACCACGCAGCGTGGAAGAGATCGTGAAGGAAGCACAAAACTTCGACCACAAGACACAATATCCACTCCGAATTGCCCTTCGAACAGCACAGAATATCCTTAATCAGGCTACGAATTGCGAACGAAATGGCAACCTCCAGGATGCATACCTCTTCCTATACCGTCATGCCGAATTCTGCATGTCACAAGTCGCAACACATCCGGATCGGAAGCAACCCGAGTTCAAAGCTGCGGTGTCAAAGGTCACAAAGGAGGTCAAGGAGGATCTCGAGAAGCTTGAGCAGCTCAAGCCAGAAGTCGCAAAGAGATATGCGCGGTATCAGACAAGCTTGGAGAGGATAGCGGCTGCTCGGGAAAGGGAGAGATACAAGAGGCAAGGATCAGTATCTAGCGACTCTTCGCGACGAAGCTCAAGAGATTTTGCTTCACCGGATGATGCTGTATCTGCCGGCTACTCTCAGGTGCTTCATGCTGGAGAGCACTCAGATCTGGCCCTGAGATTGGCGCACAGGGAGCTTCGCAGACGAGGCATCAACCAAGGATCAGAGGATCTGCGGAATGAGCAGAAGGAATTCGACGATCTAGCGCGAAACATTCGCGACCTTGGAAGACAACTAGATCGACGGATTGACATCGCTCAGGACTCTCATGACCAGGGCACCGTGTATGCGTATCCTGGTGTTCAAGCTCATCGAGATGTATCCTATTCATCGCCAGCATCGTATGGTCGCCCTGCGGCCCCTCCTGCACTGCCCAACAAGACGCCTTTGTCTCTGGAAGGACCGCCCTCACTTCCACCAAAAGCTACCATAGCTACTGTCAGCACGGAATCTCTAGCATCGTCTGATTACACCTTCAAATCCACAGCCAGAACCGAGGCGGGCGCTCTCCTCCGGCCCCTCTTCATACCTACTGAGCTTCGGCCAAGATTTCTCTCCCTAGCATCCTCGAACACACGCTCAAACCTCGAAACATGTGGTATTCTCTGCGGCTCTCTAATATCCAACGCGTTGTTCATCTCACACCTTGTCATCCCTGAACAAATCTCGACCTCCGATACCTGCGACACTACGGAGGAAGGCGACAATGCTCTCTTCGATTACGTCGACGGACAAGAGCTTATGGTCTGCGGCTGGATCCACACTCACCCTACTCAAACCTGCTTCCTCTCAAGCAGAGATCTCCACACCAGCGTAGGATACCAAGTCATGTTACCAGAAAGCGTAGCTATCGTATGCGCCCCGAGCAGAGATCCAGACTATGGCATCTTCCGCCTCACAGACCCGCCTGGCAAGCAGACCATCCTGAACTGCACGCAACAAGGTCTTTTTCATCCTCATGCACAGGGTAATCTCTACACGGACGCAATGAGTCCAGGGCACGTATCAGAGCTCAAAGGACTGCAATTCCAGGTCGTGGATATGAGAGGAGGATGAAACAAGATCCGTCACCACCATTTCTGACGCAATCTGCAGCAGGTGCAACAGTGAATAGGAGAAATGTCGCCGCCGTCCCACCAGCTCATCAGCTTTACATCGTGGCGAAGCCAGGCATCAGAGCATACACAAGAGCCGTCCTCACGCCACCAGACGCTCGAGCTCAGGCGGGCAGAACAGCGGCGTGCACTGCTCACTTCTCCCCATCTGGGTCAAAGCCACTGGCGATGGGGAATGAAGCTGGCCGAGTCTGGAGACAGCCGGAGCAGTGCGTTGGTCTATCGCGCGTAATACTGAGCGGAGATCATGGGACTTGATCAAGGCTCCACCTGACCGCGCGAAGGTCACGTCATATGGACACAGAGTCCAGGATGTCAGGAAGGAAAAGCGGCAAGGGGAAAGTGGCACAGGGCCTGGGTAGAAGGGGTCGTTAGCGCTAGATACCCGTAGCATACCCGTAGCAGTAAATTCCGATCCTGAGACGGGGATATTAGTCCATGAATCCAACCCTCCGCTCGATCCCTTCCATGCTGTCCAGCATCCTGTCCAATCCATCGACGCCGAGCTCGCCTTGCTCTAGCAATCGCCAGTCGACGCGGGTGGGGCTCTCTTCGCGGTCGAAGAGCCTCGGCGTCTTCTGCCTTGTCGAGCTGATGTGGTGTGTTCTGTATTCCCCTACGACGACAATGTCGCCTTGCAGTGCATTCGCACCTAGTATGGTGGGTTCGTCGTTCTTGTGTTCGGGTAGTATATGCACGCTGGTGATGATCTCGTTGCGTAGATCTAGGCCGCCAATGTCTTGCATGCCTGTGCCGTGCAGAGAGGGACCTTCGCATGGGGCGTTGCGGGACCACCATTCCCTAATCGACGGGATAGTGTAGAGCCGCGTGTTGTAGAAGACTACGACCGAGTCGTCGTTCGTGCCATGAGAGGAATTGGAGCTGCGGACAGCAATGCCGCCGCGCGGAGCGTGGGATGGGCCATCAGCAGGGCCGGAGAAGAGCCCTTCGCTCTTGCTGCGTCGAGTATTGGGGGTCATGGGTGCCAATTGTGCTCGTTTGGGTCGATCGAAGGTAATGGGAGACTGCTCTGGCTCGTTGCCGATGAAGGCTGAAGCGGCGAATGCTAGAGGCGATGCATGGGAGCGGATGTTTGTCGGTGGGGAGCTATTCAGGGCGAAGAGACCTAGGGTACCGTCTTCGAGAAGGACTAGGAGCGACAAGCCGGAAAGGACCCACGCTGCCGACAGGACTCGCTTTCTGTGAGATAGAGCAGGTACCGAAGAGTCCGGTGAAGTCGTGTAGGGCGCACTGAGCCGTGACATCAAACGCGGGGATGGTTTTGGCTGGGTGCCAGATCGAGAGGATGGTCGTGAGTCTGCGTTGGGGAAGACATCGTAGATATTGATATTGCCTAAGACGTCACCAAGTAAGAGTTGGCTGTGCCGTGCTACCGCAGCTGGAGATGGGTTGAAAGATATGGATGTCACCGGAGCATCCAGATGCGTGGAGTAGATAGGTGAGGCGCTTTGATGCGCTATGTGCTGATGAGACCCGCTGGCCGATATTGGTATACTGTAGAAATTCAAGCTTCCCGAGAACTCCGAGGTGGAGAGCGCAACAAGTAAGTCCTTGCCAGATGGTTGCGCTGCCGCAGTCGAACTTTTGGCGGGGTGGCGAGACTGTCGTGCTCTTGAAGTGCTCCTTTCCTTCCCCGTCGACCCTGAGATGATCCATGACATGGCAAGTCCGCGTAAAATATCACTTCCGGATGTCTCAAGTTCGCAGGTCCGTAGACCAAGCTTCCCTTTACGCTTTGTAGTGGCCGATGGCGGATCAAGGGGGAGGGTGATGACTTTGGCTGAACCATCCTCACAAGCGATGGCGGCAACAATCGTGTTTCTGAGAAGAGCAGGGACGTCGTTCTCATCCCTGTTATGACTGAGAGGAGATATGGGCACGAGAGCCATGTGAAGAATGGAGCTCTGCAATCTGATTTCTAGATCCTGAATGACAGCGGAATACGGCTGCTCATCATCGATATCTTCTTCATCGGATTCGAACAGAGCTTCATCATCAGAGTCCGGGTTTTCACGGTCTCGGCCATTTTGATCGTGCGCATCGCTATGTCCGTTGGTTGTGGTTGGTTCTGACCTGGAAGTGAAGTGGAGGGGGCGTCCTCCTACCCATTCGACACGAAGCCCATTGGGACTAGCTGATAAGGTGATACGAGATCCATTGGAAGATCTTACGGGATAATGGCATACAGCACTGAGTCGGCTCTGGGATTCGTGGCTGTGTACTAGGTTAGTAGGCGGCGGAACGGATATGAAGCTTTTGAAGCCGCATACCTCACTTGCAATCGGCGCCCAGATCGCACCACTTTGGGTCGCGACATGTCTCGGATACCTGCTATCGGAGAGTGGGAATCCAAGCTGTCATATGGAAGTTAAAGAAAAGACTTGTAGATCATATTGGCTGTGTTTGTGATTTTGTGTGAGATGGAAGAGAGCGATGCGGCGCGTGAAAGTTTGGAGCTCTGCGCGCTTCAACTTCACCACATGCGCCCACATGCATCGCGTCCACGGAATCTTCGTCAAGGCAATTCACACTTCTCAGCCATAATGAGAGCATCGTCGACGATACATTGCTGCTCCAATGACGCAGCTCATCTCTCTCGGGCTACACAAACCCTCTGCGCTTCAATACCTCGTCGATGAGGGCATCCTTCCACATGAGCCAAAACACGGATCCTACACGTGGAAGAGCTATCTTTTGCCAGGGCGGACCGTGCAGGAGGAGGTTCTATGGACCAAGAAATACGTGACGTATTCGAAAGATGGCTATGTTCAAAGGGTCTTCAACTACACCGAAAAGGATGAGGAAGTTCATGATGTTGTTCTTACCAACTTCGCGGGCACCACTTGCGATCATGGTGCTACCTATACTGGTGTCCAAGAACAGCACGTGGCGGGTGAGAAGCTAGGTCAGCACGAACTTGGACCCTTCGGCGGACTTAGGCGCAAGAGTGGCAGATTGAGCATTGGTCCTGCACAAGAGATTGGGTTGAGGAAAGCAGAGAAGTCAGCTAGGTCAGCGGAGAGAGCGTTAGTGGTGCTGGTAGGGAAACAATGCCACATCCACTTCCTGGCTGGCTCTACACATGTATTGAGCGTACCCTTCGAGGTTGCCAAGGTGTTCCCGATGAGTGAAGGCATCATTCTCCAGAGAAACATCACCTCGCGCCCGAAATCCGCCGGTAAAGTACCTGCGCCTCCTCCCAACCCGTTATTTTCTTCTCAGCCTCATTTCTCGCCCTCTGCTAGATCTCCATTGGGTCCAGGGAAAGGCATACCGAACTTCCTGCTGTTCGACTCTCCATCCAAACGCTTCTCGATTTCGTCTGCCTCAGCGAACATTGGCATGGATGTAGATGAAAGCGATTTTCCCCACTTTTGGTCTCTCACGGATCCCCTTTCGGACTTTTCAGCGATTGCTTCAGCGACAGTAGCTCCTCTGCCTCGCCATCTTCGGACAGATGCTGCAGGTATGCTTGTAGAATATGACGACATTGATGCCTCGGAGACGTTGATATACATCTCCCAGAACGATGAGTTTACCACTGGACCAAGCGCTGGGAAGGTGGCACTCATGTTTCTTGTAACGATGAATGACGATCTTGACCAGGTCACTATCTGGCAGGGTTGGCACCTGAAACCTCGCTCGCTGAGCAACGTGATGGCGGTCAGGAAGGCCATCCAGCAAATGAAAGAGACGAGGCGCAGCTCAGTCAACACAACCGCGACGGCTGGGAAGCTTTCTGGGGTGCGCTTCCACGAGAAAGGTCGGGAGAGTTTTGCCGCTAATGCGGAGTTGCCAAAGAAGAAGGCCACTGGGAGGCGGAAGAAGCCACAACCAGTGGTCAAACCTGACGCCGAAGAAGAAGTCGACATGGCCTTACGGATGGATCCCGACTTTCCCGATGGCCAGCAGCTGACACAAGGCTCTCGCAGGACTGGTTCTCTATTATCTAGAGGGGATCTATCCACTCATGATCCGACGCGCGGCCACAGTGCTGTCGGTGGCTCACATGCTGCATCAGCGAGGCGAGGGCCGTCCATGCGAATGTCACAAGACAGACGAAGTTTCGGCACTTCTATGTATCGGAAGAGTCGCGGATCCGTTCCTGGAAGTACGTTCAGCAGAAGCCTAGGCCCTGACGATGAAGACTCGATGGACTTGGGCGACGATTCGTTCCTGGAAGGCGAGCTTGAAGCAGAAATCACAAGAGTCACCCAACTCTTCTTAGCCACCCATGAGTTCGCAAGTGTAGAGTCCACATTTGCTTTCGGAGCTGAGGGCATCAAGCCCGAACTTGTCCTGCGCAAAGTACATGTTCTCCCACTATCAACGCCACGACGATCTCTGCAGGAGACCACTGTCGAGAAACGTTTCAAGTTGCATACCCTTTCGCGGCAGACAGATACCAATGACAACGACGGCACGCTCTCGATGTGGATTCATGACAAGACATTGCAGCGCACGTTAAGAGCGAATTTTGATGTTGTCTTCGCGCCCATCAGCGACGATTCATACCCACTACAAGATCCTGTGCAGCTGATGGCGATCCCTTTGTTCCGAAATCAGGATATACAGTCTGCAACATTTGATATCGCCGAAGTCGTCGATGGCCCTTACAGAGCAATAGTGTCTTCTACCGAAAGAGGTCTCGTTGTGTCTCCACAAGACAGTCAATCATGGATAGTCAACAGTCCTCAGAGTTTGCGACTGCATGATAATGCTGATGTACAGAACGACCTGACCTCATTACCTCGTGACGTAGGTCTTAATCGACTCATCGATCTTGCGGACTCAGTCTTCAACCTGTTTACATCAGTCAAACCAGCACATCTCTGTGCGGAAGATTCTTCAAACCACAGATTTGACCTTGAGGTCAAATTCCGACCACGCAATAGTATCATAGATAGAGCGCTACAGATTGCTGGGCTGGTCCTGAATGGCAGGTCAAAACACTCCGTGTTGTGGCTGTGGGCATCTGCGCTCATTCATCTGAGGAATCAGAAGATGGCCGGAGATACTGCAGATTCGCTCGAATTGGAGGCTCTTGCAATGTTTCTTCTCAGTTATTCCGTCGGAACCCTCGGGCGAGCCACTCCTAAGAGTAGAAGAAGTCACCCCAATACTCTGCCACTCGAAAGCGGACTTCTACCTCGACAAGAGACACAGCCTGAGAGGAACTCGACAAGTCTCATGACTTCATGGCAATCGATGGCCATGAGCGGCATGGCTAGCGATGGCCCGAAAGCGAGTCGAAGAAACAGCAAAGGCCCCCCGAATGGGGTCACCGCTTCCTGCCTAGACCACTTCTCGTTTACCGACATCGAAGCAAAAACACGATCCTTGTTGCACACCTTGTATAGCGACGGTCACACCTGGCTCATGGATCCAGCTGATGCACAGGAGCGTGTAACAACGTCCTTGAAGCTCATGATGGCCATGCAATTGCTTCGTGAGGAGATCAAGTTGAGCTCGTCCGATGACAAGTCGTCTTCGGACATTTCCAAGCTGTTGGCAATGTGTTTGTCTCAGCTTGGTCACTACCTGCGACGAGACTCGTGGGATTGGAAGCTTGGTACTCAGCTCGCAGCAGATTTCGCGTACACAAATTTCGTCTTCTCTGATTCTGAAGTGGCGGATGCTCCCAAGTTGGTCAAGACGAGATGTCCCCCTCCGTTTTCCATGAATGCTTGGCTACAGACTGCACTTACTCAAAAGCGGACGGAGTCTCTACCTAGTCTTGCGACCATTGCCGCATTCGGCACCGACCAGAATGCGTCTGCAAGCATTACCGTGGGTCAGACCCTTCTCCTACCTCGCCTGACTGCCCTGAGCAGATTTTTTGAGCGGACCTCGCAATCATCCTTCATAGAGGATCAGGTAGTAGAGATCATGCAACAGAATGGCATGTCTGAACTTTTCATATCAACACTACCCGAGTCTACCGCAGACTACCTTCGCGAATACATTGCAGCGTGTCAAGCATCACCGCCATCGACCTGGTCGTCATCTCTGCTTCGCATGGTAGATCGCGAAGATCTAGTTCTTTTCGTACCGTCTGAAGTACAAAGCATGAGACCTTCGGTGCACCTGAGGCATGCGGCCACGACTGCCTCAGACTTGCAGGCCATACTCAATTCGACGGAGCGACCAACACCGTCAAGTAGGTCACACGAAGCTGATCGCCACGCGATCATTGCGCAGATATTTTCGGAGGACCGACGTTTCGTAGATGCAGCACGACTCACAAACTCTGCCAACTTGCAGGTCGCTGAATGCCCACCTCAGCCGGGGTTCTCAGATGAAGAGCACCTGGAACAGCAAAAGAAGGTCATGCAATGGGTCATGACAAGGACTGTAGCGCTACCGGCTGGAAGCGCGATGGTGCATTATGAAAGCCAAAAGCCGCTTATCTCGGAAAGGTTCCAAGTCCCAGGCTTCAGCACGATATGTCAAATGAAGCCCATGGACAATACAGTCAGCGCAGACAAAACAGGTTTCACTGAAGAGAAGCTGAGTTGGGCATTCTTCCATGCCGGGGCATCTGCTGGGTTGCACATCTCGAGAAAGGCAGCGGGCATTGACACCTCATGGGTCGTGTTCAATAAGCCAGACGACCTCACCAATCGACACGCCGGCTTCCTCCTTGCTCTCGGGCTCAATGGACACTTGCGCAAAATGGCAAAATGGCTGGCCTTCAAATACTTAACTCCCAAGCATACAATGACCTCGATTGGTCTGCTGTTGGGACTTTCAGCATCGTACATGGGAACCATGGACTCGCTTATCACACGCATGCTATCGGTGCACATTACAAGAATGCTCCCACCAGGAGCAGCGGAGCTCAATGTCTCGCCTCTGACGCAGGCAGTCGGCCTCCTGGGTGTAGGTCTCCTGTATTACAACACTCAGCATCGCCGCATGAGTGAGATCATGCTCTCTGAGCTCGAACATCGAGAAATCGAGGAGGCCGGCAGTGCAGCGGACAGACTTCGGGATGAGTCTTACCGGCTCGCGGCCGGCTTCTCACTGGGTATCATGAATCTAGGCAAGGGCAACAACCTTCAAGGATTGCAGGGGATGGGTTTACTTGAACGACTTCTTTCCATTGCTATCGGTCCTAGGCCCGTCGAGCTTGTCCACGTGGTCGACAAAGCCACCGCCGGCGCCACTGCAGCGCTGACATTCATCTACATGAAGACCAACGATGCTACCATTGCCCGCAAGATCGACATATCCGATGCCGTCTCCCAGCTCGACCACATCCGTCCTGACATCCTTCTCCTCCGCACGCTAGCCAAGAATCTCATCATGTGGAACACCATCACCGCAACAGAAGGATGGATCAAATCCCAACTGCCCTCATACGCAGTGCATTACTTCTCCCCCAAAACATCTGCTCTCCTCCCTCTCCTCCCTCTCCGCTCGTCCGAGATCCCTCTCTTCAACATCATCACAGGCCACGCGTGGTCCCTGGCGCTCAAACACGCCGGCACTGCCTCCAACATCGCGCGAGACGAGATCCTAGTCTACCTCGACGTTTTCTGGTCTACCTCGCTCCAGCCGGCGACGTATTACGACGCTCAGCTCGCGCGAACGACCATTAGACGGTGCGTGGACATGCTCGCGCTCTCCGCGGCAACGATCATGGCAGGGACAGGCGACGTGAAGACGTTCCGCTACTTGAGACGACTGCACGGTCGCACAGACGCGGAGACGACGTACGGGAGCCATATGGCGGCGCATCTTGCCGTAGGGACACTATTTCTTGGCGGTGGGACGTATACTTTCTCGACTAGTGATCTGGCTATCGCCGGGATGGTCATGGCGTTCTATCCGCTTTGGCCGCAGGAGGTTCTGGATAATGCAGTGCATCTTCAGGCTTTCCGGCACTTGTGGGTCCTGGCTGCTGAGGCGAGGTGCGTCGTTTGTCAAGATGTGGATAGTGGGAGGCCGGTGCAGATGGAGGTGAAGATCCGTATGAGGGATGGGGAAGAGATTGTGAAGAAGGCGCCTTGTCTGTTGCCTGAGCTTGAGACAGTGGCGAGTGTGGAGACGATGGACAGAGGTTGGTGGAAAGCCAAGTTGGACTTCAAGAGGAATGAGAGCCACAAGAGTTCGTTCAGGGAGGGGCAAACGCTTTGGGTCAGGAGAGCTCCAGCGACGGAAGAGAATCCTGGGCTGTTCGCGCGGACATCGAAGGGATTGAATGAGAGTGGCAACATGCCGGATTGGTGGAGGATGTGGGCAGAGCTGTTGAAGTTGCCAGCGTTTGAGTGCTTGGAGGAGAGTGAGTTGGGTTTGGCGATCCCATCTACTGCTACCAGCGGAGTGCATGAGGATGAGAAGGGAACGGTGTTGGACGACCGACTCGTGCTGTTGAACGACGCAAAGTCGTGGGATCCGCAGAGGTTGTGGAATGTTCGGCTTCTGCTCAGCTGGGCGGAGAGGAAGCGTCAGGAGAGTGATGGATCGCTCAAGTGGCTGGGCGATGAATTCGTCCAAAGATTGAGTGCTATCATCCAGCAACGCATGGCGGAGGTGCATGGCGAACCAGTAGCCCAATAGTAGGTATTTGCTCAGCAGAATGAATTACTTCACCAGACCTTCCACCACGGCTTTCCACTGGAGCTTCCATCCTTCTCCGTCCTCAGCTTCGCGAACATCTCCTGATCTTCGTGCTCTTTCTTTTGTCGTCTTAATTCCCTAGCTCGCTCCATCCGTGCTTCCTTCTGCTTGCGCTCGATGGCCTTCCTGTCCATGATCTCCATGGCGCGCTTCATGCCCTCTCGCTCAGCATTTCGCTGATACGTGCAGTACTGATACATGCTGAAAGATGCGAAGCAGAATGTGCCGACTGCCCAGTTACACACGGTGAAGACCGGGGCAGACATGACAGCCCGAACACCGCCAAGTGCAAATCCAGAACCAATTCCTGTCAGAAGAGAGTCCTTCACGCATGGCCGGGTCGCAAAAGTTGACCAGTCCTCTAACTTGATTGACTTTGCAGCTTCAACGACATTGACTCTGTCAGTCTTCTCTCCTCCAGCTGTGTGCATAGTCCCGCCGGGCATTACATTTGCGCTTGGTCGTTTGACATCCTGGACTTCCTTCCACTGATCGCCCTTGAAAGGGACATATCCGTCTCGCGGACTTGTCGAGTCGTTATTGTCAGCCATAGTGATTTCTCTCGAGTGCTTTGGGCTTGATCTGGTGTGATGAATGTGGCAGAAATGGCTTGATTGACTGCACTGGAAAATTGTCGACGATGATGTCGACGATCCATCGGCGTAGCGGGCCGATAGTGCCGGACCATCTCGCGCAGCGTTAATTGAAACGCGTGGGCGACGCGTTACCCCGAGAAGAAATGCGGTCGGAGCGTTCTCTATCCCACTCTCTCAAGCAACCACTTACAGAATACACACCGCGCACGAATTGACCCAAGCATAGCAATCTCGCAAGGTTTGAGAAACATAGACTTGACTATGCGATAAAGTCGACTAAGGAATACTGTCACACCAAGTCCATCGCCCATCATGGCTCAAGGGGCTGGCCGTCGGACAGGACAGACCTTCCGGCGCCTGGGCAAGAATGGACAAACCTCGTATGGACCTCGAAAGACGAAGACAGTCGACTCTGGCTCTCTTAGATCGTCAGAAATCACATCACAGAATGAACGCATCGAAGCGACGCGTTTAGCCCACAAGATCGACGAGTCCATGGGTTTTGAGCGATTCGAGGCCGGCAAAAAGAAGGAGGGATGGCTAGTGAACATGCACAGCACTTCGATAGAAGACAGCAAGGTGTTAGGAGGAAGAGCTGGAGTCGATTTCTACTTTCTTGAGGAGGACGGCAACACCTTTAAAGCGACTGTCGAGTACGACCCCTACTTCTTGATCGCAGTCAAGCATGGGAAGGAGCCTGAGGTGGAGGAGTGGTGCCGGCGAGGCTTCGAAGGCCTAGTAAAGACTGTCAAGAGAATAGAGAAGGAAGATCTCCAAATGCCGAATCATCTGCTTGGCTATCAAAGAGCATTTCTCCAGCTCAGCTTCGCAAATGTGACAGATCTTCTCACCGTACGACGAGAGATACAGCCTATCGCGGACAAGAACAAGAGTAGGATGACAGCCATGGACACCTATGCTGAGATGGCTAGCGCTACAGCTGGGATTGACATGTTCGACAACGACGTGGAGTACGATGCCCGACCTGGAAGCATCTTGGACGCCAGCGACTTCGTGGTTGATATCAGAGAATACGACGTACCTTATCATGTGCGGTTAGCCATCGACATGGACATCCGAGTAGGAAAGTGGTATTTCGTGGAGGCCAAGCACGGCAAAGTCAGCCTCAAGTGCAACGAGGAGCATTTGCAGCGTGCAGACCCTGTTGTGATGGCCTACGACATTGAGACGACAAAATTACCTCTGAAATTCCCCGACTCAGCATTCGACCAGATCATGATGATTTCATACATGATCGATGGGCAAGGTTTCTTGATCACGAATCGTGAGATCGTCTCGGAAGATATCTCAGACTTTGACTACACACCAAGACCGGAGTACGAGGGGCCTTTCATGGTCTTCAATGAAGCCGACGAACGAGCACTTCTCGAACGCTTCTTCGACTGCATCAAGGAGGCTCGGCCAACAGTCATGGTCACATACAACGGTGACTTCTTCGATTGGCCATTTGTGGAAGCCCGGGCTAGCATTCTTGGAATCGACATGTACCAGGAAATTGGCTTTAGGAAGAACAGCGAAGACATCTACGTTTCGAATTACTGCGCGCACATGGACGCTTTCGCCTGGGTTAACCGAGATTCGTACCTTCCGCAGGGAAGCAGAGGTCTGAAGGCCGTCACAGTCGCAAAGTTGGGCTACGATCCAGACGAGCTCGATCCGGAGCTGATGACACCATACGCCAGCGAGAGACCTCAGGTGCTTGCAGAATACTCTGTCTCCGACGCTGTGGCGACCTACTACTTGTACATGAAATATGTGCATCCTTTCATCTTCTCGCTTTGCACGATTATTCCACTTGGACCAGATGACGTCTTACGGAAGGGGACAGGTACTCTTTGCGAGATGCTTCTCATGGTACAAGCATACCAGAAGAATATCGTCCTTCCAAACAAGCATCAAGCACCCAAGGAAGCTTTCTGGGAAGGCCACCTCCTGGAGTCTGAAACTTACGTTGGAGGTCACGTCGAGTCGATCGAGGCTGGCGTGTTTCGTAGTGATATACCCTGCAAGTTTGCCATCGACACCACTGCTATTGACGAATTATTACATGATCTCGACGCAGCCTTAACGTTCTGCATTACAGTCGAAGAGAAGAAGTCGCTGGACGACATTACGAATTACGAAGAAGTCAAGTCTCAGATCGCTGAGCGCCTAATGCAACTGAAGAATACCCCGAACCGCAACGAATGCCCATCGATATATCACTTGGATGTCGCCTCTATGTACCCTAATATCATGACGACTAATCGACTGCAACCAGACTCAATGGTCCAAGAGTCGGATTGTGCAGCTTGCGATTTCAATAGACCGGGAAAGACATGTGACAGGAGACTTCCGTGGTCCTGGAGAGGAGAGTTCTTACCAGCAAAACGGGATGAATACAACATGATTCGACAAGCCTTGGAGAACGAAAGGTTCCCTGGCAAATATCCGAATAGTCTCACGCGCACCTTTCAAGACCTCTCGATTGACGAGCAGACTGGTCTTGTGAAAAAGCGATTACAGGACTACAGCAAGAAGATCTATCACAAGATCCACGATGCTCGGACCATGGAACGAGAAGCCATCATCTGCCAGCGCGAGAATCCTTTCTATGTCAACACTGTTCGCGACTTTCGTGATCGTCGATACGACTTCAAGGGCAAACAGAAGGTATGGAAGGGCAAGACAGATGCACTCAAATCCTCTGGAGCATCTCCAGCAGAAGTGGAAGAGGCGAAGAAGATGATCGTGCTCTTCGACTCATTGCAACTTGCCCATAAGGTCATTCTGAACAGTTTCTATGGATACGTGATGAGGAAGGGCTCGAGGTGGTACTCAATGGAGATGGCAGGAGTGACCTGCTTGACCGGTGCAAAGATCATCCAGATGGCTCGACAAATCGTGGAAAGGATTGGACGACCACTGGAACTCGACACAGACGGTATCTGGTGTATTCTGCCGGCGACCTTCCCCGAGAATTTCTCTTTCAAGATGAAGAATGGGAAGAAGCTCACCATCTCCTATCCCTGTGCAATGCTGAATCACCTTGTTCACGCGAAGTTCACGAACCACCAGTACCAGACTTTGACGGATCCAGCGACGTTCAAGTATGAGACGCACAGCGACAACTCGATCTTCTTTGAGGTTGATGGACCGTACAAGGCCATGATTCTGCCGACTTCGAAAGAGGAGGACAAGAACTTGAAGAAACGATATGCCGTCTTCAACCACGATGGCAGTCTGGCCGAGCTCAAAGGCTTCGAGGTCAAGCGTCGTGGTGAACTCAAGCTTATCAAGATCTTCCAGACTCAAATCTTCAAGTTCTTCCTGGAGGGTACGACCCTTGAGGAGACATACGCTGCAGTGGCTAAGGTAGCCAATCAATGGCTGGATGTATTGCACTCGCACGGCTCCACTCTTGCTGACGAGGAACTGATCGAGCTCATTTGCGAAAATAAGAGCATGGCCAAAACTTTGGAAGAGTATGGAGCACAAAAATCGACAGCCATCACTACAGCGAAACGACTAGCTGAATTCTTGGGCGAGCAGATGATCAAGGACAAAGGTCTCAACTGCAAGTACATCATATCCTCTCGACCGAAGAATGCGCCTGTCACCGAGCGAGCTATACCGGTCGCTATCTTCTCCTCGGACGAATCTGTAAAGCGGCACTACCTCAGAAAATGGATGAAGGATGACCCAGGTGACATGGACCCAAGGACTGTCATTGACTGGGACTATTACCTAGAACGTCTTGGGTCGGTCATCCAGAAGCTCATCACTATCCCTGCAGCGCTGCAAAAGGTTCGCAACCCTGTGCCTCGCGTGGCGCATCCTGACTGGCTGGACCGCAGGATCCGAATCAAGGATGACATCTTCAAGCAGAAGAAGATGACCGATCTCTTCAACAAGCAGCCGTTAGCTGATCTCAACGTCAACATTCTAGAGTCTCGCAAGGCACTGGATCTCGAAGATTTTGGATCATCAGCCTTGAAGAAAGCCAAGATTGCTGCAGTCACTCAGGTACATGGCAGTCAAAAACGAAAAGCCAATGCAAAGCCAGCTGCACCTGCCAATCCCTATGATAGCCTCCCGGAGAAGATGCCATCTATCACTAAAGACTATGAGGGCTGGTTGCATTACCAGAAGCAGAAGTGGAAGATCCAGAAGCAAGCCAGGATACGCCGTCGACAGCTTTTTGGTGAAAAACGAGTCGATGCCACTGATGCCATTGGTTCATTCTTCCGGAATCAGGCAGAGATGCTGTACATCTCAACTTGGCAAATTCTGCAGCTGTGCCAGACCGAAAGCGCTGGGGAGATCCGAGCATTCGTACTGATCGACAAGAAGGTTCATCAGCTCAAGGTCATAGTGCCTCGTCAACTGTTCCTCAATCTCAAGGAGAACGATCTGCCTGATGTCACGATTGATGGCATCTCTGCTGAGAAGGTCACAAATTATGCTCTACCAAACGGACATCCGTCTGCGCATCTTTTCAAGCTGACAATGCCTGAGCACGTCTATGCAAGAGAAGCAGACAAGCTCGCAATGCTTTTCAACCACTCGAGTGTTGAAGGCGTGTATGAGAAGCAGGTCCCACTGGAGCTCAGAGCTCTGCTGGAGTTGGGCAGCACCTGTACGTTTGACGAGTCTCAGAGAGGCGTCCTTGGTAAAGGTTTGGAGCAGGGATTCGATCTGCATTCGCTCCATCATGTGCCGCCTAAGGATCCATATCTGAACGAGGCGCCACTTTCCTACTTGTACCTCTATCACGTCACAGCCGGCGACAGGCAGATTTACGCACTCTTCAGCACCAACAAGACCGAAGCGAGGATCATCGTTCTCAATAGGTCTAGGTCTGAGCAGACGATGCCCAACGTCGATCGCCTGTACCGTGACGGCTTGATCGAGAGGCAAGATGCCAATAACGGAGATCCATGGCAAGATGTATTTGAATACCAGGAGTTCCTGCACTTCAGGACAACGCAGGTCACGACAAAGCGCAGGGCCTTGCAGGAGCTGGGAGATGCGATAAAAGCGATGCAGAAGGACGAGACGATGGCTCAGATGCTGGTCATACAATCGCAGCAACCACAGATGCTCAAGCACGAGCTGCCAATACTGAGTCAATTCCCAACTTTGCCACTGCGATCGCATGCTGCCGACAAGCAATTGCCGCCGTTGGGCTGGCAGGGTATCGCAGCAAAGAGAATCGTAGGTCACTACCTGGACCTCGGATCATGGATCGCCCACCTTATCGGGCTAAGCAGATATGGCAATGTGCCTCTCTGCAACCTCGAGAGTGACGATCCGCGACTGTTGATCGATATCGCCTACGCACGCCGCCTACAGAAAGAACGTGTCGTTCTGTGGTGGTCGCCAGCACCGAAACCAGACCATGCTGGCTTCGAAAAGGATGACATCCTGGGGTCGCTCGAGACAGTGGAGATGCCTTCAATCAACAATTCTGGCACCTATTCGTCGGTCTGCATAGACCTCTCTGTCAAAAATCTGGCGATCAACACGATTCTCTCAGCGGCTGTGCTCAACGATGCCGAGGGTGCTGACTCAATGGGTTTCATGTCTACTACCGCAGAACGAGATTCTGGTTCTGATGCCCAGCATATGCAAAGCGAGAATTCTTTTGCTCAAGCAGGTTTCGTCGCCCTGCGAGAAATGGTCCGCACTTGGTGGCAAGAAGCGTGTACTGGCTCGACTATGGCCGATGTCATGGTTCAACACCTGGTCCGCTGGATCGAATCGCCTTCGTCCTTCTTGTACGATCGAAACTTGCACTACTACGTACAGATGATGTCCAAGAAGGCTCTCCAGCAGCTTATGGCAGAGTTCCGACGTGTTGGCTCGCACATCGTGTTTGCCAGTCCTGGTCGGCTGCTTCTTCAGACAAGCAAGAGTGAGGTTGGCAATGCCTACGCATATAGTCAGTACATTCTCAAGACGGTCAATTCAAAGCCTGCCTTCAACTTCCTCGACCTAGCCATCACGGAGTACTGGGATTATCTGGTGTGGTACGACGAGTTCAACTATGGCGGGAAAGGCTGCACAGAAGTCGTTGGCGAAGCCGAACAAGAGCTCGAGACAATTATGCACTGGCAGCTCGCCACGGCACTTCCGTCCATCCTACTCCCAGTCTACAACGAATGGGTGATTGCATATGTCAATCTCATGCACGCCCGTAAACGTCCGCAAAACCAGAACGGCTCTCAACGACCCACCCAATTACCCATTCACGCCTCGCTCTTCGCCTCAGAGTCCGACGACCAGACCACACCAGGCGACGTCCTCGCCGCAACCTTCTCCGGCCCACTAAAGAAGACCATTGCCACTCTGATTAAGCGTCAACGCACCGAACTCCTCCACCCCGAACTCGCAAGCGACTGGACCTACCCCTCGTTACCAGGTTCCATCTCCTCCCTTCAAACGCACAAATCCAAAACCTCTTCTCATCAAGCGACAGTTAAAGAGGACAACCCCGTCCTCTCCCTCACCAAATCGATCACGCAAGTCCTCTCCCTTGACCGCACTATTACTCTCGAAGCGCGTCTGCTTCGGAAGGAACTCCTCCAACTCTTCGAGATCCGCGAGTTCTCTCCACAAGGCACCTTTGTCAATCCGAGCGCCTCTTTGGCATTGCCAGGCGGGGATCTGACGTGCGAAGAGTGCTGCGTACCGCGCACGCTGGATCTATGTCGTGACACGGCGCTGCTTGCCTCTCAACACCCCGCAGCTGGGACGGGCCAAGGAGAGAATGGAATGGGGAACGTGGATGGTGGGAGCAGTGGGAGGCTACTCGACGTGCGGTGCACCAGTTGCGAGGCACCCTTCTCGGCCCTGAAGATTGAGGAGAGGTTGATTGCCTATGTCCAGGGACTGTTGCATGCTTGGTCCACGCAGGATCTGAAGTGTGGAAAGTGCAAGCGCGTCAGGGTGAATGAGTTCATGGAACATTGTAGTTGTGCGGGGGAGTGGGAGTGCACGATCCCGAAGGAGGAGACGGTGAGGAGGTTGGAGGTCGTGAGGTCTGCGGCTGGATGGTGGGGGATGGGGATGGTTGGGGGTTTGGTGGAGGGGGTGCTTGCTTCTGTGTGATCAGCGGCCTTGGACTTGGACGGGATGCAAGAGGAGCAAGGGAAAGACAGAGAGGAGACAAAGTTGGGCCTTCGTGCATATCATTTTTTTAAGGTTGCGAAGCATAGCAAGGTGTATTCCGGCGTTTGACCACGGGAACTGTAGATAGCGAATAAGAGCATGATCGTTGAAACAAAGTAGTCCTAGATGATACAGCTATGCTACCTATCCAATACCGGCCTAGTCCGTGATCGTCGTCCCTTCCCACTATGCGGTACTGTATGCCTGCTCTGAACCCAGTCAAACTCCTCATGAAAGTGCACGAGGCTGTTGGACTAGCCTCCCCGCTCTCCAAACTCCGCTGCCCATTCCTCAAACTCCTTGAGCCCGGCCTTGCTTACCGAGGGTCTGATGTTCAGAAGCGAAGCCTCGAAGTCCTCGAACGAAATAGGCCGTATCTCGTCAGGCGACATGTCCAGTAGTCTTTCTCCCAGTGCTCGAAGCGGTCCCATAGCTGCGTCCTTGGCAAGGGAAGTGATGTCTGAGCCAGAGAAGCCTGTGCATGTCAGCAAGAATGCTCCAATAGTATTGAGAATGAGGTCGAATGAACTCACCATCGGTCAGCAACACCAAATTCTCCAGCTCCTTCTCCGACAGATTCGCCTTTTGCCTCTCCAACAGCTTCCCCAACTGCTGTCTCCTCGTCTCCCCCTCGGGAAGCGGGATATACTGTCTCCTCACAAATCTCCTCCTGGCAGCTTCATCGATCAACCACGGCAAATTCGTGGCAGCCAGAACCAAAACCCTGCTTGCGTCCCCTTCTTCTTCACCTCCCTTTCCTTTGCCCGCGTCGTCCTCGGCGATACGACCCGCAGCAGCACGCTGCAAGTCACTCCAGCCAACCAGGAATTCGGTCTTGACGCGTTCCAGAGCATCGTGCCCGCCTTCACCTCGTCGGCCGAGGAGGGACTCGATCTCGTCCACGAACACGATGCTCGGTCCGCACAACTTGGCCACCGCGAATAGCGCCCGGACTAGCTTCTCGCTTTCGCCAAGGTACTTGCTCGTCAGACTACCTGCGCCAATAGAGAAGAAGGTGCTGCGGCTTTCGCTAGCGAGAGCGCGGGCGAGCATCGTCTTGCCGGTACCTGGTGGGCCGAAGAGGAGGATACCGCGGGCGGGTTCGCGTAGGCCACGGAAGAGGTCGGGCCGGAGGAAAGGGTAGATGACGTTTTCCTTGAGAGCGAGTTTAGCGGTGTTCAGGCCCGAGATGTCGTCCCATCGGACGGGGTCGCCGCGGACGACGACTTCGTTGAGGATCTGCTTGGCGGCTGCGGCGTCGATGTTCGGCGGGAGGTGCTTGAGGACGGATTCTTTCTTTGCTTCCCAGAGGGATTCAGGAGACGGAGGTGATTCGGGGGATAATTGGGGTGGTGAAGGGTCGGAGGACGAGGTCGAGGGGTCTAGCGTTTTGGGCTTGGTGCGTGATTTGGCGGGAGCGGTCTTTGAGTGCTCGAGCACAGGGGGGAGATCTGAGGCGTCAAGTTGTTGTCGGGCTTGGGTTGCAGCGACAACGCCCACAGCTTTCCGAGGAATGCTCGCTGTTGACGGCCGGTTCGCAGAAGGAGAACTCGGCTGATTGCCATTCAATGGTGCTGAGCTTGCACGCTGATCCCAGCGTCGCGGGGGAGTGGCAAGTGGCGGGTTCTTGTATTTGCTGGGTTGAGGTATGGGATATTCCTGCCTATAGGCTGGCATGACCATCGGTTGCTTTGCTAAGGTAGAAGGAGATTCCGACGCGTATGCCGGCGGCTCGTCAATTTCTTCGTGCGAGAAGCTACCGGTGCTGCCAAAGCTGGCTGCAGAGCTTTGATGTCGTAGAGCGTGTGGCCTTCCAGTGTTATCCAGTGATCTCCTAGCATCGATTCCTGAGCCACTTCTCTTTGTCCTTTCGCGCTGCGAGGTACCGTACTCGTCGTCGCTGTACTTACGGAGGATATTTGGTACAGAGGGCCGATCTGGTCTCTGCCTCGTAGATCTGCCTTCGCCATTCGTGCTTGCCAAGCTGACTTCGCTTGCGCAAAAACCAGTCCCAGACCACGCTTGAGTCGCGGCTTTTGCCGCGGCAGGCGGGTTGCTCCGCATACTGCTTGACATTCTGCCAGACTCTTTGCGGTCTTTACCGGATCTCAGTGTCCGCAGCATGCCCTTCTTTTCCGGACTGGGAGTACGACTGGATCTGCGTGTATCGTCCTGTCTAGGCGCCAACATTGCTGGGGAGCTGGTTGAAGCATCTGGGTTGAGCGGTATTTGGCTGTTGTGTGTCTTCGCATCTTTAGAACTGCTATTCCTCGAAGTGAAGCTCGGTCGCTTGTAGGGCATGGGTCGCGGTGGTAGTGTAGGAGGAGGTGTCGGCTTTGGTATACTCGCGTATTCCGCAGGTGGGACCGTTCCATCTCCTAACCAGCCTGGCGTAGGCACATCGTTGCTGTCGAACGGTCCTGGTGCTGTGCTTCCCGAAGTTGTCCCCTTTCCCCCTGGTAGGTCCGAAGTAGATGCCTTCTTTGTGTCCTCCCGACTTTCTCTGAGCGCTTCGAGCAGGTCTACTCTCTCCTTGCATCTCACTTCCATTTGTCTCAGCGAATCATGTAGAGCCCTCTCAGTCTCAGATCTCGGCCGCCATCCAGAAGGTAATTTGTAGGCATTGTGATAGTATATCGCATCAAGGGCAGATCTCCATGATCGTAGCGCTTCAGGCTCGTTGTTCTGTGATTTGGTCAGTATTTGGCTGTTTTGAATATGTTCACAACAGTGCAACTCGGAGGTGTCGCGGATGCTGCTTCCAGGAGACCTACTTGACTTTCAAAGTAAACCGCAGTAGAGCATATCAGGTAGCAGTCATCGTAAGTCTTTTGCATAGCGGAAGACGTCTTTGATCGTATCATCTTGGAATACGAAACCGTGCTGATCGTTGGCGCAACGCAAGGTGGGGAGGGTTGAACGACCAGCGATTCGCTCCGTAAACATGCCTGAATGCCTTGTTGTCGTCCTTCAGGTTTCGTGCTACGTTCTGGCTTGGCCTTGATTTGGTATTCTGTCGATTTGGGCGCAAGTCAAACACAGTTTGGCTGCGCAGGCAATGCTCCACCTCGACAATAATTCGCCGCGGGACGTCGTTGAACCTGTGACGTCGTTCCCGCGCGTTTGGGCTCACGGGCGCCAGCGGAAGGGGCCGGGCACGTGACCCATCCCGAGTGTTTACCATCTGCTATACCTCCATTCTATGTTACCTTTTTTTTGAAATGGTAACGTGGAGAATTTGCGATCATCTTGATGTTTCTCAGAGATCATCTCCAGTCAACGCCTTTGACTTGAGGCCTGGAATGTATGGAGTAACGCACAAATCACTGCTGAGATGGGATGAAAAACATGCGCTGACCCTGTGCTTTGAGCCCTAAGCCAAGCAGAGCGCTGCTAGATATGTTGTCGCCTCTAATTCGGATCATCCTAGTAAAGGGTTGCTGTTTACATCTCCGTCTGATATATGGCACTGCACCGACAATTCGGTTCTTGCAAGAGAGCATACCAAAAGTCCAAAGTAGCACTATTCTCGTGAGATGGAGGTGCTCGCCAGGAACTGAAGAGACTATATATGTATGATATGAGCGAGGCAATTTCTGAGCAAACGGATGCGAGTATCAGCTACACTTTAGCTGCAGATCAAGACCCACTCGAAAGGTACGTCATGCGTTTGATATCGAAGCACCAGTTTACCTCAGGCGACGGCTACTTGATCAGTATTGTCCTGCCAATTACTCCACAGAGTACCATTACTTGTCAGAAGTGCAAGAAGAAAAGGATTGTGGTGTCTGGCTTGCTGAAGGATCCTTAATCTATTGGATCCCCCATATTAGTTATTGCATCAAGCTGTATACGTGCTAGCGGGGTGATGGAGGGGTCTTGTCGGCGATCTGCGGCTCAACTCGATTCCTGAAGGGACCGAACTCCAATCTCTTCCACAACTCACGGCCACAGTGACAACGCTGTGCGCTGCTGCTGCTGCGCAACAATAGGAAAGAGCTGTTTTCTGGCTATTTCGCAGCTTCTTCAATCGCTTCTTCCCAACACAATGGACTCCAAAGCAACCCCATCAAAGAACCTTAAGATTCCGACTTCACACACCAGCCCAAATGGAAGTCAGCTACCCTCACCTCGTCCAGACGTGAGATCGCCCTCGCAAACATCCAGTCCCTCCATCTCCCAGCGCTCATCCTTCATCGATACCATGCGAGGCATTCATCATTCTCCAAATCAGCCACGCAGCCCGTCGGTGTCACAACAAGCTCTCCAAGACCTCATCAACAACCCACCCATTGGTCTGCATGACCCAAGCGATGCCAGATTTGCTGGCAGAGACTGGAGGGCAATCAAAGTAGGAGAGATCGTAGCTCCTGAAGAGACGCGCTTTGTACAAGTGGATACTAGCGTCGAAGAAGCAACTAAGCTCCTCACGACTTCTGGCGCGCCCAATGTGGTCCTTATCCGCGAAAAGCCTGACACACGTGTCGCAATTGGTGCTTTCGACTATGACGATCTCATTGCTTACCTACTGCTCGTGACAGAGCTAGCACTACCCGCAAATGCGCAGGACGACGAAATCGCAGACGTGCTACAAAGAGCGAGATCCAACCAGCCAATTCCTCTTGAGGATATCAAGTACCTACTGGGTCGAAAGGAACCACCTGCTTTTCTCGACCACACAGCGACGCTTACCAAGGCTGTTGAGATCTTTGGCTCCGGATTCCATAGGATCATCGTTCGGAAGCAGGGTACACATGAAGTTGCTGGTGTACTTAGTCAATTGCGTCTGGTGCGGTTCTTCTGGGAGAATGTCAAGAGTTTCCATGTCGTGGAAGGTCTGCATGGTAGATCTATCAAGGAGCTGGAGCTCGGCAGTCACGGCCCCCTTTCCATCAAGTATGTCTCTCACAAGCAGTACTCTTTCATCGAAGAAGATCAGACTGACTTTATTCAGTGGAGACCAACCACTCAAAGATGCGCTTTTGCTCATCCATACCATGGGAATTTCCAGCTTACCGGTGCTGGATGCACAGAAGAATGTAGTAGGCAACATATCGCATGTCGATGCACAAGTTAGTCCCACTATATTGACAACGTTCGTCGACGCTTGTACTGACCCTACAGCTTCTTACCACCACTGCTGCCATACCGCTCCTCAACTCATCATGCACACATTTCATCACTGTCATCCTCTCAGAACGAGGCATGGTCAATGGTCGCGATTCTTATCCGGTTTTCCATGTTGTGCCTCAGTCCACCCTCGCACACACGGTCGCAAAACTTGTCGCAACAAGGTCACACCGTATGTGGGTTGTCGAATCACCGTCGCCCGCCAACAGTGTTCCACCTTCACCAAGTCTGAAGCCAGCGTCGACCACAGCTCCACCACCATTGTCTCTCAGCCCCACACGCAACGATACTCACCATACCGGACCGCCTTACACACCAGCCAATGCAGGCGCCAGCAGCAGTCAACTACCAGGAGCGAGCCTTAGCGGTCGATTGACTGGCGTTATCAGCTTGACCGATGTGTTGAACCTGTACGCTCGAGCCAGTGGTCTTTCGCCCCTGGATCCGGAAGAGACGCGCAGAAGAAGGAGAACAAGCAGTAGCAGCAGTATCAGAAGTGCCAGCGTGAGGGCCAGTCTGGACGGTGGAGGTAGCCGCACAAGCATGGACCTCTCCAAGAGCATCGGTGATGTGAGTGGCCCGAGGAAATAGGTTCCCTCGGTTCCAGAGGAGCAAGAAGGCAGTATCGCAATGTCAAGCAGCAACGAGATACCGGCTGAGATGCAACTTGGAGAGGTTAAAAGAGACTGAGCGAGCGAAGGAAAGTTTGGCTGCTCAACCTGGAAGTAATGATGAGGGTTTCTGAGCACTTGACGAGAAGTCATGATCTGTAGCATGGCGAATGGCGCACGGGACATGAAACAAGCATTAAGATACTGAAGGGTAGTCTACTCCGTACTGGAATGGACGGACACGGCAGCAAAGACTGCTTTGAATGCATATTCACTTTGCACTCAGGGCGTGTTGAAAGCGGTTCCCGGCAATTGGCGAGTGCTGCTTCGGAGGCACGTCGATCCGAACATGCAGGGACGCGGGAACCAAGGTCTTTTCTCTTGGGATTGCGGGTTCGCTCCTCCACACACACACACACACACACACACACACTGTCTCTCTCTACATTCCGAGGCATACCACAACGTCTCGGTCATGATTCGTCAACCACGAAGCTCCAAGCATTGAGATTCTCCTTTACACTCCATGATCAAAGAGGATAACCTCGGCGATGTCTCTACCGGTTAGAGTATGTCTATTGTGAATCATTTCTTGACCGCGCCCAAGGCGAGGAGACGTGAAATTGGTGTGCGGTATGAGAAAGGGTCGGGTGATCAAGGGAGCATATGGCGAGCTTATTACTGGAGAGTACTTTGCCACGGTACTGGACAACGAAGCTTCCAGGGTAAGCGAACAGATGCAGAATGCGCTTGTGGCGTTGCGCTGATATCCGAGTCAATGCAACGAGTCTTGCGTGCATTCAGTGTCCGTAGTGTCACAGTCCTACGGTGCCAGCGACATGGTAAGTATCGTCCTGCATGTTGACTTTCCTGTTGGAACTGGACGAGTGCCACACCTTGGTGAGCAATGGCAGATGCTCGGCGGAAGAACAGACGGTAAACATTGTAGTGGGTTGTTTTTGTCATGATTGGCTATCAGACTTGAGGGAATGTTGTGACCTCGGGCTAAAGGCAACTCTACATCTTTGTTGTGGTAAGTCATGTGATAGTGTAGATACCGACGGTGAGACATGTCTTGCGAACCTCAAGTCACGTGCCTACCCCGCTATACATGGAAATTTCACAACCTCCGCCAAACCACTCCAGGGAAGTATCATCAAAGGCGCCAACATGTCCGAGCAAACAAGCGATGCTCCTTCAAGAGGTTCCGATAAGCAGGCCCAACAAGCCTTCACCGACTTCTACCTCCAACAGGCGACAAAAGAATTCGGCGACGACCTTGAAAAACTTCAAAAAGCGCCGGACTTCAAAGACGGTAGTCTCGAAATAATTGTCGAGGCCTTGAAGCAGGGCCAATCAACAATCAACGAAGGAGACCGGGTGAGGATCGGTAGGAGTATGCTGGAGATGGATGAGAAAGAATAAATACCTCGCGAAGGCGGAGAGGATTTTGCATTCCAACGCAGAGGCGCTTTTTTGTGCCATCACCTGATATGGCCGTGCTGGACAAGACTATCTGTCGCTTCGAAGTCTTCACGTCCACCTGGATTAGTCCCGCTAGACATTTCGCTTATCTACTGGCACATGTGCGAATGCATGGCAGTTGAAGAGAATCCTGCAGTGGCGAAAGCGGCGTTTGTGGCTTGCGAGAAACGGGATATCGCATTTCGAACGGAACACGGGCATGCAGAACTGTGGAGTAGCATGAACGCCCTCAGGTCGATCTTCTGACATCTGTAGTGGTTGCTAATGCAAGATCTCATCTGCTTGACCCCTGTGCCGGTGGCATATGCACTGCGTCCCCACTCTATCCGGAGACTCAAGGCAGCTCGTAAGGGTGAGTGGTTGAAGTGCTGAGGAATGGAGCTGTTTGTCAACATGAGATGAGAAAATGTCATTGCGGCATTATTGCACAGCGCAAACTCCCGTCAGCCGAGGCTTGAAGACATTTTTGTTGAAGACAGATTGCAGCGCGCTTACGGATGAGCGTAACGTGAAATGAGATGGATCTGCTTACCATGCGGGTTCAATGCAGCTCCAGGCACATGGGCCGGAGAATATTTTGAAGAGGGGCATGCCTGATAGCCGGTCATTGCAGAGCCCTGCATGTGACGCAACACCCCTCGAATATTGTTGAATCAGAGCCGCTGACAGCATACCTCGTGCAATCTCACGTCTGCGAAACAGCCAGTTACCAATTGCGAGGACCTAGGAAACGGTGACCGACTTGTCAATCCTTAGATCTGCAATAGGCAAATGTACAGTGAGACGGTCCAGGCAAAGCACCTTCGTGACGATCGTCTGTACCATTACGATCAGGTGCGGGTCTTGGAAGAGCATGGCTACCCAGCAGCAAAAAATGAGATCGGATCGTCCAGAATGCAAGATATGGTTCCGCTAGCGTACCACTGCAGCGAATGGGAATCGCTAGCGAACTGTTACCGGTCCACATGGCGATAGCGCCAGAGAAATCCGCCTCCTGCAAGCCGTGAGATGGCAAACTCTCGAGGACAAAAACCATCCCTTTCCACGGAGGACAGATGGTCCACGCGCGCAGATCTATTGAGATTTTCCGCTTTCACACCTGTCAGCTCACACCCTTTCAGCCATCGGATCCGCTGTTCCTCACAAGTTTGACAGATCTAATCGCCAAGGTATCTGTGCCGCTTTGAACCAGAGAGGAGGGAAACGGAGGAAGGTTGAACCGCACGTCGGCATTGTCGGCGTAAATCAGCTTTCGAAGGATTGCTTCTTTGCCACGGGCACAGCTCTCAAGGAAGACGCGTGGCCGGCGAACTGTCAGGGTGCCTCCGAGCACTCCATACAACTCGTTCCCACTCTAGATAAGGCTGATTCGAGCAATCGCAAGGATTATAGAAAGTAAGCACTCGGGGATTCAAGGCCGAATGCAATGGGATGGAGGAATGACGTCAGAGGGTTTGGGATGGGATTGGGAAACAGACGTTCCAGTTCCAGAGAAATGCGGGGACAGAGTGGGTCGAAACGAAAAGAACCAGCAGGCTTGTGAAGCAAAGCCTTGCTTGTCACAGAAGCTGTCGGTTGCGGATATGCTTCACCAGGACAGCCATGTCGACCTCTCTTCCAACCGCGTGTTTCTGCCGTTTTGGACTCAACACTCGGCATTCAAATGACTTGCGACACTTCTCCGACATGCTTTCGGTGTTTCGACCTTCTTGATCAGGTGTAGAAAAGAGGGGTGTGGTTATTGTGCGATGAAGGGGTGAGCTTTCGATCCGTACAGTAGAGCTTGATAAGGTTTTACCAGGACCCGGCTGAGCGTGCCAATCACACGGCGCCAACGATCGCTTGGAACGCGCAAGGCGGGCGGGAGAAGACAGCGGTGTTTTTGAAATGCCAGGGAGCTCCCAAAGGTGACTGGGGACAGAGGTCCCTCCCACCACTGGCTCCCGATGCTTTTTTGCTCCCATCTCACCCATCTCACCCATCTGGCAGCGAACACGTTCATCAGCCTCGCCAATCTCAGCCGTCTCGTGTGTTGCTCTGTGCCGTGCAAATCGTACCACCCGCCCCGCCCGCTAACGTGCTCGGCCACCAGTGAGCTCTGATGCTCAGGATCTGCCTTTCCATGCCACACCAAAACCCTTCTCCCAAGAACGCAATCGGCCAGTGATCCACGGCGCTGCTGGCTGCGCCCGCCCACGCCGGTACAAGGTTGTTGGCCTTTGTAATTCATGACTGATAATGATCCTGGCTGTGTCTCGGGCTTCATAAACCTGGGCGGGTTCAGCATATCGTCATTTCCCGTCTGTCGTTTCTCTGCCAAAATACTGCATCGACATCGGCCGTTGTTTCTACCAAACACAAAATCAATCAATTCGCAGAACCAAAAAAATCCTCAATTGGGCGTCGGCTTCTCGTGAACCGTCAGAGCCTGCAGGCGATCGAGATTTGACCCTCTCAGCAGCAGTAGATCGAAAACCAGAGGAGCTTCCCCTCGCGCGCAAGTCCCCAATCTCCGAACCGTGCGCTCCACCTTTTTTTGCCCGTGGCTGCCAGCTACCTGGACCTACTCTAACCAGACAAGTACCTCGAAACACCTCCAGCTCATCGTCTTGCCACTCCACCGTCTTTTGGCATCTTACACGTACAACCACTGCCAGACTATAATTCAATACCTGGATATTAGTCCGGACACATTGACAGCTAGTAATTCTACAATCCACTGTTCGAAGGGAACATTTTTCGATATCTCCGGCCCAACACCAGGCACTTTGCCTGCCAACAGATATCACCTGAACGCTCAACATCTACCTAGTCAGCGCCTTCTGCCATGCCTCCTGTACGGACAGCCCCGGCGATTAAGCCCATCAAGACGGAGCGTACCCACGAGGAGAATCAAGAGAGGTTTGTACTGCCACGACATCTTACGTCCGTACATATGGCTTACCCCTCCGCAGAGCTTACATTGCTGCCTCTCGACGAAGTGACCGCAGTCTCGAGGCCCGTGTCGAGTCAGCTCGTCGTGCTTCGGAGATCCACAAGCGACGGACAGGTCGATCGTTGCGAGTCACCGAGCAAGATGTCGTGAACGAGGAGATGTACGAAGAAGAGGACGACGACCTGCCAATGCAATATCGACGTCTCACTGCACACCTACAGACCAGCAATGCTGAGTTCGACCGAAGACTTGCTGCGTATCTCACCAATCACGTCGCCATGAGGACTGCTCTCGGACAGGCAGTCAATCAGAACCAGATGTATCCGAATGCACCTCAGTTCGCCGGCCAGGGATTGCAAATGCCTCAAACACCTTTCAGCATGCAACAGCACATGGGTCCTCCCCAGCAGAACAGGTCACCTATGGCGTTCAGACAGTCCCCTTACCCTGTGCCATTGCACGGCATGAAGCCTGGTATGCATAGTCGATCAAACTCGGTCGCAAACCCGAACGACCTGCAGAACTTCAACAAGCAGTTCAATCAGCCAAGCATGGACGCTCGTCGCAGTTCGCTCCCAGTCCACAACATGCCAGGCACACCCGCTGGTCAAACAGACACCAAACAAACTACAAGCATCGCAAATCTCAAGTACGAGCACGGTGCGAGCTCGATGCTTTCCCCACCAAAGTCGGATTCTGGCAGCAGCCATACAACACCGCAGCCGCAAAACCAACAAATCAAGCCATCCGAGTTCCCCAACCCGTTCGACATGTCCGCAGGTAACCCAATTGGCGCCGGCCTCGGTGCCATGCCCTTCTCTACCACACTGCCTCTCGAGTCTCAGCAGCTGCTCGGTGGTGGCTCATTCGACTTCAATGATCCTATGACGGCCATGTTGATGGGCAACGATTTCAAGCCAAACCAGCAGTTCTTCAACAACAACGCCAATCCAAATGAGCTCAAGATCAAGTCCGAGTTCACTCCCACCACTACTTTCGACGGTATGAACCAGACACTGGCACCTGGCTTCCTTGACGCATCGGTTGGCGGCTTCAACAACGGTTCAGTGCCCAACTCGGCTTTTACTGAGTCGTCGCCATTTGCGACTTCAGCTGGTGGCTACGGCATGAACTTTGACAATGCCTTCAACAACCCCTTCAAGACCTCGTCATTCGCGAGTGGTCTTGCTAGCGGCGAAGTAACACCCGGCAATGAACGTGACTGGCAGAACCTCATCGACGGCACCGCTTGGGATGAGCCATCATCGCAGACTGCCACATAGTCTCTTGTCGTTGGTCAACCCGTTTTTACACTTCGCTTTCTTGATGTTCTTACTATTCAAAAACTATTCGACCGAGGCAAGCCTACTTCAACAGACTCTAAGCTACATTAGATTGTCGGCTATTCGCATTTGAGTCTTCCAATGGATGCCCTAGCGCTTTCACGAAGACCACATGCGACGAGGAGAGATGACACACTGTCTTGTCATCGACGTCCTTGCAATGATATAATATCGTTGCGATCAGCTAGGCTGCCTCGCTCGCGTCTGCTTGAAGAGAAATGCAGACTCGTCACGACTTTTCTTTTACTGTCTAACGGCCAATGGTATACCCCTTTTGCTTTTCTACATATATGGATACGAAAACGGGCGACGCTTGTATCTTGTGTCTTTAGGAGTTTTGGTACGAGGCAAGAGGCCTTTGATTCGCTCACGAGCAACAATTGAGCACGCCCGATGTTAGCTAGTTTTGCGAGAACATACCGAATGAAGCAGTGCTGCTCGAACAATACATCTATCCTCTCTCTCAAGCCATTATCCTACTGTCTTACTCTCTCCCTCTCTCATTCCATCTCGCTTATCCCCTTTTGCTTGTCGGAATAGCCGTATCAATTCCAAATCAAAACCCACCCTCGCCACCATGGCATGGGATGATCTACAGACACAGCCCACCGCGAAACCCTTCATTGATGCGCGCGTATCACCCGCCAACCCCGAAAAGTACTAAACGAATGGTCCGAGAACAAAAAAGGTCGTCGAGATCGAGACGTTCCAGCCCACGTCCCTGGGCATCGCGAAGTGCGCCGAGCATGGGGCATGGGTTACTGTATTGCCCTGAACCCTTGCTCCACTTTTTCCCATCACGCTCTGCCGTGGCGCCTCGGACGAACCCGCTCCCCGGTGCCCTACGTCATCGGGGTCCGACACTCCGACCTGTTTGGAAGTTTTGACCTTTAATCCTGTGGGAGCTCGAGAAATTTCCGCGCCAAGATATCTACAGATCGAGGGGTCTTTTGGATCGACGGACGTGTGATCTCGGGTCGCTACCGGAGAAGAAAACGGAGAGGTCTGGCTTTGTGGGATCAGATCTGGTTGTGCCAGTCACGGGGGGACAGACAACTGTGGAGTGCTGTGCCTGACCGCACCCTGCCCTGAGAAAAATCCCTGGGACCTCGAATGACGCGCGTGGGACGACTCCCTTGACCTTGGACATGGCAGAGACTTTGCCCAAGTTCGTGGCTGGGAAGAAGCGCAAGCGGAAAGGTCACACCGCCCTAGCAGAAGATGTTGGCGTCGTGGTGTCACGGGATCTCGCCACGGGAATCGCAATTGGGACGCGGGGTCAGGTCGTTGGGAACAATATCAACGGTAGCGAGCATGCCGCGACGAAGAAGAAATCGCAGATGAGCAATGCTAGGCCTGAAGAGGTGAAGGTCGGGGCGCGGACGGATGGCCAAATCCAGGACGGGCATGAGAAGCGGGTGGATGGTATGGATGGTGTACCGCGCCGTAGCAAGACTGTGGCGGGGACGAGGGGAGAAGGAAAGGGAGCTAGCAGTGCATTACCCATTGCGGCGCACAGGGAGGAGATCATATCCGCTGTCAATCGCCACCCGGTCGTGCTACTCACCGGTGAGACTGGTTCTGGTAAATCGACGCAGGTGCCGCAGTATCTTCTTTCACGAAATGGATCTGCTGGAGAAAAGAAGCTCAAAATAGCGGTCACGCAGCCTAGGCGGGTGGCCGCGACGTCGCTGGCGAAGAGGGTGGCGACTGAAATGCGATCACCATTAGGAAAGACGCCGAAGGCGAGAGTGGGCTACTCGGTCCGGTTCGATGCGAATGTTGGCAGGGACAATGAAATTGTGTATGTGACAGAGGGTATGCTGTTGATGGAGTTACTCAGAGATCCTGGTCTGACACAGTACGGAGTCGTACTGGTTGATGAGGTCCACGAGCGTGGAGTGGACGTGGACCTCTTACTGGGGTTTCTGAAGGGACTGGTCAGGGGCGAGGGGGAGGGAGCGAAAAAGAGGAAACAGAAGAGAGTTGGCGACTTGAGGGTAGTGGTCATGAGTGCCACCGTCGAGGTCGAAGGACTGATGGATTTCTTTGGGAAAACTGAGGAAGAGAGCCAATCACGCGATCCCGAGAACCACGAGAAAACAGCTTCGAAGGGGGAGGAGACTCAGAAAACCATCAATGACAATACTACGAACGGAAATACCGGAAGGCATGACCAGGCTGTGAATCTAGTCAAGGTCGAAGGCAGGCAATATCCAGTACATGTCAACTATCTGCCTGAGCCAGTCCAGGACTTTACAGAAGCTGCTTTGAAGACAATCTTCCAGATACATTGCAAAGAGCCAATGCCAGGAGATGTACTTGTCTTCATGACGGGTCAGGAGACAATTCAGGGGCTTCAGCGAAACATTGAGGAATACGCACAAAGTCTCGGACCAGAGTATCCCAAGCTTCTCGTCCTACCCATCTACGCAGCTCTGCCTCAAGCTGCACAACAGCGAGTCTTCGAGCCCGCTCCGCCAAACACCCGAAAGGTCATCCTTGCTACAAACATTGCCGAGACATCCATCACCGTCTCTGGCGTCCGCTTCGTCGTCGACAGTGGCAAAGAAAAGCGCAAGCAATTTCGCCCCAAACTCGGCCTTGAGTCTCTCCTCGTCAAGTCTGTCTCCAAATCCTCCGCCATCCAACGTAAAGGTCGAGCCGGCCGTGAAGCACCAGGCAAATGCTTCCGCCTGTACACTGAAATCGACTACTCCTCGCTCGAGCACACCAAAGCCCCCGAGATCCTCCGATGCGACCTCGCCGACGCCGTCCTCAAAATGAAGGCAACCGGAATATCCGACGTCCTCTCATTCCCCCTTCTCACCCCTCCCTCCCGCGAAGCCATGGCCCGTTCCCTCCTACACCTCCTCCAACTCGACGCTCTAGACTCCAAAACAGGTGACATCACCCCGGTCGGCCGTGCCATGTCCCGCTTCCCCCTGTCTCCTTCCTACGGACGCGTCCTCCTCGCCGCCGCAGACGCCGAGATGGGCTGCCTCCTTCCCGTCATCGACATCGTGGCTTGCTTCTCCGCGGATAGTACCGTCTTTCTCAACACGGACACGGAAGAGGCGCGCGAAGCAGCCGCCCTCTCCCGCGCGGCCCTACTGAGGCGACAAGGCGACCACATCACCCTCTTGGCAGTGGTGCAAGCGTACGCGGCCGAGCAAACGGACCGCAAAAGCTGGTGCAGCAAGCGCTTCGTCTCCCACCGCGCCATGGCCAGCATAATGGACATCCGCAAGCAGCTCAGGGCACAATGCGTCTCCCAACGCCTCCTGACCCAAGACCAGGTCGCAGCCTACGACGACGCAGCGAATGCCAGCACGGACGAGAGGACAGCGGAGAGAGTGCTGCGCTGCTTCCTCCTGGGCTTCAGACACAACACGGCGCGTCTGATGCCGGACGGGAGTTACAGGACGTTTGTGGGCAGTCAGAACGTCGCGGTGCATCCCAGTTCCGTGCTGTTTGGGAGGAAGGTGGAGGCGATTATTTATGCGGAGTTTGTGTTTACGAATAGGACGTACGCGAGGGGCGTGGGGGTTGTGCAGAATGGCTGGGTCGGGGAGGTCTTTGGGGGTTCTTAGGCCGGCAATTGGTGGAGAACTGAGAGCATCTAGCAGGGAGAGCGGAAGGGATCCTAGAGCGTGGTATGGAATGAGTGGTCAGAGAAGTGTAGAGGAGTGAGAAAAGGGTAGAGAAGACGATCACGGTAAAGGAGAAGGGTACACGAGAGGATGTTCGTTAGCTAGCTATGGAGCTGGAGCGGTATCCAAGTCGACCTAGCGAGTCTTGGTTGGCTGTGAAGCCGAGATAAGAGATGCTTCGCTGAAATGGTGATGAAAATGATGAAGCTGTTGAAAAGCTGGTCAAAAACAGCTAGCCGAATACCGTGCTGTCAAGATACTGAGAGATATTGGAATGCTGAAAGCTCCACTCAGCTGGCTGAGGAATCCTTCTCTGAGCCCTTGTGTCTTCCCTATCGTACACCTTCTCTTGCTTTCCTGTGTGTTTCAACGAAGTCGATAGTCGTTACTGAGAAGTTCCGTCCGTGAGAAGCTGGGAATGAAGATAAACTGCCATCTCAGGCGCTGTCTGTCAAGCTCCCGTCATAACCAAATCCACAGGCCCCGTCCATCACCCAGTCTATGTATCGTCCGATCCCAGATCCTATTCCCTTTGCACTGAACGAGTTCAATCAATCTCCATCCGTCCCCCCAACATCCCATGCTCATGATACCTCCCGCAAACCCCACCCCTTGGCCCCCTCTCAACCCCTCTCATCCCCATCCACTCCCCCTCGTCCTCCACCCCGAACAAGTCCTCCCAATTTAACCACGGCTTGCAGGGCCCTACGTCACCGCCCGTCAAAGCGAATTTGCTGTCACCGTTCTCCAGTCCCCTTCCCTCGACCGCACTGATCATGCACTCGAGACAGTACACCCTGTCGCATGTCATGCAGCGCTGCGGGTGCTGGAAGCGTGGCTGCGGACCAGTCTGACCTTCGACAGCGCCGGTGTGGCTTTCTGCGTCTTCTTCTTCTTCTTCTTCTTCTCCGTCGTCGACTGCATTGGGCGCTGGGGGAAGTGTGATGCGAGTGCGGGCTCTGACGCGAGCGAGGCGCTGTTGGCGAGGTGTAGGGCGGTTCTGGGCTGTGATGCCGTTGCCTACGTCGGTGGCGTTGACGCCGGCGATACCGTGGCCCCATCGACCTTGTGGAGTCCCAGCGTTGAGGTTGGGGTTTGCCTGCGCGGCTGCGAGGTGAGCTGCTGCTCGGGCAGCGAGAAATTCTGGACTTGCGCCTCCTGGACCGACGACGGTGCGGCATCCCTCGCATGCCCTTGCCTCGGGCCAGCTGCGGGGACGCCAGTCGCGCATGCGGTGCCGAGCGACCATGTCTTTGCCTGGTCGCTTCATCTTGACGACGAGGTCGCGGAGGAAGAGCGGGTGCCAGTCGTCCTTGTGAGTTTGGAGGAGGCGGTCGGTTTTCTTGTAAGTGAAGAGGTCGAGGATAAGGTCTCTTAGGGGAGAAGAGGGGCGGATGCCGGTGTTCGTGCTGGAGAAGGGGCAAGGGTGAAGGATTTTAGTGGTCTTGCTTGCTGGAATAGAAGGGTTGAGAGGGGTGTAGACTGTTGTCTCGGGCTCAGTCGGAGGAATCTTGAAGACGTCGGGCTGAGGAGCTGAGGGATCGACAGCACTATTGCGGCGAGTCGAACAGGCGCAGTGATGAAGACTCGAGTATGAACAGCAGTCGCCATAGAGAAGCCATGTGTCTGAGGGAGTTGGGACGGAGTTTGTGGTCTCGGAGAGACGTGCGACTGTGTCGATGATGTGATTACTCAAGCTGGTGGTGAGGAGGCGATCGCTCAGAGCGTAGAGGTCGATCAGGAGAAAGTACTTTGGACTTCCTTGAATGTTGCGAAGATCACCATCTAAGTGAGACTCGTGAAGCTGCAAGCGCTTGTGCGGCTCCTGAGGACGGCGAGCACCAATAGCTGGATCATTCTCAGGAGGAGGAGCACAGTTGGTGGGTCCAGAGACCATGAGCGAGCCAGTGTAGAGCCACTGGACAAACCATTCGAACATATCTGGCTTCTCTTCTGGCAGAGTGACAATCTGAGATGACGATTCCGCAAAGTGGCCTTGCAAGGCAGCAGCGAAGAAAGGTGAGACCGAGACAAGCAGCTCTGTGTGCACGACAAATTTGACCTGATTGGGCCCAACAAGGACTGTGGCCATCTCGTGCATCTTGCGAAAGCGAGTTCTGAGAATAGATCTTGGTGCTGGGAATTGCACGGTAGGTGCTCGACGCAGGTCGTTGATTGAGGAGGTCTCCGAGTCAGACGCGTTCAGAGCATCAATTTGCATCACCATGCTGGATGTAACTGTGTATGGAAAATAGGTGTATATGGGAAATTCGATGATTGTAGGGCGATATCAATGTGTTAGCAGTGCTGGAGGCCGAGGGAAAACGTTGTCGCCCCTGGGCAGCGGCAGAAGTGGTAGCGGAGTGTATGGTTTGGTTGCAGGTTGACGGAGGGGGGAAGGGCGATATATATATCTTGAGGTTCCGCTTCCACGCGGCTTCACAATGCCGCAGGTGGCGGTGTATGTGGTGGTGTGACCGATATGACTGTGCCTAGCGGTGTGCCGGCTGCAAGCGAGAGCACGAGGAGGCGGCGACTGCGCAGGCGGTGTTGAATAGCAGTGCCTCAGTAAGCACGAGGAGGGTAAGCAAAGAATGACAAGCACATGCGATTTAGGAAGACAATAGATCATTTTGACACGAGCAAGAAGGGGCTGGAGTAGATGACAAAGCATGTGGATAGAACGGATTGTCCTGCAAGCGGTGAAGAGTAGGGACACGAGTAGGGACACGAGTAGGGAACAAAGACATTCACAAGTGAAGGAAAGTATGGAACAACCGCATTCTTGCAATACCCATGTCTGCATGCATCCGCATGGACTACCTGTCCGCCAAGAAAACTGCCTCGAGGAATGTGACGAGACGGATCCGGCCGCCTGTACATTCCACCACAAAAGTCCGCCTCTACTGGCAATTGCAGAAAAGCTTACGTCCGAATAAGCTGGGGTATCATCAAGGACGGACGAAGCTTCCTATTTCTGTCCTCCATTCGTTACCTGACCTGAAGTCATTGTAAGCGAGGACTTATTTCTTCGACTGCGTGGTTGGCTGACCAAGTCTGGAGTAGAGCATGTACAGCGCCATTTGGTTGCATTCCTGAGTGCCGGTGATGGTGACGAGACGTTCGTTGCTGTTGTCCTGTGGTTCGTTGATCTTGATGACGCTGCCGGACAACTGGCGGATCTCGTTGATCTTAGCACCTCCCTTTCCAATAATGGCACCAACCATATCATTGGGGATGAAGATCTGCTGCGTCAGTGGCTGACCAGGCAAGGCACCTGCTTGCTGAGGCGGACCGGCATGACCGACATGTGGTTGTTGAGCATGGCCACCATATGGAGCAGGTGTCTGACCAGCAGCAGCAAATTGCTGACGTGGAGACTGTGCAGCACCGTACGGGACAGGTGTCTGGGCATGCACTGGTCCTGGCTGGCCGTAACCCTGAGGCGCTCCATAAGCAGCTTGAGGTGGTCCGCGCTGGGCCTGCTGGCGACGGAAGTAGTCTGGAGGGCCCCACTGACCGCCAACGGAGTGCGGCACATAAGGCACGACCTGCATGCCGCCCGGAACAGCACCAGCTGGAGCTCCGTGACGGGTAGCATAAGCAGAGGCAGCGACACCGTTGAAGCGTTCAGTGAGCTGTTCTTTCAGGGTGCTGCCAACATAGAAAGTGGCAATGTGGATGGCGTCAGCAACACCGAGAACAACAAGTGAGCGCTCCGTCGAGAGTGGCAGACACTGATCCGAGGCGTTGAGGCGAGCACCAGAAGCCTCCTGGATTTCACGGATGCGAACACCTCCTTTGCCGATGATGGAGCCGATGAGGATGTGGGGGATGAGAAGGCGGAGGGGATATGTCTTGGATTCAGGTGTACTGGGACGTTCCATAGGCTCGTTGTTGAGGGTACGGATGATCAGACCGAAAGCCTTTGCAACCGCATCAACAAGCCCAGAGACGGTGAGGATACGCTCGACGGCACCTCTTGAGTATTCGCTGACTGTGCACTTTGCGCCAGACAACTTCCTGATGAGAGAAACATTCTCGCCGCCTTTACCAATGACAGTAGCTGCCTCTTGACTGGAGATGATGGAGCGTAGGTGCAGCCATTGGCTTTCGTCTGACTGTTGATGAGTAGTGGTCAAAGCAGCGGCTTCGACGCCATTCGCAGCAGTAGCCTGAGCCGGCTGGGTCTCCAACACCTGTGCAGCGGTAGGCATGCCGGCTGGAGCATCTGCGACAGTGGTATCCGGGACAGCAGCAACATCTCCATTGGTGTGGTCAGCAGCTGGGATCACTGGCTCGTCGGTAGTGGCGGTCTCGATAGGCAGGGTGTCCTCCGTAGTTCCATTCTCTTCTGGCTGGACTTCGGCTACTTTGTCGAGGGCCGGGCGCTTGGCATCAGGCTGCTCGGTGTTGGTCGCTGGTGATGATGGATCCTCGAGTGGGCGCTTCTGGGATTGCGCCGCCCCCTCTCGTGGTGAGGCAGACATCCTGTGTATCTTATTGATTCTTTCTGTAAGATTGCACTAAAAGTTGTCGCGCAAAAAAGAAAGGTTGTGTGGTATAATCCGTTCAATTCTCGGCGTTTTATGTACACGACGGTGCTTCGGATTGGGGTGGTGAAATAGATATGTGATCGGATCGGAGGGGTATGCGCGGGTATCTACCAAGTCGGGAAGAGGTAGGAGAGGGTGTGTAGGGAAGGTGGTGCAAGAACGAGACGAGATGTGTGCGAGAAGGATGTCCAGCAGAAAGATAGGAAGAGGGATCGGAGTCGGTGAAGAAGATATGGAACAAGCAGGGCAGTGTTCGGAGGGAGAGTATATCGTTATCGTTGCTCGTGAAAAACAAGGCTCCGGGTATAGGATAGGAAGTTGTAGCTGATGTGCGGGAGGAGGGTGATTTGTGCAGTGAGGTTGAAGTTGAAGCGCAAGGGCCAAAAACCAACAACTCTTTTCCAGTTGTCAAACCTCTGTGGGCGCGTACTCGAAATTTGTTCCTGGAGATACGCGTTAGAGACGATGACGATGTCTGAAACGACGTGACTGAGTGTGAGAAAAGACCGGGGGACGATGAATCGCAACGGTCGTCGAAGCGTGAAAGGGAAGGTAGCGGAGATGAAACGCGAAACCAGCTGGAAAATCACCTCATGGCGGACGACACGTGACATGACCGAGGATCTTGGCCTGGCCTCGGGAGGTGACTAAGCTGCCGAAGCTATTCCGTTTGCGGTCTATCGAGCTGTTTGCGGCGTCGCTCACGTCTACCATATTTGATATTCATGAATGATGCTTTTGGATACGAGCAAATACCTTGCTTTGCTCAATGCTGTGATGAAAGGTGCCTGCAAGCCGTGTAGAACGTATAGCTGTCATCATTGGTTAGATCAAACACAATCCGTGACTATTCATGTGTGTGTGCCTGCCCGGCCCCAGGCTGAGAAAAATGTATACGCGAAATTCCACACAACCGTCTTTTCCTCCTGCCATCCCTTCCTCTCGCCGGACTCTGTCCATATTCTTTCCAAGAGACTGTGTTGTCGTCAACGTCCATTGAGGTGGATTTAGCTATTCAACCTCGATCAAGCAGCTCAGCCTCACGCTCTTGTCACATATCCAGAACCACTCGTGTCACAACTCATCCACTGCCCACAACAGTCGCGTCACCCCAAGCTCGAATTTATATCAGACAGTCCCCATCCACACCAGCTCCGATCTATCTGCTCCCTTTGAGCCCCCTCCATCATGGCCCATACTCAATTGGCTTGTCAGTACATCCGCGAGCATATTGTCGGCGTGTTTGCTAACATGACGCAGACCGCACTGCCAAAAGCATTGGCATTCTCGATGCTACGCCCGTTTACGAGCCTCTGTCCGGCTTCCAAAAGTAAGCAATACTTCTTGCAGAATGCCACACTAGCTGACTGTCCACAGGCCTGAGGGCAACCTTCGCTGTGCCACCTACTCTCCTGACGGTCGCTTCTTCGCCTGGGCTTCTCCAGATCGGTATGCTTCTGCCTATCGAGCCTGGAACCACGTTTGCTGACTGCAAACCTAGTGTACATGTCGTCGATGCCGCCACTGGCAACGTCAGCACAACTTTGCCCACCGAGAATGTCTTCGAACTCAGCTTCTCACCGCTTGGAACCTACATCATTACTTGGCAGAGGCCTTCAAAGGACGAGACGGGCAATGCTGTAAAGAACTTGAAGGTCTGGAGAACGCTTGACGACGATGCTGGTACACAGGGAGAGAGATCACCCATCGGTCAATACGTTCAAAAGTCGCAGACTGGGTGGAACCTTCAATACACTGCAGACGAGGAGCTCTGTGCTCGATGTGTGACCAACGAGGTCCAATTCTACGAGTCCCACGATCTGGGTACTGTCTGGAAGAAGCTTCGTCTCGATGGTGTTGCAGACTTTGCTGTTTCCCCTGCAAGCACGAACCTGTCTCTTGCGGCCTTCACTCCGGGAAAGAATGGTCAGCCGGCTGCTGTCCGAGTATACAAAGTGCCACAATTCGATTCGCCGGTCTCCCAAAAGACCTTCTTCAAGGGCGACAAAGTCCAGCTCAAATGGAACTTGGAGGGCACCAGTGTCATCGTCCTTGCCCAGACCGATGTGGATAAGACGAACAAGAGTTATTATGGCGAGACTAACATGTACATCCTTAGTGCCAATGGCGGATTTGACTCCAGGATCACTCTTGACAAAGAAGGACCGATCCACGATGTGACATGGTCACCAAATTCAAAGGAGTTTGGCGTTGTTTACGGATACATGCCCGCGAAGACCACGATCTTCAACGCTCGTGCGGTCGCTACAAAGGACTTCCCTACAGCTCCTCGCAACACCATCAGCTTCTCCCCGCATGGACGCTTCGTCCTCATCGCTGGCTTCGGCAATCTGCAGGGCGACGTTGACATCTACGACCTCGACAAGAACTACAACAAGGTCTGCACACTGAAGGCCAGCAACGCAAGTGTCTGTGAGTGGAGTCCAGATGGCAAGCACATTCTATTCGCCACCACGAGTCCTCGTCTCCGCGTCGACAATGGCATCCGCATCTACCACGTCGGTGGGTCCATCATCTACAACGAGGATATGAACGAGCTGTACAATGTCTACTGGCGGCCATTGTCCGCCTCAGAGTATCCCCTTGGCGATCCCTTCAACCCAGCACCGACACCGCATCCATCTGCTGTTGCGTATCTCGGCACAGTCAAGACTCCCTCCAAGCCTGTTGGTGCGTACAGACCTCCAGGTGCTAGAGGTACATCTACTCCTCTTGCTTTCAAGCGCGAGGATGAAGGTGGTGCTGCGTTTGTCCGCGATGGTATCAGCAGTGGAGGTACAAGTGCCGGCACACTCAACGGCTTTGGTAAGCCGAGGAGGCGTGAAGTGCCTGGCGCTGAAGCCGCCGAGCAACTTCCTCCAGGTGCTGCACCCGGCGGTGGTGTTAGTCTCACTGGCGCTGGTGATGAGAATCTCAGCAAGGCTGCTTTGAAGAACAAGAAGAAGCGCGAAAACAAGAAGGCAAAGGATGCAGACACTGCTCAGAATGGCAATGCCAATCTCGCTCCTGCAACCAATGGGCATGCTACACCGACTCGCAGTCCTGATCGCCGTGACCGACCAAGGAGCAGGACTAGGACCGGGCAAGACAATCGTGGCCAGTCTCGGAGGCGCGAGGGCAGTAAAGCCCGTGGCCCTCCACGTACTGGTGCCAATGGTCCGGCCGTCCAGACAAGCAACGCTGCTCCCATCGCTCCCGCTGTTGACCCTGCACCTGATCTCACCGTCACTAGTCCTGGCGGTTCGGCACAGGACAAGAAGGTCCGCGCTCTGCACAAGAAGCTCAGGGCCATTGAAGATCTCAAAATGCGTCAGGCCGGTGGGGAGAAGCTGGAGGCCACTCAGGTCTCAAAGATTGCCACTGAGGAATCCGTCAGGAAGGAGCTTACTGGGTTGAACATGGAGTAGGATTACCCTCACGATCTAATCCATCTTCCTCTCGATCCGAGGAGAGGCGACTATCCAGGTCTCGTGACCAAGTGGTTGTATCGGCACTGGCGGCACATCACTCTGATACGCCGCGAGTGGAGATCCGATGGTCCAGTCCAATACGATATCAGAACGGCCGACAAGACCAACTCATTAGCCTTGCCAACACAGGCAGTCGATTTTCACCTCATCTCCGCCGGTCTGGATCTGGGATATCTTTGTGTGGTCTACGGACTCGGCCCTCCTGGCCCTTCTGGCTTACCCTTCGATGCTCATTTTACCATGGCAGATGCCGATGAACACCACAATCGCAGTACGCCTCCCTGGTACGACCATAAATTTATCCCTGCGCAAGCTCGTGTCGTCGCAGAGCGCTGGCAGGCCTGCGACCAGGTGTTTCATGACGAGTGGTGGATCAATGCGCCCGTAGTGTGTGGTGTCAAGCCCGCTTTGGAGCAAGGGCCCCTTGGCCCTTACGACCGCATTGTGCGCTGGTTATGGCAGATCGATGAGACTTGTTACAGGGAGCACTGGTCAGGCGAACAGCTCTGTGACTGACGGTGACTTCACGACTGGATCAGCGCATAGTCGTGGCAGCTATGACATTGCTTTGTAGCCTAGGGGTTCATCACCGACTACTCGTTCCAATAGTGGTAAAGGTGCTAGGTAGAATAGAAATGAAAAACACTCGTGCCACACCGTGATCTTCCGCACTGTGGTGCAAGCGTGGTTGGCGGCTGAATCCCTGCAATCCCGTGACTATACGTTCTGCGTATCTCGCCTGCGGAACCCGCATGACTTGTCTGGCTTCGCAGCGTCCATGTGACCTTTGCATGCTCGTTTTTGGCTCAGTTTAGTACCTCGAATCAGTGTCTTATCCTCCTTACAGTACCATTACGACGCGCTATACTGATCCGTCTTCCGTCTCGAGGCGGTTGCACCTCTTCCGGGCCACTTGTGACTCCGGCCCTGGCCGAGGAAGCGTGATCTCTCCAGGCTGTCTCGCCACTTCGTCCCCAGCATGTCTCGCCCCGAACGAGCGCTGCAGCCATTTTTCATGGTACCGGATTCTGTCTGTGTGTTTCATGTGATATAGGGAAAATATGAGCCAGATTTCGTGTCATTTGAAGTTGTCTGTGTAGAGTTATGCTCGAATATATGCATTTGATGGGTTTGTTTGCAAAGGTGTACAACGACCTGCTGGAACTTTATGACATCGTCGATAAGAAGCCATGAAACACTGTAAAATCGGGAACAAGGACACGGATGATGCGGAATGTTCCAGGATAGTATGTACCGAGTCCCTAAGTACCCCGATACGATGTTACTAGACTGACAAGCACTGTTGTTGGCGCCGGAGCAGCCATGGAAGATGGCGACCATGGCTTGGCACGCCCCTTGGAATACACACATGTGAGAACAGCGATATGAAAGTACGAGAAGCACCGCGGCACTAGATGAACGGTGAGAGATGATAGTCAGGAGCCGGGCCTCTGGTGTGGTGTCTATACATTCAGGTTCGTGGTGCTGTAGTCCCACCTGCGCGGGCCAGCACGGCTCCTTCTATATGCCCACGAAGAACTCCGGGAACGCAGCCTTCGCTTTGGCTACAGGATCCTCCAGACCAGGATTACTTCTATACACATGCACAGAATCACCGCTCATATGCGACGATGGACGACAACGCTTCCTATACTCCTCCAACGGGAGCAAGGCCTGTCTTTTGCCCCGGGGCGGGTTGAGCGCCTAACCCAATCCACCTCTACCGCTCTTCACCCGCGCCTCTACGGGCAACAAGAGTCCCTCTCCACCCTTACCCAGCGCCATCCCCTTCTCCCAGCCCATTTTCTCCATGAGCTTTCTGCCGAAATTACTCTCCGCAATTTCCGGTGCCGTCGCCCCCACCACCTCTCCGTTCCTGTAACTCACACCGGCGCTATCGAATCCACCACCTCTACCCGCTCTCTTCGGACCCTCACCCTTCCCTCTCGCGCCCTTGCCCGCGCCCTTGAGGAATCCCCGTTGCGCGATTCTCTCGACCCGATCCCACTTACGCATATCAAAGTCGCCCGTCCTTGCACGTTTCGAGAACACAGTGAAGCGGTGCTTCCCACTCCCTCGACTCGTGCTCGTGAGATCAAAGACATGGGCAATCTCATGCAACAGCTTCCTCTCCTTCTTCTCCATCGGCGGCATCGCTTTCTGCTGGATATCGTCGTCGTCCAGGAAGTCTTCCATCTCCCTCCTAAGCTGAACCAGGGACAAGCCATCAGCGAACTTGACCTGCAGATCAGGGCGAAACTTGTTCGCCTTGCCCCGACCGAGGAGACCTTCCGCGCGCAACTCTTCGCGCTCGGCTTTCTTAGCCGCCTTCTTCGCGCGGTCGTTGGCCCATGACGTCTGTATGTCGGAAACCAGCTCTTCATCGGAAAGGCCGGCGAGTTCTTCCGGCAGGCCACCGGCGGATATGCGACCTTTCTTGCCCGCGGGACGGAGGGAGGGACGCTCAAAATCCATGACGTCGAAGCCGCCGTAGGGGTCTTGGTCGAGCACGTCAGCCATGAGAGAGGCGGAGGGGAAGGAGTCGCGCTGGTTCTTCTTGCCGCCGCGGCGCTTGGGTCTGGAGCGCGCGAGGAGGGACTCGAGACCGGCTTCCGCTTCTACCAGCTCGGCGTTGGTGGGGAAGCCGGAGTCATCGAGGAGGAGGAGCTCCTCGGAGCCCAGACCGAGTTCTTCTTGCTTGGCGAGCATGCGCGCTATCTCTTCGTCTGTTAGAGCGTCGATTTGGCGCTGGCGGAGATCAGCCTCATCTTCCCACCGCTCTTGGGCAGTATATTCGAAATCCGACTCGAGCTCGGAGTCATCGCCGGGGTCTGAAGTGCCGTCCTCGTCCTCGTCAATGTCATCATCCTCGAAGTTGGACGGAATAACACTGATGTCGGTCATATCGACGTCTGTGGTAGGGACTGAAGAGGTGATGTCAAGCTTCTTGTTCTTTCGTCGAGATCTGCTCTTTGTCGGGGCTGATGCAGATGTAGGCTCAACTTCGTCCTCGATCTCCTCGTCATCATCAAGGACGCTCGATATCCAATCGCTCTCATCTTGCTGGAATGAAGCGAGTAGATCATCTCCGCCGCTCATGTTTGCAATGTAATCCTGCAGCATCGCCTCCTCGTCTTCGTCCTCTTCCATATCAGGATCATCCATAATACGACCGAACGATGCCTTGGCAAGTGATGGAGTCCCACGATCAAGTTTCTGCTTTTTAGTTTGTCGACCTTTGCCCTTCTTAGCCTTGGTGGGTTTTTGCTGCTTTGCTTCTGCTCGAATAGCCTTGGATATCGCAAGTGCAGAATCGGCATCCATACCCTGTGCCCGGAGCGCCCGAGCAGTGGGAACAGTGTGTGACATGCCAGATTGTCCCGTGACTGCTTGAGGTTTCGCAGCTGGCACGACCGAGGTTGGTGGCTCGGCTGACGGGATACTGGCATTCAGTTCGACCTTCAGTGATGGTGCAAGAGCTGGCTGCTGCAATGGAGGATCGTCTCTCACGGTGACCCTATTCGACCGTCCACGAAAAACGACAACCTCCTCTTCACTCCCTTCGTCTGCAACAGGTGACACCTCGCGTATGATAGGGGCAGGACCTGTAGGAACCAAGGACATGTCGCCTACAGAGTCAATGACGAATAGATCTCGTGGCGGATCTTGGACTGAGGCTTCCGATGTGTCCTTGCTTGGGGTGTCCTGACCTGGAGTTTTGGAGGCCGAGAGCTCCGTGGTCTCGACTTCCATCTCTACGCTCAGCTCTTGTTCTTCCGGCAAGGGTTCGTCTGGGCTCTCGATGTGCATTTGTGCCAGTGCACCATCACTATTCTGTAGATCGCTGTCAATATCCTGTGCATCCTGTGCATCCTGCTCTTCACCAGCCATTATCTTCGACTCTTCGAGAGGGTTCATGTTCCCTGCACTGACAAACGCCATGCTTTGGTGCCGCAGCTGTACCGAGGGCGACCATTCTGAATGATGACGTTCTGTTCTGAGAGCTTCATCTCTCATGGAGAAGTAGGGCGAAGAGTTGTCGCCTGAAGACCACATCAGCTATATCACTGTCGTCGGCGTCGAATATAAAACGTACTCCTGTCTCTCGAGAACTTGTCCTTGAAGCCCTTTCGTTTTGGCGGCTTCTGCTGGTTGCCACCTTTGGCCTTGTGTCTCTTCGCCATGCTGATCTCGCGAACGGCTGAGTCGCGAGAGATATTGCTGGCCTGGACTGGCTTGGTGCAGAATCAAAGGAAAGCGTTCTCTCCGAGGTCGAATGAGAAATGACAGGGACTGACGAGGCGAATAATTATAATGTATGACACAACCTCTGGATACCGCATTGGGCAAGCGCGGGGCATTCCGCCGCTGATCCAGGGCATGCGCTCTTCCTCCAAATGACCTCCGGGGGGTGTCCTTCCATCTATCACTTTGTACACTTTACATCAGATCTATGTGAATACGCAAGAGAAGACGTCGAGCAGCAAATATGGTGTAGAGAATGCGGCCACCATAATATTTAGCAGTCTTCTTGTCCTGGCGCATCTGAGCTTCCTGACCGCAACCCTCAACTCCGCATCCCCCGCCTGACACCTGGTTGTCTTCCACCCAACTCCCTCACGTTAGCTGTTTGGATCCTTATACCACCAACCATGAACACCAACGACTTCTCACGTTATGGTAAGCGCTTCGTGCAATACTTCTGGGATCCTCTGCCAGCAAATGAAAGCGCCGATCTGATCTGGTGCCTTGGCGAATGCTACGAGTCACAACCCATTCAACACTCGCAAGCAGATCAGCGACCCACGAGTCCCCCGTCCACCTCTTCAGCCTCTTCTTCACTCCCTTCTACGGCTGACACTACAACTTCAACGAAAGAGAAAGATCCCGAGACATCCTCGATAGATATCATAGAACGGACCGAATCAGCCGAGCGAGATGAGGCACTCTCCAAAGGCTGGCCAGGGCCCTTCCTTGACGATGTGTATACTCGGTTATGGCTCACATACCGCAACAACTTCCCGCCGATAGCAAAGTCAGCAGACCCCTCAGCAGTAAGCGCCATGTCTTTCTCCACCCGACTCAAACAGCTGGGCAATATAGGCGGCTTCACATCGGACACAGGCTGGGGATGTATGATCCGGTCGGGGCAATCACTACTAGCTAATACACTCGCTATGCTAGAGCTTGGTCGGGACTGGCGACGAGGAGAGCAAGCAGAGAAAGAAGCAGCTCTTCTCTCGCTCTTCGCAGACGACCCATCCGCCCCATTCTCGATACACCGCTTCGTCGAGCACGGCGCCGCAGCATGCGGCAAGCATCCAGGACAATGGTTCGGCCCATCTGCCACAGCGCGATGTATTCAAGCGCTTGTCAACGCACACCACCCATCCTCACTACGAGTATACGTCCGACCCGACGACTCAGACGTCTACGAAGACACCTTCCTCTCCACCGCCAGAAGCAGCGACGGCGCCTTCCAACCCACCCTCATCCTCCTCGGCACACGCCTGGGCATCGACCGCATCAACCCCCTCTATCACCTCGCCCTCTCCCAAGCTCTCACCAGCAAGCAAAGCATCGGCATAGCCGGCGGCCGCCCCAGCAGCAGCCACTACTTCATCGGCGTCCAAGGCGACGGCTACTTCTATCTCGACCCGCACTTCACTCGACCGGCCGTCAGCAAGAAGCCTACTACGGAAGACATAGCGAGTTGCCATACGCGCCGCCTGCGCCGCATCACAGTGGAAGAGATGGACCCGAGCATGCTGCTGGGCTTCTTGATCCGCACGGAAGACGAGTGGAAGTCATGGCGACGCAGCGTGGAGGACAAGGAGCGCGTCAAGGGACCAGACGGCAGGGGCAAAGGGATCGTGCACGTGCATGATAAAGAGCCGGGGCATGAGCAGACGGAGAGGGAAAGCGCCGTGGACGACGTGGTCAGCTGTGATGACAGTGATGGGGAGACGGTGATGGGGTGATCGCATCGCCGAGCACAGTGAATGAAGACATGAGTTACGAGTACAGTATGCGAGGCGTTTGGATCCCATGGGAGGCCGGCCTACTTGCCCTCGGCATTGGAGATAGGGGAAAAACGTGCCGGTGCGGCGCGGCATGTCCAGCGTCAGCAGAAGATCACAGAAGCAGAGAACCAGATCAAATAAAAGATCAATCGTCTTGACATGGGATCCAGCCCAATGAAATGCCGTGTCATGCTCGCGTGGGGCCGCAAAAAAGATTGTTTACATTCCCGCCAAGCAGCAAATGGTGATCCGGCTGGACGCGTTGGGGGTCGGGGCTGGCGGCCTTCCCCCGCCTCTGTCTGCCAGCTGAACAGCTCTCTGCTCCCCTCGACTTGCGGCTCTGCGTTTTTGCTGTCAAAGCTCCTTTGTCCATTTCAGCCATGTGTTCTGTCGCGTGAGGTTCGCGTTTCGAGACGTCTTTGAAAGGTATAATTTGATGTTTCTAGCTCATTGTAAATGGTCAAGTAGAAAAGCCGAGTTCCAAGTCAACTCACAACAGAAGGTAGAAGATGCAAGTAATGGTTCAGATCATCAGATTTGCTTCATGCTCAGCTAGTCTGAAGTCATAATGTACACGACCAGCTGCCCACTACTCTGCCCTCTGCTACCCATCGTCTACAACAGACGTTCATCATGAAAAGCTCGTGCGTTCCCTTCGGCGAGAGAAGCCAGCCCAACCCGGTTGCAACTGAAACATGTTCCCATCCCATGACCGCATTATCGAAAAAAGAGTAAAAAAGATTCACCCATGCGCAACGCAAACTCCTGCTGAAGACCGCTCCGGGGGTGGTTGGCGCTGGTATCAGACCGGATGACAAAAAGGAAAGGCGTGACCGTGACAATGCGTCAAGCACTCTATTTGGTGGATGAAGAGTACTTGGTGACGGCCTTGGTGCCCTCAGAGACGGCGTGCTTGGCGAGCTCACCTGGGAGGATGAGGCGGACGGAGGTCTGGATCTCGCGCGAAGAGATGGTGGACTTCTTGTTGTAAGCGGCGAGCTTGCTAGCCTCAGTTGCGACACGCTCGAAGATGTCGTTGACGAAAGAGTTCAGGATGGACATGGCGCGGTTGGAGATACCGGTATCGGGGTGGACCTGCTTGAGGACTGGAATCGCGTTAGCAAAATGTTGTGATTGACTTGAGACATCGAATGAAGTAAGACAGGTCAAATCAAAAAGAGATAAGACGCGTGTGTGTGAAGTGCATTGGAAACGCGTACCCTTGTAGATGTAGGAAGAGTAAGTCTCCTTTCTGGTCTTGGTGCGCTTCTTCTTGTCACCAGATGGGGCGGCGGTCTTCTTGCCGGCCTCCTTCTTCTCAGCGGGAGCCTTTCCAGCTGGGGCCTTGCCCGCAGTGGTGGGAGTCTTGGATGCTGCCTTGGGAGCCATTTGTGATGATTCGAAAAATTCGAAGTTGGTTGAGTTGGATGAGTGAGTTGAGTGTGAGTGGTGGACGTGGATGATGAATGCGACTGCTGTTGTGGATGGATGGAGAAAGGAAGAGGGCGAGGCGATGGAAGTGGGCGCGAGAGGTTTATGACTGTCGGCCAGCTTCGCGACAGAGGGCGGGATCAAAGGTTGATGTGAAGAAGGCGCTAAACCTAGATTGGTGAATTTCAAGATCACGGAAGGTGCAACGACCAAAAATTGTGGCCCGTGCACCCTCGTTGATGCAAACCCCAGACCTCGACGACGCGCTCTTCATAAGCCAGCTATCGTCCACTTCCTGCCTGGACCTCTCTCTTCTTCATCCATCCACATTCATCGCCAACTCACGTCAATCAGCTCCAGCACCCCAAACAACTCACCCACCTCACCTTTTTCACCCAAACACTCACATCAAAATGACTGGTGGCAAGTCCGGAGGAAAGGCCTCAGGTGCCAAGGGCTCTGCCCAATCGTGAGTCTCATCCTTTTCCCAGTCTTTTGGACTTGAAGAAGAAGCAGAAGCGATTTGACCCATTTGGTTCAACTTGATAGCCTTGTCTCGTTTGATATGTTTATATTAAAGTAATATACTGACTTCAGTCTCAGCCGTTCATCCAAGGCTGGTCTCGCATTCCCAGTTGGTCGTGTCCACCGTCTCTTGAGGAAGGGCAACTACGCTCAGCGTGTCGGTGCTGGTGAGTCTACTCGATCTTCCAGATCCATCGAATCAATCTGACCTTTATTCTCAGGTGCTCCCGTCTACCTCGCCGCTGTCCTCGAGTACCTGGCTGCCGAAATCCTCGAATTGGCCGGCAACGCCGCTCGTGACAACAAGAAGACGCGTATCATCCCCCGTCATCTCCAGCTCGCCATCCGCAACGACGAGGAATTGAACAAGCTTCTCGGCCACGTCACCATCGCCCAGGGTGGTGTCCTCCCCAACATTCACCAGAGTACGTCAAATCAAATCCAGATTCAAATATACCATTCTAACATGTTTCCAGACCTCCTCCCCAAGAAGACCGGTGTTCCCAAGTCCGGCAAGGGTCCCAGCCAAGAGCTTTAGATGCTTTCATGAGCTTCTTTGGGTCTTGTTTTGCTGGCGCGAGTATGCGGTTAATGCGGTTATGGCTGGGTTTTCTTTTGGTTTTCTCATGGTGTCCACATTCGCATGCGAAGCGAATAGCATGATAGCTTTTCCATCACGACCACGGTCGGAGAGGGCGGGAAGCAGAGATGTTGTACATTACGCTCATGAGGACTAGAGCGCTGGGTGGAACGACAATGGAATCTGATACCTTGAACTTTACACTTTTTCTCTTGTCTTATATCGTGAATGCATGACCAGCTAGTACTCGCAACAATCACTCGTGCATGCGTATAATGCAGGATTGATTGATACATTTAAACGATAGACAACTGCCAACGAAACAAAGGCATAGTAAAGTACAATTAGACCACATGCATACTTGTGATCTATATGATGCTACATGTCGTGAGTGGGCCTGCCCCAGGATGCTAGCTCAAAGATCCATTGGTGGGGGAGCTGTCAATCGTTAGCTATCGGATCTGCAGAGAAGGGCAGTGCAGACATACGGTCCCGAATAGGTGCCGGCAGATTCCGCTCGTACTTGCTGCCTCCTGGTGCCGTTGGTGGTCTGTAAGGATCTGGGTGCTTCCACTTCTTGAGCAAAGCTTCTGTCTGATCCATCAATTCCTGCAACGTTTGTGTCAGCATAACATCGCTTCGAATAATGTATCCCATGCTGTCGTGTGCCGTAGCTCTATCTCTTGTACTTGCTCCCATATGAGCTGGACGATTGTTGCTTGTCTGTCCCAAGTCTCTCAAACACAGCTCTAGTCTAGACGTACCCTTTTTTGTCTTGGTTCCCTAATGTGCCTGTTCTTCTCAAACAATGATCGAATGTAAAGAGCTTGACCGCGCCATAATGCACGACTGACTGCCCAGTCCAACGCGAGCTTCAAAGATCTTCGGTATAGGCGGCTGTAGAGGATCAGTCAGTAACGTAGCTCTTGATCAATCTGTGCGGAGCTGCGTACATTGGTGTGATGGCTGAATTGCTTGACATGGTGAATATTGTAGCGCGTCGTTGCAGACCGATTCGAAGGGTCCAATGGGCTGACAGAGCTTGCAAGCAAGCAGAGACGCTTTTTTAGATGCCTATCGTATCCCAGATAACCGTCAAAAGGCGTGAGTAAGTGATGTGGCTGCTTCACAGACTGGCGAATAGAGACATCCTCAATTCCCGCGACTTGATGTCTGGCTGCAGCGCACAGATCCTTGGCACTTCCGGGAGATCCCGCGGCAGCGTGACGTTCGGAGCGTCGATCCGCTTTCTTGCAATGTTTGCGTTCCGTAAAGCCAGTCACTTTCTACCGTGCTACCTCCACTTCTCGGTTCTCTCGCTCCTCCGATCCTCTTGACAGCTTCAGTCGCTGTCGCTGATACCCTGCGAACGCCTTATTGAATGATCACAACCATGTCGAGCAGCCAATGCTTAAGAAGAGCAGCTTCGAGCTCCTTGCTCAGACCAGCTTCAAGATACACTGCTAGCTTCGTCGCTGGGAGGAGCTCAATTTCAAATCTCCGGACTCTGTCTTCTCTGACCACTTCAAGAAGCTCTCTCTTGTCCTCGACATCATCTCGGTAAGCTCTGTGTCCGAGGAATTTTGACATGCAACTAATGAGGTTAGGAAACCTTCGCATCTGCTCCGTCCGTCCGCCATAAATCTCCAACAGTCCCGACACTATGGTCAGCACATCTTCATTAATGGTATACGAGCTACAACTGATTTGTGACAGCCGAGAAGATCGTGCAGGTGCCGCAAATGGCAGAATCTATCACCGAAGGAACATTGAAACAATTCTCGAAACGTACGCTTCGCAGACAGCTTAGACATGCGCAGCGACATACTAAAAATGATCAGAGGTTGGCGACTATGTTGAGCAGGATGAGGAGATTGCGACTATTGAAACCGACAAGGTGCGACCTGGCAAAGCCATAGCACGACTCCAGACTAACGATCGCAGATCGATGTCGCAGTCAATGCACCCGAAGCTGGTACTATCAAGGAGTTCCTGGTCAGCGAGGAAGACACCGTCACCGTTGGACAAGATCTAGTGAAGCTCGAGCTCGGAGGTGCGCCATCTGGAGGTAGCAAAGAGGCCAAGTTCGAACCAAAAGAGCCAGCATCGGAAAAGCAGGAGACCTCTTCACAACCTGAAGGTGACAAGGAAAAGGAGGCACCTAAGGAGGAGAAGAAGTCAGAGCCAAAGCAGGAGGAGCCAAAGCATGCGCAAGAGTCGAAGCCAGCAGCACCACCACAGAAGGAGTCAAAGCCTGCGCCAAAGAAGGAGGACAAGCCTAAGCCTGAGTCGGAACAAGGGCCATTTGGTGGCAGTCGCGAGGAGAACAGGGTACGCTGAAGCTATTCACGGGTGGTATATACAAGCTAACATTACGGACAGGTCAAGATGAACCGTATGCGCCTCCGAATCGCTGAACGCCTCAAGCAGTCCCAGAACACGGCCGCCTCGCTCACCACCTTCAACGAAGTCGACATGTCTGCCCTCATGGAATTCCGCAAACTCTACAAGGACGAAGTGCTCAAGAAGACCGGCATCAAGCTTGGTTTCATGTCCGCCTTCTCCCGCGCCGCTTGTCTTGCCGCGAAAGAGATTCCGGCCGTCAATGCCAGCATCGAAGGCCCCGGATCAGGCGACACCATCGTTTACCGCGACTACGTAGACATCAGTGTCGCCGTCGCCACGGAGAAAGGTCTCGTGACACCTGTGGTTCGCAACGCAGAGAGCATGGATTTGGTCGGGATTGAAAAGGCCATTGCAGATCTAGGCAAGAAGGCAAGGGACAATAAGCTCACGATCGAGGACATGGCTGGCGGTACCTTCACTATTTCCAACGGTGGCGTATTCGGCTCGCTCTACGGCACGCCCATCATCAACCTCCCGCAGACCGCGGTGCTGGGTCTGCACGCTATCAAGGACCGTCCTGTCGCTGTCAACGGCAAGGTGGAGATCAGACCGATGATGTACCTTGCGCTCACGTACGACCACCGTCTTCTGGATGGCAGAGAGGCGGTGACGTTCTTGGTCAAAATCAAGGAGTATATCGAGGACCCAAGGAAGATGTTGCTTGGTGTGTAGATGGCATGGCATGGCATGGAGAGGTGGAGTGAGCGAGAAGCGAGATGTCAATACCAGTTTTTCTAACCCGTGTAATCCTCTCTGTATCTTGCTGTGGTCAGTGATGACGCTGTCTATATTCTCCCGAACCATTCCCATTTTTCGTCTCGACATGACATGCGGCTACAACTTTGCCCTCATCTCTTCTGCACTGGCTGTCGTCTTCGCTGCGTCTGTGCAATGCACGACCCGCTTGCGCAATGTCAGCCTGCACCAGGCCATCATCTCCCTCACCAGGCCTCTGATCTCCTCCTCGCTGTTCCCTGCGTGCAGACAGACGCGCACCCGCTCCGCACCCTTTGGCACTGTGGGCGGCACGATAGGCCGCACCACGTACCCTCGTGCCTGACACCACTCGGCCAATCCGCGCGGATCAGACGTCTGCACCGAGAAGATGGGGCTCTCGGGCTTCTCCATGGTGACGTTCAGGACGTCTCGTACTTGCTCCACCGGGAAGGAGAGGAGGAGGCGGTAGTGTGTCTCTACCAGCAGATTATAAAGTAGAGCCATGTTTCTCTGCACCCTTTGTTCCAGAGAAGCGGTGGAGTCGTCCAGCATTAGGGAGTAGGCGGACCGTATCAGCGCCAGAGAAGGGTATGAGAGAAAGGTGGTGTAGATCAGTGGTCTGGCGTAGTTGAGGAGGTAGGACTTGATGTTCTCCGAGCATAAGATGGCGGCGCCGTTTGCGGAGAGGGATTTGCCGAACGTGTGCAGCCGGATGGAGATGCGGGATTCTAGACCGAGAGAGCAGGCTAGGCCGCGGCCTTGGGGGCCTAGGATGCCGGTGGAGTGGGCTTCGTCGAGGACGAGATGGATGTTTTGCCGGCCTGGAGAGGGTATGAGGGTGTCAATTGTATTGATGATCGGGAGAAGAGGGGCAAGGTCTCCGTCCATGGAGTAGATTGCTTCTAGGGCTATGAAGACTGATGCGGTGCCCGAGAGGACTGAGGGATAGGTGCTGGTGATGGTGGATAGAGTGGCATGGAAGGAGGTGAGGCAGTTGTGGGCGAAGGAGAAACGCTGGGTGGAGGGGACTCGGGAGCAGCGCATGCCGTCGTGGACAGAGGCGTGGATGAGGGAGTCATAGAGGATGATGTCGGTGGGTTGGGGGAGGGTAGAGAAGATGGCAGCGTTTGCATCGAAACCAGAGTTGGTCAGAAGACATGTTTCCGAATGGTGGAAGTCGGATATGAGCTTCTCCAGTGCTACGGCGTAAGGGGTGTTGCCATCTAACAGACGGGATCCCCCAGAGCCGAGGGGGAGCTTCGAGGAAGACAATTCGGACAAATATCGTGCCTTTAGTAGTGGCGAGTGAGATAATGACAAGAAGTCATTGCTTGAGAAGTCTATCGAGTTTGGTCCGGGCAGACTGAGTCTCCTTAACGTCGACGTTTGGTGGCGACGCTCCAAGGCGGTGGTGACGGCTCGGTCCAGCGCCGATGGCGGAGGAGCATTTTTCGTCATGGTGGTGAGTTTCATGGAGTCAATGCTCCGAGATCGATATCATGAGACCCAGGATAACATGATTGTGGGTAGCAACCTAATGTGTGAGTAGGCTACGGTTTGTATCGGTGTTGGGTTTGTGGATGCAGCATTCTGACACGGTCAGATGGAGTCAATTTCGGAGCCACGAAATCTTGGCGGACCTCGGCCTTAAGCCTTCCATTGCTTAGAAAGTTTGCTAATTGTTCGTATGACATGGAATAACATTTTCCTTTGGCTCTGACCATGGTCTTGGATGTTTAGACTGAGCTACTGAAGCTGTTGTGGTGCTACAGAAACCACAGAGATGAAGAAGCAAGTCGGCTCCTTGCTCTTCCACAGGCTCAACGTCTTTCAGATATTCGGTGCCAATACTGGCGTGGGCAAGACTGTCGCCAGTACGGTCCTTGCTAAACATTTCGGAAAACGAGACAACTCTCTTTTGTACCTTAAGCCAGTTCAGACTGGATCCGACAAGTCAGCCGACGTTACGTGAGTAGCCCACACGTTGCTATACTCTGGAGATCTGACCAAGACGAAAGCCATCTTCGACGATTCGTACCAGAAGCGAAATACAGGACGCTTTTCCAATGGGATCAGCCAGTCAGCCCACACCTGGCGGCCAAATATGGCGGTCCAGTGAGTAGTCTCTCCGAAAGGGACATGGCAGATCACTAATACACCTAGTCAAATCAAGACGGCGACATCCTTACGGCAGTGGACGAGGCACTCGTAACAGAAGCTGCGACCGGTCATGCGAAGTGGGCACTTGTCGAGACTGCTGGCGGCGTTTTGTCACCAGGACCTTCTGGCACGTTGCAGGCCGACCTGTATCGCCCGCTACGACTTCCTGTTCTTCTTGTTGGCGATAGTCGTCTCGGAGGAATAGGGTCAACTATATCAGCATATGAGTCCCTCTTGCTACGCGGTTATGATGTTCACGGTATTGTACTGTTCCGAGATGAAATATACGAGAACAGCGACTATCTTGCGGAACATTTCAGTCGCAACAATGCGAACTTTCCAATCGCTCTCCTAGACCCACCGCCCCCTCGAAGCTCGGATGAGGCGCTCGACACATTCAACATGCAGCGGTATTACGATAGACAGGGTAGAAGTCCTATTCTACGAGAATTTGGCGGAAAATTGGAGCACAATCTCAATACTCATCGATTTCGGCTCAAAGCACTTCCGAGACGAGCTCATGAAATCATATGGCATCCTTTCTTGCAACATACAGAAAGGACGGCTCAGAACATATTAGCGATTGACTCTGCTTATGGAGACTACTTCCAGACTGCGGTCGGCGATGCGCACAGTTCAACTTTGCTCAAACCAGCGTTCGACGGATCAGCATCATGGTGGACACAAGGTCTTGGTCATGGAAATCCGGAGCTCGCATTAACAGCGGCTTACGCTGCTGGTCGCTATGGCCATGTCATGTTCGCTAATGCTGCTCACGAACCTGCCGTGGCGCTAGCAGAGCAGCTCATCTCCGAGAACAGACCTTGGAACACGCAATCCCTCAAAGAGAAAAAACTCTCAAGAGTCTTTTACAGCGACAATGGGAGCACTGCAATGGAAGTCGCGGTCAAGATGGGGTTGAAAGCTTCAACAAAGCGGTACGGGTGGGAACCCAGCGATCGCATCGAAGTGGTCGGCCTGAAAGACAGCTACCACGGAGACACTATCGGCGCAATGGACTGCTCGGAAGGAAACATCTACAACGAGAAGGTCGAATGGTATGCGGGCAGAGGGCACTGGTTTGACTATCCTAAAGTGGCAATGAAGAAAGGAAAATGGGTTGTGACTCCCCCACAGGATACAGAAGACGTCTACGGGCCTCCCGAAGAATTCGAGAGTCTCGAAGATGTTTTCGACTTGCCCGGTCGAGCAGCCAAGTCAGAGTTGTACAGGGCGGTGATATCGAAGGTGCTCAACCACCTAGTCTCTCAAGGTCACAAATTGGGAGCACTGATTATGGAGCCGGTGATTCTCGGTGCCGGCGGTATGAATCTTGTGTTGGTGGACCTTTCAAAACGGTAGTACGGTCACTGCGCTGACGTTTCTGCAGCGATCCTATCTTCCAAAACGCACTAGCCACCGCAGCGCGACAGGTTCAGCAAAGACGATTCCCATCTTCTGCATCTGACATTGACCCTGCTATTGACAACCATGATAACAGCGAGAAGACAGATGTCGTAGCCAATGATCTCGATTGGACCGGCATGCCAGTCATCACGGACGAGGTTTTCACCGGGATGTATCGACTGGGCCATTTACAATCTTCCAGGATGATCGGATTGCGTCCGGACATCAGCGTATACGCCAAATTGTTGACGGGAGGTATAATACCACTTGCGGTAACGCTTGCCTCTGAATCCATTTACTCGGCCTTTCTCAGCGACGATAAGTCGGACGCACTTCTTCACGGACACAGTTATACGGCACACGCCATTGGATGCAAAATCGCCTTGACATCCCTTGATGAATATCTGAAATTCGATGGCGACAAGATAGGCCAATGGCTGCCGTTCAAGGAGGAATGGGACGCTCGTCCCCGCTTCACCCCGTTTGGTGAGCCCGAACCCCGAAAAGTCCTGCCTTTGTGGAGCATGTGGTCGAAGAGCTTCCTATCTGAGCTGTCTCATCGAGCCAACGTCGAAGGCGTCTTCGCATTGGGCTCAGTGCTCGCAATCGAGGTGAAAGACCCACGAGGAGGAGGTTACGCATCCAAAGCAAGCATTGGCATCAGGGACAAGTTGCTTCAGGGCATGCCGGAAGTGAATGAGGCTGTTCATTGCAGAGTGTTGGGTAACGTTCTCTATCTCATGGCCAGCTTAACCACTACTCCGGAAACTATCAGTGCGGTCCAGACACAGATCGAGCATGCCCTTGGATAAACGCCGACACACTCTATGTATATCATAAATCATCCAAAATCAACACTTGATACCCTGCAACCTTGCCACTTTCCAGATAGCCTGACACACCTTGCTCACATCATCCGTCTTGATTGGTAGTCGATGAGCGCCATCCCATTCTACCAAAGTGACGCTCTTCGGGTCGCAGTACTGGTTCATCAACCTCCTATGCAATTGTAGTCCATAGTCTTGCAGACCATGAACATGGACTGAAGGAAGACTGAGTTTCCTGTCGAATTCGCCCTGGTAATCCCAACCCTCGCTGAGAGCCCCTGCCTCGCACACGGCTGGGTGCCTGCTGTATTCACTGAAGCTCACGAGAGGATGTCGTCCTTGCATGATGACACCGAATTTCCAATTCAGCTCCGCATGACCAGTTTTCTCCAGTCTACACTGCGTGTCGTATAGCAGACTCGCTGCTACTTTGGCACCTTGACTGAAGCCGAGCACACCGACCCATTCTCCTGTTCCATCATCCTCTTCCATTGCTCTTCTTATGCAGTACATGATCTCGTCTGTGGCCGCCTCGTTATCGATCTCCGCATGCTCACCCGGCTTCCACCTCAGCCACCTCCGGAAAGGGCCATACGCCTCATACACGGGAACAATATCGGGTCCCGGTCCACAGAAGTGAGGACCGTCGGCGAAGACCAGCCGAAAGGTGCTGCTGAGCATATTGATTATGGCTCGACATTGTAGTGTGAAAACCTCGGCATTGACACCGCCGCCATGTAAGCAGAGTATCCGCGGAAGATGGAGGGTCGATTCGGGAGGCGGCGGAGCTGGAGACGGTTGCGTGTTCCGCGGCGGGTGATGCGAGATATACGGCGACATGACCTCTGCCATCCAGACGATATAGCGACCAAAGGGCTTCTCAGGATCTCCCGGGATAATGGAACGATATATGAGGACGATATTGATGGATACTTGACCTGGAAATGCCTATCTGCCATCCATCTCACCTTTCGCTGTCCGGCTCTCCATTCGGTGTCCGGGGCCCGAACAAGACCGTGACTTACTTCATTCGGCACTCCCACCAATGCCTTTCATCTCATGGCACTTGGTAAATAAGATCCATCTCATCGACACTGAGACAAAATCCACACCGCATCTTCCATGTGCTGAAACTTCCTCCACCCCATCAAACCCAGAACACGGCTTGTGCCCTACGATCCGCGACACGTCGTTGATCCCAGGTTCTCGGTCCCGCACTTGACGGCTGCGGGAATTGCACGGGAACGATTTCCTGGACGATAAGGTTGGCGCGAACCACGCCTCGCCATGCTCTCCCCGCCCTCTGTGTCTTACGGCATTTCGCTGATCAGGCAACGGGTGAGAGCCTATTGGACGAATGGACTCATAGCCATGAGGGGAGTTCTATATTTGAGCCGAGGGTACAAGAGATGCGGATGGGGGAACAATAGCATGCATTCGTCTTCCGCTGGTACAGTCTTTTCATTCATCTGAACCTCGCGTTGTTTTCGCTACAGGGGAAGTACCGAGGGTCCAACAACGTCATTTGAAGGAAGAGTATATAAGACGTCAGACCCTGTTCTGGATCGAGCTGCATCTTTGAGGGAACACGAGTGAGGCACACCTGCGAGACACCATGACGACCAACGGACATCCAGCAGAGGATACAATAGCACTGGTAGGCGGAGGTATTGGTGGACTATGTGCAGCTATTGGCCTCCTGGAGAAGAAGATTCCCATTCACGTCTATGAAGGTAAGTGTCTGCTTCCGTCCGGAGAGACCAGGACTCGCCCAGTATATGGCAACTCAATACTACAAAATCTCGTCCAGGCACATGAAATGACCCTTTCTAGCTGCACCTGCTTTTGCTGAAATTGGAGCCGGTGTCTCCTTTGGTCCCAACTCAGCCGATGCCCTTCGCCGCATCTCGCCCGCCACACTGGATGCGATGGAGAAATGCGTGACCGGCAACGGAATGGAGAAGTACAAGAAGACCTACTTCACCTTCCGCAACGCCGAGGACAAGTCGACAAAGGCCGGCTCACTCATCATTGACCTGGAGTCAAGCACGGGTGCATCCAGTGTGCATCGAGCGAAACTCCTCGATCAGCTCATGACACATGTCCCAAACGAGATCTGCAGCTTCGGCAAGCGGTACTGGCCCCTAGATCCCCCTATCCTTCCAGCACTGACATCCCCAGCCTCGAAAACATCACTGACAACGGCGACCACGTCCTCCTCCACTTCAAGGACGGTACCGTCGCCCGCCACTCGGCCGTCATCTGCTGCGACGGCATCAAGTCCCGCGGCCGCCAGGTCCTCCTCGGCGACACGCACCCCGCCGCCAACGCCGTCTTCTCAGGCAAATACGCCTACCGCGGCCTGATCCCCATGGACGAAGCCGCCTCACTCCTCGGCGACGAGATCGCACGTAACGCCCAGATGTTCTTCGCCCACGGCGGCCACATCCTGACATTCCCCGTGGAGAAAGGCGCCACGATGAACGTCGTCGCCTTCGGCACCGCGGCCGAGTGGACGGACGAGCGCTGGGTCAAGGAGGTCGGCAGGGAGGAAATGCAGCGCGATTTCGGCGACAATTGGGTCGATTGCGCCCGCGACGTCATCAAGCTCATGCGGAAGCCGGATGTCTGGGCGCTATTCGAGTTCCCTGATGCTCCGACGTACACGCGGGGATTGGTGTGTTTGTTGGGTGACGCGGCGCATGCGTCGACGCCGCATCAGGGCGCTGGGGTTGGAATGGCGATTGAGGATGCGTTGGTGATCAGTAATTTGTTTGAAGGAGTGGAGAGGTCGCCGAAGGCGATCAGGGAGGTGTTCGAGGTGTATGACCAGGTCAGGAGGCCAAGGACGCAAAGGGTGGTCAAGACGAGTCGGGAGGCGGGACTGTGCTATGATTTCATGCTTGAGGGGGTCGGGGATGATTTGGAGAAGATCAAGAAGGATTTGGCGCATAGGTGGGATTGGATCTGGTACAAGGATCTGGGCGAGCATGTCGAGGAGGCGAAAAAGTTGTTGAAGGAGAGGCAAGGGACGGCATGAGAGTATCAGGACGGATGCTGCGGATTGGCATATTTGTTTTCTGGTAGTATTGCATGTAAGAGGTATCATCGCCGTCTGGCCCCAGACTCCCCTGCTCGGTCTCCGAGCTGAACGACTTCGCCAATTCCGCCCTCTTCTCGCTCGTCTTCCAGTGCTTGGATCTCTTCGCGGACGTCCCACCATCTCTGTTCTGCCCGGTCAAATGCATCCTTCTTGAATTCTTTGGCACTCTTCTGCTCTGCCAGAGCACTGACGCCAATCTGTGACTGGGTGATGGCAATATTCTGCCATTCTATAGAGGTTCGGACGTAGAAGTCTCTCAGCGATTCGAACGGTCGTGGATATGGTAGGCCATCGTCCTTTGACGTCTTGGTCCCTTTCTCTTCCTCGTCTTCCGGTTCATCCTGCTTGGGCGTGGTAGTCGCCTTCGCAGTCTGCTCTGGAGTGGCGGGCTGCTCGTTCTTCTTTTGCTCACTCTTCTCCTCCTCTTCATCCTCACTGCCGTCCTCCTCATCGTCTTCCTCATCTTCGTCTTCATCGTCTGACGACTCATCACCACCCCAGCCTTCGAGCTCACGCCTGTACAGCTCCTTTGCTCCGTCCATCTTGCCCAGATCGATCGACCACAACTCGTCGAAACTGAACTCTGCGTCTCCTTTCTCAAATGTTCCTCCGTAGATAAAGAGCGTGTCGTCCTGTACAGCCAGCTGGGCATTGAATCTCGGATGCGGCATGTCAAATATGACAGGCTTCTCCACTGGTGCTGGCTCGTCGTCCTCATCAGGCGTGCTCGCTTCGCGAACACTGTCCACCTTCTCATCGGCTTCGTCGTCCAGATTGCCTTTGTTCTCGATAAGTTTCAGATTCTTCAAAAGTTCCTCCTCGTCGGCCTTGCCTCTTCCTCTCCTAGCCCTGTCCTGAACTGCGGCTTTCTTCTGCCCACCTTGCCTCGGTCTTCTCAGACTCAACGGGAAGAAACGATTCCGCTCAATATTGAATGCCCATAGGTGGTTGAAGAATTCACTGTCCAAGCCTTCCTCGCTTTCCTCCACATCGTGTACACCGCCGAACAGAATTCCTCTACCCCTATGATGTGCCATCGTCGCTCCAGCCCTCGGCGGGTTGGGGAAGTTCACTGGCCTCTTCCTCCTCTCCCATCTGATCACAGGCAATGCCTTTTCGCCCTCGTCCTTGCCGGGCTCCTGTATCCTGAGCATCCAGCAATCGGTATGCACCACCGCTTTCAACCCCACTTTCCCCTTTCCTCCTTTGCCTATCGTCCCTTTCACCCTCGAGTAACCCCCGACTACCACAGCTCCATTCTCATGCGGCAAGAAAGAGAAACTACTCCTGGCGTCCGGCCTCATCGCCCCAGCGGCAAATTTCGGTTCAACCCACCTATACTCGACCGTGTCATACACCCACAAATCATTCAAATACTTGGTACTGCTCGACGTATCCTGAAACCCTCCAAAGAGGAGCACATATCGCTTAAACCCCACCATCCTATGGCCAGACCTCGCGCTCGGTCCAACCTTCCCTTCCATCCTGGTCCACTCCCTGCTCTGCGGATTCAAAGACCAGAAATCATTATAGTGATGAAACGTCCCCTGCTTGGGACTACTGAACTCGCCTCCGAAGAGGTATATCAGTCCCGCGTTCGCGCCGCGACACCACGCATGTCCTGACCTGGGCAACGGACTGTTGGGGCTGGTGACGAGACGCCACTGGTCCGCTCCCGGTCTGTAGATGACCAGATCGTTGCTGAAACTCGCCAGTCCGTTGCGGAGGCTCTCGCCGCCGAAGAGCAGCACCTCGTTGGCGCCAGGGGCAGGGGAGGCGAGGAGGGTGGCGGATGATCGTGCGGTGGGCGGGACGGGGAGGACGGTCTCGGTGATCTTGACGTGTTTCTCCTGTGCCGCGGCGTAGGAGGCGAGGATCGTGTCCAAGTCGTCGTCGTCGTCGTCGTCGGATGACGAGTCGTCTGCGTTGCCACTTTTGGGCCGAGATTTGGCCTTTTTCTCTTTTTGAGCCGACTTTTTTTCGGTTTTGGCTGCCACGCGGGCTTTCTTCTGGGCGGCTTTGGCCTTTTTGTGTTTGGCCATATTGACAGGAGTTGGTCAAACTACGGAGTTGAATGTTGTCGTGTGAGGAGGAAGACTTGAAGGGCGGCGGGGTGGCGGGGGTGGTGTACGGACTTTGAGGCGGGGATGCTCCGCTTGTGTTGAACACTGTGCCACCCTGAATACATGTCTCTTCTGCGAATATTGAGCGGGAAGTTTGCCGGGGCAGAGTCACTATCTGGAACAAAATACTGCAGGCAAAATTTCCCCACCCGAGAACGGCCCACCAGAATTGTGCCTGGATATCAAAGAACCATGGCATCATCACAGCGGATCCCGGTCGCTCCAGCCGAGATCCTCGAGCAAAGGTCATATCAAGTGCCAGGTCAGTCCACACACTTGCGGTACACGTCTCTACCCTCACGCTGCCCACTATCTCCATCCAGCTGACCCCGCTCGCCACCAAGCTCACTGACACCCCCAGGCAAGCTCCTCATAACCGAGCACCACTTCTCCGTGCCCACCTCCTACACCAACGCCTCATCCCGCCCTCTCCGTCTCTTCGCCCGCTCCGCCCGCCGTCCACCCAACCCCCACGACCCCTCGGCCCCTGCCCCTCCCTGGATCGTCTACCTCCAAGGCGGGCCCGGCCACGCCTGCCCCTCGCCACAGAACTACCCCTTCACCTCCCTCCTCGTGGACAGGGGGTACCAAGTCCTCTTCCCGGACCAGCGCGGCACGGGACTGTCCACGCCCGTCTCGGCCTCGACGCTGGGCCAGCGCGGCGACGCGGCGACGCAAGCGCGGCACCTGAAACTGCTGCGGGCGGACAACATCGCGCGAGACCTCGAGGCCGTGCGGCTCGCTCTCACCGCCACCGCGACGGCGGGGGCAGGGGCCGAGGGGGAGAAGTGGTCCATCTTCGGACAGAGCTTTGGGGGGTTCATCAGTATCTCGTACCTCAGCTTCTATCCCCAGGGGTTGAAGGAGAGTTTCATCTTCGGGGGACTGATGCCCCTCGTCTCCGAGCCTCGAGAGGTCTATAGACGCCTGTACAAGGTCGTGAGGAGGCGGAATGAGGTGTATTACGCAAAGTTCCCGGAGGATGTGGAGAGGGTGAAGACGATAGTCAGGTTCTTGGGCAGGTGGGGGGATGGCACGGTGAGGTTGCCGTCTGGAGGAATGCTGACGGGCAGGATGTTTTTGACCATGGGAATCGCGTTGGGGTTTCATGGCGGTGTGGATGGGGTGCATAGTACGTATCTCATCATTCGGGGCATGAGAGGTGTGGTTGGTGGTGGGATGAAGTGCTGACGGGGACAGATATCGTGCTTAAAGCGGCCGGGGAGATCGAGATGTTCGGACACATCACGAGGGGGACGTTGAGTGCTATTGACGGAGCTTTGGGGTGGGATAATGCGCCCATCTACGCATTGCTGCATGAGCCGATCTATACAGTGGGGAAGAAGGCAGGGTGGGCGGCGGCGAGCGTTAGAGAGGAATATCCTGAATTCAGCATTGAGAGGCTGGACTCGGATGAACCACTCTTCTTCACTGGAGAGATGATCTTTCCGTGGATGTTTGACGATTGTGTTGAGCTGGGGAAGATGAAGGATGTGGCGGAGAAGATTGCACAGGACAGCGACTGGCCGGCACTGTATGATCTGGAACAGCTCAAGAAGAATGAGGTCCCGGTGTACGCAGCTGCTTACACGGAAGACATGGTAAGTCTTGTACCGACAGATTGGGGTATCTGTGCTGACACTCTGGATAGTATGTCGATTTCGAATTCTCGAAAGAGACAGCGGCTGCAATCAAAGGCTGCAAGATGTTCTCTACGAACGTCATGTATCACAATGCCATCCGCGAAAAGTGCAAAGAGGTGGTGGATCAGCTGTTCTCCCTCCGCGACGATGTGATCGACTAGCGCTCGATACGCAGCGAACGACCAGCCTCCCTTGCAAGTAGCATAGATACCCTTGAACCCAACATAACCTACCAGACTCCTTCATCTGGGCTGGATGTCTTTGAAGGTGATATTACATTTATTATGCCCTAATCCTTTGGTAGACTGAAGCTGATATGCTAGGAAGGAGAATGTACACTGCCCTTCTTGCGGGTCATGATCTTTGTGATGGCATGTCGTATCACGACACCAGCCTTTTCCGTCTCTTTCTTGCTCAAACCGGTCGTGACACACACCTTCAATCCCGGCTGTGGTTGCCATCCTTTTTCTCGCGGGTTTTCCCCGAGTGCTCCAGGCATAGCTTTGAGTCGTGTCACTAGCACGCCGTTGGCAAGACACTGTGCAGGTGAGTCCCTGGTCTATGGGTATGGTCAGATGGGAAGAGCTTACCTCGTCAACAATGTCAATCCAAAGCCACTCTTGGTCCTCTATCGACAGATTTCTGCTCTCCACTACTTGTTGCTTGAAGACGAGTATCATGATGGGGTTCTCGACAGCACTGGTGCAATGTACCCAGTCACTTCTTGGATCGAGCTGTCCCCACATAGCCTTAGTGTTCTCCCTCAAAAGCTCTCCATGCTGCCTCTCCTCTTGCAGTAACCTTACGGTCTCGCTAGCAGTTGTGGCCAGCATGGCTGGCAAAGCAGCCGAGAAGGTGTAGCTGTTGGCGCTCAACCGCTGATGCTCCACCACCTCTTCAGTGCCGGCACAGAATCCTCCTCCAGCGATCAAAGAGCCCGCTAGTGATCCGATGATCATGTCCACATGAGATGAATCCACATTCTGTTGCTCCGTCACTCCCCCGCCTGTCGCGCCAAGGATACCATATGACCATGTCTCGTCCAGGATGATGCGGAATTTATACTTGTGCTTTAGGCGAACAATCTCGGGCAGATTGACGAGGTCGCCAACATTTTCGAAAAGACCTTCGGTGACGATAAAGCGGCGGGTCAGAGGCTTCTTTGATCTGGCGTGCTCTTTGACCAGGGTGGAGAGAACGCGCTCGAGATCGGCCATATCGTTGTGCTCGTACCATCTGATGGTAGATCGCGAGATCTGCAAACCCTTGCGGACGGCATAGTTGACGGCCTTGTCGGCAACGATTATGTCTCCACGCTTAGCGAATGCCGGAATGACGGAGGAGATGGTGGAGAAGGACTGCGCGTAGACAATGCTTGCTGATGTACCAAGGTGAGCTGCAATGTCGGCTTCGAGTTGGCTGTGGACATCCTGTGTGCCATAGAAACCTGGAGGACCGCAAGGACCGACGCCATAGGTTCTCAGTGTCTTGATTGCGCGCTCTTTCAGCACTTCGTTGTTGATGAAGTTGTAGTGGTTGTACGTTGCGAGGTTCGTGACGGTGCGGCCATTGCTGAGCTTGCTCTTGGGTCCGGAGGGACCAACAATCACTGGTCGCTGTGAGGCTTCTGCTTCCTCGAATGAAGAGAGAGGAGACGAGAGCGGCTCAGGTATCCAATCGTCTACCAGCTCATCAATCTCCTCGTCCGAGAGAGGGATCTGGGTCTTGGCTTTGCTCGAGTAAGTTGGGCGAAGGAGATAGTAAACCGCGAAGAGGAAGAGGAAGAGTTCGACGGCAGAGCGGACGGGATCGTTCTGGTACGAGGAGCGGATGTAGCGGACTACTATCGAGGAGCCTGGTATTTTCTGGAAGTGGTCGATTGCATCGTTGACATATTGTCCTGCTACCTGAGAGGCATATGTTGGATCGAAAGAGGTATTCATCTTGAGTCGCAATGCTATCGCATGTCGGATGAGTCAGTGTTGCAACTCTTCTTTGGGGTCGTCTTTGATACTACAAGGGACGTTTCTCGTATGTTCGCCTACGTCGGGCTAAGGTAGCCGGTCGTCCACTTGGTATATGCTTGACTTGTTTGTCAGACATCAACTTTTAATCTGAGGGACTCTCGGATGTTGGCCCTGATCAGCCGGAAATTAGAGTTTGAGCCGCATCATGCAAGGCGAAATCACGTTGGCACGAAACATACACGCTAAGATACTGTTTTAAGCTGAGACGCGTCACCTGAATAAGCGCCAGCGAGGCGAAGACGGCACACACCGCCAGCATCACCAGGAATTGCATAGTGCACGTGGGTAGATACTCACATGACATACAGTCAGCTATCTAATACAAGAAGAAGACCCCAAACGCCTTTATGCTCAAGTATCGCTCGTGATCAAGAATTGCTCGCGTGGAATTACGCACGCGGGGGCGTGAGGCTGAAGATTCACTTTGCCTCAGCTTCACCCTGAAAAGAATCCAAATGTCCGTGATAGTCGTCAAAATTCTCGCCCGTGATCTCGCCGGGTTTCAAAAAGAAGGCTCGACAATGTAAAATGGACGATCGTGTAATATGGTCGCTGAAAGTGCGTTTCAGCCCTGCAAAAGTCACACCAAGCGTTTGGTTGACGGTGAATTTCGTGAGCGCAAGTGAAGAGTGACCTAGTCGCGATGGCAGTATCAATGATCGGTTAGGAGACAAGTTCCCCGCCCAAATCCATCCCCAAGCCGGTCTCCTTGCGGCGGGTCATGCTAGGACTGGTAGCAGGAGGTAAAAGGGTATCAAAGGTAAGCCGTCGGCGAGCAGAGCTGACGGCGAGCGGTGTCTTGGCCGTAGCTGGTGTCTTTGGCCATTGAGCCTGTGCCGGACTTGGGGTGACATTGCAAAAGTCTGCAAAATTGAAGTTGTTGGAAGGCGTATTGGGGAAGCCGAACAGGTTGGTGTTACCTGGGGTGTTCATGATAGAGGACGGTAGAGGGGTAGCCATGGGCGGCGGTGTAGAAGGAGCAAGGATCTGTGCTCTCTTGCCAGTGGCTGCTGGTGTCGGCGATGTGGCGAGGAACATTAGAAGGTCTGCACCCTCTTCCCCTGTCCTTGGAGTCCGTGACCAAGAGACATTTGATTCCTTATTCACAAGGCGGCGCTGTGGAGGTGGTGTGCGTGGTGGTGAGGATGCAATCATGGATTGTTGCAGATTGAATGAGTGTACCGGGAGATCGGTATCGTCGTCTTCGGACAGCTCTGGAGAAAGGGGGTCGTTCGGGATAGTGGAAGTCTCGGAGATGAACGACAGCTTGGAGATGTGACCGGGATAGGCGAAGTTGACTTGACGACTGCCAAACAGAGGCGATGACTGGGGTAGCTGATGTGACCGCTTCCAGGAGTTGACTGTGTTTGCATTCCGTGACTTCCTCCCTGTCTTTGAGCTCGATGCCGGGTATACGGTTTTCCCTCCTCCTGATACCCGTGGGCGCTTGGCGCTTCTACCACCACTGCGATCGAATTCGTCCGAGAACATTGGTAGAGTGAGAGGCGATGATTGTAGACCTCTGACAGAGCTGTGATCCCCGGATATGCTAGAAGAGGAGTCGGACACTGTGTCGTTGCTGGAGACGGGCCTCTTCCTGTTCAGCTCTTGGTTCAAGCGGGGCTCGATAGTGTCGAGACTGAGATTTTCCCAGCCATGCTTGCATTTGACATTGGCTAGTGCGAGACTGCTCTGGAGAGCTCTTGTCATCTATCGGAGGCATGTCAGCTGCAGATGTTCTCCGGGTAGTGGCAGGAGAATGGCATTGTGCGATGTCTTACCTTGCTGACCTGGGCCCGGCGAAGGACTCGGCTCGCGAGCTCGTCTGGCTGTTCCGAGGCCATGCTGTGCGTAGTATTGCTGTGGTTCGAAAGACTGTGCTCGACTGCGAACATGGACCGCTTCGAGCAGAGTCTGAGAAGGTAGCTGGGGACGACGCAAGGTACAAGGTGTGCCAGGAGGACTCTCAGAACAAAGTGTGCCGCATTCCACTTCTTGCCCTCCGCAGTTTGCTGCTGGGTCGACGAAAGGACGGTTTGCACTTTGAGACGGAAGCGGATTAGTGCCCGGCGGCCCTGCCAGGACCAAGTTGACCAACCATAATCCGGCTCCCGTTTGTGTGCCTGGAATTCGATAAAATGCCAACTTGATTCACTCGGATCGACGATGGGAACAAGATCGTCAACCAGCCGCCTTCTCTCGTGCGATGTCAGTTTCAGGAAGTCTTTGACTCGCGTGCCTCGGAATAGATTTCGTTGTTCTCTGAGGGCTTCGACAATTCTTCTATCACCACTGCCTCAGGGGGATAAGACTTGTCAACGGTCGCCGATGAAGCTCTCCACCATCGAATACATTCGGCGTAGGAGTAGTCAGACTAGACTACTGCAACTGAAACAGACGCATGCAATTACCACCGCTTCCACAGAGATGACGGCATCCTCTCACACAAATCGCTGGGCCTGTGCTTCAAGAGAACAGACAGCCACCTCTCTACAGCCCAAAAAAAAGGAAACGAGGGCGCCACAACCAACCAGTCAATCATGTTCTGCCAGGGGTTGGTTGTCGTCAGATGTAATTATCCTTTGAATGATCCAAGTCATACTGAGAAGGTTGGTAAGCATCGGTATGCGCTCCCGGTAGATTACATTATCCATGTTCGCGGGCAAAATCGACGTTTGGACACGAATGTTGTTGGGACTGGTCTATTCCCCGGTGGTGGTCGTGAAGCGAGGAAAAAACTACGTCTCATAGACTGCTGAGGGTCGGTATGCAACCTCAACAGTCATCTTGCACATTCGTCGAGGATTCACGGACGCCATGGCGAAGAAACCGTACAAGCTCGCCAATCGCAGAATCAGGTAATATCGTCACCAATGTCCCTCTCCTTTTCTCCATCCAATGAACCTCTTGTACCCCTTCCAAAGGGTGTGTCGCGAAGCTTTATCGAGTCGCCACAAGGACCTCTCGATCCACTGTCAGCGGTGCCAGCTGGAAGCCGGGCTACTTCCGCGTGACCCTTGCTACGATTAAATCCATGCTCTTCGACGACGTTGTCATGGCAGTCAGACATGCTGGAACAAGGCAGGCATGAGCCTGGGGTGGTTCTGGTAGCTCACTCGAATGGGCGAGGTTTGGGCCAGCTTGCTCTCGACGACGGCGGTATTCGAGTTCGAGGTCTAGCTTTACTTGACGCCATTCCTCCTTCTGGACTGTGATTATTGTCGTGTCTGTCACATATCTCGATTTCATCACTGGCGGATTTGGTGTCTACTAGAACTGGTTCGAAGCGGATCCCTGGTTCCCCATCAGACTCTTCGTCAATGTCAAGAAGATTCCAAGCAATGTGGTAGTATCATTCGGTGGACCAGCGTCTCTCTTCATGGCAGCAGTGAAAAGCCGGTCGGTGGTTCGGCCATGACGAGGCAGGCAGCCGACGAGTATGCTATTGCAGTAGGGGAATGGATCCCAGCACAGGTGGTATCAATACGAGATTGTCAGGGGGCCTGGTCACCACCTTCGGAACGACATACAGAGGGACCGCTTTCTGTCGTGGACAGTTGTGTAAAGTCCGACCAGTATCTACAAAGTCACGCAAGCAAACGTACTGCCATATCGCGCTCGCTTGCAATACCACGGGCGTCTGTCAAGCTCATTTGTACGACCCACCGATGAATTCCCATGCCCTGGAGGATCCGGCTCTGCGGCTGATGCGCAAAGTCAAAAGCGTTAGCCAAGTTTCTGGTGATTGATTCGCATCCTGCATGCGCTCGATCGTCACTACAAGACTTTTATCGGTCCTGTCCTGGTTCAACGAATTGCTGGACGTGCTATCGAAAGGGCTAATCCGCTTCCACCAGCCGAATTGGCTCTGAGAGTCTCCTTGTTTGCACGGCGACAGCCCTGTCTCAAGTGCATTTTTCCTGCCATTGAATTGAGCTTGCCAGAAGAGCTTACGTCGTTTGTTCCATCCTGTTCTTATCACCGGCTGAGGTCGCGGGCTGGAGCTTCTGCTGCAGATCATCTGTCACAGGCTTGCATGGTTCTGTCCCGCTCATTCCTTGTTAGAGAACGAGGAGCACATGCTTTCTCCATCTCACTCATCTTGACTATCAAATTAATGCTCCTACTTCCTCAATCGACCGCATCGCATACACTTCCCTCCTGAGCTGGCATAATGCCTTCATTCTTCTCCGACCTGCGACGCCGATCCAAAGCCAGCTTCAAGAACGACAATTCAAACGCCGACTCGGCATCCAGCGGAGGCTCTAATGATGGTCATCCTGAAGGTCCAAGGAAGAAGACATCCATATCAAATCTGAGCAATCCCTTCAAGGTCCCGTCCGAGCAGAACATCCCTCGCAACAGGTCCAGTGGGAATCTATCAAGTCAGAATGGCCACAGAACTCCGCCCCCGTCAAAGACACCTCCGCTCGGCAATGGCGTAGAACGTCGGCCGACTATGCACTCGTCGCCAGGCAGTCGGTATAGCATTGCTGTATGTACCAAGACCTTTCTGGTCAATGGCTTCGCTGACAGCTGTTCAGGGTTCCCCACCGCTCAATGGGTCACCTAGGACAGTGCCATATACATCTCCACTTGCGCCAGTGGTCAATTCTATCTCAGAAGGATCTTGGGTGAGTGCATTACCCCCTGGATACGGATCGAAGCAACTGACGACACTTCTAGGTACACCAAAAGGTTCTCTTGATCTCAGGCACTCTTGCAGAAAGCGAAAAGCCGCTGGACGGCAACGTCGTAGTGTGCCACCATCAAGACAGCTTCCCTTCAACCCAATGGCCAGTCAGCGACTGCCACTTCAAGGCTCTGGTACATCTCCAGCCGGGTCCCAACCGGTTGCGACTCGACTTCTTCCCTACACGACGACCGTCAAACAACCAGAACATACCACATTCGTCATGGATAAACATTAACTACCTTCCGCTCGTATCAGCTCCTCCGCTTCACCTTGCCATCCTGATCGCCAGAGATTCGCCCATGACATTCGACGCAGTACCAGACCGCGTAAGAACAGAAGGAAATGGATTGGATACAGCGATACGAAAGTTCAGAATGTCAGGATACCTGTGGCAAGCCTTCACAGGCGAGCAGATGAATCGTTTCGGCTTCGGTCGAAGGTGCTTCCGTTTCGACGAGGAATGGCAGCAGGGAACCACGAGTAGCCGTGATGCAGCGGCAAAAACATTCAGAAACGAGGCAAAGGTGCACGTCATCCGCTTGGAGCAGTCAGTTGCGGAAATCCAGGACATCAAGCGCGCTCAGCAGCATGGTCCAGCCGAGGCCAAAGCAGACCTCTTCGACATTGCCTTGAATGCCTGCAAGGGATACTTCAATTTCAAGGATGGTCAGAAGCAGTATGTTTCAGCCATGTTTCTCGACTCGCATTGGGACAAGCAGGTGGGCACTATCAGAGGTCATGCTGCACTAGGTGGAGGTGCTGGTGGCATGGGAATGGCCATCTTCGGATCGCATGCTCTCCAATCATATCCCGCGAACATTGAGGAGACCGTACCAGCATTCACCGATTGCACCCGGACAGATACTGAGCACGTTGCGAATGACTGCGATGAGTCCGGCAGCAATTGGGAGGCATGCAACATCGGCATAGGAGCACACCTGCACGAGACCGGTCACCTTTTCGGCTGTCCACATCAGGAACACGGCGTCATGCTACGCGATTACGTACGACTCAACCGGACTTTCACGACTAGAGAACCATATTGCGTGCGAACAAAATCCCAAGGCGTGAAATGCGTGCAGACGACGGACGAGTGCAACTGGCACAGATTGGATGTTCTCCGCTTCCGCTACCACCCGTGCTTCTCCTTACCCACAGATCAGCCAATGCAGTCCGAGGCCGGTGTACAGATCTGGGCTGTCGATAATGGTGCCGCGGTCATCACCGCTGCGAATGGCATTGCATGGCTCGAATTGAGGGTCGAGAATGAAGATCTCTGTCACACCTGGATCGAGTACATTGACGCGACTGGCAATCCTTCATCAGCACCCAAACAGATTACAGTCACCGAGCAGGAACTCCGGGGTCGCATGAAGGAGAATGTCAAGAGCAAGAAACTGGAAGTGAAAGTCTTCTCCTGCGATGGTCAGGATCACGAGGTGAAAGACTTTGGACGACTGGTGGGCAAGACAAGCAAGCTTAAGCTACCAGACGGCCGACCTGCGTTCAGAGGGGCCAAGTTGGGTTTGAGCGGTATGGACGGCAGCAAGCCCGAAGAGGTCATCTGGCAATCTGCGTACATTCAGACCAAGCTGCTCACCCATGTGCGAGCTTGGGCTGGATATGCTCTTGATGGCATTGAATTCTTCTATGAGGATGGCACACAACAATTGTTGGGCAAAAGAGGCGGGAGCGCTTCGGACTTTTCCCTTGACACACGGAGAGGCGAAACCATCATGGGCTTCTACATCCGTGCTGGCGCATGGGTAGACGGCATCCAGATCTTGACGAGCTTGGGGAGGAAGAGCGAGATCTACGGCAATGCTAACGGAGGGAGCGGGTAAGCATAAAAACACTTTAACCGAGGTCAAGACTGACCCTCAGCAGATACACATTGATACCACCCAGGGGCTACTCTGCAGTCGGCATTTACGGTAGTGTTGGAGATTGGATGGACTCGATTGGATTAATCATCTCACGATGAGCAAATATACAGCTACAGAACAGCATATACGTATGACTTCAAATGGGCGTATGCACATATGCGGTAAAGACGGGACAGCTGGAAGGACTGCTAGTTCGCAGTTTGTACTTTGGGTACGGGGATGCTCCCATATCGGTTGAGCAGGAATTGCATGAATACATAGGGCATAGCGGACCTAGAGATAATCAAGACGAATTTCTATGCTGGTATGAGGTGCAGTGGATTTGACCTGCATGTGAACATGCGCTATATGAGGTGATCTCCATCCCTCTCATGATCTGGCAGGGGGCCGATAGCGGAGGCCTGGAGGCAAAAAAAATGACCACAGGGCGTCGATGGTAAGTATAACTTCGAATCAGGACAATTGTGTATTTGCTCTTCGTTATTGACCGGCCGACACGCTTGTGACTATCAGTCAGACAATCACACCGAGTCATACCGACTGCTTTGCTGCCTGCTGCTACTCATACTACTCGTAGAAATTCTGGTCGCGTGACCTCTACAGAGCTAACGATCATTTAATTCGGTTTCTCAGCAAACTACCACCGGAGCAAGCACTGTATCATTGCCCGGGCCAGACAAGAGCTTCTCAAACTTCACACGATTGTTAGCCTGCCAATCGAGAATGATTGAATAGCCACACCGTCACCCAGCCATGCTCGACGACCCCACGGCGCCCGCCATCTACCGCATCTCCGGCCCGGCACCTTATCCAGTACCGGGCGGCCCCCTACCAGCCAACATCAAACCTCTCCACATGACCCTCCGCGACAAGACAGTGGGTACACTGATCCCGTTCGCCTCCTCCTCTAACGTCCCCAAAGGCCTCCTCGCCCGCCTGAACGCCATGCTCAACGCCGAGATTGAAGGCGGGGACACCTACCCCATGACCTCAACCATGGGCTTGGAAAAGTTCAGCACCTACTGGTTCGCCAACTTTGCCGCCGTCATGGTGTCCGGGGAGCTCGATCTCACTGCCGGACTGGAGGGCGTGTACGGGCAACTTGCCGCCATGGAGCGACTCAACGAGGACTGGACCAGCAAATGTCTGGGAACGTATTACATCAAGCCAAACTATCCCGGCCGCAGCAGCCACGTATGCAACGCTGGATTCCTGGTGTCTGACGTGGCGAGAGGCAAAGGTGTCGGGACGAAGTTGGGGGGAAGCTATATCGCGTGGGGAGCACGACTGGTACCATTTCCTTCACCCCCTCTCCATCCTTTGGCCCCCTTTCCCCATCCCTTGTCCCTCCTTCCTTTTTTCCTCTCTAACCTCCTTCCCCTGAGTAAAGATGCTAACACTGTCGCCAAAGGGATACAAATACTCCATCTTCAACCTCGTCTTCGAAACCAACGTCGCCTCCCTGAAAATCTGGGACGGCCTGCACTTCTCCCGCGTCGGCCGCGTCAAAGGCGCCGGCGCCCTGCGCTCCCACCCGGACCGTCTCGTCGACGCCATCGTCTACGGCCGCGACCTGATCGACCACCCGGACCCCGTGGCACGCGGCGACTCGGACCAGGAGAAGAGTGACAAATGGTTTGGCCGCCTCGCTTTCTTCTTGCAGTCCGAGGCTTACCCGTTGGACGCAGATGACGCGGAGCAGCGGCGATTGCGGAGGCATAGGGGGGAGTATACATGGCGTTCTGCCGGGGATGGACAGGGCCAGGGCCACATGGTCCTCAAGACGAAGCGCAAGGGCAGGGAGGTGGGGTTGCGCGTCGTGCAGACTGCCAAGGAGCAGTGGGAGGTGACGAGGCGGTGTCATGAGGAGAGACACGAGGGGGTCAACGCCGTGTGCGCGCGCCTGACGGATCGGTATTATTGGAAGAGCGTGAGGGAGACGGTGGCCGGGGTGATCAGGAGCTGCGATTTCTGCAGGAACAAGGTGCAGAAGAATCGGAGGACGAAGGAGGAGATGCGCGAGGGTGGTCGCCAGGCCTTGGCGGATGGGGTTGGACAGGCCGCCACCTCTGGTCTGGTCGGTGACGAGAGGGCGAAAGCATCGGCCACACCGTCCTCGATCATCGAGATGGAAGACGAGGACGATGCGATGCAGATCTGGGACAGATTGGAGGCCGAGTACGGCCCGGTCGATCTTGATATGACTGCGGACGAGCTGGTGGTGGGCCGTCCACGGAACGGAGCGGCCCCCGAAGCGGAAGAGAACCAGGAAGATGAAGAGGCGATCTGGGCGAGACTGGACGCACAAGATGGCAAAGACGACGACGACAGGGTAGGGGTCTTGGAGGGCGGCCTCGATCTGGGGGGGGCGCTAGACGATGAGACTATCGAAGAAGCATAGACAAGTAGAGCAGACTCAGCTACGACAGCAGTAGATACAACAGCAGTAGAGAATCGTTGATAGTGACAATAGCGAGAGCACCAATGCAAAGGAAATAACACATACGCGATTAAACTAGCTACCATGACAGTCTGCAGCAATGCTCGAATCGAATTGTCCTGCCACCTTTCCCTCGTGCTCACCTCGCCTACCATATCTCCTTGACTCTATCATCCATTTTCCTGCCCTCGACCGGACCCTTGCTGGACTTCACCAAGTCCTCACTCCCCAGTCGTGGTCGCCCCGTCCACCACCGTCCCATCAGCCCCGGTACACCTCCCCGGAGACACGGTGGTGTCGCAAACAACATTGAACCCCGGCGTCGCGCTTCCGACCTCCTGGTAGCTCCACTGGACATGATCGTAACCCCCATCATCCCTCGAACCTTGCACGCCGATGCCGGCAGTGGCGCCGTCGTTGCTGCTCTCGTCCCCCGTGCCGCCGCCTGAAGTCGTGCCTGATCCCCGTCCGCCAGTGACGCGGTACTCGTACGTGACTACTCCCGGCTGCAGGGTGCTATAGATGGCCGAGAAGATGTATAGCTCGTATGTCCCGCCGCGGGAGAGGATCCAGGTTACATTGGCGCTTGTAGGGGCGATGGAGGGGGAGAGGGTATAGTAGATTCCCTGAGCGAGACCGGTGGTGGCGTCGGGGTTTTCCGAGGTGGTGTCGGATGTGCGGGAGGAGTAAATGTAGAGGTCGTCGAAGAAGGGGAGGAGGGAGGTGCCGGGCAGCTCGGTGTCGGGGAGGGGGAGGACGTCGTAGGCTGTTGTGCCTTCCAAGAGGGAAAGGACCTGTATTGATTAGCATTGGAAGGAAGAGGGAAGGAGAAAGACAAGGAAAGGAAGGACAGAAGGGTACGCGGCAAGGGAAGCAGGAAGACGTACACCGTTGCTATTGGGGAAGATCTGGTCGGTTGTTGTTTCGTAGATGGTCATTTCAAAAGGAAGCGTGATTTGGCAGAAACCATCATCAATGTCGTCTGTACTGCCGTAACTCTGGACAATGGGACAAGGCGTCGGCGTTGGCACTCCGGTGTAGGCGGCTGGGGGCGTCGAGCTGCTACTTGTGGTGGTGGTGGTGGTACGGGTGACTGGTCCACCTGGGATGCGCACAGCGACTTGGATATAGGGCGAATTGGATCGATAGACGTTGCCAACATTGGTCTTGAGGTAGCAATTGCCATTGTCTTGTGTCTCGTCAGCAAAGTAAGTAGTACCACCACATGAGTCGTCGTTGGAGCATTGGGCCAGACAAGTCTGGAGACCACCTCCCGAAGCTGGATAAGTGCGATACGAGCCACCGTCACTATCCGCCTGGCAGGTCACGTTATACTGATAACCCTGAGCGTCCAGGACGACATCGCCGTCAATGTTTGGACATTTGGCAGGATCGGTCGAAATGGGAGCGCCGGGCTGAATAGTCGTGGTAGGTGCAGCCGAAGTCGTTGTGCCTTGCACAGCAGTGGTGGACGGTGGTATATATCCGACCAAGCTAGAGCTTGAGGAACTGCTTGAGGTAGTTGTAGTCTCGTCCGCATAGTCAGGGAGGTCAATGGTAGATGTGGAAGCTACTGGAGATGATCCTTCGTACCCTATCAAGCTCCCAGAGGAGCTTGAGGTTGTTGAAGGTGCAGCAGAGGTTGAGGAGGAGCTACTTGGTGCAGATTCACCCGGATAGCCGGGTAAGGTAACACTCGAGGACGTGACAACAGCAGAACTGGAGCTTGACGATGTGAGAGCACCATAATCCGGCAAATTGACAATCGAAGAAGTGGACGCCACAGCCGATGATGACGGCTCGCCCGAGTATCCAGGTACGTTTCCAGTTGACGACGATGGACCGGGCAAAGGAGACGGCTGATCAACAGGGTACCCGATCAGTCCACTACTGGTAGTTGACCATGTTGACGGCTGAGCTTGACCGGAGGACATGGACATGGTCATCTCCATGGACCTGGTCATAGATCCCGTCCCCGGGGTGATCCTGATGGCTGAGACAAGGTTTGGATTGCCCGGTTCGAATTGCATTGATCCTCCCTTCAAGTAACACGTTCCAGGACCTTGGCCATTTGGCAGACCTGAGTAAGTGAAACCTGCACAACTGGCAGAGTTGTCGCAAAGCTCGAAACAATAAATGAAGTCGCCCGGGCTTTCGATAGCAACGTAAGAGATCGGTGATGCGTCGTAATTACATCCTAGTTGGTACTCTATTCCGTTGCTGTCTCGAACAACAGACCCAGCCCTGTCTGGACAAGATGCTGGTGTATCGACGACGCTTTGTCCAGGCGGATACGCGCTGAGGGATGCTGAGACTGTAGGAGTGACAGTGGAAGCCGACTCTTGCTGGTCCGGGTTTGGGGTGCTAGATGGAGCAGTATAACGCGTAGTCGGCACAGAACCATCTGGGTACCCTGACAGAGACTGTGCAGGCACAGAGCTTGATGGTGCTCCGGCCGACGATGCATACCCGGGGAAGCTTGGAGCAGGCCGGCTGGTGCTCGAGGACTCTTGCCCTGGATTTCTATCACAATTACCGTATCCTGTCTGACAGCCGGTACCGCAGTAATCAGCAGATGCGCCGCAAAAGCCATAGACGCTACCTAGCAGCGAATTAGTCTCGTCCTCCCTCGCGTTCCGGGTATCTTACAGCAACTACCAGAGTAGGCACCTATGCAGGTATAGCCGTTATCAGGTCCACACGATCCATCCGGAGTCGTGTTTGATGGAAGTGGACTGGGACTGCTGGTAGGCGTTTCAGCCGAACTGGAAGGGCCAGGTTGATACGAGGGCCCGGTGAATCCAGGAGGAGCACTCACTGGAGCAGACTCTCCAGGCTGATATGATGAACCTGTATATGAAGTAGGAGGCGGTTCCGTCCCTCCTGTGGAGCCAGATGTACGAGTCGACTGGTATGGATATTCCGAGAGTCCGCCAGTGGGCTGGGCGCTGGATGGAACTGTTGCTGTCAGACCATTTATCCACTTCAGGTCACTTGGATGCCTTACCTGGCTCGGGAGCAAGCCTGACGCTGCTCCAGCTCCGTTCTGGCTCCATTGGACCGACCAGCTTGGCTAGAATGCGGGCGTTCTCAAGAAGATTGGGCGGCAGCTTATAGAATTGTGCTACACCGCCTGTAAAGTTACCATTACGCCATGAGAGAGTGCCGTTCTGAACAATGAATGTCCTCGAGATTGCGCCAATGACGGAGGAGACTTCGAATGGCTCGACACTCTGTCCGACCTCTGCTGACGCATAGAGACCATCGAGCGAAATGAGCTGTCCATTCCGGAGCTGATATTGACCCGCTAGACCAGGCCGTGTTGTGGTATTACCATTGGGCAGAAGCCATGATGGGTCGGCATATGTATTCTCAACATATCCGGAAGGGTCTCTGAGCTCAACCCTAACAACGAAAGGAGCGCCACCATTGATGATCTGGTCGTTCCATTCTACAGGGTATACGGGTATGATAGATTGGACGGTGGTGGTCCTCTGACCCAGGGTTGACGATGTCGAACAAACTCTCGTCGTGACTGTAATGGTCTGCTGCGACCGCGCGAGAGCGTACAAGGCAGATAGAGTCGCTAGTGCGTTGTATAACCGCACCATGATGGACTGGATCTTTATGGTAATGACAGACTAGGTGAGAAGATCCAAACGAGCGATTGATCAATCGCAACAAATGCAGATGTAGAGACATGATGAATGTGTGCTTTCCCAGACGACGTGCCGTGGCCACCAGGAATGAAAACAAAAGGCTTACCTAGACGGGATTTTGTGATTGTGGAATGTGGCCACCTTGGGTCGAGAGATGAGAGATGGAGTGGGACATGGCGAATCTAGTCCCAGAGGTGACCATGTAAGACCACATGTGTCATCGCGTGTTACTGGCCTCGAAAGACTGTTGATGATGCTAAATGGGGTCGATTGTGAAATGGTAGTAGCCGTTTAGAAGTCTCGAGCTACAGTGCCTCGAAGCTTGGTCACGTGATCGTCCTTTCGTAATGCTCTCGACTATCAGTTTCGACTATTCAGTGAAATTGTGGACAACAGAAAAATACAGAGATGTTGCATCAAGTCATGTGTCAATTGTTCGATTACTCTAAATGAGAGAGACTGAAACTCCGTATTTGCCCGTGGCCGCCAATCTGATCATCCTCCCCAATCTGTTCACCCCGTTATATATATGTGCTCGCTTTTTTGCATTTACAAGAATACCATGGCCGCACCAGATGCAGCCGCAACAAAGAGGTAAGCACCGATGCTGAGGACACCGTTGAGCGACACGTGGTGCATGCCGAGAGGGGAGCCAGCGCCGGAAGAGCTGCCGCTGCTGGAATTGCCTGAGCTGGTGGGTTGGCTGGTGACGGCGCCGGTACCGGCAGAACCAGCCTGCTGGAGGAGAGGAGAGCAGGCGCTGTTGGGGCTAGTAGAAGCCTTGGTGGAAGCGGAGCCGTCAAATTTGCAAGCATCCGCGGCCTTCTTCTGGGATTGGTAGTATGAGTTGAAGGCAAACGAGAGTTGCTCAGTAGCGTTGCACATGCCGTAAGCGCCAAAGGCACCGTTGGAGGAGTTGGTGTTGATGCCAGTGCAAGCAGCGCCGTCGTTGTAGCCACAGACCTGTCCGAAGAGCTGGCTGTACTGGTCATCAGCGATGCTGGACGAGGCGACGCACTCCAAAGTCTGCACCATGCACGAGCACAGCTGTTGGTTGGGCGTCGGTGGCAGGGGAGAGGCAGCAGCGGCCCAGCTGGTGCCGACAGTGGGGCAAGCAGCTGGCTTGTTGGTGGGGGTGTAGGAGTTGGAGTTGACACCGGTGGGAGTGGCAGAGCGAATGCGGCTGGACAGATTGGTGAAATCTGGGAGCTTGCTTGCAGTGCTGCCAATGATAGACACAAGACCTATCGACCCAATTAGCACAATTGTCGGAACGATGTTGGGGACATCACATACCGTAGTTATTGGCTTCCTGGAAGTACATGTAGACGATGCCTCCAGACCAGACGCCGTTCATGTCAGGACCGTAGAGAGCGTTGATTTCAGTGAATTCACGTGGAGAAGGAGTGTTGCAACCGTACTCGGCGAAGAAGACGGGGACAGAGTAAGAACTAAACTCCTCGGTGCGGACATCGTAGCCGGACTTCTGGAAAGACGAGTCACCGCACCAAGAGTAGATGTTGTAACCCCAGAAATCGATGGCTTGGGTCTGATCGTCACCACAGTTAAAATAGTCGGCCATGTTCACACGGATTTCAGCATCATCGTTGGTGGCGTAGCCGACACCGATTGTCCTGTAGTTCTTGGTCTTGATGTAACTCTTCATGTCGCGGACAGCGGCCTTGACGAAGGCACTAGCTTGCGTGTTGTTGGGCGCGTTGGAAACTTCGTTTCCGGCAAAGAAGCCCATGACGTTGGAGTACTGGGCCAGGTTGTCGATGACGGAAGTGTAGCGAGCGTAGAGGTTGTCGTTCCAAGACGGGGAGTCGCGGTTGATGGACTGAGCGGGCTCTGACAGATCAGCGACGACGTAGATTCCGGCATCGTTCAAGAGCTGCATGCAAGCATCGTGGTTTGAGGTAGGGTCGACAGCGTAGACACGGATGACATTGGTGCGAAGCTCTGCAAGAAGAGGCACATCACGTTTGCATGCAGCCTCGTCGGCGAGAGGGTCCTTGTAGCCTGCGGTGGTAGCATCACCGGACTCGGACGAGGAACTGTTGGCAGAGTACTCCTGCTGGTAGGCAACACCACGCATGTAGCTGTTGTGAGTGTTAGCGCCTTGCTCTTACTGCCGCAGCTTCCCTGTCAAGAACGTACAATTGGGTGCCATTGCCCTTGTAGAAGAATTTGGAGCCCTTGATAACGAGCGAATCAATGGGGTTGTTGATAGCAGCGAGAGCCGATGAGGCCAGGCCAGCTGCCACGAGGGCGGTAGACACGAAAGAACGCATCTTGTGTGATCTGTGGTGGAATGAGGTTGATAGAGATGGTCTGACGAAGAGCTTGAAAGTCGCGTGTTGACCAGACGGGAAGAGCTGCTATCTATTCAAAAGAGGTAATTATGAGAAGATTCGTAAAGTTGTATTATTAACAGCTCAGAGGCTGGAGAACGAGTGTGTAAAGAGAGACTCTGGTTGGGTGAGGAGGAGTATGAAGAAGGTGAGAGGGAGAAGATGTTCTTGCAAGATTGGAGAGATGAAGACGGCATCAAGGGGAAAAAAAGGCCCTTAAAGCAATGGATCACGGCAAGGGCCCGGACGGGGGTGTGAGCGAGTACGGCAGACCGTGCGCAACTTCCACCACGCATAAGCGCGCCGTACGAACGATGAGGCAGAGCATCCCACCCACGTCTTTCGAGACTGGAACCCGGACTGGAACCTCAGGGGCCGCCTGCGATTGGGCGAGATGGTTATGTTGACTCTAGGATCTACAACCGGCTTCACGGCAATTTCGGACGCGCAAGCCTGCTATTGACTGCCTCGCTGCGAGGCCGACGAGATGTAATGGATGATTGAGGTTAATAGGTCTAGCGTCTGAAAGCCATTCGCTGCCTCGTTCTGTCTATCGACGTCTTGACCGGATGCTTGTCTTGTTTGCCAGATGGACGAGCTTGTGCTGAGTGAGATAGGGCCTGCCAAGGGGCAACACAGGGTGGTCTTGACGAGCTTGACTTTTCTTGTCGCGGGTCAAATTTGAATCGACGCGGCTGGCTTCATAAATTTGTTATGCTGAAACGTTTGCAGGCGCGCAGTACTAGTCTTCCAGAGCACGAGACAGACCTTCCAGGCCGTGCTAGACTACCAGAGGCTGTAGAGCCTTCAAGCCTTCAAGGTTATCAACATGATGGCAGACGTCATGCTTGGATCGTGAATACAGCATCAGTGTCCCCAAATGGTTTACGCGACCACCAAGAGCCGTAACTTGTACCTAACCCTCCGGCATCTCCATGTCTCACGTTGAGATTCCTTCGCATGAAATTTTCTAGGGCATATGGGATTGTTTCACTCCGCCACCTGTTTGTTGACGTTGGTTGTCCTTGAAGCATGATCTCATTGTCACGATTTTGATACATCAGATCCGTGGAGGTCTGTTCACCGTTGAATAGCTCTGTCTACACACACACCTGGTCGTATCCGGAGCGGCCCACACCGTATTCACCCCAACTCTATCGATAACATATCTTGCGCCTCAAACGCATGCGTAAGCTCACGGAGCAGATGCGGCTCACGTCTAGTAGTTGTTCGAGCAACTACAGTGCAGCACACGTGAACATGTGGACCTAGCATGTTCTTACCTGTAAGAGAGTGGATTGCGCAAGACTCATCCGTATGCATAGCGGGGTATTCACCGAGCAACCGCAGTCGCCACGATGCTCACAAATAATGGCATGCTGGCAGTCAACCCTCGTGACCGTGTCGGGCCGCGCGTTATGCAATATATGCATCTGGTATACACACAGAGCATTTTTCATGGGTTGACAGGACCTGTAACTAACAATGAATCGGCCAACAGAGCAGAGCAGCCACAAAGCCACGATTCGCAGACCACTGGTCCTTATCTCTCCGGCTTGACCGACGTGGGCGAGCAGAATTGCACAACCAGGATGTATAGAGATGTGCAGCACAATGATTGGACAGCGGGAAATAAAGTGACTTGAGGCAAATTGCGCTTCTTGCCCAGTCGAGACATCCGATGCGGCGTAATATCGAATGGTGGGACACTATAGATAGGAGTACTCACGAACCGAGATTGTCCTGGGCGCAGCACATCCTCGAATCTTGACTGGGACCTAGGTAGTCCAAAATCCGTCGGGGTGTCAAGTGTTGATGGACGGCTTGGGGGCCCGGGTCTATTGCCATGAAATCTCTTCCCGCTTTGCTTGTGCTTCCCTGTCTCTCTCTTCTCTACGTACGAACATGGTCGATGGGAAGCTGTCGCACAAATGTTGGGGCCCGATAAGCACCACGCTATTAAGCCCGGCATTGAGGACAGACCGGGATCTCCCCGCCGCCACCAGCAGTAATGAGATGGCAATCCTGGTAATTGACATGTCTGGTGCTGCGGATCTCCCGGCTGTCTTTACTTCCAGAGTGGTAAAGCTGAATTTTGTTGACAGCTGAAACTGGGCAAGAATGTTGGTTCGTCCGAGGGCACGAGCCTCAGAGTGAGGCACTGATGAGGCGGCGTCACCAGGAAAAAAAAACCTTTCATCTTGTTTTATTAGTCTCACTTGGCAAAAGGTACTCTACTCTATCCTGTTGCCGCCTCATCCCGCGGGGACCTGCATCAAATGCAATGATTTGCCCGCCGCCGCCGATGTTCATCGACAGAGGTGCAGATGTGTGTGCTAACCCTTTCCGGCCCGTGTCGTTTGCTTGTCGCGCTGGATCCAGTCTGTGCAAGGCAAAGAGCATCGCGTGAAGTGCATGTCCTGAAACGCTCGAAGCCCCCTAGTTTTGACTCGCGTGCCCCTTTCCCGCTTGCCAGCTCTTCCTCGAATCTGCTGTCGCTGACGCTTGCTTGGTTGGGACGTGGATTGCGTACCGGTTTTTTGTCTTGCCCGTGTCTTCGGTGGCTTTTCCAACGTCAAAGCCGCAGAACGTGCCCGTGCCAGAGTGCCCAAAATCTGAAGCCACGACCAAATACTCTATCCCATCACTGACTGTTCTCGCTTCCATACAGCTTTGCCGCGTTTCGGAAACGCAGCGACAAGGACGAAGAAAGCACTGTACGGAGAGGACGAGGGCTGAAAGGATTGGCAGACGATCTCCCTCCAGTAGTTTACGAGCACAGCAGCCTTGGGGAGATCTTCGACCGCGTCTCGCACCAGAAAGAGGAAGACACCAACCTCTACCCAGAGCCGCAGCTACCAATCACAGCAGCCACTCTTTCGCTCCTCACCCTTTTTTTTCTCCCTCCTCCGCCCTGCACGCCTTCTCAACCCAGCAACACCCTTCCTCCTTCACGCCTTGCATACTCGTTTGCACTCTTCAATCACCGCCTGTCGGACACATTCGTTTTGGAACCACCGGGCAATTCGCCTGGAAGAAAGAGCCCGTCGCGCTTTCACCACGTGGGTTCCAGGAGTTCCTATCGCGCTCTCCACGTCCCGTCTTTATCGACAAACAACTTTGGCATCCGACATCTTGCACCTTTTACGAGCCAACTACCAATTCATCGTTTCACACCTTTTTGCAACCAATTAATTTAGATCACCGCCGGATGAACAGAGTCCAGGTCAGTCAAGAATTAGGGCAGGACGAATGCCTTGCGAGCCTTGGCCTCCCAACCCTGCTTCCAGGTCTCAAAGACGTTCGTGGTACTGACTTTTCGCGCAGTAATCTTGTATCATAATCACAGACATGGCTCATCAGGGTGGTGGCCATTACGATGATGGCTACGGCCATCAGCAGCAAGAAGGCTATTATCACGATGATCAGAACCAGGCCTATTATGACCACAATCAGGGCTATGCTCAGAACGACGGCTATTACGACGATGGGTACGTCAATGACCTCGAAATCACATCCTTGTCACCCCATTAACATTTCTCACAGCTACTACAATGAGCAGCAGGGTGGTCCATACCAGCAAGATGGCTATTATGATGCCGGCCAGCAGGGCTACCAAGACGAGTACTACAATGACCAATACTACGACCAAGGTGCCGGCGCCGGTGGTCAACAGAACTACGGCCGCAATGGCCAAAGGCGGGGTCGTCGTGGAGACTCCGAGGAAGATTCGGAAACTTTCAGCGACTTCACCATGAGGTCTGACATGGCTCGCGCCGCTGAGATGGACTACTACGGTCGTGGTGATGAGCGTTACAATAGCTACAATGACGGCCAGGGTCGTGGATACCGTCCTCCATCGTCACAGATCTCCTACGGTGGCAACCGCTCATCTGGAGCATCCACACCCGTGTACGGCATGGACTACACAAACGCTCTTCCTGCTGGCCAGCGATCGCGAGAGCCATACCCAGCTTGGACTTCCGACGCTCAGATTCCCCTTTCCAAGGAAGAGATCGAGGACATTTTCCTCGACCTTACTGCAAAATTCGGTTTCCAGCGAGACAGCATGCGCAACATGTTTGACCACTTGATGACGCTGCTCGACTCTCGCGCTTCCCGCATGTCCCCCAACCAGGCGCTCCTCTCCCTCCATGCCGACTACATTGGAGGCGAGAACGCCAACTATCGCCGTTGGTACTTCGCCGCTCACCTTGACCTCGACGACGCGGTCGGTTTCGCCAACATGAAACTCGGCAAAGCCAACAGGAGGACTCGCAAGGCCCGCAAGGCAGCCAAAAAGGCCAATCCTCAGAACGAGGAGCAAACTCTTGAGAGCTTGGAGGGCGATAACTCTCTCGAAGCCGCCGAGTACCGATGGAAGTCCCGCATGAACAAAATGTCCCAGCACGACCGCGTCCGCCAGTTGGCCCTTTACCTACTCTGTTGGGGTGAGGCCAACCAGGTCCGTTTCATGCCAGAAGCTCTCTGCTTCGTCTTCAAGTGCGCCGACGACTTCCTCCACTCCCCTGCTTGCCAGAACAGAGTTGAGCCAGTTGAGGAATTCACTTTCCTCAATAACGTGATCACACCTCTCTACCAATACTGCCGTGACCAAGGCTACGAGATCTACGATGGCAAGTACGTCCGCAAGGAGCGTGACCACAATAACATCATTGGTTACGACGACATCAACCAGCTTTTCTGGTACCCCGAGGGTATTGAGCGTCTCAGCTTCGAGGATAAGTCCCGCCTTGTTGACTTGCCGCCCGCCGAGCGATACGAGCGTCTGAAGGACGTCGCATGGAAGAAGGCATTCTTCAAGACCTACAAGGAAAACCGTTCCTGGCTCCACGCAGTCGTCAACTTCAACCGTATCTGGGTCATTCACGTGGGTGCCTTCTGGTTCTACACTGCAAAGAACTCGCCAACTCTCTACACTGACAACTACCAACAGCAGCTTGACAACCAGCCACCTGCCGCTGCTTCCTGGTCTGCTGTTGCTCTTGGTGGTGCTATCGTCACACTCATCAACATCTTTGCAACTCTTTGCGAATGGATGTACGTCCCAAGACGATGGGCCGGTGCTCAGCACTTGACCAAGCGTCTGTTGTTCCTCCTTGTCATCTTTGCAATCAACCTTGGTCCTTCGGTTTACATCTTCTTCATCAGCCGAACCAGCCAGATTGCCCTCATTCTCGGTATTGTCCAGTTCCTCATCGCTCTGGCTACCTTCCTGTTCTTCTCCATCATGCCTCTTGGTGGTCTTTTCGGAAGCTACCTCACTGGCAAGTCTCGACAGTACGTGGCCAGCCAGACATTCACTGCCAGCTACCCTAGGCTGCACGGCAATGACATGTGGATGTCCTACGGTCTTTGGGTCATGGTTTTCGGAGCTAAGCTTGCCGAGTCTTACTTCTATCTGATCCTGTCCATTCGTGACCCCATCAGGATTCTCAGCACCACACCAATCAACTCTTGTCTCGGTGATGCTCTCTTCGGGAATGTGCTCTGTCTTCAGCAGCCCAAGGTCCTCTTGATCATCATGTACATCACGGATCTGTTCCTGTTCTTCTTGGATACCTTCTTGTGGTACATCATTTTGAACACGGTCTTCTCCGTTGCCAGGTCATTCTACCTTGGTGTCTCTATCTGGACCCCGTGGAGGAATATCTTTTCTCGTCTGCCCAAGCGTATCTATTCCAAGGTCCTGGCCACCACCGACATGGAGATCAAGTACAAGCCAAAGGTGCTCATCTCGCAGATCTGGAATGCCATCATCATCTCCATGTACCGTGAGCACTTGCTCGCTATCGACCACGTCCAGAAGCTGCTCTACCACCAGGTCCCGTCGGAGCAAGAGGGCAAACGCACTCTTCGTGCTCCCACCTTCTTCGTCTCCCAGGAAGATCACTCCTTCAAGACCGAGTTCTTCCCGACTCAGAGCGAGGCCGAGCGTCGTATCTCTTTCTTCGCCCAATCTCTGTCCACTCCTATTCCAGAGCCAGTTCCTGTCGACAACATGCCTACCTTCACGGTCATGATTCCCCACTACAGCGAGAAGATTCTTCTGTCTCTCCGTGAGATCATTCGTGAGGATGAGCCTTACTCCCGTGTTACCATGTTGGAATACCTCAAGCAACTCCACCCTCACGAGTGGGACTGCTTTGTCAAGGACACCAAGATTCTGGCTGACGAGACTTCCCAATTCAACGGCGACTACGAAAAGAGCGACAAGGATACCCAGAAGAGCAAGATCGACGATCTGCCATTTTACTGCATCGGTTTCAAGTCTGCTGCTCCCGAGTACACTCTCCGCACTCGTATCTGGGCTTCCCTCCGATCTCAGACTCTCTACCGTACCATCTCTGGTTTCATGAACTATAGCCGTGCCATCAAGCTCCTCTACCGTGTCGAGAACCCCGAGGTCGTCCAGATGTTCGGTGGCAACTCTGACAAGCTCGAGCGCGAGCTCGAGCGCATGGCCCGCCGCAAGTTCAAGATCATCGTCTCCATGCAGCGTTACGCCAAGTTCACCAAGGAGGAGCGCGAGAACGCAGAGTTCCTCCTCCGCGCCTACCCAGACCTCCAGATTGCTTACCTGGACGAAGAGCCTCCTCTCAATGAGGGTGAGGATCCCCGCATCTACTCTGCTCTCATCGATGGTCACTCCGAGATCATGGAGAACGGTGTCCGCAGGCCCAAGTTCCGAGTCATGCTTTCCGGCAACCCCATTCTCGGTGACGGAAAGTCTGACAACCAGAACCATTGCTTGATCTTCTACCGTGGCGAGTACATTCAGCTTATCGATGCCAACCAGGACAACTATCTCGAGGAGTGCCTCAAGATCCGCAGCGTTCTCGCTGAGTTCGAAGAGATGACCACCGACAACGTTTCTCCCTACACTCCTGGCATGCCTACTCCCAAGTTCAACCCAGTCGCCATTCTCGGTGCTCGCGAGTACATTTTCTCCGAGAACATTGGTATCCTTGGTGACGTTGCTGCCGGAAAGGAGCAGACATTCGGTACTCTCTTCGCTCGTACTCTGGCCCAGATTGGTGGCAAGCTCCACTACGGCCACCCTGATTTCCTCAACGGTATCTTCATGACTACCCGTGGTGGTGTTTCCAAAGCTCAGAAGGGTCTCCACTTGAACGAGGATATCTACGCTGGTATGAACGCTCTTCTCCGTGGTGGTCGCATAAAGCATTGCGAATACTACCAGTGCGGAAAGGGTCGTGATCTTGGATTTGGCTCCATTCTCAACTTCACCACCAAGATCGGTACTGGTATGGGCGAGCAGATGCTTTCTCGTGAATACTACTACCTCGGTACTCAGCTTCCTCTGGACCGCTTCTTGTCCTTCTACTACGCTCACCCTGGTTTCCACATCAACAACGCTTTCATCATGTTGTCCGTCCAGCTCTTCATGTTCTGCTTGGTCAACCTCGGTGCTCTCCGTCACGAAGTCATCATGTGCAAGTACAACAAGGACGTTCCCATCACCGACCCGCTTGAGCCGACTGGATGCATGAACTTGGTCCCCGTTCTCGACTGGGTCCAGCGTTGCGTTGTCTCCATCTTCATCGTCTTCTTCATCTCTTTCGTGCCTCTGGTCATTCAGGAACTTACTGAGCGTGGCTTTTGGCGTGCGGCTACTCGTCTGGCTAAGCAGTTCTCTTCGCTCTCTCCTCTCTTCGAGGTGTTTGTCTGTCAGATCTACGCCAACTCCCTTAGTCAGGATCTGTCCTTCGGTGGTGCTCGCTACATTGGTACCGGCCGTGGTTTCGCCACAGCCCGTATGCCATTCGGTGTTCTCTACTCTCGATTCGCTGGTCCTTCCATCTACTTTGGAGCTCGCATGCTGATGATGTTGCTCTTCGGAACTGTCACCGTTTGGGGCTACTGGCTTTTGTGGTTCTGGGTCACTCTCATTGCCCTTTGCTTGTCTCCATTCCTCTTCAACCCTCACCAGTTTGCCTGGAGCGACTTCTTTATCGATTACCGCGAGTTCTTGCGCTGGTTGTCTCGTGGCAACACCAAGGCTCACCAGGCTTCCTGGATTGGTTTCGTCCGTCTCTCACGTACCCGCATCACTGGTTTCAAGAGAAAGGCGCTCGGCGAACCATCTTCCAAGCTTTCTGGCGACACTCCACGTGCGCGCATCGGGTCTCTCTTTATGGGTGAGGTTCTCGGTCCGCTCATCTCCATTGCGGTCACCCTTATTCCTTACCTTTTCATCAACGCCAACACCGGTGTAACCAGGGACAACAACGAGAGTGCAGCAAACTCCGCTCTTCAGCCAACACAGTCACTGGTCCGTGTCGGTATTGTTGCTGGTGCTCCTGTTGCTATCAACGCCGGTATTGCCTTGGTCTTCTTCGGTATGGCTTGTTGTATGGGACCTGTCTTCAGCATGTGCTGCAAGAAGTTCGGCGCTGTCCTCGCTGCCATTGCTCACGCCATTGCCGTTATCATAATGATTGCATTCTGGATCGTCATGTATTTCCTGGAAGGCTTCCAGTTCGCCAAGGCCCTACTCGGTATGATTGCTGCAGTCTCGATCCAGCGTTTCATCTACAAGATCATCATCACTCTGGCTCTCACTCGTGAGTTCCGTACCGACACGTCAAATATCGCTTGGTGGACCGGTAAATGGTACTCTCTCGGATGGCACTCGTTCTCTCAGCCAGGCCGTGAACTTCTTTGCAAGATCACGGAGCTCGGATACTTTGCCAACGACTTTATCCTCGGCCACGTCCTGCTGTTCTTCATGCTGCCCCCTCTCCTTGTCCCATACATCGACAAGTTCCACTCGGTCATGCTCTTCTGGCTGCGTCCAAGGTATGTAATCTCTCTCACTTGATCAAGACCTTTCTAACTGTTCACAGTCGCCAAATCCGTCCTCCTATCTATTCGCTCAAGCAGTCGAAGCTCCGCCGCAGACGTGTCATCCGATACGCCATCCTCTACTTCGCCATGTTCATCCTTTTCATCGTCCTCATTGTTGGCCCAAGCATCGCCTCGCGCTTCTTGCCAACACTGAGTCTGCCTGTGGCCGGTCTTGTCCAACCAACTGGACTCAACAACAACGACACCAGCGACACACCCACGGGAACCGCCACGCAGGGCTCTGCTGCTGGCGGCGCAACCGGCACCGCCGACTCGGGCACCGGCCTCCGCCGTTTCATGGAGTACGCTTTCTAAGCTCTCTATGCGCAAAGCACGACGCAACGATAAAAGTCCCACTCGACGAAACCCTCCTTTCAAATACGAACATGAACATAGACACCTCTTTCACGAAGTAGAAACCCTTTTACAAACGACACAGAAATTTGTTCCTCTCTCTTCATTCAATTCGACATCAATCAACAAACAAATGTACAACACGGACGACAAACGTCTCAACACCCTTGAGCGATATCGCCACGAAACCACCCCTGGTGCTCTGTCCTGTCTTCGACACAGAAGAACATAATAATGACGAGCAGAGAGGGGAGTGGCATTTTTTTTTCTCTCTCTCTTTTCCCTCTCTCACGGCGACGAATGGGAATCAAGAAGGCATGGGATATGGATATGCTTTTTTTTGTTTCGCAATCATTCGTTCTTTGAAGGTAGTTCCAGGAGCCGCTCGTTGTGTGGCGTAATCTGGCCTGGTCAGCTGGATGATGTTGGCAAGAGTGGACTTTCGGGAATGGGACAAGGGGAAAGAGGGCATGGGTGGTGAGTGGTAGTACATAGCGAATGTGTATTTTTTTTTCTTCTACAAATCTTTTCGTCCTCCTGTTCCACGTGACGTGTAATTTGCCCGTGTCGTTGTGGTTCTGGCTATGCTGCTTCCCGTGTCCTGAAGGAAGAGTCCCGTAGCATTATCCTTGTTCTCACATTGGTGCCTGCAGTCATCGTTTCCGGACTGTTGGCTTCGTCACATGCAGCAGCTCACGAGCGACCAGAGGTGATGAGCAGTAAACGTGGGGGGGGGGAAGGACCGAGGATGCACAGCAGACGAGAGACGCCAAATCCATTATTCTATCCCTTTTTCCCCCTTCTTCTTTCGATCCTCATTGACAAAGTCTCATTGCAGTGCCTTCTTCCCCTGACAATATCATCATGTCCACCGCTGACTGTCCTGCTTTTACCATCCGGGCGCCCGTGTCATCACTCCTTGTGTGCGTCATGGTGCAAAGGCGGCCCCAACTGCTTCTCGGTCTGCTTCGTCTCGTGCTCATCCCACTGCGTACCCCTATCCCAAACAGCGTGGTGCGGCGCCAATCTCCAACGCGTCGCAGCGACAGTCCGCGGGGCGTCAAGAGCCCCGGTCTCGTCGTCCCAAGGTGTATAGAGGGGGGGCTACGAAACACCCAAGCTCCCAATCTCCCCTGTCTCCTCCCGCCTCTCTGCGCCCAAGGTATAGCTCGCCTTCCACCGCATCTTCACCCCGCTCCCTATACCTCTCGGTACGCCTTGGAGACGGATGCTCTGCGTGATGCCGTCTCGTTGATGCGGCGCCAGTGTGCGGGAGGATTGGGGTTCGAGTTTGAGTGTGTACCCCTTTTGATTACATTAGCATTCCCCAGCGGCACAAAAGGGATAGGATAGGAAGGAAGGGACTTAGGAGGACATTACCTTTGTCACTGCCAACTGGAACGTCAGATCTCCTATTGTTTGAGCTGTGGCGTTGCTTATCCTGCTTTCGATCTGAATCCAGTCCTCTGCGCCTTGTGGTCGGGAAACGAGGAAGACCGTTCGGACGGAGCTATTAGTTACTTGGATCTGGTGAGGTTGGTCTTGCGGGAGGGCGGAGGAGAAAGTCCATTCGTCGTCTGCTGGCGCGGCGGCTGGTTGGCCGTTTCCGAGGTTGAGGAGAGATGAGGCGGGTTGGGATGTTGGCGGGTGAGTGGATTGTTGAAACTGGAAGGGCGAGGCTGTTCGAGAGTTGTTGGAGGAGATTGAGGCGAAAGGATCCGAAGGCGCGGCGGAAGGTTTGGCGAAGAGGTTGACGTTGGGTTGTGGCGAGGCAGCTTTTGGTGGAGTTGATGTTGCGCCGAGACCGCCGAAGGGATCGTAGTTGGCCTTTGGCGGCTGTGAGATTTGGGCCGGCTGTGGTGAGGGCGCTGCTGCAGTTTGCGAAGTCCCGGAAAGATCGAGTAGACCATTACCGGATCCAAGAGATATGGTGCCTCCTTGACCATAGCCAGAATCGCCGCCTATCGATAATCCAAGCAAGTCGTCTTCAAGAGCATTGCCCTTCTTCGCCGGCGCTGCGGCTTGTGATGAGCTGGCTTCCGGTGCCGCTGCTGGCTGCTCTTCCTCAGACCCGCCGAAGTCAATCAAAGACAGCTCGTTATCGGGTCCCTTCTTGACACCAACACCGCTGATGCCGAGTGTGCCCTTGGGAATCTTCTCTGCAGCCTCGAGATCACCCTTCTTCACGAGCTTGTACCGCTCAATTGTCCTGTGTATGCTGTCGTTGATCTCGAGAAGCTTTGCGACTGCCTCGTGGTCGTCCGACTCTTCCTCGCACATCTTTTGGATCTTTGGATGTGCGCTTGCGAGTGCGTTTGCTAGCTCCTCAAAAACATCCCCCTCCTTAATCGTCTCGCCAGGCTTGAGTCCTTGTAGCATTTCCTCGAGTATTCTTGCCTTTTGCTGTACCTTGCCAACCTCCTCGGCCGCTTTCGCTCGATAGTCTGTCTTGTTGCGTTGATCATAGCCAGCCATGACCTTCATCAGCTTATTGGCTTCTTGCAGGTCTCGAGGCGTGCCCCTCCGGATTAGCTCCTGTAGTTTTGCAGAATGGTGTGCCTTCTCCTCCTCTTCCATCTCCTCTGCCGATTTGAGATTCTGTAGTGTGTAAGTACTGTGCTACGGCTAGTATGTCGCTGATCTCACATCGCTCGGATTCAACACCGCCGCATCTTCCCTTCGCACTTCCGGGAAAACGTAACCCTTGTAGCTAAGCAATCTGTGCATGTCCCTCACGAATCCTAGATCCTCCTTATACTTCGAAGTCTGACATATTGTAGATCGCCATTCTTCTATTAGCTCCAGTATTCTATTCATCGTCCTCGTGGGCCGCACGGGTGGGCGTTCGGGAAAGCGCCGTACGAGCTCATTGAGGAATTCCTTTGTGCTGATCTGGAGATGGAAGGGATAGCCGCAATTCTTGACACAAATGTCAAGTAGCTAGAAAATGTCAGGCCAAGCATGACACCAGAAGTCCTTGGCCAACTCACCGCGAGAGCAAGTAGCGATACATTCTGGTTCCGGTGATTGATATAGTTCACAATCGTGATTGCTGCTTCTCGCGGCCTGCCAATTGCTCAGTCTTCATAACTTCGGCTATGTTGCAGGTGACATACGCATTGCCCTTCTTCGAATTGATCAGGTCGGCGATCTCGAGGCACAGAGCCAAGTTGGGCTCGAAGTTCTGCGGATCGCAAGCATTTTCTGGAAGCCGTCAATTGAGAGGTCGACAACGTATATGAGATATCTCACGTATGTATCGTTGCAGAGGAGATGATGCTGGCTCACCAGGGAAGGAGAACCTGTCCCTGGCGGCGTACCTCGCCGATGCTGCCTCCAGGTTGGGCAACTACCCGTCCTGGTTCTGTGGAGGGATAAGATTGCTCTTCGCGGTGTCCGTCTATCGCCTGACCTGGGCTTACGATTCGCGAACTGGCAGGACGTGAACAATGCAAATGAAAGCTCAATCGCAACTTGATGACAACGATTAGGTAGCTTAGCGTAGCCGCATAAGGTAGTTGAGGTGTTATGCCAAGACTGACGCTTGCCCATTCGAGATGACGTCGCCGCCGCTTCATAAAAAGTTCCAGGCGAATTGCCCCTCGTCTATTCACTTCTGATCAAATTTCGCCTTTCGCTATACGTCGCTTAGTGTAGCAGAGGATAGAGCAAATCGTCTTGTACACTGCCCGTAGGACTTTTGAAACTTGATCTGACACATCTATCTCAACATGGTCCGCCACAAGAAGGACTTCACCGGCAAAGGCAAGCACCGAGGACCATCAGATCGAACAACGAGACCCTTGCCACCACCAAGAGGACTTTCGGACGAGGGATCTGACTCGGAGATCTCTCGTGGGCCGAAGAAGCCCTCCTTCAAAGCAGCATGCTGGGATCTGAACCACTGCGACTACAAGCGCTGTTCCGGAAAGCGACTGATAAGGCTAGGTCTGATGCGATCGCTGGGAATGAATCAGAAGCATCCCGGTGTCGTCATTAGTCCAAACGCAAAACAGCTCGTCTCACGAGCAGATCTACCAATTCTTGAACAATTCGGAGCCGCAGTGGTCGAGGCGAGCTGGAATCGCATCAACGAGGTCAATTTTTCACGGATAGGTGGCAAGAATGAGCGACTGTTACCCTATCTGATCGCAGCGAATCCTACGAACTACGGTCGGCCATGGCGTCTGAACTGTGTGGAGGCTCTGGCTGCCGGTTTCCTGATCTGCGGACATCGTGACTGGGCGGAGGAGGTACTGAGCACTTTTTCCTATGGTCAGGCATTTCTCGATATCAACGATGAGGTCTTCACGTGGTACGAGAAGTGTGCGGATGATGCGGAGGTGAAAGATGCGGAGGAACGATGGTTAAGAAAGATCCAGGACGAATACGAAGGGGCCAAGGAGGGCCGGCAAGCTGGAGGCTCAGGGTGGGGAGAAGGGAACATGAACAGGAAGCGAGGTTTGGTGGAGGTGGGCGATGGTGAGGGCGAAGAGTCAGATGGTGAAGGTGTCAAGCTAAACGGAAATGGGGAGGTCGGCTCGGACGTAGAGGAAGGAGACGGTAGTGAGGAGGAAAACGACCAAGACCACGATCCATATGGTCTACCGCCAGAAGAGTCGGATGATGAAGAGGAAATGGCTGAGCTCCGAAGAAGGGTACTCGCGTCAAAGCCGTTCTCGAATCCGCAGGTTTACGAGCACCGAGCACCAGAGACGATAAACAGTCCAGAGCCTGTCCTCAAACACGACTCGGACGCTGAGTCTGGATCAGATCTTGGCGATGATGATGAGTTTGACAACATCATGAATGCCCAACCCATGACTGATCGTACTGGCATCACTGCGAAGCAACGACTGAAGCAGCAGGACAAATTATCCGCAACTTTCTCTCGGGCGGTATTATCAGCTCCACGCAAGCCATTATCTTAACCATGAAGCGTAGATCAAGAGGTAATGACAGTGTCGGCATTGGTGACTGCAAGGGATTTCCCTCACATCCGTGCATCCCGATGGAGCAGGTGAGTTGCGCTTGCGACTTCCTCATCGTATCGAGACCGACCGCGACTGGTGGATGTCTGCACTCTGCAACGACATGTACGCTCTGCACCTACTAAAGGCGGAACTCGCCAACGCACAACAGACGCTGCGCTTGGATATGGTCAGTCTGCCAGGCTGCAGCTATTCAGGGGACCTGTCGCCGCTTACTCGAGGACCAGCACTAGTGGCCTCTTCGACAGCTTCCAAGAGACGTTAGCTCACTCCCGACGAGCTCAAACAGAAGATTCTGAAGAAACTTCTTCGGAGACTGTTGAATATCGTCTTCCCTCGTACTCGCACGGCGCCATCAGTGCCGAACAGAGTGCGCTTCTTGACCCAAAAGTGTTTTATTTACCACAGAATACAGCACTTCTGCTCGAGGGTACGTGTAAGGCCACAAAGAGCGGAGACCATGTGGCATATCGGCGGCAGCGGCTAGAAGCTCTGCGTCAGATGGTGAAGGCACCGCGCCAGCAAAGCGCCTTCGGGCAGGACAAGCTTCATTGGGCACGCAGGGAGGACGAGGGAGCAAGGCTGTCCAGTAATCAATCGAATGCAAGCAGGAAAGATAGGGGCATTGAGGTCCGCGTGTCAGGCATACCTTGAGGGACAGACGCTGAGCGACAGACGTATACGATCGCTGCTCCTTACACACTTGTCCTTAGTCATACAGTAGTCATCAGCAGTAGCTCTTGATGTGCATCTATCCCCGGCTTTCCCACATCTTTCGTGAATTTGAGAATGCTATAATCTAAAGATATCTAGGGTTGAACTTTGCACTCCTCGCCGCCGTCCTCGCGCCAGCCGCAACAGTGCCATTCCCTCCCGTCGTCCCATTATAGATTAACGTCGCGATCCCCCTCCCCTGCTCCACTGCCGGATCCGTGATAAGACTCAACACCCTCGCCGTGGCGTCCGCCAAGACACTCTCCACCACGTCCCCAAACACATTATAGATCCTCGCGATCTCCTGGCCCTCGGTCACGTCATCCAGCACATCCACGAGCGCCTCCACGAATCCGCCTGCCGTCGCACTCGGTCCTCCAAAGTCGGTCCCAATAAACGTCTCACTGAGATCGGGGATCTGGACTCCTCCCTCTTGCGCCGGAAGGATCGCCATGTCCTGCAGCACGCGCTCGACATAGGCCACGGAGCGGTCGATGAGGGGCTGGCGCCACTGTCGGGGAGCGCCCACTTCTAAGGTTATGGATGGAACGCCAGCACGGATGAAAGTGGTCTCCACGCTCCCTGGCTCGCCCGGATCGATCTTGATCACGTCCGCGCCCGTCAGCTTGGCCAATCGCTCGACGCCTGCAAGACGGAAGTCAGCGTAGCACCATAGCGGACCGTCCGAGCCTGTCGAGACGGTGTGCAGGTCTATCGCCTGATCGATAACGGTTGCGTTAGACCAGACGTTGTTCCAAATCGTGTAGACCAGTGACGAAGGGGCGGAGGCGCCGTCCGCGGGGTCGGAGCCGGGGAGGAGGCGATTGAGGTCCGTGAACGTGCCGGAGGAGGCGGAGGAGCGGTAGTAGCGCGATGCGAGGGAGATGCCGACGCGGTTGATGGTGGGGATGACGATGACGGTGCCGTTCAGGGACGAGACGGAGTCTTCGAGAAGAGAGATGACGCGCTGGGTGATGCGGACGCCGTTGAGTTCGTCGCCGTGGATGGTCGAGGAGAGGGAGAGGGTTTGGCCGTTCTCGAGTGAGGAGGGCGGTCCTCGGGCTACTACCACGGGCACGTAGTAACGTAGTCCGCCAGAAAGCTCGGGGACCTCAAGCCAATAGCGGGTCACAGCGTTGGAGGGGACATCTGGGAGATTGAGCTGGGTGATGACCCTGTTTCCGCCGATGATGTCGCCAGTGGAGTTCTGAGCGGTGGAGAGAGCCACGCTAGCAGCGACGGTGAGGATGGAGCTGACCTTCATGGTAGTCGGAACCTGCGCGTGGAAAGGATAACGTCGACATGTCGTCGTTCGTCAGGACATGCTTTTGTACTTCCATTCTGGACGGACTGCAAGACTTGTCTGGTTGCTATCGACACAATTCATTCCCAGAACAGCAGGCCAAATGCTGGCCAAGGTCTTGGAAGCAGATCCTGTTGAGCTACCGACAATGCAGTCACGTCAGTGGCGCGAAGCAGATAAGGGAACACTGAAGGATGCCATGTACTTATGCTATGCCGTGCAATTAGTAACACGATCATATACACGGCGTGATACCAAGCCACGGTCGCAGACCAAAGCTCGTTAGGTCAAAGTCTAGCTAGAGTGACTAGCCGCAGCAGAGCCGCATGACTAAGCTGACCACTAGGGAAATGCAGTATAAATCTAGTTATAGATCGAATATGGTAGAATCCATCCTGTCATTCTTCGTCATTCTCAGAATCTACTACGTCTCCCATTTCTGCATCCCCCATTGCTGCTTCCATATCAGACGTCGAGGTGTCCATCTTAGAGCTCAGAAACTCAATCGCCTTGCACGCCGCCCTCATCTCCGCTTCCTTATAGGTCGATTTGGGACCGGCAGTCGCCACATCCACACCACCGACCTTGACCGTGCAGCCATAACCCATAGCTAAGCTGGCATCGCCTGCCACTCTTGTCCTGGCATTTTGATCCGTCCCCATCTTGACTTTCACATACTGCACACTCTTCTCCACCGCCAAAACACCCACTCTTTCTTTGGGGTTCATAACGATCATCCTTCGCTCGAGCATGATTCTCATGTAGTGCAGCACACCCAGTCTCTCAAGGAATCTTTCGCAGGCTGCCACATCGCCTCTCGTGTCGATGAATATCGCACCTAGAATCGCCTCGACAATATCAGAGAAGAACTTGTACTCGTGCGGGACCAGAGCTGTAAGATCAGCCCAGGGGTACTCCACTCCTTCCTCAAGAGCCCGTTTGATGCTATGCTGGTAAGTGTCATACGTCTCCAGCGCCTTCTGTCTTGCCGTCAAAAGCTGCCCACCCGCTCGGATGAAGTCGTGGAGGTGTACACGATGCTTCTTGACAGCAGTATCGAAGCCGTGTTCTGAAGAAACGACGGCTGTGCCATCAATCTCGGTATAGTGTGTCATGCAGCAGTACCCTAAGAAGAGACCATTGACGACAGCTTCGTGGTAGCTGTGAAGCTCGTCATGCTTCAAGGAAGGAGAGTGTGCATGAAGTTTCGGGACGATAATCAGATCCAGCACTGCATCGCCGAGGAACTCTAGACGCTCGTAGGACATTGACGTGCTGCCCACCGCTTGGAACGGCAAGGATGCGTGCGTGACGGCTTCCAGCAAAAGAGACTTCTGGTCAAAGTCGTGGCCGGTCAGGCTCTCAAGCGTTGACAGGTCATGTATGGGCTGTCGACCTTGCGGGCACAATCTGTCGAATATTTCCGCTGCTGGATACCAGGTCTCTCTTGGCAGTAAGGTCTGTATACATGTATATGCCTTTGTCAGCCCACCGTCGACGAAGGCGGCACCGATCAATGCTTCCATGACATCAGCGAGCGTCTTGGTAGACATGTCTCGTGCGGGAGCACTTCCGGCGGCCAGGAGCTCGGAAGCATAAGGCGGCCTCCACTTAGCTCCAGTGAAAGGCCTTGTCAAGATAAATCTGTCCAGACCGAGAGTCGAGGCTGCTTTGTTGAGATTCTTGTTACCAACCAGATACCCTTTCTTGCGGGTTAGAAAGCCTTCCGGCCAAGTAGAATGTTGAGCCATGACTTGCAGATGAGCACAAAGCTTTAAGATTGCATCGCCTAGATATTCGAGACGATTGTAATCTTTGTCCTCACGGGCCGACGGAGCGCTGATAGCCTCAGTGATGAGGGGTATACTGCTGATTTGCACGTTCTTGAGGACGGTGCTTTGGAGATCCTGCGCAAGCAGTGCTATGTCAATCCGGTGCATGATCGAAGGGATCAAGGTGGCGAAGATTGCGTAATTTTGGGGCAGACAATCCATCGTACAGTCACTGAGTGGAAACCGTTCTTCTCTGCTGTAAGCAGCGTTGACCAGATTCTGCTTGTGAATCGCATGCAGGAAGTCCTTTCGCTTCGGGAATGGTGTAGCAATCACCTCGAGCTGTCCATCGAAGTGTTCGATTCTTTGCGGCATGAACGCTTTCATTCCATGAGAGGAGACGTGGATCAGTCCGCATTTTTCCAATGCATTGGGGGAAGTGATATGTTCGAGAGAGAATTGACAGCCCTCCTCAAGGTCGTCTGGTAGGTCGAAGTACATCAGAAAGTCCGTGCGAGTATCGGCTTGCATTCGGCTTGCGTGCCTACTTTTCAGTAAGGTGTAGGTATCGCGCTGCACTTTTCCGGGAGGTGATTGGATGCAGCCTACAGGTTTTGTGGCTGAGTATTGAGCAGACAAGGATACCTTCTCGTTCCAATAAAGGACGAACTGACCATCCTGTTCGATCTTGGCCGGCAGAAGTGCCGTCACTGACATCGCACGACCGCTTGGAAGCATGACAGTCAAGGTTGTTGTATGCCATTCCACCTCAAGTCGCGACACGTTGTTAGCCATGACCGACCATGAGCTTTGCAGCTCCGCCACGGGGATTATGCTGATGCGGTCTTTCTCCTCGGTTATATCGTCAGGGCCATAGTCTCTGCTGAATGGCAGGAGATTGTCGTTGACAAGTCCGGCTTTGTGCAGCATCACGTACGCCTCGAATGCAGCATCTTTGACAGCAGCGGCTTCGCTCCTCCAAGAACAAGAGCTGTGTGCCTCTCGTACATTGGAATGTACGTAAGAGGGTAGCACCACCGATGCCACCCAATCCTCCGGGCCTTCCTGCTTGGCATAGAAGGTCGGTCTCCTGTCGACATAGTTCGTGGCCAAGGTGCTAACAGCACAGAAGTGATGAAGATGAGCCTTTGCATTGCTGGTGGTTAGGAGAGCGCCAGTGGATCCCACGCGATGAGTCTTGGTGGCCAGGTCGGCAGCGTCTTCCGCTTCGGCTTCTGCTCGCTCACGATTTGCATTCATGTACTCTTGCTTCATCTTCGCTTCGTCTGCTTTCCATTTATACGGATCAGTCTTGCGGTCATCGCTAGCCACAAACATGTACAATCGTGAGCCTTTCTGTCGCGCTCGCCCCCGTCGTTGGATGAAGCCGACGAGCGTTTCTGGCAGATCGAAATTGACCACCAAGTCGCAAGCGGAGACATCGATACCCTCCTGGAGAACATTTGTTGCGATGACGAGGTTCTTAGTCCCATCGCGGAAAGCTGCGAGGTCGCTTCTCTGCTGCTTGGGATTGAGTAGCTCCGGAAGGAGAGAGTTGCCGCTGTCGAAAGCTGAGGTACCGACGAAGACTCCGATTCTGTAGCCCTCCGCCAGCGCAGTTGGGTCGTTTAGAACACGGGCTAGTTCGATGGCTATCACACGTTCTTTGACAAAGATGATTCCACGAACATTGGAGCTTGCCTCCTGGACAAGCAGCTCGATAAGTTTCACCGCCTTTCCGGCCATCAACTGCGGCTTCACACCTGTGCTGAGTGCACTTGGGGTCTGGTGGACTCTTTGAAGGATCTTGACCACATGCCGCGCTTCTCTGGTAGGGAGGTCCGTGATGAGCATATCATGTTCTGTCTTCACTAACAGCGCATCCTGCAGCAGATAGAAATATCGCTCGGCAATGGACTGACCTAGCTTCTCGTATATAGTCCGAAGCTGCCGAGCAATCGTCCGAAGCTGTTCAAGACAAGTTGTCTTACACTTCGTCAAGGCTTTGACCAAGCGCGGGTCCTGGGCGTCATGTGTATGGCTCTTCAGCTCGATGATGTAGGGATCACCCATCAAATCATAGTTGCGTACAGCGTGTTCCAAAAGCTCGCACAGGCTGCTTGTGCCCGGGTAGGGAGGTAGGTTGTCCGCGTCGTAGCATACAACAGTGACCTCGGGCGGATAGACATGCTTGTTCAGTTCTTCAAGCCCTTGTTTCGGGGTCGTGGCTTGAGCATCAAGATTCGCTTCCAGCTGTCTGCTGTAATTAGCCAGCGCTCGGCTGAGGACAACATACGCATACTTTAGACTGCCCTCTTTTGCACTGAAATTTGGACTTGCAGTCAATCCAACGATTGCCGGTACGGAACGTTCGCCAGCTTTGGCTACGTGGTAGAAATTGGTCATGATGCTATTCATCGGATGGTTCTTGACGGCATTGTGGGCTTTGTCCTGGTCAGTAGTCTTTACTCCAGTATTGACCTATCGTGCCGTACCTTCGTCGAAGACCAGGAGTCGGAGATTAGAGATATTCACGAAGCCATGATGGAGGGCATCATTTAGAACAGCAGGTGTGCCTATTACAATCTGGACACCGTTTAGAGTGGCATCCCACAACCGTTGCTCTGACCACTTCTCTGTATGATCTGACCCTAGCAGAAGCAAGATACGGTATGATGGAAGATGCCGCAGAAAGTTGAGATGATGCTGATTGCAAAGCTCGACGCTATTTGCCAGGAACCAGATTAGCTGCAAAAGCGGCGGGTCAGCATGATTCTCTTGTCGCTTTCGCATAGTAGGCGCGTGAGTGCAAATCCAAATATTTTGAGGCTATTCTCCGTACCAGAGAAGTCTTACCCTGTTGTCACCAGAGCATTTCTCAAGCTCATGGCGGATGCGTGCAATGGCAACATGTGTTTTGCCACTGCCTGTCGGCATCTGGTATGGTCAGATCAACTCCCACAAGCTGTGGCTGTCCAGAGAAATCCCCATTACCTACCACAACGATAGCATTGCCTGCAATGGTTGCTTGTAGCATTTCGCGCTGATAAGAGCGTAGGACGACCTCGTCGTTTTCGTCGACTGCCATGGCCGTAATTGGGGTGAGGTCGCCTTCGTCCACACTGGCCGCCATCTCTGCCATGAGAGATCACTGTGTTCCCGTGCAGGGCATGTCTTTATGTAAATTCTGCTAAGAAGCCAACGCGAAGCAAGGGTGTGAAAGGGGTACCTAAGTATCGATCATGCGCAAACAAAGTCGGTCCAATACTTGCCCTGCATTGACGGCACTAATATCTTTTGTGCAGGGAGACCTGTTCACGATCGCGGTATTATCGGATATGACAATATGATATGTGTGCACAAATGCAAGGTGTCTAACAGAGACAAAATAATTGGACGCAAAATATATACATTGCCGCGGAGGACTTCTACGCTAGATCACATCGGGGCAGCTCGTCACGTGACACTGGTACGAAAGTGGTTCGCAGTGTCTTAGGAACTCACACGCCTCCGCGACACAATCGAGTCATATACAAACACGCTCTCTTAGCCCCTTTGTATAATGAGTGCCGCATGATCAACGAAGAGTCATGATCACGCAGAGTGTAGGCGGCTGTGTCCTGTCTCGAGTCTTGGTATAGGAATGCACTCCGATGCTACGATGCTGTCCGGGTCATACAACAAAATCTTCAGCTCAACTCCTCAAGACAAGCTTGTCATCAACGCACCCAACTGGGATCAAAGGTTGACAGCATACTCGTCATCGAAACCATGTTGATCTCATATTCAAAGAATAATAGGCTCGGCTGACTGATTGACAGATGCACTCAGCTCACAACATTCAAACTCACCATCGGCCCAGATGACCGTGCTCGGAGGACAGTAGAAGCGAATACTGTGGATTGCCAAAGCACCACTTGCTCTCGTCCCAGTCCGTACGCTCCGCCACAGTCCGGAGATTCCAGGGGAAGTGGTAGCGGCGCTGGGGGGACCGGTCCTCGCTTAAGAGCACAAGCTTCGGTAGCAGGCAGACAAGAGATGGAAGGGTGCAAAGCGTGGTAGTCTGAGCTGCAGTATGGAGGCTGGCATGACAGCCATTGATACTGTTTCTGTAGCGGCTGGTCGAACAGTAAATCTTGCTGGTACAATCGGCGTATGCATGGTATCATTCACTCATCGTTGCGTCGAGGGGGGTAATTCTCTTGCAGCCATGATCTTATTTTCGCGATCCCGTATTCATCACTGCTCTTCAATGACGTACAGCAGAGCTCGTCCTCGACCCAGCCAGGTGTTCCGGCACTCACGAGTTGCTCACCGAAAGGCTTGCAGGACCCAAAGTCTATCACGATGGGGTGGCTGTCTGCATCCAGCAAAATATTCATCGGGTTGACGTCGTTATGTGCTAGCCCAAGAGAGTGAATGTGTTGTACGGCCGCTTCGATTCCACCCATAACCATATCTGCATCAACCGGCAGCTTTTTGTCATTGATCATCTTCTCTAGCGTCATAGGGTACTTATCAAGAACAATTCCGGCGACCAGTCCACGCCTGATTAGACATCCATGGTATCTGATGAGGTTCGGGTGTGGCTGCTTGGAAACAGTCTCCATGACCTCTATCTCGTCCATGAGAAGCTGGGCAACCACTCCTGATCCAGCGAGCTCGTCGTACCAAGTCATCTTTGGTCGCTTGATATAAAGATCCCCGTCAACGACACCGTCGAATCTGGTGATGTCCTCGGTGGGCACTGGGTAGATGTCCTCGTCCGGAACCCGTTTCAAAGCTGCAAGGAAGTCCCTGTCTTCCATCTTCAGCTTGGGAATTTCCGCTTGACCAAAATAGAAGGTGTGGTCTGGACCCAAATAAGCGAAAGTTGTCCGCTTGAAGTCGCCAGTGTCGATATCTGTCACCTCGCACAATACGTGGCAGTCTTCTCTCCTGAGATGCGTGACGTCCTCTTTTGGCAGCTCGGCAGACATTGTGCCGATTGCTTTTCCGTGCACCAAAATCGAAGCACCTGTGATGACAGCTATCGTTGATTGCTATGACAGAAGTATCCTGTGTTGAGCGATTCAGTCAGTGCAGGACAGAGTTCCGCGCTGCGGCATGGTCAATCACACACAGTCTCGCCGCACGCGCCCGCCGAATCGAGGATAGCGTTCATGAGGTGATCACTCCGAGGTGCTATGCGGAGGAAATGGAGTAGTAGACGGGGCAAGCTAGACCCTGCTTCGTGATGTGTCGTCAAAGGAAACACTTTGGAACTTCGCAGTCCAATACTTCGGCTCATCACGTGACCCTGGCTTTTCCTTCTAGGCCTTTTGGCTTCGACTAGTATCCCCCTGCGACACTGCAAAACGTGGGTACGAAGTGAGGAAAGATGGCACAATCGATGTTATCACGTGACGATGAAGCACAACGTCATGAATTACATCTACATATGTTTCGATTGGGTGGATATCTCCCAAGCGCCCTGCGCCATGCACCAAACAAGAATCAGCACAAGTCATCACTCATGGTCGCCTCATGAACGCATCTTGAAGATTGCCGTATCACTCCTTCTGACCCAGAGGTCCTTTCCTTTGCTTGGGACTGAGGCAGTCACAGGACACTCGATACCTTGTCCATTCAAGCATCACTGGCCTCCTTGTCCGCTCTTCCATCCCGTCCAGCCATCCACGGGATCACTCCTGGTCTCCAGCCTTCATAGCTTCTTTCTCTCCACCACCACAGCCCTTTCCGATACCCTACAAGCACGACTGTCCTAGAACGCCCCACGGATCTTGCTATACAACTCCGTGTCCAAGAAGTTGTAATGCGGATCCGAGAAACAGAACGGCGCTCTCAGCAGCGTTTCCGCCGTCGGTCGATCAGCGGGATCACTGTTCCCTGTTAGCCCCGTCCCATCCCATCAGAGAGGTACACTCACATGGTAAAACAGTCATACATAAAACTCAACGCCGCCGGCCCCACGACAGAGCTTACATCATCCGGGATCGGCGGGGCCTGGTTCAAACTGCCCAGCTTGAAAATGGCCCCAATGGCCTCCTCCTTACTCCACGGCCTGTTCCCTGCGAACATCTCCAGCACGACACACCCTAGGGACCAAATGTCCACTTTGGCGGAGTATCCCTGATTACTCGCGTCCGGGTCGCCGAGAGCCTGGCTCTGTGCCCGGATCACCTCTGGCGCCATCCAGAAGACGCTGCCCTGCATGCTATTCGAGATGTCATTGTTATACGGATTCCGACTCTTCTTGGAAATGCCAAAGTCGGAAATTTTGCACGTCCCGTCGAGGTCGAGCAGGATGTTGTCGGCCTTGAGGTCGCGGTGCAAGATGCCCTCGCGGTGGAGGTAGGCGAGGCCTTCGAGCGTCTGGCGCGTGAGCGAGGAGACGACGGATTCCTCGAATTTGCCGTGCTTGCGCAGCACGGAACCGATGGAGCCACCGGAGATGTACTCGAGAAAGATGCTGATGGAGTACTCTTTGCGTTCGCAGCCGAGGTATTGCACGATGTTGACGTGGTCGAGATGTTGCATTGTGTCGATCTCCGAGTCGAGGGCTTTGACCATTTCCCGGATTTTGGAGGGGTCTGCGTTGGGGGCTTTGGGGTTTACTTCGACCTGCTTGACGGCTAGGAGCTCACCGGTGGTGGTATTCATACCTAGGTATACCCGGCCGAAGGTACCTTTTCCGATGAGCTGACCGCGCATCCATTTGAAGGTCTGCTGGCGGGAAGGCTGGTCTCGGGATGAGGAAGGTAGTGTGTCCTGGGGGATTGTCTCGAGCTGGAATAGACGGGAACCACGAGATGGCTTGATCTGCTCGATTTTGGCGCCGAACATTTTTGTGGACTTCCTGCGGACGAGGCTTGACTCGGAGGGCTTGAGTGCACTGATGCGATTGGGCAGTGCACTAGCAAAGTAGCCGCTGAGGGCACGCTCCGAAGAAACTGACGAGGTGGATACCTGGCTGTTCTTCGATGACATGCTGTAGGCTCCTTTGACCACTTCACGAATGGACTTGGTGCGACCAAGGCCGCCTGACTTGCGAAGTGATCGCGCCGCGATGCTATGGAGCTGATCTCGCGACTTCAGTGTCGATTCCTCACTACCAAGAGTGTCGTTCTCATCCAGATCGGCCAGTGAAGTCCTGCTCGAATTGGACAGATTGATCCAAGATGAGTCTGCCGTATCTGCTGTGCTTGGGTCGGTACTCTGGGTGAGGCTCTCATTACCGCTTGACCCATCCTGCCCTTCTTCTCCTATCGGCTGGTCTAGATCGACGTTCGGGAAGAACTCGTCAAGGTGTTCCACGAGTGCTTCAGCAGGAGGACGGTTGGCCCATAGGTCACTCGTGAAGCTGTCCCTCCTACGGAAGCCGCCGTCATCAACAGGCGACTCGCCAGACTGGTGACCAGATCCGGCAGAGCTGGGATGGAACTCGATACGCCGCTTGCCATCTGCATTGCGGCTCGCATTTGGTGTTACATGCGGCTCTTCATCCTCAACAATTGCCGGTGAGCCACCTTTGAGCGAGCCCTTGCTCGAAGAAGCAGCGGACTTCTCTTCCTTGCGCTTGTTAATGGGAACAGCAAATAGGTCGTCGTCGGAATCCTCGTCATCATCCTGGACAGGAGAAGCCGGAGCTCGAGCCGTGAATTTGACTTCAGAATATGGCAGATCGAAGCTCGGACCGTAGCTCTTTCGAGTGCCACGTCTGTGCAGTTGATTCTCTTCGGGCTGAGCCGTACTGGGACTGACATCCGGACTCTTTGCAGAGAGGTCAGCGACTGCTGTATCAGATGGCAGACGCAGCTTCAGGTTCGGTCGTTGGGTGACAGCATTGCGGAAACCATCGACTTCGGCCTCGTCAGTGGCATAGTCTGGAACAAAGAATGGTAAGCCGCCCTTCGACATGGTAATTGGAGACCGTGGAGAAGTACCATTGCCAGGACTGTTGCGACCAGTCTGCTGTGGCTGCGAGTGTTGGTTGAAGCCGACACTGGCGAGTGCAGTCTTGCCAGCCGCACGACGTTCCAAAATCGTCTCTTGACGCTGCTCCGGCCGCTTGAGAGTACGAGCAGCATCTTCACCCAGCTGCTTCCATGGGTCGACTTTATGATCACTAACCCTGCTACTCGGCCGTCCTCGAATAGAAATGGTCCGAAGAGTGTCACTCGGCTCTGAAGGCGGACGAGGCGCCGTGCGCATTGGCGGCTTCTGGTCAGATCTTCTGTCGTGGAATGAGCCAGAATTGCGATTGTCGTATGGCGACTCTCGTCCTTTGTCGAAATCAATAACCTTGTCTCGCCGTATGCTTGGATCGTAGCGTGCATGATGACCATCCCTTTTGCGTTGTGCTTGACGCTCTGCAAGGTAAGCCTGCTGCTTTCGTGCAGTCTCTCTGCGGTGCTCTTCTGCCTTTTGCTCCAGGATAATCAGACGCTCATTCTCGGGTATGCTGATCGACTCTCGAGACTTGTCATAGTTTCTCAAATAGCCTGGAGTTGGACGAGGTCGAGCAGGCGGTGCAGGTGGGTCGCCAGCCCTCATGCCTTCAGATTCACGATCCTCATGTGCCGGCACCATGCACTTGATGATACCGTCTTGACCAGAAGATGGCAGTCCATGGACATGATTGAATGGAGAGGTCGGAAAACCACTGCTCATAGCTGCAGTGCTTGCGCCATCTGTGGAGAAGCCAGTTCTGACGAACAGCTTGAGCGATGCGATTGGATCTGCGAGACGAGATCGAGCTGATAGCAGAAGGGAGTCTGTCAAAGCATCGTCGTGTTCGATTTGGCCGGGCGAGGTGACATGGAAAGTGATCGACTGGTCGTGAGGTATACCAAGGTTGTAGCAGATAATGCTGCGCATATCTTCAGCTGAATCCGCACCGGAAAGATCCACCAATCTGTAATTCCAACCATCAGGAGTCGCGAATACAAATTTGCGTTCGATGGACGTTGACACTTTTGCATCCCATGCTCGATTGCTCGGTAATGCATTGGCAGATGCTATAGCCTGCGCATCGGCGGGGCTATTTGGCGGGCTATCCTCCTTGGTGGCTTTGTGTACCTCCTTGCGGTGCTTGTGTAGCAGAGCAGGAGACTTGGCCTCACCGTTCTGTTTGTCATTGCGACTGTCGTTGTGGAGTTTGTCCAAATTATTCTCACTTGCAGCACTGCTCAGAACACCGTTGTTGCGACCTTGCGCATTGGCACTTGTAGTATTGAGGGGTGCCAGCTTCACTTCTGAGCTACCGAAGCGATTGCCGTAGTATCCTTTGGATAGCACATTAGTACCTTTCGCATTTTGCAAGTTGGGACTGTGGTGCGGGCTGCCTTCTCGAGCGGGAGCATGATAGCCGCCATCTTGCGCAGGACTGGCTCTCCTGACTGGCCCATTCAGACCACGAAGCGCATCTTGCGACGTGACACTACGACCGGTCGTGGCATCTAAGTCTCTGCCCATGGCTAGGGTGGTCAACTTGTCCATGCCAGATTTGTTATTGGATCTCCTGCGGTCTGCATCTTTGGCGGCTTGACTTGGTGTAGGATAGTTTGCAGGCATGCGCATTCCAGGACTCTCCTCGCCAGAATTTGCAGTATTAGGTGTCGAGCCGGTGACTTCCTGGCGTCCTAGACGTGGTGAGTTTTCTACGCCGCCATCTGTGCCCGCGCTCGGTACGCCCGCGGAACCATGTCTTTGATGCCTAGATGGTATGCTTGAGGCGCTGCTCCCATTCGCGCTTGTGACAGAGTTCTCGACCAGATGCTTGATAAGCTTTTTAGCTCTCTTTCCCTCTTCTAGTGTTGCGGGCTTGTCATAAGGTATCCCGCGTGCTGAACATTCTTTAATAATTTGCGGGTAAACATTATTATGCAAGATCGGCATATTCTCTCTCGCAGATCTGCCGATATCCAAGAAATGGGAACCATGAAGATTGATGCGTCTAAAAGCGTCCTGCCATGTCTGCGGAAAGTTGTTCGCCGCCAGCCATGATACCACTCGGTCGGTGGGCCAAGCGAGATCATGCGGTGAAGGAGGAGGTTGCTCATGACGATCCTCTTTATGTGGTATCAATTGTGCTTCGGTGCCCAATTGTGAATTTGTCTGCTGGGGAGCTGGGGACGAGTATTCTTGCTTCTCTTTCGCTGGCATGACCATCATCGATTTCTTGCCTGAAGGCGTTGGTGGGGCATGATGTATGCTGGACGAATGCTGAAGGGTAGCAGGAGATTGGTGGACAGCTGCATTGTGAGCGATGGCGCTATACTTCGGAGGCGGTCCACTAGTTGGAAAGGCTGACTGAGGGGTCTGCTGTTGCTGCGATTGCTGCTGTGATTGGTGCTGGCTCTGATGCGAGTTTGTGTAAGAGTAAAGACTGTTAGAATCGGACCAGCCACTTTGTCCTACGTTTGAGGACGCCGGATGATCACTAGGATATGGGGGGTTGCTCGGGTAGTCATGATTATACCACGAATTTGCAGGTTGCGAGAACATGGGTCTGAGAGTCTGTTGTGTGGGAGAGTGTAGCGGTGGAATACCAACGCCGGGTCCGAAGGACTCTCCGCCAGGAATGTAAGTCGCCGAGGTCAGAGGTTGGTTGTCCGGAGGCAGTGGTGGCATAGACATGTAAGCAGAGTAGGCCGTGGGATCATAAGCCCGCGGCTCTCTATTCATGTTGACTGGAGGCGGCGGGGGGTAGCTATTCTGGTGATTCAGACCACCCCAAGCAGAGTTCTGAGGTGGCGGCGGAGGCATCATCATTGCATTGTGTTGCGGATGACCACTTCTTGGTGGCGGTGGTGGAAGGTACATGCCCTGGTGCTGCGGTGTCGACAGCGGAGGTGGAGGTGGAGGGACATAGCCTCTCCCCACAGCTTCTACCTGAGCGGCGGAGGCATGACGTTGTCCTGGCGGCGCTGCCCCTGGCGTGACAGGTGTATTCCTTCTATAGATGTCCTGCGCCTGCTGAGCCGCCGCAGCGTTGGGGTCGGCATAGGTATGTGCACGCGGTCGTGGACTTGTACTATACGGCGGCTGTTGAGTGGCCATGTCTGAGGTGAGACGCGAAGTCCACTACCCTCTACGCTTGTGGTCCTACTCGACAACTGACATTCGAACGAGAATGTTGCATGTATGGTGTCCCGTTGCCGTGCTCTTTCTGGGATTGCCGCAGATCCAAGTCTATGGCGTGCGGGGTGATTTGAAGATGAGCGTGATTGAGGCGCTGCTCATGTTTCCAGGAATGCGCCGGAAGTCCTAGAAGACCCAATTCCTCCTCGGTGAGCCTGGAGGTCCTTGATCGTGTTGTCGAGGTGTGTTCAGTGTCTAAAAGGGAGCAGATAGTTTTGTCCAATGTCTCTGAGAAAAAGTATGGTCGTCTCGGGCTTGTGCCTCTCTGCGGTAGCCTGCAGGAATTAGAGCAGAGACGTTTCACGCTAAACGGCGATAGGGCAGAAGCAAGAGATCCGGGGCCGTATTCCACCGTTGTCGAGTGCTGTGTGGGCGCCGTTGGAGGAATGGGCGGACACCGTATGTGAAGGATATTGCCTGACAGATGGATCGATGTTGGTAAGTGTAGGAGGTCGGATGGCTTGTCGCGAGGTTGCGCTTAACTTGGAGCGACCGGCGGGAGGGGATCACGCTTGTTTCTTCGATTTCTACGCTTGGCCTGATTGGGTAAAAATCCAGACTCGCCTAACACTTCTCCAGCATTCGGCGACATGGCTAAAAAGATACGGTTTCTCGATGATTCAATCCCGTGTTTCTATTTTCAAAGAAGAACATGTCGCTTCTACGGTACCATGTCGAAGCATATTCCAACCGAACGTCCTCGCAAGGAAACCGATGCGAAACAGTGAAATGTTCCGGTCAGGCATCCCACATGTCCAATGCCGTAGGGCGGGCTCGGGATCTTGGGTGATCATGATCCACGACCATGACTCGTGTCCGGGTTTTGGCTTTTTGACAGAGGACGAGCTTCTTTTAAGCAATTCACACACCCAACACGACCGGCAGAGTGCTACTGTCGGATACGGCTCGTGACATCGTGGAAATTCGAGTCGGTAGATTATAACTTGCCCTTTATATGTTACCAACGAAAGGCTGGCCCACTAGAAATGAGCACCGTGCAAGACATTCGGAGCTCGGGAGCTGATGGACAAGCTTACCTGATCGGATCACTGTCCGTCCCCAAAGTCAAAGACGGTGCTTTGTTGAGCTCGATGAATATGACGTGTGATGTCGACGAAACTCTTTTGGATAGCTTATTACTGTACATCTGAGAAATCCACTATAGCTTGTTTCTACCCCTCAACAGCCCAATTGACAACATGGTCCAAGATTACAGATCTGGTTATTTGAAAGAGCCAGTGGACGTCGCTGAGTATGTCGATGCAGATACATGCAGTCGGATGCACGTAGTCTGATCTGATGCAGATATCTTTTCCGTCGACTTCATGAAGTAGGCATCAGGGGTGTCCATGGCGTGCCAGGCGATTACAACTTGGTCGCCCTGGACTATTTGCCAAAATCAGGTCTGAAATGGGTGGGAAGTGTGAATGAGCTCAAGTGAGCTATAGTTCCCAACCGCATAGCATTTTTATATTGACCATGTCAGCGCCGCATACGCCGCAGATGGCTATGCACGTATCAAAGGTATTGGTGCCATCATCACGACCTTTGGTGTGGGAGAATTGTCAGCCGTCAATGGTATTGCTGGTAGTTATTCAGAATTCGTCCCTGTCGTACACATTGTCGGCACCCCTTCAACCATATCTCAGGGCAACGGCATGCTGCTTCACCACACCCTCGGCAATGGCGACTTTAACGTTTTCAAGAACATGTCTAGGGAGGTGTCCTGCTATGTAGCCTCCCTGAACGATCCTACCACAATTGCCGCCGAGATCGACCAAGCAATCCAAGAATGCTGGATCCGCTCTCGACCAGTCTACCTCACCCTTCCGACAGACATGGTCCAGAAGAAGATCGAGGGAGCCCGTCTATCCACGCCCATCGACCTTTCTTATCTGCCAAACGACACTGAAAAGGAGGACTACGTTGTTTCCGTTGTACTCAAGTACCTTTCAGCCGCAAAATCACCCGTAATCCTCATTGATGCTTGTGCAATCAGACATCGAGCACTGAGCGAAACTCGCGCTCTGGTCGAGAAGTCAGGTATACCAACTTTTGTCACGCCAATGGGCAAAGGGTCCATCAGCGAGACCCTCCCCAATTACGGTGGTGTCTATGCTGGAGACGGCTCCAACGCTGGCGTGAAGGACCGCGTCGAGTCTTCAGACTTGATCCTCAGCATTGGCGCCATCAAGTCTGATTTCAACACTGCTGGCTTCACCATGAGGACATCACAGCTCAACACTATTGATTTCCACAGCAACTTCATTCGTGTCAGATATAGCGAATACCCGGGAGTCCGCATGAACGGCGTTCTGAACAAGGTGGTCCAGCAACTACCAGAGCTATCGGTACTACCAGGTCCAGAACCCTCCAACGCCACCCCAAATGAAGAAAGTGGTAGCACCATCAGCCAGAAATGGTTCTGGCCTCGCATGGGCCAATGGCTGAGGGAGAAGGATATCGTCATAACCGAAACCGGTACTAGCAATTTCGGTATATGGGAGACAAGGTTTCCCAAAGACGTCACAGCCATTAGCCAAGTTCTTTGGGGCAGCATCGGGTACGCCACAGGCGCGTGCGCTGGTGCAGCTTTAGCAGCCAAAGAGCTTGATCATGCCGGCCGAACAATCCTATTCACTGGAGATGGCAGTTTCCAACTCACCGCCCAAGAGGTGAGCACAATGATCAGAAGAGGTCTGAAGCCCATCATATTCGTCATTGTCAACGACGGGTTTGAGATCGAGAGACAGATCCACGACGACCCGAACCAGGACTACAACGAAATCCAGCCGTGGAGGTACACACAGATCGTCGACACCTTTGGCGGAAAGAAAGGCGAGTATGATACATTCCAGGTCAAGACGAAAGAGGAAGTCGAGAAGTTGTTCGCAAACGAGAAGTTTTCATCGGCACCATATCTCCAGGTCAGTCGCAAATATCGTTTTCGTCAAGATCGTGATAGCTGATCCAGTCCAGTTCGTCGAGATCCATATGAAGCGCGGCGATGCTCCTAGCGCCCTGCAATTGACTGCCAAAGCCAGCGCAGACAACAACGCGAAGGAGTAGTACGCCTACCACTCCGTCCCACGCCCGTATGATCCTATAGCCTTTTGTGAATCGCACCACTTCCCTCCTCGATGCCAAGCACTCGCATGTCCGCTTCCGACGCCCTCGTCGCGAGTGTCTCGGCTGTGATCCAACTAGTGGTCTCCCGTAGCTCTACTCATCCCTTGCGCTCCCGTTCCACCTCCTCCAAGACCCTCCCGGCCTCGTCCCCAAGCCTCTCCAGCATCTGTCTCTGGCCCCTCACCCGCTCCTCCAGCTCCCCGATCTCCCCTTCCTGCTCCTCCACCGTCCGATCCATATCCTCCAACGCCGTCAACTCCACCATCACTTTCCTAATCCGGCTCTTCAGGAACCCAGCCGCGACAGCCGCGTCCTTGTACCGTAATCCCTGGCCCTGCGCCGCGTCTTGGGGAGGCACAGACGAGCCATTCGGCTGCTGCGGGGACGTGGATGCCGATTGACCTATCGCCGGCGTGGAAGAGGCGAGAGTGGCGTCGGGCGTGTAGGTGTTGAGAGCCGGTTCGAGCCGGGAGAGGAGCGCGTGCAGCGGCGGCAGGATGTCGAAGTGGGAGGGCGGGGGGAGGGGTGGGTAGGAGGGATCGATGGGGAGAAGGGGTGGGGCCGGGGTTTGGGTGCGGGATTTGGCCATTATGGTTCCGGGTTTCGGGGATATGGAAGATACTGGGAGGCGAGTCCGGAGCTGGCGGCCGGAAGGGTGAAAGGATGATGGAGAGTGGATAGATGGTGGGAGATGGGATGGGCAGGAAAAGCAGGCGGAGATGGAACCAGGATCTTATCTAATCTGGTATAGATGATGTCCAGCTTCACTATCTCGAGGCTTGGCAAACGCAGACGCGGTGTATTTCCATTAACGATTGCACGGTTCATTGATCGAGATTGCTGACACTGTTACGGGAAGACTTTGACGTGTTCAGAGATGATAGCAATGTCCATTTCCAAACTGGCGAGATGCTTTTTGCTATGCAAAGCCCATATGCAACCATCGCTTATGCCAAAACGCCATCAATGGACCAACGCCAATCGAGTTCAGGATCTCATGCAGAGACCGATGACCTAGCAGCAGTTCCCGCATTAAGGACCATCTCGAGGACATCGACATCATCCGGGATCGCCTCCGGCTTCGGCAGAGCGGTCCTCTTGGTTTTCTTCTCGCTTGCCGGGGTGAAGCTGAGAGTCGTCTGCTTCATGGTCTTTGAGCTCCTCTTCGTCTCGGTGCTGGCTCTGCTCTCACCGCTCCCGAGAAGTGGCTTGCTGGCATCGAAGCTGGTCTTGCTCTCCTCAACAGTGGTAGTCTCAATCCGCTCCTCAACAGTAATGTTGCCGGCACCCTTGATAGCATCGCCAATGCTGCTAAGTAGACTCTTCCTCTTCTCCTTCTTCTGTTTCACTTCGCCGTCTTCGGCCTTCTCCTGCTTCGTCCGCGAGATCCTACTCGTGACGCTTCCGGCTCTCTGAATCATCTCCTTGGCTCTCACACTTGCAGTCCTACTACCTCTGCCGACGACAATCTCGTCCCTGATATCATCCTTGACGGCTGCCTTCTTCAGACTCTCCAGAGCTTTCTGGTCAATGACACCTCCATTCTCAATGGCGTCTTCCTGGAGTCTGATAGCCTCCATCTCATTGTCAACATAAGCCCAACCTTTTTGCCATTTGGCCGTCTTGCGCTTCTTCAATACATGCTTCTCTGCGACTTCCTTGGGGGCAGCGACGGCCTCCTCGGCCTTGCGCTTGAAGTCCTTGAGCATTGTCATCTCCTTCTTTGCATCTCTGCGTTCGAGCTTGCCACGGCATAGCGGAGCGCCACATCGGCAATCCATGACGTGAAGGGTCGAGAAATTGTCGAAATTGTAGTCATATGTCAATTCCTCGCCAGTCATGATGCCGTTCTTACCAGCGAAGAGAGCCATTCTGGGTTCGCCATGAATGACACGTTTCTGCATAATGCAGTTGGGGGCACAGGAGTGGTTGACGAATCGAGCGATGTTGCCCTTGGTCGCATCTATGATCATACCTTGATCGAAAGTCATGAGGTAGTAAGCCTGAAAGCTGTCAGCAGGAACGATGGAAGAATGAAGGAGTGCATACATCTTTCTCCTTGTAGACTTCATGCATACGGCGGTCACTTTCGCGGGTGGAAATAACCTCGCCGCAGTATTCAATGATAATCTGATCAGGAGCGAACGGTCTGTTGGCGCGCAGGCCATGTCCACAGTCTTTGGTCTTGATGATCTCTACACCAATGTCGAAAGAATTGCCCTTCTTCACTCGCTTTGCAAGGTCGGCGAAAGCTCGGTTGGTGCATTGCGCGGCGCTCAGGGCGCAGTTGTTGTCATCACACTCGTACAGCATGAGACGGTTGAGGCAGTCCTCGTCGCATCCCTTCTCGTCTGAGCCCGGCGCCGGAGGTGTGCACAGGCAGACAGACCTCTCAAGTTTCTCGACTCTCCAGACTTCCTTGGCTGATTGTGTGAAGATGTTCCTACTGAGCTTTTTCCAGTCCTTCGGGTTCTCCTTCTTCTTGAGCGGAGCGAACACATCGTAGGGTAGCTTGAAGTCTGCTTCGCGGGTGCCCGCTGAGTACATTGGGTATGGCATAAGCTCGCTGCGAGATCCGACAGCATTTGCAGCAGCTTTTGCGCGTTTCTTCGAGTCGGTCAGAGTGCCCTTGAAGTCGCTGGGCTGACCAGCATATAGTCCTTGGCTGAGCCATTTCTTATTAGGCTTCTTGACAGAAGGATTGCGGCTGATGGAAGAGGTGATCTCGGCGATAGTGGACAACAGACGAGCCTTCTTCGCTGGGGGCGCATTCTCGTCGTTCTCAATATCTCGAACAATCTTCGCTGTATGCTCCGCCTCTGTCGATGCTACAGCCTGGTCCTGCCTTTTGCTGCCTATTCCCAAAGCCTCCTTTCCGGAATCCACAGCATCACGACCCCGCTTTCCAAGGGCCGACGAGATCTTGCCGGCGGTCTTTGAGATTTTGTCCAGAGTCGCGCTGCTCCTCCTCTTGCGCTTGTTGCTTGTGCTCGATTCGGGTTTCGCGTCTGCCAAGTCACCAACCGCCCATTCCATGTCTAATGCCTTTTCAACTTCTCCCTCCAGTCTCCTCCTCCGTGTCCGCGGCGTGTCGGTTTGTGACTCAGGCTCGATGCCATTCACGAGCGTATCACCCGAGAATGAACGCGTGTCCTTGACCTTCGCTGCCTGCTTACCGAACTGCAGATCCGATATGGTAGCCAGGTTATAGCTGTCGACGCTCGTACGCGCTCGTACACTCCGACGAGACGCGTTGGGCTCGACACTGATGCTGGCATCTCTACTGACGGCGAGTTCTTGCTTGATTGACGCGTTGTCGCCGGCGCTGCCATCGGCTACACTAGTAGGTGGGGTCGGAGAGGGCGACGCGGCAACACCGGCCGACGAGACTGAAGGAGCAACGAAGATATTTGACATTGTTGAATCGGAAGAGGCAGATGCGGAGCGACCCAGACTAGCTCTCTTTGCCATGTTGCATCCGAGAAGAAAGTGATTTGGGGATGTAGAAGTCGAAAAGTGCCCCAAGGGATTGGACGCCAATCTACGCGTACACAGACCGCGTTCTATCGAGTTGCCATATGAACGTGGAATTCGACGAGAAACCAAATTTGATCGGTGCCTTTCGGCGAGGTTCTGGAGTCGGAAGGATTCTACACAGAATGTACGTAGTGCAGACCTCTACTTAGGTGTTTATGTGGGAGTTGAAGGAGGTGAAGGAGGGAACGTTGGTGCCGATTCACATCAAGCTTCACGAATGCACTCCATCAACAACCGTCCAATCACCGCGAGCTTGTTTTGACGCGTGCATTGACTCCGGCCTTGTCGATTGAACACCCCCCGACTCTGTCACGACCTTCATATCCCTTGCATGATTAATGATGCAGCGATTGCCCTGATGTGCCCCAAAATTAGCGTGGGAGTCTGGACCACCCGCACCGCGTCTATACACCACGTCTATACACCACGTCTATACACCACGTCTATACACCACGTCTATACACCACGTCTATACACCACATACTCGCAGCCTGCGATTGGGTAGCATGCGCATCGATCGCTTCTAGGGCGGCCATTTGCCAGTGCTCGACTTCATGAGTACTGGTAGGACAGACCTTGGACATGATCTCATTACAGCATACGTGATCAGGATCTACCCGTAAGTACCATTTCTAAGATAAAATACCCCGGTTTCAATGCCCGGAATGTCTGTCACCATCTTCGCGGCCTTGACTTCTACTTCACAAGCATGTGGACGCAATAATCTGAGAGGACCGTTCGTCTACCACATGATCCCACTGCCTGGTATCGGGCATAATACGGTGCTTAAGATGTCGCACCTGCACAGGTTGGCATCATCAAGCACGAAGATCACACATGCACAAGCTTGAAAAGTCGCAAAGCAATCAATTCCACTGCCTACAGACCTTGACCTCAAGACTTGGTCCACTGCAACGCCACGCTGAGTCCTGTCGTAAATTATGTACATATTAAAACAATCCCCAGACCCCTCCCTCTTCTGTTCCACCCATTATGCCATCCCTCTAGGCGTGTTATTAATTCCCCTGCCCTTCGGACCCTCGAACCCCACGGCATCCCCATTCCCAATCTCGCCCATCTCCACGCCCTCCTTCTCTTTTTCCTTCTCCTTCCCTGCCTTCCTCTCCTTCCTCCTCGTCGTCTCTCCCAAGCGCATATCCCCCTCAACCCATCTTCCCTTGAACTGCAAATACGTCGGCGGCCTCGGCCGACAAAACACGTGCACGAAATTTCTCCACCAATTCTTCGTATCAAACGGCCTATGTCTGTCCTTCTTGAGGAACTTGTGGCTGTTAAGGTACTCCCTCGTGCTCTCCCCTCTTAAGATCAAGAAAATATGATAGCCCCATAGACTCATGGGGTAGAACATGGCGAGCACACTGTACACTACCATGGCCATCGCGCCACGCAGCTGCCAGTTCTGCTTCAACGAAAGCGTGACCGAGATGGGTTGATCGTTGCGTCTCATCCAGATCAGGATGTGGGCGAGGGATGCGGCGAAACAGTACCAGGACAGAAAGGTGCCGGACATGACGAACGTGAAAAAGTAGCGGTAGTTGCGACGGCCGACGCAATTGTTTAGCCAGACGCAGTGGTGATCCTGGGTCTCGATGCAGGCGTCGCATACGCGGCAGTGGTGAGCGCGGGGTGGGCGCCAGATGTTGCACGACTTGCAGTATTTGACGGGGACTTCCATCGCGGTAGGCGGGGCGGAGGGGTCGACGGGACTGCTAGGCCAGGCTTTGACCATGGTCCAGTCGGAAAGATTGGGACCGATGGCAAGCGGATCGGAGTCGGATTGGTCGCGTGGGTGAGGGTGGATGTTGCGAGGCAGGATGCCTGGCTCAGAGAAGGAGGCGTGGAGATAGGATGAGAGGCAAATGTAGAAGATGTAGCCAAAGACGATGGGAATGGCCGGAGAGACGATGCGCCACATGTAGGAGGCGGAGAAGGCGAAGAAGAGCGCAGTAGGTAAGACGGCCAGGAAACCTGTCAAGACGTTGAGAGGCTTCTGGCGAGCATTGAGAAGGCGGCCGTGACAAAGGAAGACGGCATTGCCATTGTAGTATTCGTAATTGCGTCCAAGATCACTTCGAACCGCTTGCTTCTCGAGGGTTGATTCTGGAGTGCTTGGTCCTGACTCCAGTCGCCGATGTCCTAGTTCCTTCTCTTTACTTCGACTTCGTCGGCTTTGCCAATTGAAGGATGTTCGTAACGATTTCGAGTTCTTTCTTTCCGGTGTGGTGACATCTAAAGGCTGGTCGAGGGGAGCAGGTCGCAGGGGCACTTTACTACCTTGACTCCGGACGCTCTGTATGTCCCTTCCCACCTCTGGCGAGCTTTGGTTTGTAGCCGTCCCACCGTCTCTTGACGGCGGTATCGGCGGCGCATCCGAGTCCACGAGAGGTCGCTGGTTCTGCTCAACTGTGACTATCGATGCATCACTCCTTCTTGGCCGATGCCCTCTCTTTTGACTGCGCAATGTTTCCTGGCTCGGCCTTGGTAAGGCGTTGTCCATTGTTGGCGACATGGGACGGTTTTTCTCTTCGCGCAATTGTTTGCTGCTCATCGGGTGGAAGAAAGTCGCAGAGGTAATATTCGGTACATGAGTCCTGCTCGCCGAGGTGTCCGGTCTCGACGAGTCGGTTGCCCAGCTCGTGCGGCTGATATCAAGGGCGGGCGACCCCATGCCTGATCGTGAAGATGTAAAGGCAGGTCGTAAGTGTGCGCGCGACGAACCTCCCGTGGTGACAGAGATGGGCCGTGAAGGTGGAAGACCAGGTTCGCCGACGGAGCCAGTTATGCCCTGAATGGGTAGGTCATTGTCGCTGATGTTGAGGTTGAAGAAGTCTGTCCTCCGACCGGTTTGCTCAGCCGGTGTTGACTCTTCATAAAATGACGAGTCCTTCTCGGACCCATCGATTGATTGCATATCGAACCAGCCGCTCTACCAGCGACGTCCTGCTTGTTGATGAAGCGTGGTTGGTGTATATATTAAGTCGGCCCACATATTAGGCTCGTTCGCAGTTCGCGCTCGTCATAAATCTTCCCAGCCCACAATGATCAGTCCAGCAAGTCGTCCAAGCGGCGAAAACAGCCTTGTGTGTACTTGTCTGCGAGCACTTTGGTCGTCCGAGATACGCATCAACGTGCAGCGAAACGGGGCTGCATGAACATTTGCCCTTTCACGTCATTAAACTAGTCCGGATTGGGGAGAGTTCTAAACCTGGCGGGTCGTGCATAGGGTAAAGTAAAGTGAAAAAGCCCTGAGAGGCAGGAACGCGCCGCGCTCGCTGGAAAGAAGCTGCCGGATCCTGCCGAAGTTGTTCCGACGTCCGGCGATGTCATGTGTTGAATGTTCTTGAGCCTCCTCTTTGATCTCCAAGGATACAGCAATTGAATCATTCACAACACCACAAACATGTCGATGATGATCCGAAGAGCGGCCTTGAGGCCCATGTTCCGTCCCACTCGCCCCATGTTCGCCAGTGGTGTCAATGCTGGAGCTACCGACCCAGCGACGCAAGAGCAGAGAGAAGTCAGCAAGAACAGGATGAAGGAGGGTGCAAAGAGGGATCCTGAGCTCTACGTATGTCTTAATGTCTAGTTTCAGCTGGTAAAAAGCACGACAATATGAGAGAGGCTGACTCCGGCCCCTAGGTCCTTCTTGCGATCATGTCTGGTGCTTTCGGTCTTGCAGGTTGGTACTTTAGCAGACACCCAACCTCTTCGACTTCCGAGCACGCAGTAGCAAAGGTGCCAGGCTCAGAACCATGGAACACGGGCAAGGAGGGCCCATACGAGTACCACCCAGGTGGAGACCCATCGAAGGGAAGGAAGAATGCACCAAGTGCCTTGAACGAGGTTATCATTCCCAATGTCAACCTGCCAAAGGTACACTTCCACTTATCCGGATTAGTAGAGATAGTGCATACTGACACATTCCAGGATCTCCACGACAAGTACAACAAGTGGGGCAAGGAGGGGTACTAGATCTGGGTTTCAAGCATTCTCAGGGGTGATGGCAACGAGCGGCGTGTAGTATGAGATCAAGGGGCAACACATGTCTGCAGAGAAGCCAAAGCATGTATACAAATACCAGATCGGCCAACATACATTTCCAACCATATCTACTGGAGCTGGTATCAAATGTTTGAATCTGATCGATCCTCCCTAAGCACTGCCTCCATAGCCTATGCTTCTAGCTAATCAACCTCATCGTCACCTCCACCGTGGCAAACGTACCCGCACTGACCGGCATAGCCCTCAACAACGTCGGGCCAATTCCCTTCCAAAAGCCACCGAGGCCTGACTGTCTATATACCTGTGCAAAGGTATCCCTCATACTTTTATAGACCTGCTTCTCCCCAAACGCATCGCTCTGCATTTTACTCTTGACCACATCGAAAGGATAACTACTCAACCACAACATCTCCCCCGCCAGCCCTCCGTACGCGGCAATTTTCCACGTCGGGATCTCCTTCCGCTCGATCTTGTTGCGTCGCGCGTCCGCTTGCATCATGTACTCGAACGACAAGAACCACATGCCGTACGCCTGGGCTTCGCGGAGTAACGTGACGGACGTCCCGCGGTAGACGCCGGGGAAGAAGCCGGCTTGGGAGGAGAGTTTGCGGATGCAGTCTATGGGGCCGGAGTAGAGGCGATTGGCGCCGTGGGGTTGGGTTTGCAGACGGATGCGGATGTGTTCGATCGGAGAGGACAAGGGAGTGTTGGCGATACCGGCGAAGGCTCCGGCGAGGTAGTATTGGCCATATGATAGAGGAGGTGGCGTGCCGGAGGGGGTCAGTGAAGGATTGGAGAGAGCGTTTTGCCGCTCAAAGTACCGGCGGGCATAGTGGAAGCCGCCGAATTGGACGGATACACAGGCGCCGATACCGATGAGAGGAGTGAGAGTACCTTTGTAGAAGGAGGCGGCACCTTCGTTCTTGAGGATTGAAGAGGCACAGGCAAGGGCATTAGGGTAGGTGGTGGTAGTTTGGAGGCGAACTTTTACGATATCTGGTCTGGAATTAAAGAGACAGCCATGCTATTCTAGGGTGATAAAGATACCAAAGGGCTGGCCTATGAATATGTCAGCAATTTCCATGGCATTCGACATGGTTGGTGCTCGAATGCTTCATGGTATCGAGTTTCTCCGAGATCGGAATAAGACATGGAAGGATAAAAATATTGGATCGTTGGATAGCTAGAGAAAGAAGGAAGAGTGTTCAATGAGACGACATACCGAGCAATACCTGAGCTACGCCTCCTACAGCACCTGCAAACAGATCCTTGGCTGTCTGCTTGAGGCCCTGCTCTTCGATCACCTCCACTGCATCCGCCATGGCGTTTTCGGTGACTGTGGCCGGGGCGTTTCGTCGGCAGAAATACCTGGCCGACCGAAAGCAATGGCAGGCCCGCAGAAGCACAATATGAAGTAAGTCGCAAATTTAGCTGTAATGAATTGCTCGAACCGATTGCATACAGTAGAGGCCGAAAAGCTCTGCATGGCGTGATTGGCCGAGAGCGCCAAGACCGGCGTCCATGATAGTCGACAAGTACGGGATTGCAGATATGACAACAATCTATGGGATATGTGAAGCAGTGATTGAATTGCTTCATAGCGTATGTACATGGTCATGATCTGTCGTAAACATCGTTGATCTCAGTCCGAGGTGAATCTCCTGCCACCACCCTTTTGCCAAAGCCACAACGCCTCAGTAGCATAAGCTTGAGCACTGACATGCTTCCCATTCTTGCCTTCGGTCTCAGCCGTGCACATTTGTATCACCTGTTCACGTTCGACCTCCCTCCATAATCCTCTCGCTAGCTCGCCCAGTGTATCCTCAGCTCCGACGGTGCCCTCTTTCCCATCACTGGGGTTTCCAAAATCGCCTTGACCAAGCCTGTAGAGAATTCGACCGAGCGTTTGGTATGCTATACACCTTTGTGATGCGACTGTGGATCTTGCGAGCCTCGCAAGCTCGGGTATGGTGTATCCTGCGGCATCCGGGGCTTCGCCATGATGATGTAAGCCTGCTGTGACAGGTATCTCTGCTGCAAAAGAAGGAGGTATCAGAGCACCTGAAAATGCAAAGCGAATGTTCTTGGGGTCAAGTGCACTCTGAGAAGGCGAATATGAGCTTGGTCCATTCATCGGTCGCATCCATTCCAGCTTGTCAGGATCTGCGGGTAATGATGGAAAGTATTTCTGATGTAGATCCTCGAGAAACGTTGCACTCGATGGGTCAAGCTCTGGCGGTTGTTTTGGCCGAGGAAAGTGAATGTTATCGACTGGCAAAGACGATGGCGCAGCAGTGATGGTCTCAGCCTGATCTTCATCGGCATCTCCAATGATCTTCGATTCGTCATCCTCTGGCTGCTTCCTAGAATATGCATTCTCATCGACATCGTCACTGAAAGCGACTTTCTTGGGAGGTCCTTTCGGCTTGCTCACAGTTGCAGGCTTGTCTGTCGAGTTCTCCAGGCCCGGAAAATCTGCATCGTCGCCACCTGGCTTGTACTCGGCTCTCCGGAGTAAAGCTTGTAAAAGAGCAGGATTCAAAGAGTCGAGAAGCTCTCGACGTTCCTCTTGAATCTCTTGTTCGCTCATAGACTCCAGCTTCATTTGATTCTCCAGATCAATCTGGCGTTTCTCCTCGTCAATAGGATCATCCGTAGGTGCTGCCTTTATGGATGGTGCGACGGGTTGGGACAGAGGTGCAACGTCTGTTCTTACTTGTTCGTTGCCGGATCTACGTGATTTGAATCGTGATTGACCTGTCCTCTTTTTGTGCGCAGGAAACCCATTTTCAGCTACGTTTGAGCCTGGCGGCTTCGGCGCTGTGGTAGGGCTAGTGGTGCGTTCTTGGACGTCGCCAATAAAATTGAAGACGGGTGGCGTCTCGTCTAGGTTGCGTATTGTCGGTCCTCCGTCGTCGAGATCAATCTGCACTTTCTGACCACGGATGGCCATGGTCGCAAAATGACGGTGCTGAGTGAATCTGCTCAGACGCAGATGTTAAGTTTTTGGCTGCAAGTCATCGGATAAGCTCATGCAGCTAGGCCATTCGGGACTAGTGTTCCGTCGGATCGTCGGCGCCAGATCGATTCATGTTTTTCCTGGGAACCACTGCGGGGACCCGATATCGATGGCGGACAATTTGAAGACCAGTCCAAGACTTGATATGAATCATGTATCGTGATAATCATGTCAATGAGTGAATCAGCAGCAGATGTATATCCTCAGAAGCTAACATCGTCCGCTGTCCCGAACCGCTGCCTTTGGTACAAGATGAAACAGCTCATGCCAAGCAATCCTGGAGATACATGCAAGCTTGGATGGTAATGGTCTCAATCATTCGAGGATTAAGCTGTTGATTTAATCCTATAAAGCATAGCAAGATCTAATCCCGCAGAAGTATACTACACGTACTTTAACGGTGCATCACCAATACATGGTCCTGTAATTGTTTAGATATGAGAGGAGGATCTATCAAGAACCCCTGGTCAAGTCAATCAAGCGGTACGGCAAAAAATAGTGGAGCACGAGCATGCTTCTGTACCTGTTGCTCACCTGGTCCCCGTCCCCGGAAGCATGAGGCGTGTCTCCTTTCTGAACGCGCTCTTGCCCGATCGCGGGCTGCTGGTTCTAGTCAAAGGCTCAGGCGGCGCTTTGTTCGTCTAGTCGTAGGAGGATGTGCGAGTCGATTTGGTCCGTGTCTGCCCAGCGTCTGGCTGCTGTCTCTGCTTGGGGGGATTATGGGATTATGGTGTTCTGGCTGTCTTCGGCTGCTGCTGCTGCTGCTTGTGACCAGCTTTTTTTGCGTTGTCATAAGATGCAATCACCCACTTTCTATACTGCTGCGCTTTCTTCCCTTCTCCTCCTCTAACCATACTGCATGCGTGTATCGCTCCGTCATCGTCACTGACTTGTACGCATCTGTTCGAGCCTCATTCCATCGGCATTGGAATCCTTGAAGTTAACGAGATCCTTCACTGATCTTTGAAGACTCAACCTCATCTCTGAGGAGTACGATAATTCAAATACTTCAAGTCGTTCGGTCGCGTTGTCGCTCCCTGGTGGAGGTGTATCGACTTTAACAGCCGCCGAGCTGTTGGCTTGGAGCTCTCCAACTGCGGCCTGGCTACCCTACTCCAGCATTCGGTCAAGACGACACCTGCGCAGCACTTTCGTACCTATCCTGACCGGCTGGACTTTGGCGTTCCATCCATGAATTGTTTTTGAGGTTTTCTCGTGACTATCCTCGGAATACTATATCCACTGCTTTATCTCGAAGTTGAGGATTATGGACGGTCCAAGGGGTGCGGAGACTCCTGAGTCTTCGCTGTCACTTTCCCCAGTCCCGTCACCCCACGGTCAGCACTATTATGATAACATCACCGTCGCCGCCAACAAGCAGCTGCGCGATTTTCCAAATGGTGTTGCAACTTCCACTTCCACCCCCAACGCCAAGGATAGCACCGCCCCCGAAAAGGTCAAAAGACCCCGAAAGAAAAAAGAGAGCAATGACGACCAAGTCAAAGAGAAGAAGCCCCGCAAACCACGTGCGAAGAAATCCGACATCTCCAATGCGCCATCAACATCCACTCCAACGCAGACTCAGCAGTCATCTATTAGACAACCATTAATTTCAGATCTCATGGGACATGCCCAATCACAGCCACAGTCACAGTCACAGTCACAGTCACAGTCACAACCCCCATCTCAGCCTGCGATCAAATCTGAAGGGCTAGTGACCGCGCCAGCCATGTCATCAAGGCCTATTAGCAGCGGTCAGCGCTATGATCCCATCAGAGGTTTCATGGACGATGGACCACCCGCGCCATCTCAGACTCCGAAGATACCTTCTTCGTCACCTCAAATCCCGCAACGCACAGCTTCGCCATCTCTTGCAAGCCTCATGAACCCTTCAGCTCCGGCTTCGTCACAATTCCCCAAGCCGCCTCAGCCCCCGAAGCCGACAGCCCTCGTAGAGAAGCAGGCGCCAAAGCACGACTTATTCAACCCAGCACCGCCCTCAACCTCTCGCGATCCTCCCACGTTGACGAGTCAAATTCCACAAGTCAAGCCGGACTTGATGGAGATCGACTCACGTCCTCATCCAATCTTGGATCCGTTACCCCTAAAGTCTATGGAGAAGCCAGCGTCGAAGCCAACATCTGCAGCACCAACGCCAAAAGAGAAGCGCAATTCTCCACCCCGACCCGCGGGAAGCGGCTTGCTCTCCAGCAGTGATCTCTTTGGCGGTGCTGCCGAAGCGGATGATAACAAGCCCAGAAAGGGTGTTGACATCAGTATCGAAATACCGCTCGATCCACGCGGTGGAAATACCATAAACATTGCGCAAGAAATCATGAGGAAGTATGGGCGCGATGCCATCAATCCTCGTGCCGCCGCCCATCGTGAGCGACTCTTGCAGGTGGCGGCCGCAGCCAACAGACTCGAGCAGGGGTCGGGGGACGATGCTTCTGCCAAAGGGTCTGAGGACGAGGAAGATAGCAATGTCGAGATGGGTGGCATGGGCGATGATAAAAGCACAGCCGGCGAAGGTGCAGACGGAGAGAAACCGAGGAAGCGACGCAGACGCAAGGCTGAAGATTACGATAAGGAGGATGACTTCATCGACGACACCGAGCTAGCTTGGCAAGAGTCCGCAGCGGTCGCCCAGGATGGGTTCTTCGTCTACTCTGGGCCTCTGGTCAAGGAGAGTGATAAGGCTGCAGCCCAAAGGTATGATCTTCCCTTCTTGACTCGCAGTGGTGTGTTGCTGACCTGTAGCAGCGCCCCCACGTCAGGACGTGGTAGAGGACGCGGCCGCGGACGCGGCCGTGGTGCAGCCACTGCAGGTGCCACCCATGCTTCTGTCGCCGCTAAGGCATCCGCTGGGTCAGTAACCACCGCGCCAACGTCACCAGGTAATGGCCACCAGCCACCAGCCACACAGCGCAGAAGTCGTAGAGGTGTAGGACTAGGCGTTAGAAGGCCCCGCATGAGTAAGGAGATGAAGCAGAGACTGGAAGCGGAAAAAGAACAGCGTGAGAGGCTGGCGGCCACACTAAGCACCGCAATGCAACCAGCAGCGGCGCAGACTGCATAGCAGCCATTGATGGCACAATACCCACAACAACCTTGTCTTCCACATTGGGGCCGAAGGCACTGACGACGAGATGGCGTCGATCCACGGAAGAACGACAATCGATTTGACGGCTGTTCCTGACAGGAGGACCATGTAATGAGTGGCTTAGTGAGAGTGTCAGCGCGAGGCTTGCTGGTGAAGGGACCCATGCATACCAGACTTGGAGGCTTCGTATCATAGCATTGAGCATAGCGGTCCTGGGACACCATAATATGACATAGCCGGTAACTCTCATCAAATCACAGCACAAGTATTGTAGAGTATTACCTCAATCATCCACTTCACATTCATAAGCCAACAAAGTTCGGCACGTGACCGATGGATGAGAGAAGCCTTGGCTTTCCAGGGTCCTCCCAACACTGCCTCCAGGAATATCGGAGCTTTCCTGACAACGATGTCGCTGGAAGGCTGCTTTATGCTCTGCAATGATCACACTTGTTTGCAGGTATCGATAGTCTTTGGCATTTTATTGTCTTCCTTGGTACCATACAAATGATTGTTGCCTTGGTGCACCTCCGTCAGGACGCGGAGCTCGTTTGTCTCCTGCAGTTTCCCGAGCATGCAGCAGTACTGTTCAGCAATCCTTGGTATGACATCCATGGTGTTTGTCGAACGTATCATGCAAGGCTGGCCAGTGTATTTTATTGCTTTTGTTTACGCATGAAGAGCGGATTGGCCATGGTCGTGTATACTTTTCCGCTACTTGCCCACAATTCGACACATGTCTCAAAAGTGCCGTGTGACACCCGAACAGTTGTGGCTATTATAGATGTACAAGCTTATGATATATGATACTGGTGAGATATACGTGAGCACATTATATTCCTTTGAACTTTGGCATGTGATTCTTCACATCCCGCAAGCCCAACCTCTTTCCCTTTACACAACGCCGTCACCACATCATCTGCTCCCTTCCACTTTCGTCGCCAAAGATTTCACATTCACAGCTAGATAACAAATCGGCGACATCGACCCTAAGCTGTCGGAAACTTCGTCGCATCCTTTGCATTGCAACATAGCAGCTTGACATTCAGCCATTTGCGCTCCGAGTTGCAAGGCCACCACGCAGCGTGAGGACCGCCACGGCCACAAGGGCTAACAAGACCTCAAGACAGATCATCTAGACGGATACGACTAGTCACTGCGTCTGACAGCTTTTGATTGCTGGCTACGAGCTATGGTTTGTGTTTGCCTAATATCATGTGAATGTAGTTTTAACAATGAATAGGACTCTAAAGCAACGCACAACCCTTTCGGAGCTCTAAGTGAGGATACTGAAGAGGAAGTCTTGCCCATTATCGGATCTCCGAAGAAGACACTTTCCTCACAGTCAATTGAGAACAAGAAGCCAGAGCCGAAGCTCACGAGCAACGAAAGCGAGCAGAGCGATGCACAGAAGTACGCCGCTGAGAAGTTAAGACGTCAGACTGAACGGATCAATCAGTCAGAACTCGCACTTGAAGACATCATGAAATCAAAAAGCTCAAGTCGCGCCAGCCGATCCAAGAAGTGGACGCCTTTTGATTTTCGCGACACTTATGAAGAGTCACCTATTCGAGACGACATTTCGGGCAGGAGCACAACCACCCCTTTCGATCCGACCGCCCAAGTCTTCCAGCCGATTCCGATCAATCTGCCCACCAAGGAGATTTCGCTCACAAATCTTCAGGATTCTGTCAACCGTGGCAAAGCCATTGACGACTCTCTTTGGATCACTGCCTCACGCGTCAGAACGGGCCACGCTATTAGAGATGAAAATCAGAACCCTTCCATGACGACAAGCTACGACAAGCGCGAAATTAACGAAGTCTTCGGCAATGAGCTGCCTTCACCGACTTACTGCTCCTCCCATCCTGGCACCAAGAATGGTCAAGTCGTATTCTGCATCCATCCGAATGGCGACGTGTCCGCTCAACAGTGGTCAAGCGATCACTACCAGTGGGTCAATATCGGACAATATTCCAACTCCAGAAAGAAGACCGAAGGTCAGCTTGCCAGCTCTCGCGTCAGAGGCGAATCTGAAGCGCTCTCCTTACGGCAGAGCACTCTTGCTTACTTCCATGCGATCGCAAAGCAGAGGGAGGCACAAGTCATGGGTATGCCCTTTGGTCCGAAAGAAGTCCAGGCCTGCATGCCAAACCTGAATCTGCGCCGCAAAGACCCAGAAGAGACTTCTCAGCCACCATCACATGCTCCCATCGCTCCAGCTGCACACTATAAAGGACTACCGAAACCCCTTGTGGCACTTCCAAGGCAGGTCTTGCAGCGACTGAACCCCCAGAGCAGTATCGATTCGTCAACGATCGCAGAGGCTTCTCCTCTAGAAGAGCTTCAACGCAGGGGCGAGTACTTGAGACAATTGGCAGATGCGCAGAGCCAAATGAACCACCTGACTTTCGGATCTATGACGCACACTAACAGTTCAGAACGTATCGGGACCGGCTCTAAGCTTCGCGAAGGTCAAGGTGGATATCCTAGTGTGATCCTACCCCAGCACAACGCAGACTTGACTTCTGCCGCTTATAACCTACCGTTCGGCAATTATGCCAATAAAGATGCCGGCAACGTGTCCAACGCTTATACTTCGACCGAGAGCTCCCGTCACTCAACCTTCTCTTCTCAGGCTATGTCATCACTGTTCGGCGGAGGTGATGGAGTCACACAGGGCAGACCAATATCCACGAAGCCATACATCCCGGAGGCACTGCAAAGGTTGGCTCATGCCAACAGTGCTCGCAGTGCCCACGCGACCAGTCAGACCGCGATGCAGCACATACCCGAGGAAGAGCTATATGCTAATCAGAATGCATACGAGCACTACTATGAGCAGGACTACGACGATGAGTATCAAGAGGTGCCGCAGTACACATATCCCGAGAGTCTCATATACACCAAAACACCATGTAAACCACCTCTCAACCGTGGTCTTACGCGCGAAGTCTCCCACAGCTCCATCCACGAACTCGGCGAGACTGAACCGGAGAACCATCCTCATCGAAACTACCTCCACTATCAGGTCGACCCTACCGAGCTCTCCCGTCTCCAAGACCCCCCTACTCCCCAACATCTCGATGGCCGTAGCACCCATGAAACACCTCAGATCTCTTCCGCAGACCGCCATCTCTCCGACTACGACCGCCATCTCAAAGCCTGGTTCCACAACAAAATTGCCCTCGACCGCCACGCAAGCTTCTACAACGCCATCATGTCCCACTCCGCAGACGAGACCCCGACCCGCCCAAGCAAGTGCAAAGATCCCGGTGTGATCGGTCCTCCGTCCCAGCGCAAAGCCGCAGCGCAGAAAATGGAGCGCCATGACAGCCTCCAGGACTCCGACCTGCGTACCGACCCACACAACAAGAACGAAGGGATGGATAAGGATTCCACGACCCGTCTCCTCATTCCGCTGCTCGAGAATCTAAAGGGGTATACCCAGGGTCCACTGAAGAATAGGAGAGGCTACTGGGCTCCATTCGTGGATCCGCCGGAGTGGGCTGTTGATAAAGGGCTGAATGGGAACCTGAGCTTTTATGAGGAGGATTGGGGCAGGAATGTGCCGGAGAGAATTGGGCGGGATTGGAGGTATAGAGCGTTGAGTGGGAATGGGATAGGTGGGGAGAGGAGGGGGACGCCTAGGAGGGGTTATTGAGTGCTTGGAGATGACGAGGGGGAGAGGTCAGTGGGAGCGAGAGTCAGACAAGGAGGAGGGCAAGACAGATGGAGGGGCAGAGAGGAGGGCACAGGGAGGCAGGGAGAGTGAATGGACTAAAGACTCTTCTTTACTGCACTGTATGATCGATAGAGATACCCACCATCACCACGAGCCGATGAATGCATGATGACTGCTATACGACATCCCACACTCTCCACAGCAGGACCATGGTTTGCTCTGTCTCCGTTCATGCTTACACGCAGCGCACGACTAAAAACGGCAGTCACACCGAGTTTCAACGCAGAGCCGATTTCAGCGATCAAAGGCATGATAGAACGGTGTCATATTCGTACACGCCGCCTATAACTAGGTATCTATGCCGACTTTTGGTTCTGGCCCGTAGCCGCTGCTTCTATGCCATGACACACCCCGGGCCACCGTAGCTCCCACATTGCCCGGCCGTGCACGAGGTATATTGTATCCCAGCTCATGCGGCAGTCCAAACGTCCTGGCCCTTCTTCTCGATGAACGTGCCCAATCTATTCACCCCGGCATCCCACTCGCTCAACCTTTCCCTCATGCCCTGTATCTGTCCCCTGTCCAGCACCTTGGGCTGCACCCAGCTTATCCTCGCCACCTCGGCGACCTGATCGATCTGTCCCCTCAACAGACCCAACGAGAGCGCTTTCATGATCAAGTGCTCGATCTCGTCCGGGCGGACTTTTGTCTCGCTCGCGATGGTGGAAAAGGACATGCTCCTGTCGTGTGCCGGGCGGCGGAAGACGGCTTCTGTGAGTGCCGACAGAGAAATCTTTTGGTATAAGAAGGACGCGTGGTCCGCGAGGAGGGAGTTCTTGGACATGTTCGCTGCGAGGACGTCGTAGGCGCCGAGGTCGCCGCGGTTGAAGGCTAAGAGGAGATCGCGCAGCCAGGAATTGGGGGTGGATTGGAGAGAGTCAAGGATGGGGTGGAGGAGGAGCTCGCCGAAATTGTAGATGCTGTCGCTCACTAGGGCGGCGATGGAGAGATCGTAGGCGACTTTTTGTCGCTCTTCGGAGGAGAGGGAGGAGAGGTCGATGCAGGCGAGGTAGAGGAGGGTGGTGCGGTAGTATGCTGCAAAGTCTTGTTTTACTTGGTAATAATCGGCTGAGACGCGGTAGAAAGAGGCGTGGACGGAGGTCTCGACGGCGTCAAATCCATCGAGGATGGTTTCGCAAGTGTCGAGTGTGGAGCGTGCGGTGTCAAGCTCGCCTAGTCGAAGATGTACTGCTGCGACTGCTGAAAGAGCGTAGACGTATGCGTCTTGGGATGAGGATTTGTTGACATTTTCTGAGAGTGTCTTCAGGAATGAGAGGCGCTGTTGGTCCGCTGAGAAGGTTGTCAGTATCCGGTTATTTAGAGATGTTCTCACATCAGAGTCAAACGTACAGGACACCTGTGAAGCTGTGCTCAATCCCAACTTGACAAGCTTCAGCTGATTTATCTTGTCCGCAAAGCTCTTGATGAATGTGTTGTAGATTGGTATTCTTTGGGGCGCGCTCTGCTCTTGATGAAAGTAGTCGACCAGAAGATCCGTCAATTCGTGCCACAGCTTTCTCTCCCAGTAATCTTCGAATGTGAGGAAGTAGTGTTGGGAGTCATCTGGAGCGTTGTCGCGCTGGTCCGCAAGGAAATTTGGTATCGTGTCGACATCCATATTGGCTCGTTCAAATATAGAAGCTGTGTATAGAATGGAAGAGGGGATGCGCGTAGATGGAGAATGATATCGGGACAGTGGTCTCTGAAGCTTCAAGCATGAGGTCAACTCCGAAGGTGAGCCTCAAGGTCTTGGCGTTTGCGGCGAAACTCGCAGAGCCGCAACATTGGCCTTCATTGGCGTCTTGATCAGATCGCGTTGTCCTGCGTCTAGCGTAGCATGTCCTTCCGTTCATCATCAAGTCTCTCTCTAATGCGCTTACGCATGGATCTTCATGACACGAATGTCACAGCGCTGTGGTCAACGGAGCAATGCTAAGCGCACCGGACATCAATAGCATGTGATGGTCAGCTATCTTGACTTGGGTAGGCCGCATCATCGTTGACTTCACTTTTCCTACGCTCGTCTTCTCCGGTGAACGAACACGCTTCTCACATCACGCCAATGACTCTCAAACGGAAGCCCGAGCTTGGAGCTGGCTATACGAATGCCTGCAAGAAGAGGCGGTCAGCTGCGTCTCATCTTGAAGTACCTCTATCCCTGAAGTGGCTTTACAGGAGCAGAGGCTCCGATCTGGAGGCCTTCGAAACATGTGGCCCGGTCTCATCACTCCAGAACCAAGCTGCCAGATGCCTTGTTCGAAATCTGCATCTGTTGAACGCAGTCGATTTTGAACATATGCCCAAGCATTTGCTCGCGACACTCGTTAACAGGCTGCACACTTCGTAAGCATTTGAAGATCTCGAATGGATTAAGGAGGCTAACATTCTTCAGAGATCTCATGAGCGCACGCGCTCTTCAATTGCTAGGCCTATATACGAAAACACCCCTTCCTTCCCACATGATCAAGACAATATATGTGCAATTGGCGCGCGAGACCAATATCGTCACCCAGTGGACGAGGAATTTGTCCATCGCTGGCAGCGTCAAGCTCAGTGATATTACCAAGCACTTGAGCTTCGATCCTGGAAGATGTGTGACATCCATTCAAGTGGTCCACCATCCGCTTGACTCTTTGGATCTGCAATGGCTTGGTAAGATGCAAAACCTAACAACGTTAACACTGCAGGACTGCAGTGCCTTCAGCAGCTCGTGTGTAATGGGCGATACCCTCGCTCGCCAGATGTCGCAGCAGAGGAACGAGGCAATGCACTTTCCAATGCTGAAAGCTTTGATCATCATGGACAAACAGGGATCATGGTCGCCGGTGTTCTTACAGAACTTGTTAGACATTACATCGCTTCGAGCCGTTTGTCTTTGTCCCATTCGGCCCGACGGAAAGATTGCGCCTCTCGGACATACCCCAAGGTATAGAGTGGACAGTCCAGGTTGGTCGCGGCGCTCCGTGTAAGTGAATGTGTATGTAAAGGGTGCGTAGTTATACTAGGCTAATCCAAGCTAAGTCAGGAATTCTTTGGATCTGGATGCATCGGATGTGTTTGCAGCGAAATCGGTAATCAATTCACGTATGGGAATGATTGCAGATGTGGCGCTGGGTTTTACGACGTAAAGCTACAAGTGCTTCCCGATTATCCTACGCTGCACGAATCTATTCTACCATGTTGTTCGCCTGCGGTGTTAGCCGCCTGCAAAGATGGCATGCATCTCAGCATACCTCAAGTTCATGCTTGTGTCGGAGCGAATCCTTACCTGAGCCACACGCTCGATGGCACTCTTCAGACCTTGGAAATTTTCGTTCGGGACAGAGACTGGATACCACCAGTCAAGTCGTCGACGCAGCATCCTGCGGGCGGGGTCCCGGCGCCGAAGCTGAAGACAAACAGGTCCGGACATGCTTTTATGGACATGCTTGGTTGAGGCACACGAGAGGAAGACCTTGTAAGACAAAGAGATTCTGATGACAGCAGGTCAGTACAGCAAGGCCAAGTTGAAGACGGCACATCTCCGCAGCAGCTGGGCCCCTGTCGATGCTAGCGCTTGGAGAATCGTAAACATCGGCTTGAGGTGGAGAGGGAAGCGTTATGTGACCAAGTCTTGATGCTTTCGGGTTTTCCGAATAACGCGAGCACGTGTCGATAGCACGACCAGCCAAGGGTAGTATATGTAGATCAGACTATCAAGATGGCATCCACTCGTATGTCCGCCCGCCAAGGTCGGGGGGGTAGCTCGGAGCAAAGCAAACCAAGGCCGTCTCAACTTGGGTTGGTGCGGGAGATCAATCTATCTTCCATGCTTCAGGTTAGCCCTACCCTGCGACCGTGTCCGTTTTGCCCTTGCAGTCCCCGCAAATCCTCAGACGGCCCACGGCCCTACTTTTGCATAGCGTGGCACCTTTAAGATTATCCTACACGTTCAGAGGTCTGCATACACCAATCACGTCGAGATGCTGCCGCAGTGCCGAGCCGTCGGTGACCGGAAGAATTCATCTTGTAGTGTTCTCGAGCGCCACTCTGCTGTCCCTTCATAACAACCTGCATCAAGGGCAAGATGCGGCTAATTCCTATTGACGGAGCAGAATTGGAGACACTGACTATGCGAAACTGGTCGCGGAGTGGAGGAAGAAGTCAAGACATGTGAGTATAAGAAGTATGGTAGCTCGCACTCAGTATCGAAGTTTCCAGGTGTGTCTGCTTCATCTACTATCATGGCTTCTTTCCTGCTTTCTGCCTCTCTCCTTCTCGGGGCTGTCTCGGCCCAAGGTCTTCTCGGCACTGTCCAAGAGGAGCACCCCAAGATCACCACGTACCGGTGCACAAAGGCCGGAGGGTGTGTCGCCAAACAGAACGCCATTGTCCTTGATGCTGGCTCCCACAACATTCGCCAGAGAAATGCTCCTTCTCTTGGCTGCGGCGACTGGGGCAGCGGACCTAACGCTACCATCTGTCCGGATGCAGAGGCCTGCTCGAAGAACTGTGTCATGGATGGTCTGACCGTGGCCAACTACACCGATCTCGGTGTCAAGACCGACGGTGCGTCCCTCTACCTGGACATGCTTAAGGACAGCGATCTCTCCTCGCTCAGCCCTCGTGTCTACCTCCTTGCCGAGGACGAGAAGAGCTATGAAATGCTTCAGCTCACCGGTCAGGAGTTCACCTTTGAAGTGGACGGCTCCAAGTTGCCATGTGGCATGAACTCCGCCCTCTACCTCTCCGAGATGGAGGCCAACGGTGGCCAGTCCGCCCTCAACCCCGGTGGTGCCGCCTATGGTACTGGCTACTGTGACGCTCAGTGCTACACAACCCCGTTCATCAACGGTCAGGTCAGTGTTCTCTCTTCTCCCCCATGCATCACTCGCTAACTTACCCAGGCCAACATGGACGCCGCCGGCGTCTGCTGCAACGAGATGGACATCTGGGAAGCCAACTCCCGCGCCACCCATCTCGCCCCTCACCCTTGCAACAAGACCGGTCTCTACCCCGGCAACGCCGCCGAGAGCGCCGCCGACGGCGTCTGCGACAAGGGCGGCTGCGCCCACAACCCCGCGCGCCTCGGCGCAAAGGACTTCTACGGCTACGGCAAGAACGTCGACACCTACAAGCCCATCACGGTGGTGACCCAGTTCCCCGCGGGCCCGGACGGCAAGCTCGCAGGCTACCGGCGCCTCTACCTCCAAGACGGCAAGCTCATCGACTCCATCTCGACCATCCCCTACTTCGAGTCCTTCAACGACGACTTCTGCGCCTCGATCGGGTCCACGCGCTACATGGACCTCGGCGCGACCGAACAGATGGGCGACGCCCTGGCACGCGGCATGGTCCTGGCCTTCAGCATCTGGTGGGACGAGAGCGGGTTCATGAACTGGCTCGACAGCGGGGACGCGGGGCCGTGCAATGCGACCGAAGGCGACCCAAAAATCATCCGGCAGATCCAGCCGGACACCCAAGTGTCCTTCACCAACTTCAAGTGGGGGGAGATTGATAGCACGTATACCGTCCAGTAAAAAGCAGAGGAGTAGGAGGTGCGGTGCGGTGGCGATGCCCGGACTGCCGGTTCTGTCTGCGCGCCTGCGCGCCGCATACCATTCATCCCCTCACTCCCCCCCCCGGGTAGAATGCTGGAGAGTCTGGGATTTTCGCAACACCTGCACCGCACAACCACAGGGCAGCCCGAGTGCGTTGCGGCCCAAGTTCACCCAGGAGGCGTGTAAGGGCGATAGTGTATCTACAAGGCGAGCGGCGCTTGTTCGTGCCCGCCGGCTGCTCGCAACACCGGCGCCGGCGAAGCTGTATTGAATTCTGAGATAGGGGGGAAAGCGGGGGGTTATGAGAGTTGTTGGTTATGAACCTTACTCGAGACCACGTGTTCAAGCAATTGTGACTTGATTATTATTCTGTGAGGTGAACAGGACAGTGTTGTAGTAACATGATTGCTATAAATTTGGGGCTTTCCCTTTGGTCGGATGCGTGTACAGAGTTCGAGAGCGGAGATACGTGACTGCGACAGTATATTGCTTTGTATGACGCCGCGGTATAAAAATTCAGGGAGAGTCAAATGCAGTCTTCTGCACTGATAACCGCCCCATGAAATGCCAGCACCCGCTATTCCTCCTGATGACCAGGCTAACGCTATCAGCAGTCCAAATGAGAACCTCCCCGTCAGCCCCAACGAGCGCATCGGACCGAACGACCGGTATGAGATCCTCGGGCAAGTCAGCAGTGGAGATGACGTGACTGCATGGCTCGCTCAAGACCGCACGTACGTCCTCGTCTATCACCCTTACCAGCCCAGCCCTTGACGCGATTCTCCTCTCACCCTATCATCCGCGCGTCTCCTCCGAGCGGAGATACTGACATGAGATAGAGAAAACCGCCCAGTCCGCATCGAGCTCTATCCCCCCTTGACCTCCCGGCTCACCTATGCCGCCCTGATCGCTTTCCTCAGCCATCTTCACACCGCCCCTACCACCCCCAGCATCTCCCCCTTGCCTCGGCCCTTTCTTCGTCTGGTTGACTCCTTCCTCCATCGAATTCCTCATGGAATCTACCCGGCCATCGTCCTTCATCCTCCTGGGCCATCCCTAGCAGATCTCGTCCGCGTCGCTCCACGTCAACGTCTTTCCCTCGTGATAGCGAAGGATATCATGCTACAAGTCATTGATGCTGTCACGGTGCTACATCAGCTAGGCATCGTGCATCTAGACCTTGGTCTCGGTTCCATCTTCGTAGCTACAGAGAAAGCGTCCGGGATGGGTTGGAAGCTGAGAAAGCCACTCCAGGTCGTGCTGGGTGGCTTCGGCTGCGCGAAGAGCTGTCGGGGAAAGGACGAGATGAAGGTCGAGGAGAAGCAGGAGTTGATGGATGAAGGGTGGGAGGTGCTTGCTCGCCCTGATCAAGTAAACCAAGTAATGGCTTCTTTGACAGAAGCACTGGCTGGTCTAAGAGTCAAACAGGTGGGGGAGGGGGCGAGGATGACTCCTGAGGAGATGGAAGGAAGATCGTGCGATTTTGCGGCTGACAGGTGGGCTGTTGGGTGTTTGGTGGGTGACGGATGGATAACTGCTGAGACAGGATTGGTGTGCTGATCTAGGTAGATCATCAATCTCTTTGCTGGGAAGAACTTTACTTGCCGAAGACCAGGCGAGGGACATGGATTGGATAGATCTGGAGAGACCGCAGAAGAGGGCAGCTGTGGTGTGAGAGATTCGAAGAGTAAATTTCGTATCTCGTTCGGCCAAGGTGTGTCTCCTTGTCTTTCGCGGTGTGTAAGCTCTGCGACTGACTGCCCAGATTGTAGACCAACTCGAGACTCGCTTCGTCAGGCGTTGTGGCACACGAATACTTCGGGCGACGAGATATTACCAGATGACCATAGCGAAGACAGAATCTTGTCCGACGCGGATTTGGAGATTGTAGCCTGCTGCATTGAGAAGGTGCTATGTCTGGACCCGTCCAAAAGAGTTCCTTTGCTAGAAGTGCGGTCTATGCTAGAACGACTTGGGACGAGCTCGAAGTGATTGAGCAGATCATCTAGACACCATCTAATTCTGATTTTTGTTGTCGATGCCGCTACTTCTTGTGCCGGGTGCGACTTTCAGTGCCCGCCCTTGTCTTTGCCAGCGTCCTCGGATGCCGCTAGCGTTTTCACTTCAGGAATGTTTTCCCCAAGGTAGAAACAGGCCAGGAATAGTATCGACTTTACCCAGGAAGTAAGCGAAGACGACAAGTCCATACAGCAGTTGCGTAGAAGATCCCGCACAAGTACTCTGCATCTGAACTTGTGTGAACCTCATGTGCTGAGCAGTGGCTTGTGACCCCAAGCTTCCCTATGCTCCGCCTTCAGACCGAGCGGAGCAAGTGGTGACCATGTCAGCGATATTGTAGTTCTGCGGTGCGATCAGAATGCAAGGGACCTAAGGTAGCATAGCAGCGATTGATGACGGGGCGCAAGCCGGGTGTGGTCTAAAGGTGTTCGATGACCGTTCAATTCGACGCAGGACTCAATCGTTGTCAGCTTGGACTAGGATTGCTGCCATCCAATTTCGATGTTGCTTTTTATGCTTGCTGAGGCTGTGCGATGTCACATGTGATATTTTGCAGCGCGGAGCAATAGTCACGATTGAACTTGGGAGACCAAGATGCCAAGTCGATGTGAGAGGTCGGTTGCAGAGAGTGAGGAGGACGACTTCAGTGGTATCTGCTGAGTAAGCGTCGTCGAGTAAGGTTGTCAATATCGAGCAAGGTTTGGATGACAACGAACTTTGACATTAGCAATAAAGGTAACGCTATGTACGCTAGAAATTTCAAAAATTGGTCGTATTGAAAGACTGGTGAGATCACATCAGACGCCACTACTGGCAGTCCTGCTGAAGCGGTTCCTGGGTTCGCTGTCATTCACCATACCACCAAGCGGCTCATCACCTCCATCAGCCAGAGGTGCGTATAGCTCTTCCTGAGTAGCCATACTAGGACTTTCCATTCTTCGGTCGGTCGAAGGCTGTCTCCCTGCCTTGCCCAGGTAACTATAACGGCCGACTTGGCTCCCGGTGGTAACAGCAGCCGGACGCTGGACATAGGTATGGTCCGAAGAAGCAGATGTACGGTTCAGGTCCTCTTTGGAAGAACGGAACTGTGTACCATACATGCCGTTCCTGGGATGTTCATGGCTCTTACGTCCTTGTCCATTGGCAATAATGCCTCCATCTGGTCCGCCACTTTCCGTCACAGCCTTCTCCCCTACCAGCTCGTGAGCCACCTGAGTAGCATCGCGCTCATTGATGCCTGCAGCGATCAACAGGCGCTTCTTCTGCTGCACCCTGGCAACATGATCCATGTCTTGACCTGGGTTGGCGGTCTCGTATTCGAGGACCTTGATGAACTTGTAGAAGCCAGCAGCGACAATCGAGCCGAGTATGGGTCCGAGCCAGTAAATCCAGTGGTAGCCTTCAAAGGTGGTTGTGACCACAGCTGGACCAAAAGAGCGCGCTGGGTTGAGTGAGCCACCAGTAAAGTAGACACCGGTCAGCTCTGCAATAAAGAGCGAAAGGCCGATACCTGGATAGACGTCAGTATTGGAATGTGTCAGGAGATGTCCTAAGACGTACCGACTGGAGCAATGAAAGTGCCCTTGTGCTTCTCGGCTGCCAGCATGAAAATTGTGAAGACAAGCTGAGCAGTGAGGAACATCTCGATAAATAAGCCTTGAACAATGGTAGTACCACCTCCGAGAGTGGTGCGTACGTTCAGCTCGCCAGGGAACAGACACGACACCAGTGCAGCTGATGCCATGCCGGCGATGATCTGAGTGAAGAATAGCAGTACTCCGCGGACCCAAGGTAGAGCACCAATAAGGCACATGCCGACAGTCACGGCTGGGTTGAAGAGTCCGCCGCTAATGCGGAAGAAGACCCAAGCATTGACGGCCAAAGAGAAGCCGAAGCAAAGGGCGATGTACTGAAGCTGAGGAGGATTGCTGCCAGTCTCGGCGACTGTAAGACCAGCGGAAGAAACAATACTGTTTGCGACCTGAGTGCCAGAGAGGGCGAAGAAGAGGAAGAGGACAGTTCCGACAAATTCGCCGCACATGGCGACGAAGTGATTACGAATGGTATCGGGGATGTGCTTCAGAAGTGGTAGGCGAAGGTCTTCTGACCCCAGATCATTGCTGGGGTCGGCAGCCTTTGTGAAGGGAATCGCGAGGCCACGGCCTGCCAGAGGTTTCTAGTACGCTTGTTAGTTTCACTCGGTATAGACTGCAGTGACCGCCGGACTCACGTTGATATTCATGATGGAGGTCTGCGAATCAGCTGAACAACTTGCTGCAGGTGTCGCTAAATAAGCTGGTATGTCGAAGGCAGGAGTGGACGGAGTAGAACTGCATGCAGCAGAAGACCTTGACTATGAAGAAGCATCATGCCCAACCCCTCATCGTCATGCCTGCATCTAGCGCTCGATCGCACCTACCACGGTCTAGCTCGGTCGTGTGGTCACTGGGGAGGACGTGTCGCAGCTTGCGAGCATGCGGCTCATGATTCTAGATTTGTCCCACCAGATTGTTTGGGGGGATCTGAGAGATGTACGGATCGTGTACCACAATTCTCTGCGGTGATCGCGACGAATCACCAGGAGGTCGGACGTTGGAAGAAGTGTCTCATCCGAACCACGTTCGAATTCGACTATGATGACATGCCTGCAGAGTTGACGCACAGGACCATCATCGTATCTGGCTGGATCAATCGTTGACTTTGTTCATGCAAAGCTGGAGTGGTCAAAGTCAATAGAATGCTTTTCGCTAATGCGTCTGTGGCTGTTTCTGATATGTGGCTGCTTCTGAGGATATCTCGTCACCATGATGTGTGGCTGGTGAGCCTGTAAGTGTCGGAGACTTCGTCCTTTGTCCTCTTTCCATCATTGTTGGGCACCCGCAATTGCAAGGGCCGCTAGATAGCTCGTTGAGGCACAGGTGGAGAGGCCGGGCCATTATTGAGAGAGAGAAGAGGTAGCGCGAGACGTCTACCTCGGCAGAGCCCCTCGCTGGTATGGTGCAGCACTCTCATAGTCATGGGGAGGATGGCTGATATAGGTCTCCCTCCAGATCTTCATCTCTGCAGACGGTCTAGCGCCTCGGCATTTGGCGAGGATGCCTCCAGGCACACCCTAGGCGCTGCAGAGCACGAGTCTGACCAATCACTGTCTTGGTTCTACCTCATCCCTGCTTTAACGATACCTGTGCGATGCCTTCATTGGCTTGTCTGCTGTCTGGACTAGCTTCTTTTACAGTAGAAATCAATTGGCGTAGCTGTCACCTGGGGATGTGTGCATTCATGTGGCACGGTAAGTCGGTCGGGTCGATTCAGGTACAGGTAGGTGCATTCTCTTCGATTTCACTCCTCCTGCTCTTCGATCGGATTCTGCATTGTACACAGACCCGGTTGTTGGCCTTGTTCGAGGTCTTGCATGATGGCTGTCCATCCTCTGAGCGCGCTGTTGCTGCTTCTTCCCACTGCGCTAGCCATTACTCTCGCCCCTCGAGTGCCTCAACAGCAAGCCATACCGACGACGTGCGGCTATATCAATGCCGACGCCAGTAAGTGTCGTTTCCACTTCTCGTCTTCGAAAAACCCTCCTGATGAGCTACAGACTTCCCTCTGCAGTGCGCGAGCGGCAACACATGCTCCACCGTCAAAGCCCGAGTCAGTTCGACGCAATACAACTACCTGGCATGCTGCGAAGGTCCCGCAGACTGCCAGACCCCACCAGCTTTATGCGCCAACTATAACTCCGTCTCTCCGTGGTGCACGGCGACTGGAGTGATAGGGTGCACCGTGACAGGCAACGACGACCTTTTGACCTTGGCATGGTGAGTCTTCCTCTCAACCTATTCTCTATCAATCGCTGCACCCTGTCCAGCACGGCGGACCAAAGCTCACACATCCAGCCCCTCGGCAGCACCGCAATGCCTCACCCAATACGCCTCCATCAACGCAGACGACGCGTACCTCTTCGCCTGCGCCACCGCATCCGCATCCCAGTACGCCAGGATCTTCGCCTCAACCACCGACGCCAACTCCCTGCCCTCACCAAGCAGTATCCGCACCACGATCCCCTTCCTCCCCACAAGATCAGCCACCACGAGCACGGTATCCGCGACCAACACCCCCGTGCCCGACGGCACCGATCGCGGCCCAAGCGCCGCCCTCATCGCCTCCGTCGTCGTCGTCGTCGGCGTCGTCGTCGTCATCGCCGCCCTGATCGCGGCCTGGTGGCTCTGGCGCAGAAAACACCCCAAGACGCAGAAGACGCCCATGGACTCGGTGCCGAACTACGTCTCGGAGATGCACGGCGTGGAGGTGGTGAGTGCGCCTCCGTCGGGACCGAGTTCGGGGGTCGGGTCCGGGACGGGGTCGATGTTTGGGAGCGACAGGAGGGATGAGGCGGGGAGCTGGGGGGACGTGATGAGGAGTGAGGACCGTGGCGGGAGGGGGGAGGAGGGGGTGCCCATGCTGGGTGGGAAGAGGTGAGGTATGTTTTGCGATTGGCTGTCAAGGACAAGGGAGTACTGGGACTGAAGAGCCTGCGTGACGAGGTGGAAGGGTGAGGGGCGGGAGAGCAAGAGCTGAGACAGAGGGGGCCAATGCGGGGTTAGACATGGTCGCGGGAGAGAGGCAGTGCGAGTGATCGTGCCCGCGATGCGGATGCGTAGCGACGGGTAAAGCTACGGGCCAGAAGACAATAGGCAACTTGTTCGTGACGCCTTACGGCTGCCATTATCTTTATCTCGATCGACGAATCATGTACGGACACCCGAGTACGTCAAGCCCAACCGAGAGCCTCAGTAGAGGTCTTGGTAGAGTCACAGATCCTCCAAGGCCCGAGGAGGTGGAGACACCATGAATACATACTCTACAACAAGGAGAATAGTAGCAGGCCTATAGATCGATCTCCAACACCAGTCAACACTCAATACCAATGCCTATCGTACCACTCCCTCTTCATATGCTCCCACTTCTCTCTCTTTCCATGGGTATTCCACGTCCTTATATTCTTGTACAACTTACTCATCTCACATTCCTCCATGGGCTCATTTCTGCACAACCCTCGCTCGTTCACGAAACTCCATCGCCGCCCACATTCCTCCTTGCAAGGGCAGTAGCTCCATTGGTCGAATTTGGTCAGTATACGGCGACGATTGACGTCCACTCCGAGGTACATGTCCGGAAAGGCGGTTTCTACATGCACCATGTACAGGGCCGCGAGGAAGAGGGGTTTGCGGTAGGCTATTGTCTGGACAGGTCGCGGGTTTTCCGAGAGGCGCAGCCAGATCTGCGCTACTTGTCGCTCCGGTATCTCGGGTGGAAAGACGGAGAGGAACAAGTCATCTGAGATGTTAGATGGAGGTTTCAAGAAGACGTGGGTGTCATACATGATATCACATTACCGGGATCCCGTATAGATTCGTATATCTTCTCGTAAATGTTGTATGACTTTAGCGTCAGATGCTGCCATGGTTTCGACGGGCTAGGATGGAGGAATTCAGGACCAGTGCCTAGTAATGTGAATAGTGGTGGGCTGGGGGAGGTACTTCGTCGACCAGACACCGAAGACGTGGCGCTGTAGCTCCGTTGCGGCGGCTGCTGAGGGAAAAGACCACTCGGATAATGCTGCTGGTTCAAGCTCCCATCAGAATTCAAGTTCGACACCCTGGCGTCCAGCGATGGCGAATGCGACGGTCCGGCATAACTCAGCCTCGGAGATGTTTGTGTAGACCTCCGTTCGGTTATTGTCGATGGGATCACTTCCAATAGTTCTCTGGTATAAGCAGCGGCGACCGCAGCAGCGTATTCCTGCCAGCGGTCGTTCTTGTGGCTGTCGGCGTAATCACAGATACCTCTGATGACAAGGCAGTTGAAGTCATTGACCAGTCCAGCGGCCTCCATCTCGAAGCATAACACATCAAGCTTCCTCCGTAATTTTTCCCTCTCAACGCCGTCCTTGATCACCATGTCTCCCGTCGCTATAAGTCCATAGTGGATCACAGGCTGATTGTCGTTGGTACGAGGTGGTCGCCGCAATATCCTCCTTGGATCACACCTCGAGCAGTCTAGATCTGCTGGCCACTTGTGCGCGTATCCAGCGTCGAAGAGTTTGTCATGTTCCCCTCCAGGATACGTGCAGGCGGTGATGCGCGAAGCTTCTTTGATCACGCTCTCTCCTAGAAATGCTGCCATCTGACTACCGCGATACTCGTGGTCCGATCGTAACCTGGCCACAGCACTAAGAAGAGCATCGCTGGGTCTGTTCAGAGAACCAGTCTGTTCGATCTCGTTGTTCGGCAGAGCTTTTCCATGATCGTACTGTATCACACCTCCGCACTGCTTGTGCGGATGACTGACGACAATGTCCCCGAGTCGTATATCGTTCTCGTCACTGGGCGCGCCACCTCCGATGCCGACCAAGAAGGAGAATTCGATGTTGCGGAAGGTACTTCTTAATCGTACCGCGAGTCGAGCTGCGTGACCGTTCCCTTGAGATCCAGATGGCATGTGGGCTATCACCACGTTGTGTTTGCCCATGCGGCCGAGCGTGTAGCTGTTGGCATCTCCATCTCGGTGACTGAGGGGAGGATGTTCTTCGTCAAGAAGACTGTATGCGGCGGTTCGCTCTTTGGGCAATGGACAAATCCACGCGACTCGGTAGTCGCTGTGATCCATTCTGCTCACTTGCGAGACATCATATAGTAGGCAAGTCGTTAACTCAGCAAGAAGATCGCGGCCTAGACCGACGACTGTGAGGTGGCAGAGAGATACAAGACTCCATTCAGTGAATCAGATGCCAGAAGGCAGAAGCAGTGAGCGGTATCGATTTGGTTTCTGGGAGCCTTCATTTCTGTAAAAGCAAATCACTAAAGGTGTGTAATAGCCTATGGCATTGCAAGAGATACACAAGGAGCGTCGCCGAAGATCGGGGACAAGCGGTCGTATTTCTTGACGTGTCGGGGCATCACCCTTGAGATATACAAATACATAAACTGATTACAATATGATTCACTAGTATCGAAGCAGAACATATAGTGCTGATAGCGATCATGTCATGCCTCAGTCCATAATCCGGTATCACCACATGGGAAAAAGCTCATTGTGCCCGTGAAGTTTCACATCATGTACATCAATCTACAGTAGCTTTTAGCCACATCTGAAGTGTAGTTTTCCAATCTCGTCATGTTCCCCACTCCTTGCTCCTCATCCTTGATCATATCCATGCCATCCGTACCATTCCCGACATCCCATTTAGCCACAACCCCTCCGCCTCTCATCTGAAGGCGCCTCATCAGACACCTGCCCGCCATAAGACTCCTAACCTCTCGGCATGATCAGATCATACAACCGATCCATCTGCCTCAATGCCTCCGCATCGACCGGATGCCCCGTCCCCATCAAAGCAGTGATCGTCTCCCTTCTAGGCAGCGGATCACCTTTAATCACCAAGACGCTGTCTTCATCGGTCTCGTCTCCATCTCTACCGTCCCTACCATTCGTCTCCACCTTCTCTTTTCCACTATCACCATTCGCCTGCTCGATTTCCACATCTCCTTCCCCTTCCCCATCCTGATGAACACCATTCATCTTCCCTCCCTCGCCATCCTTCTCTCCCTTCTGAATCGTCCTCCGCCTCGTGTCGACACCGACCCTCTCAACCAATTTCCGCAACATTCCCAGCCCCCTCACAGCCGTGATACTGGGCACATCATTACCCTCGTCGAACAGCACAGAGTGATCCCTACCCCTGACCACCTGCCCATTCATGTCCCTCCTCACTGGTCTTTCCTGGGGCGGTAGTAAGTTCTCATTGATCCTCGGATTCGTGGCCAGCAAGAGGGCCATGCGCAGTAGGGCCGCAGGCCAATTGGAGGTGCTCTCCAGCCAAATCTTGGCGAGATTGACCTCCCCTTCGACATGGCCGTTTGTTTGGTTTTGAGACTGGGAGATGTTGGGCGATGGGAGCAGGGAGGCGAGGATGTCTGCTGCTAGCATGCCTTGTCCCAGGTAGGCTTTGCGGAGCTTGAGGAGGGCGAGTTCTTGTTCTCCTAACAGGGGACCTTTGGATCTGTCCGGGAGGAAAGAGATGCTAAGGGCGAAGGAGCGGGTGAAAATGTCTTCGGCTGAGTGGTCGGGGGAAGGGGAGTTGAAAATGGAGCGGTAGAAGGTGCGATTTGGTTCTTGGCGGGCGAGAAGCTTGGCGAGCGTATCGATCGCGGCTGGGGTGTAGCGGTGGAGCGATGGGGTGTATGGCGAAAAGTGGACCGGTTGTCCAGACGAGATAGCTTCCGATATCGATGGTGGTGGTTGAGGTGCAAATGTGAGGAGGAAGTGGAGGATGTGTAGCGCGTCGTCACGAGTGGGCAGTCCGAGCTTAGGTCCAGCAATGTTGGACAAGAAGGTAACGGCGATCTTGTAAAAGTCCATGGTGTTCTCGTACGTCCGGAGGAAGAGTTGGCGCGTGCCGATAAGACGGAGAGTATTGGCCAGCATCGAGACTACTTCGCGATTAGAGAGCTGATTGTGGTTGAACTGGTCCATAGATAAGTTCGAGAGGATTTGAAGCAAAGCAACTAGACGATCAGCGGCATGCTCGAGGATATAGGCAGTGGTGCCAGGTTCCGGAACATCCCGTAAAGATTCCTGCTCCACGCGTGCGAGACGTAGGAGGTCCTCGTAGGATGTTAGATCGATGCCGTCTGTGACTTCTGCTGTATCCTCAGACAAGACCTCAATGTGTTCGTCTAACGTGTCAAGAATGGCATCCAGCAGATCTTCACACTTGTCGAGAATCATGACACCAGGTACTGGCTGAGGCATTCGAGGATCTTTCCAATAGACCGGCTTGCTAGATAGATCTGCCAGGGTATCAATCGCGTACCTGACCTCAGAAGGAATGCCGGACTGCAAGCTCAGCGTCAATGCGCGAACGTCTGCAATGAACATGGTCTGAGCTCGTATGCTCTCTTGCGCAAGGAGTGCAACATTCATTGTTGTGTCGGTCAATGACTTGAGCTCGTACCCGCCGTACGTGGAATCGAAGGGCAGTCGTTTCGTCACAATATACTCGGTTTCATTGTGCTTCACCATTGAATCAGCTACGCTGTTCTCTCGCTTGATGGTCTTGCTTGCGGACTTGACGCCAGGCACCGGAGATGATTCCGTCGCTAATTGAGGGGGGACCGAATCCTGCTTGACACTCGCTTGCCGCTTGTGCTGATTTGGATCCAACTGAGGCGTCATTGGGCCAGCCATACCAGGCAAAGATATACCGTTCTGCATCTGAAGAGCCCCAGGACGCTGCATCTGGTTTGGCTGTTGCTGCATTTGATTCGGCATACCAATCTGTTGACCAGGCTGCTGTTGTATGAAGTTGCTCTGCTGCGCATCCTGCGGCGTGCCTTGTTGAGGTCTAGTCGGCGATTGCTGAGGGCCTCCCATGCCAGCCATCTGTCTTGCATTCATATGAGCCTGCTGTTGACGCTGTGCCTGCTTGGTTGCCATGAATTGTCGCTCATACCCACTGAGATACATCTGGAAGGCTTGCTTGAGCTGACCAGCAGCATTTGGATCGGCTCCCGCACCAACTTTTTGAGCAGCTGCCGCCCATCCATTGCTGGCATCGATTCTACCGCTACCGCCCATACCCAGGATACAAGCCCAAATTATGTACAGATTAATGGGCTTGCTACCTATTTGTGGGTTCGCATTGAAAGGTTTGCCTTGGGCTTGTAATTGCTGTTGTAACGTCATCAACCATTGACGCGCCTTCTCCTGCTGACTTTGTCCTGCTTGACCAGGTTGCTGTTGCTGCTGTTGACCAGGCTGCTGTCCATTCGCCATTCCCTGTCCTGGTTGCATCCCCGCGTTGAATTGCTGACCCATCTGTCCGGGCATCTGTCCTGGCATTTGACCTCCCATTGGCGTACCCATGGGTCCTGACATCTGCCTTTGTCCTCCAACCATTGCTGCGTTCGCTTGCAAGCTCTGCTGTTGTTGCAACATGCGCTGCTGATATTGTCTCTGCCGTAATTGCGCTTGCATGATGGCGGTCTGATTCATGTTTGCTGGATTCATGTTGTTCATCCCACCCTGCATGCCTTGCGCCATCATTCCTTGGTTGGGAAATGGCTGTCCAAACCCAGCGCCGCCAGCTAGGTTTGGCGAAAAGTTTTGCTGCTGAGCTTGAGGCGACATGGACATGTTGTGTTGTTGATTCGGGGCAGGTGACATTTGTCCAGGCGCGGAGTGAGGCATCTGGTTAAAGTTTGCAGGAGATTGCGAGGTCATTCGCTGAGGAGGCTGAGGTTGTCGGAACTGTTGATTCTGTATCGTAGGAGATGGCGACGCGTTTGCGGATCCGCTTTGCTGCAGGTGTTGATATGGATTTGGGAACTGCTGGCCAGGCTGTCCTTGAAACGGCGTGCCAGGCTGCATGGGCGTTTGTGATCTCGACGTGTTGATGGTACTATTCTGTGGCGGCCCCGGTGACATTGCCATGCCATCACTCGTTCTCTTGGAAGGTATGACCTGGCCCACGTTGTACGTCTGGTTGGGAAAGGCATTCTGCGGCGGCATACCACCATTGGGCATGCCCTGTCGCATGTGCGGATTTGTGAACTGGCTGGGATTGATGCCTTGGCCATTGTACATCTGGGTCATCGATGGGTCGAACATGTTTTGCTGGTTGGAGGCGTCGAGCATGCCCGGGAAGACGCCATTTTGCTGCTGCTGCTGCTGCTGCGGCCAGCTCATGGTCGGTGGTTGGTGCTAGTTGTGCGACATCCGGGCTGTAGGCGGTAGGGTCAGCAAAATCCATCAATGCTTCAAAAGGGCATGCGACAGGTGGGAAGACACCAGCGCAGAGGGATAGGAATTGATGAAGCTCGAGTTCTTGCAAGGCGTCGTGGATAAAGGTTGCGGGAAACGCGTCGGAAAGGCGTGTCTGGGCTGAATGGAAAAGGATGAGCAGGTTTGGGGTGGGGATGGAGACGTACAGTCGTGTCGCGTAAACAACCAAAAGGTATACCAGCTCTATCCAGCAATGAGCTCAATGCGCCGATATGCCCAGCGATAGTTTTTCGGGGGTCTCGGAGTAGGTCGCGCGGGTCGTGGTAGTTGCGACGGATGGGGGTGTGGTGGACCGATTGCGCTGGCGAGCTGAGTCCAGAGAGGAAGAAGATCGGGTTCAGCCGCATCCACTGAGTAAGCAGCCGCTTGCCCTTTTGGGGACGGCGCCAGGACGGGTCAACCATGAAGCTGGGATTGGGGTCTGGGAGAAGAATATATTGTATGGGAAAAGGTATGTAAAAGTCCAGAAACATTTCCTCAAAAATCAGTTTCGTCGATGACACAAGTAAATCGTCCATGGCTCAGGTTCCTTAGTGACAGTTCACACAACTCGTGCCTAGCTCACCTTGTCCTTTTGTCCCCGTGCGCAAGAGCATCCGAGTTTCGGGACAGGAACATTGCCCGATCTGGCACCTGTGTCGGCCTGTGATTCGACATGCTTTGATTTGTTTTTGACAGTAATCTGCTGCACAAGAAAGGGCACATGTGGCTTCTCAGACGGCAAGGTCATCCTTTGTCTTTTCTCGTGCCTTGAGGGTTGCCATTGGTCTGCCCATGTCTGTGGTATCTCGGGTTGGTGTGACACCTGGCCCATGCTCAAGGTGGAGTGAGCAGATCTCAAGAGGAAGAGGCTGCCCAACCGTCTGGTAAAAACAAGGGCGACATGCCTTCGCTTATCTTCTTCGGATATAGACAAAGCATTGCCCCTTCCGATCATCCGGCCTCGTTCTGCTGCAGGCACTAGCATGTTGGACCCCTGAAGTCGATCGACGTGTTGACATGCCGTGATATGATCTCCCAAGTCGGTTCCCTCCGGAGGGTACGATTACATGGCAAATCACTCAAGACAGGACTTGAACTAAAGTGGTTTCATTCATCACCTCATTGCCGACCTCGCATCTCCCCGCTTGGCTTACTGTTGGGGTATATAAGTACATTAGAATTCAAATTCGATTGTCAGTCCACCTTCTGTCTCTGCTTCGCCCTGCTAAGAGGTGCCGTGACTTGTCGTCAACAGCACAAAACCTGGCTTCCCCATGAGCGCCAGGTGCGACTGTATGTATGTTCGCTGTTGACGCATTGCTTCAAGGAAAATCGTCAAAAGTGTTTGTTCAGAAGTGAAAAATCTTGGCACGCTCCCAGAGACATCTAGTCGAGTACGACAACTTCCTGTCCTCTGCCTTTTTGGGGCACCTTGTTCGTGCGACCACGCTGTATGTTCTGCTGAATCTGCTGGCTCGGAGGTCGTTGTGATTGTTGATGTTGACCAGAAGATCGCTGGGCTTGCTGGGCCGCTTGCTGAGGTGCTTGGGTTTTGACTGGTAGTGAACCATCTGACAGACTCCGAATGAGCCCATCGAATCGACTCAGGCACTCTGTGATCCCACTGATTCTTGCCAATGCTCTAGTCTTTGCGCCTTCCCACCCCTTCCCACTTGACCTGAGAACCTCTGCAAGCTGTTGTCGATTCTGGTCGCTCCATCCTGACACGATCGATGGCTTGACTACCCAATGCAATTTCCCTTCCCTCTGTTTCCCGCTGATAGAGAAAGACGTTGCGCGTAGTGGTTCGCGGTAGACCAGCCTGAACTCGGTGGCAGCATGGCAGTGCAATGTGACCGAAGCCACAGGATCCTTCTTCTCGAACTCTGCAGCACATTCAAGAATTGGTAATGTGGCCCGTAGCACGTGGACAAGATCAGCAAGTTTCGTAGTGGACATTGCTGCAATACTGCTGCCAGGATCCGATTGCACGAAAAGAATTTCCAACTGCTTGCGAATTCTGGCATGAGGGTTTTCACTTTGTCCTTGACCGTCTTTGCCGACGCCAAACTCCAGTGTCGTGGCTCGCGTGACACTGCTTGTCGATGCTCTGCAGGTAAGACCTGGCGCATAGGTGATTTGGACATTATCGAGCTGGAGGTCCAGGAGCGCACAGTGAACCCTGGCGAGCGTCTCAACATGGGAGCAGAGTGTAGATACGGCATCCAGCTTGCTTCGCAACTTGCTGTAAACTTTTGCACCGAGTTTTGCACGCCACCGAATCTGCACCTCGCCCTTCTTGCCAATTTGAAGATCCTGGTCATGCTTGAGGCTCTTGTGCAGAAGCGCAATCGTTTTTGGTGCGATATCAGGCCGGAGTGCGGTGCGGTAACGATAGATGAGTCCTTCATCATCGGTGTCATCAAGTGGAAACTCCATGCTGCAAGCGCCAGCATTTTGGAAGATCGACGCCGCTGGGGACTTGGCCGGTCCGATCACAGATAGCTGGTTAGGATTGGAATATTGTGGCCATCCAACATTATCAAGACTTCTGTCATTGGTCACCGACACCAGGGCAGAGGTTTGCCTCGTCTTGACATGCATGTCTGCCAGTTCCGCGTCGGAAGAGATCAGACTCGCAGTGACTAGGGCAGTACGCTCGATACGGAGCAGAGCGTTGGTATCGATGATATGAACTCCATCGTTGTCGGTCTTCAGGGGCCAGAGGTGCTCAATCGCTTGCGCATCCTTGGAACCACCAATCTTGGCGAGATACCATGTCATCCCGTTGATCAGGTCGCAAGTCACCGTAAGAGCGCGCTGCGAACCCCAGGAGGGTCGCTGGAAAGAGACGTAGATGACAGCCTCACGCAGGACTGATGATGCAGGACCCTTGTGTGTCGTGACTGAGCATTGCGCGAGTCCAACAGCGCGGGCATAAAGCTCGACACTGTTGAGCTGGTCGCGACAGTAGTTGTAACAAGTAAGAGCAGCACCATCGGCAAGGACATCATTATTGAGCTTGCGCTCGAGATCTCTGCCAGCCTTGGATTGTGGTTGGACGCAAAATGACCCCCCAATAGGATCAGTCGAGATAGTCATGGTGTAGCCTGGGCTAACGAGTGACAAGGAGCAGTCGATCGCATCTGATGATGAGGTGGTCGAATGTTGCGTTAGGTAGGATGAAGCTTGTGCCAGGGCGTCCAATGCGGAGGACAAAGCCGTGAGTCGTCCACTTGCATGCTTGGCTACGACCTGTTCGAGAATTTCGTCCATGGACAGAGTTGTGAGATTCAACTTCAGATCGTGGTCCACGACTTCTTGACCTCTCCTGAACCAACGACAGGTGATTTGTGGAATCGACTGCCGTTTCGCGCCACCTGTACTTGTTCCACTGTTGATACCAAGCTCAATCCAATTCTTGCCTCTGATTTGATTCTTCCAGTATTGCACAACCACATTACGATGAACACTTTCTACCTTGATATTGTCGACCCATTTTCCCCGAGCGAGTTCGAGTGCTTGACAACGAAGTACGTTGAGTTTATGGGTGAGAACAAAATTGTGCAGAAAATCGTAACACCCCTTCAAACCGGAAGTGGCGAGGATGTCATTGGTACGACCCTCTAGCTGATTCCTTAGCCGATCGTTGTTGATGGAAGTGGTGGGGGAGAACAGTAACCGCAAGTCGATAAAATAGAATGGGGACTCCGGGTCGTCATCAACCACGGCGAGGTCGACTTCGAATTCGCCTTCCACCGTGAACGTAGCTCGACCATTTGCAATATTGTACTTCTGAAAGTTTGAGGGAAGGTCTTGATGCAGATTCAGTCGTACAGATAGTGCAAAGTCCATGTCGGAGAGTGTATCAAGGAGCTCCTGGGCAGATAAAGGCTCGGGAGGGATATAGCCCATGTCTGGCATCCAGGGTGCTTCTCCGGTGGTCAAAAGCTCGAGAGCGCCTTCAATGTTTGGGTTTGGCATTTTCGCGCCGATCATGTTGTCTTTCAGACGATATATAGAATCGGCAGCGGCATGTGTGCTCATGTCTTGTTTGCGCATGAACATACTGACTTCGATCAATTTGGTCATGTCGTCCATGTTTCTCGCCCAGTCTGAGAGCACAAGCGCTTTGATGAAGCGGTCTTTGTGTGTTTGCGCAAAGTTTAGCAATCGAAGTTTCTTGTCTATACTCTCCAGTGATTTGTCCTGAGAGGTCTGCCCACCCACGCCGTTTGTGAGTGGTGCAGCCTGACTGATTCGCATATCGGCGAGCATCTCGACCGCTTCCGAAAGGTCAAAGTAGGTCTGTTGTGCCATACGCTCAATGATCTTGCCGAAAGGAACGAGTGCATCGCTGATATCCTCGAGATCCGGCAGACCGCCAGTTTGCGACTGGTCTGCCGTCAAAGACTTTTGCGTTTGCTGATGGCCATGACTAGCATGCTGTGACCCTCCATTGATTGCGTGCTGTTCCAGAGCGGCACCTCCAGCATCTTCCGACTGATTCGAGATGCCGTTGAGCTTTGCACGAAAGGCGTCGCTTGCTATTCGTTTCTGCTCGGGACCTTCTGATTGTTGTGACAGGTGACTTCCGTCTCTTTTCTGGCCTGCTAGACCTTGTGGTTCTTTGACGTCCATCACAAGCCGCCCAGGCATGCTACTGTCGCTACTAGGTTTACCATGAAGGATGCGCCGTCAATTCTGGCCGACCGTCAGACGGCCAGCCCGAGATGTGCGCGGCGGTGATCAACGTCGAATGCGCGGATTGTGGTCGCAAATTTCGCAGTCGCGGCGGCTAAGAAATTGAGTGTTGACTTGATCGTCAGGATTCAGTGAGCGACGACGTGAGCTGGGATGAGAGTGATTCGTTGCTCTGTATCCAGGGTATGGAGCGAGCTGGTGTTGGTGGGTGATGTGGTTGATGCCAAACTTGGGGTGATGTCACGGGGTCGGCAAATAAAGGCAGATCGGACAATGGCACCGCGGACAATGGTGGACTCGTCCGCGTGTGAAGATCGCTCTGAGCGACCGGTGAAGAATAGAAGTGCTGTGATGGATGTAGTGAATGCGCTGTAGGTAGTCGTCAAGGATCGACCTTGATTGAGGTTGCAGAGGGCACGGCGATCAAAGCACGGCGAGGGACGTTTGGGACGCGGCGGGCCCTTTGGGGCTCGGCAGCAAATCAGCGCGCATCCCTCCGCTCCACCCGGTCATGAATGGAAGAGGCGCACTCTTCGTTATTTTTATTACACTCTTCGGGACGGCATCACCATTTGGTACAAGACGCTCCATCATTCAATTGATATACCAATTCGGAAAATCTGGTCTGAATGTCTCTCAAAACCAATCCAGCCTGATGGATGTTCGAGTCGATCGTCAAACCCTCCCCTTATGGACGATAGCTTTCGGCTAGAGTGACCGTCCTTCCGCCCACCCTTCCTGTCGAAGATGAGCAGGCACTGGTTTCGAGAAGCTCTGGTCCAAGAGAATTCCCGCTATGGACACAAGACAGACTGCAAAAGATCACGCCCCAACCCTCAAGCATGACCACAAGCCATGACGATGCCTTCGAGAGCACCAGGTATGCTTGCATTATTCCTTGGTGGCTAATAACGGCCATGTGCTTTTCTTCGACAGCCCTATCGAATGCGGAAAGTGCTCCGTTGCATATGCGACCCCTTCTGCAGAGTAGATTGCTCGTACATGAGCCTTGGATAATCCACACAAACCCAGGAGACCCATTCGCGGTCTTCCGCGCAGCGAGGCATCTGGTCATGCAGATGACATATCGTATCTTGTCTTCTAACACTGCTTTCACCTTGGGACCATGCGTCTCGAGGCAAAGCTGATTTCGTCCGCCTAATCCCTGAGCGTGGTAGCCCAGCTGACATATGATTGGCTGAGCTGCGGCTCCAGGACCAGTGTGTCTTGTCCCTGACCACTGGACCCTCATAATACGCCCCCCATGGGCAATCTCGCCCTCCGCCGTTACAATCGCTCCTGTAAGAAACGGTCGAACCTACACCTCACAAGCTCGCTCGCGCTTTAATCAATGACCTGATTGCAGCACTCCACGGCATCAGCCTGCCGCCATCCGAACAATGAGCGATAATGGTGATTCTGAGGCTGACGTCGGGTCAGTCTCGGCACGCTATGAAGGGGAAGATTGCAGGCCGACCTCAACGAAGGAGCTGCTGGGCTTCTATAGCTACTCGTGCGCTGCAGAAGTCGCGGTAATTGCAGCTGTCAGCAGCTTCATGCCTATCGCGCTTGAGCAGCTTGCACGGGGTCATGGCGTACTACAATCTGACCGCACCACTCCGTGCACTCAAGCGCCTGGCGCTCCTCCACCACCGACGCACTCCGCCTTGGACATCCGACGACCTCCACCTCCAAAAGCTGCTCAATGCTTAGTACCGTTTCTCGGCACCGAAATCAACACTGCGAGCTTTGCCATGTACACCTTCTCCGCTAGTGTACTTCTTCAGGCACTTGTAGTCATCACCATGTCAGGCGCTGCGGACCATGGGGCATACAGGAAGATATTGCTATTGTCTTTCGCCGGTGTTGGGGCTGCGTCACTGATGCTCTTCTTGCCCATCGATTCATCAGTCTACGCCCTTGGTGCTCTCTGGGCAATCATTGCCAACGTTTGTCTGGGCGCTACCTTTGTCCTACTCAACGCATACCTACCTCTGCTAGTCAGATGGCATCCTTCTGTTCAGAGACCTTCCATCAATCTAACCGAAAGCTTTACTTCAGCAAATGCTTCATCAGAGGAGGCTACTTTGGTCACGTCGTCGCGGAATGGAGATGACGACGACGTGACAGACCAGTCTAGAGGTCTGCTATCAGGAACAAACCTGCGACCGGGCCCAGAGACTCCAGAGGCCCCTTCGCCCGAATTAGTTCTCTCGACAAAGATCTCTTCATACGGCATTGGCTTTGGCTATTCCGCTGCATTAGTAGTCCTCATCCTCTCCATCTTAATCGTCAAAGCTGCTGGTGAGTCGGACTTTTCACTACGACTTGTGCTGTTCATCGTCGGCTGCTGGTGGGTACTCTTCAGCATTCCGGCCGCTTACTGCCTCCGACCACGACCGGGTCCACCTCTTGAAGTCGCGTCAAAGGCCATCTCACTTGACGCACCACCGCAAAAGCAATCCTTCCTCGCATACGTCACCTATTCCTGGAAGAATCTGGTAAAGACCGTCATTCGGGCCAGAAGACTCAAGGACGTCCTTCTGTTCTTGTTTGCATGGTTCATGATCTCGGACGCCATTGCCACGATTTCAGCTACTGCAATCTTGTTTGCAAAAACGACACTGAACATGAAGCCCGCTGCTCTGATTATGATCAACATCATTGCTACGACTTGCGGAGTCTGCGGCGCATTTACATGGAGGACAATCAGTCGCTTTTTCGGCTGGAATCCAACAAAGACTATTCTGGCATGCATTGTTCTCTTCGAAATGATCCCTCTATATGGACTATTAGGATTCATTCCTGCCATCAAGCGGCTCGGTGTCATTGGTTTGCAACAGCCATGGGAGATGTATCCTGTAGGTGCTGTCTACGGCTTCGTGCTGGGCGGCCTCAGCAGCTACTGTCGGTCATTGTTTGGCGAATTGATCCCCGAGGGCAGTGAGGCAGCGTTCTATGCTCTTTACGCTGTGACGGACAAGGGCAGCAGTGTGTTTGGTCCTGCTGTTGTAGGCGCCATAACAGATGCTACTGGTGAGATCAGGCCAGCCTTTTGGTTCTTGGCTGCTCTGATCGGTATACCCATTATCCCCATAAGTTTCTTGAACGTGGATCGAGGCAAGAAGGAGGCTGCGGCACTCACTCGTGAGGTTGTCGGTCAGACATAGTGTCTTCTTTTTGTATCGAGTACCAGTGAAAGCATATAGGACAGACATGACCTAATTTTAAAAAGCATACTTTTCCAAGTCAGACATTGAAGCAGTCCGACACATGGTCCAGTAATCAGGCCACCGTATGACCAAACAGAAATCACCAAATGCGCTCGCTTGGCTTGCTCGTCTTGCTACCTGTGCAGAACGGGATCCAGTCGCACATCTGCATCCAGCAATCTGACTGAAGGCGTTCGCTTGCATGTCCAATAGACATCAATCTGGGCGGAAATCAAATTGAGCCGCAGAGAATCAAGCAAAAAGGCAAGTCAGGCAAGTCAGGCAAGAGCGGGCGGAGCGGAAGCGCCCATGCCGGATCCGGATGGGGCATGCGGCTCTTGACAAGGAGTGGGAGAAAGTGCCAAAAAGTGGAGCTGAGGTCCCTGGACAGACAGCTGGCCTTCTCGCACGGAACAAGGGTCCGCTCAAGATCAGAGCTGCTTGTAAATCACCCTCCTCCAGCCCCAGAAACCGTTACTTTTCCTACAAGAGGACGTGTCAATCCATTCACCCATCCTTCATCCTTCCCTTCCCTCTCTTACATTATACAAGGAAATCAGAATGCGTAGCTTTGCGACCCTGGGCTTCCTGGGCGCTGCAGCTCTGGCAGCTGCCAGCGATGTCCACGACTTGAAGACTGATACCTTCAAGCCCTTTGTCGAGAAGCATGATCTCGTGCTCGCAGAGTGTCAGTACAAATGAGGCCACCTCTATGACGCGCACTGATTTACCCCAGTCTTCGCACCATGGTGCGGTCACTGCAAGGCTCTCGCTCCAGAGTACGAGGAGGCTGCAACCACTCTCAAGGAGAAGGAGATCCCACTCGTCAAGGTCGACTGCACAGAGGAGACACAGCTCTGCCAGGACCAAGGCGTTGAGGGCTACCCGACTCTCAAGGTCTTCCGTAAGGGACAATATGACGCCCCTGCCACATACCCTGGCCAGCGAAAGGCTGATGCGTGAGTAAAGAGCGCGTGAATGTAGAATGCGGCGCCTGACACATCCTAGCATCATCTCATACATGACCAAGCAGTCCATGCCTGCCGTCTCCATCATCGACTCCAAGTCGATCGAGGATTTCAAGACCCAGGACAAGGTTGTCGTGGTAGCTTACATTGCCGCCGATGACAAGACCTCCAACACTACCTTCACTGGAATCGCCGAGACTCTCCGCGACAGTCACCTCTTTGGCGCGACCAGCGACGCTGCTCTCGCCGAGAAGGAGGGTGTCAAGCAGCCATCTGTCGTCCTGTACAAGAGCTTCGACGAGGGCAAGAATACTTTCTCTGAGAAGTTTGATACCGAGGCTATTACCAGCTTCATCAAGACCGCTGCCACTCCTCTCATTGGCGAGGTTGGACCCGACACCTACTCCGGCTACATGGCCGTAAGTTGCGCACTTGCACTATCATGTGATCTTTCTAATTCATCCAGGCTGGCATCCCTCTCGCATACATCTTCGCTGAGGAGCAATCTGAGCGTGACGACCTCGCCAAGGAGCTCAAGCCCGTCGCCGAGAAGTTCAAGGGCAAGATTTCTTTCGCTACCATTGACGCGAAGGCTTTTGGCCAGCACGCTGGTAACCTGAACCTCGAGGTCGGCAAGTGGCCTGCCTTTGCCATTCAGGAGATCAACAAGAACCAAAAGTTCCCCTTCGCCCAGGACGATAAGATCACCGCGAAGGCTATTGAGAAGTTCGTTTCCGACTTTGTTTCTGGCAAGGCCGAGCCATCTATCAAGAGCGAGCCTATCCCAGAGTCTAACGACGGTCCTGTCACCGTGGTCGTCGCCAAGAACTACGAGCAGATCGTCAAGGACGACAAGAAGGATGTCCTCATCGAGTTCTACGCTCCATGGTGTGGACACTGCAAGGCGTACGTTTCTGATCTCCTCCCTTTTGTGTCTTGCTCAGCTGACATTCCTAGTCTCGCCCCCAAATACGAAGAGCTAGGTGCTCTCTACTCCGACGCCAAGGACAAGATCGTCGTCGCCAAGGTCGATGCTACCGCCAACGATGTTCCCGACGAGATCCAGGGTTTCCCGACCATCAAGCTGTACCCCGCCGGCAAGAAGGATTCTCCAGTCGATTACTCTGGCTCTCGCACCATCGAGGACCTGGCCGCTTTCATTCGCGACAACGGCAGCCACAAGGTGGATGTCGTCGCCAACATCAAGAAGGAGACCGAGGAGGACGACGATGTCGCCAAGGCCTCCGGTGATATGCCCCAGCAGGCAATGGCCGCTAGCGATACCGAGAAGGGCACTGCCGAGAAGGTGACAGACAAGGTCAAGGAGGCCGCCGAGGCGGTGGTCACGAACCTCACTGATGACGAGGGTGGTCAGGCTGATCACGACGAGTTGTAGATGGAAGAGAAATGGTGAATAAGGACAGAATAGGGAGATTTGCAGCTGAATACGGCGGACAAAGATGATTGGTTCTGCTCTGCACATTTGAATCGAGTGTAGCGTTAGTATATCGAACGGGTGCTTGATGGGAAAATCGAAATGGTATTGTCTCAATTGCTGCACTGCTGTTTGCCACTACACTGCCACTTCCCCCCAACTCATCCAAGACCGTCTATAGCAGCATCTCGCGTCTTTCGCGACAGACCATCCGCTGCCTATCAAGAAGAATACACGCATCATGCCCCAAACGCCTCATAATGCATCCCACACGCACCCCGCATCTTTCAAGTCTCCCCCCCTCTCACTTCCTCCCGACCCCCCAAAAAAGAGGCAAGACAGATCAACCACTCTTCCTCTTCTCCTTCTTCTCCTTCTTCCTCCGCTTCCTCTCCTCCTCCGCTTCCTCATCCCCTCCCTCCGTCAGCCTGCGTTTCTTCTTCTTCTCCTTCTTCTCCTTCTTTCGCTCCTTTTCGCTCTTCTCCTCTACCTCCTCGGCTCCGGCGCCCGCGTCGACCATATCGGCGTCCTCGTCCACGGCGGAGGATTTGCGCTTCTTGTCCTTTTTCGCCTTCTTCTCCTTGCGGAGAGCTTGTTCGGTCGCACCTCCTGTGACGCCGGGGGCGGGGATGGCTTCTTCTGCTGCTGTGGCGGTGGGGTCGTCGAGGGAGGAGTCGGCGAGGACGAGGTCGAGGGCGGATTTCTGGTCATTCTTTTTCAGCAGCGGTCAAGGGAGAGGGAGAAGGAGGGGGGAAGAAAGTGAGGTGGAGGAGGAGGGAGGTGGCTTACCATTGCATCTTGGTTCTTGGTCGGCGCTTTACCTGTGGCATAGAACTCTAGTCGCTCTTCTACTTGGTCTCGGAGAGCGAGACCGAATTTTGTGGTTGGAGATTCGGAGAAGTTGTCGATACGACTGGCGATGGAGGTCTTGTTGGCAAGGAAGCGTGATATCCGTCCCTTGTTCTTTTGTCCTGCGCGTCCGATGAAGCTGCTGTGGTAGATGAGGCCATATTTGGGCGTATTACCCTTGGTCTTGAGTGCACGGAAGAGAGCCTTCTCTGCACCGAGAATCTGTACTGTTGAGGCCGGGTACTTTGCAAGATTGGTGAGTGAGCCAGCCTTGGAGATCAGTCGAGCACCGACAGTCTCGCCTATGAGTGCTGCCAGATTGGGGGCGACAACGCCCATCTTACTGACAAGGTAGCTGCCTACTGTCTTTCGGTAGGTAGTCAAAGAGACGACGCGCTTGGCGAACGCCATGACGTTCTCCATGTCTTCCTCTGAGATGTCTTGACCCATAGAGACACGAGCTGCATCGATGATGCTGCGGGCAATGGCTTCGTCGTCGTCAACAATTGCGGCCAGATCATGGAGGGCGTCTTCTGTCAGAGTCTTTTTGTCCTTGATGAAGAGGGCAAGCTTAGCATATGTACCGTTGTCGGACACAATCTTGACAAGCTCGGGGAAGTGCCAGCCGTACCATTCTCGTACGCGCATAGCAAATGTGTTGCAGGCCTTGTCTAATTGATCGATCGTTGCAATCGCTTGGATGATGTGGTTGTCGTTCTTTTGTACCGAGAACTTGACCTTTGCTCGGGAATATGCGTGACCAAGACCCAGTTGTGCGCGCTCTACGTCACCATCCTGAAGCTGCTTGAGGAGTTTGGCGCTATGTAATCGGATACCACGGAGGAGATCTGCCACAACTTCTGAAGTCTCACCAGTCTCGCACTGAAGTCCTGGAAAAGTGTCTTTGAGTCCACCAGCCAAGTTCTTGTCCGTCACACCGATTGAGACTTTGCTCTTCTTTCCAGGTTTCGGCAGAGCAGCTTCGAGTACCGTCCGCAGGAAAGGTGAAACCAGACCCTCTGAAATATCGTTCGCATTTTCGAGTGCTTGGGATGCGCCAGTAAATGGAGCAAAGGAAACCAAAGACACCATCTTCCCGAACTTGCTAAGATCCTTCGACTGCTCTTGCACTTCCTTCAAACGATTGCCAATTGAGTCGCCCTGCAGGGTGACCTTGAAGACCTGTCGGAGGGGTCAGAAAATATTTGAAGGGTCTGTCGAGCATTCTTACGGCATAGCCCACGGAGGACTCGTGGAGAAGATAGTCCACGGACATGTCGGCGGTATTCTGAGACTATAGTGACCGTGTTTGGCAAGTCATGGGCTTGCGCGAAGTGTCGAGATATGGTCCTGCACCAAGTGAGGTCAAATTCTGGTGGAGCTCCGATTTTTCTGCACCCTAACCCTGAACTTTTCGCAGCGGAGCTTGATGCCAAGACAGCCATTTCTGTCGCGTGGGGACGCGAGCTTCAGAAAAGTTCAGGACCTGCATATCGGCTTCGACTACTTGCTCTTCCTCTGTTCACGCCTCTTCAAACACAACTAGAGTTGTGAATTCACTTTCACATTTGATAAGCGACTCACCATGTCCGCTGCACAACTCCTCAACCCCAAGGCGGAATCAAGAGTGAGCACACGAAGCGTAGCTAATACAATATCCATGCTGATTTGATGCAGAGAAGAGGTGAAGCTCTCAAAGTCAACATATCGGCTGGCGAGGGTCTTCAAGATGTTCTCTCATCAAATCTCGGACCTTCCGGCACACTCAAGATGCTGGTAGATGGATCAGGCGGCATCAAGCTCACAAAGGATGGAAGCGTCCTTCTCAAGGAGATGCAGATACAGAATCCTACAGCGGTGATGATCGCACGCGCAGCGACTGCACAAGATGACATGACCGGCGACGGAACGACTTCAGTGGTACTGATGGTCGGAGAGCTCCTGAAGCAGGCAGACAGATATATTTCAGAGGGACTTCATCCGAGAGTGATCACGGACGGCTACGAATTCGCGCGGACGGAAGCGCTCCAATTCCTCGACTCATTCAAGCTGAGGAAAGAGGTCGACAGGGAGTTGCTCTTATCAGTGGCGCGGACATCACTAGCGACAAAGCTCAACGCGACTCTTGCTGAGCAGCTGACCCCGGACATCGTTGATGCAGTCCTCACTATTTACAATCCTCCCGAGAAGCCCGACTTGCACATGGTCGAGATCATGACGATGCAACACCGAACTGCAGCAGACACACAACTCATTCGCGGCCTTGCATTGGACCACGGTGCGCGGCATCCGGACATGCCGAAGCGAGTCGAGAATGCACACATCCTTACTCTCAATGTTTCGCTTGAATATGAGAAGTCCGAGATCAACTCAGGCTTCTACTACTCGTCAGCTGATCAGCGCGAGAAGTTGGTGGAGTCAGAAAGGCGATTTGTGGACGAGAAGCTACGGAAGATTGTGGAGCTGAAGAAGGAGGTCTGTGGCACAGATGGGAAGAAAGGCTTCGTCATCATTAACCAAAAAGGTATCGACCCACTCTCGTTGGATGTCCTGGCGAAGAACGGCATCTTTGCCCTAAGGCGAGCCAAGCGAAGAAACATGGAGCGACTGCAACTCATCTGCGGCGGTATTGCGCAAAATAGCGTCGACGACTTAACACCAGATATCCTCGGCTGGGCAGGTACAGTATACGAGCATCAGCTTGGAGAGGAGAAGTTCACATTCCTCGAGGACGTGAAAGAGCCAAAATCCGTGACGCTGCTCATCAAAGGACCAAACGGTCACACCATTACGCAGATCAAGGATGCAGTTCGCGATGGTCTCCGTTCAGTCTATAATATGATCGTGGACGGCTCCGTTGTACCAGGTGCCGGAGCATTCCAGATCGCATGCGCGCAGCACCTCAACTCCGAATCCTTCCGCAAAACAGTCAAGGGCAAGTCGAAGTGGGGCGTCACAGCATTCGCAGATGCACTGCTCGTTATCCCAAAGACGCTGGCGGCGAACTCAGGACACGACATTCAGGACGCAATTGCGTCGTTACAGGACGAGGCGACGGAAGGCAACGTTGTGGGACTAAATCTGCAGACAGGAGAACCGATGGACCCGCAGCTGGAGGGTGTGTATGATAGCTACAGGGTGTTGAGAAGCTATGTGAGCAGTGCGACAGGAATCGCAAGCAACCTGTTACTATGCGATGAGATGTTGAAGGCAAGGCAGATGGTAAGTCCGATTGGTACAATCGTCCAGAGAGTCTATGCTAACTTCAAGCAGGGTAAATCAGGGACGCCGGGCATTGATGATCAGTAGCTCACAACGTAGATACCACGAATTAGACAAAATACAAATGAACAGCCAATCATATCAATTCGGCCAGTGAGAGACGCACCTGTTGAGAGGCCTGCCGTTCTGGTAGGTCACATCGACTGGTGGAATACAACAAGTAGCATCCCTCGGCTTCTTTCCAAGGCCTCTCAGCCTGTAACTTATGTGGTCGTTACTCCGCCTGCCTTGAGAGCTGCTCGCCTCAGTGCGTCGGGATCCCCGCTTTTTTTTTGGCGGAGCCGCGCCACGGTAGTACCTTGGTGGCGGAGAAGCACGGGGGAAAGGGAGGAGAGACACAGCGGTAGCGAAAAGTGTCTCGGCGTAGCAGCAACACCGTGACTGTTCCATGGTTACTACAGTAATTTGAGTGCACAATTCTGCACGTGACAATTCTCGAGAGTAGATTCCCCTCTCCCTCCGGAGGTTCATGCGCCGCAAGATCTCAGTGGACGGACCTCGATTGCCAAGCCCACCCTGTTTCAACCCTATGCCTCTAGGTGTCAGAAGTATACCCTACTTCCTATGAACACGAGCTCCTTTTTAACCCCTTTCGCTCGCTGCATTCACTCTCGCTGGACTCTCTTTCTTCGCAACATTTCTGGTCTGGACGAGTCATCGCTTCACACGGCAGCACCTATCCTGCCTTATGCGTAGCTGAGTACCCATATAAGCATTGGCCATGCTGAGGTATCGGCGCTACCGCGCCTTTGTGGTGTTCGCGGTGTTCGCAGTCTTCGGTGTCTACTACTACTTTGCTAGTGATGGGTCATGGCAGCCGTCGAGCATATCCACACCTTCCCTCAAGCAGCTGGGATCAATAGTGGGCGGAGGGCAAGATAGATCGCAGGCAAACCTCGAAGCAACGAACAAGATTAGTGAGGGACTGGAAAAGCCTATTGATCTCGGAGGAGAGCGCAAGCCGGATGCTGCGCCGAAGACAAAGAAGCCGGTGCCGGCGGACGATGATGATGAGGAGGAGGAGGAGAAGCCATCTGATCTGAACGGACAAGAGAAGGACCATTCCAAATCGGTCACGGGGCCTAGCAAAGGTACGAAAGCAGAGTCTAGCAAGGATGCAACAAAAGGGAAATACCCTAGTGTGGATGACCTCAAGTCCGGTGCTGGCAAACCGGACCAGCACAAACCCAAGATTGTGGTTGCGCCAGAGTACGAGACCAACCCAGGATCCGGACGAAATGACGACGAATACTCGCAAGGACGTCCTGAGGAGACAGTGCATTGGTCTAAGCAACCCGAGCACTTCCCAGTCTCGTCAACAATTGCTCTACCCACAGCCAGTCCGAAGCCAATCCCGAAAATCCAGCATACATTCACGAAAGAGACCGAGTCGGAGAAGACTGACAGGCTCAAGAAGCTGGCAGCAATCAAGAAGTTGGCACAGCATGCTTGGACTGGATACCGTGCACAGGCTTGGGGTCACGATGAGGTCCGTCCTATCACAGGCGGCTGGAAATCACCATTCGGCGGGTGGGCCGCTACACTCGTTGATTCCCTTGACACATTGTGGATCATGGGCATGAAGGAGGAATTCGAAGAGGCCGTCGCGAAGGTCGCCAAGATCGACTTCACGACATGCTCGCGTGAAGACATCCCTCTGTTCGAGACCACTATTCGATATCTGGGTGGTATGCTCAGTGCCTACGATATCAGCGGAGCCAAGCACAAAGTCTTACTGGATAAGGCGGTCGAGCTCGGAGAAGTGCTCATGGGGGCGTTTGACACGCCCAACCGGATGCCAGTCACATTCTATTACTGGAAGCCCGCATATGCCAGTCAGCCTCATCGCGCAGGATCGAGTGTCGTTATGGCCGAACTTGGTAGTTTGAGCATGGAGTTCACCCGACTGGCGCAGCTTACCAAGGAGAACAAGTATTACGATGCCATCGACCGTGTGACAGATGCATTTGTGGAGTGGCAGACACGAGAGACCAACCAGACCTGGTTGCCTGGAATGTTCTCGCTTGATGTCGACGCAAGCGGATGCGACACACCGCAGAATATGAACGCTGGACCTTATGCTGTACTTCCTCCACAGGAGCCGTTGCAAATGGAGGACATGCCCAAGGTGGGATCGCCAAAGGGTGACGCCAGAATGGACATGGGTGAGACTGGACTGAGTCAAAAGCCTAAAAATGTTGTTACCACAAAGCGACCACCTCTAGAGGACGATGGTGCTGAAGACACACTGGACGCGTCGAGCAAGCCTTTACACATGGGTGAACCTGGAAGGTCAAAGATCGTTGGCTGGAACGACCCGCTGAAGGAGGGCGCACTCGACTCCAAAGCGGCGAAGGAAAAGCTGCTTGCTGGCAAAGAGTCCGAGCTCAAGTCTTCATCGTCGAAGAGCAAGTCAACTGGTCCAAGTGATAAGAAAGCTGCTGCCGGCGACGCACCTTCTGAGAAGCTCAAAGCAGCAGTGCCAGCCACGGTCGATACAAAACTTGACGAGAAGGTCGAGAAGAATGACCCCAAGGAAGTCGACTCTTTGGACTCCAGGAAATCACCCAAGCAGAAGCGTCAGCTTCGCAGTGGCTTGTCTGATGAGGCGGAGGAGGAGCTCTCATCAGCTGCAAAGACTGGAAAGGACACCGAGACGATCCAGATCAAAAAGAAGAAGCCGACGACTTCGGACACCGAGCTCATCGCTGGCGCCAATGACAACGTTCCCGTTGGAGCAGGTGCCGGAGCTCATGGACACGGCCAGCTGGCACCTGAGCATTCTAGAACCCCTCCAGTTGTCGACAAAGAGCATGTGCAGATCTGCAATCCGCAAAACTTGATCTCGAGCGTCAAAAGTTATGGTCGCGACAAATTCACATTGGGAGGCCGAGCAGACTCGACGTACGAGTACTTCCCGAAGCAATATCTGCTACTAGGAGGCGTCGAGAAAAAGTACCAACAATTGTACGAGAGGTCCATCGATGTGGCAACAAAGTATCTTCTGTTCCGGCCACAAACGCCAGACAATCAAGATATTCTACTTCCTGGAGACTGGGAAGCATGGATGGAGCAGTCCGGTGAGGTCAACGGTACTCTCAGCGCAGAATCAGGTCATCTCGCGTGCTTCGCCGGCGGCATGTACGCGCTCGGCGCCAAGATCTTTGATCGACCAGACGATCTCAAGATCGCGGCCAAGCTGACACAAGGATGTGTTTGGGCTTATGAGTCGACCAAGACTGGTATCATGCCTGAGTGGGCGGAGTTCTTTCCCTGTGAGAGCAAGACCAATTGCGAGTGGAATAAGACTGCCTACTACGAGGCACTCGATCCGTACAGGGAGTCGAGAGAGTCCATGTACAACAACGCCGAGCCGCTCACACCAGTCAGTAGTTTCGGGTCTCACCAAAGCAACGCCAAGGATTCGGAAGTGAAGAAGAGCACTTCAAAAGACAAGGACGAGTCATTGGATATGGGAAGCAGTGATAGTACAAGCAAGGTGAAGAATGACGAGAAGGCTCGGGGTAGGACCTTGAGCAAGTCCGACGCAAAGAATCCTCAGGACATTGCCGACGACGACGATGAGTCGGTACCACAGAACAATCCCCAGAAGATTTCTGATGACATCAAAACCCACCGCATACGTCGCCGACAATTGTCCGAGGAGGATGAGATCTCCCCCGTCGCTCCCGGTCTTGGCAGTACCAAGGCTCCTGCGAAGTCAGCAGACGACGAGGACGAAGATGAGGACGACGATGAGCCTCAAGCGACTGAGAACGACAACGTCAGACCTGGTTCTCCAGTCAAGTATGCAGGCGAACCGGCTGCGGCTGCGGCTGCCGCGCCCGCTGCGACGACAACCGACGCTCTACCTCAGCCAGAATATACTCCACCGCCACCACCGACTCACGAAGAGTATGTAAAGTCCCGCATTGAGGAAGAGCGTCTGCCGCCTGGCTTCGTCCGAATCAACTCTCGCGAGTATATTCTCCGACCAGAAGCCATCGAGTCTGTATGGTACATGTACCGCATTACTGGCGATGCGCACTGGCGGAAGGTCGGATGGGCCATGTTCACTGCCATCAGCGACCATACACGTGGCGTATACGGCAACAGCGCGATCGACGACGTGACCAAGTCCATGCCAATGAAGAAGGACAGCCAGGAGAGCTTCTGGCTCGCTGAAACGTTGAAGTACTTCTTCTTGCTGTTCAGCGATGAAAGTGTTATCAGTCTGGATGAGTGGGTGTTGTAAGTGGAGTGCGTGTGACATATTTAATGAATCGCGTGCTGACATCGAACAGAAATACCGAAGCACATCCTTTCAAGAGACCACTGCCATAGAAACAGTCATGAGTCGCTACAAGAAAAATGGGAGGCAGCATGGCTTAAGGATCTGTATAAATGGTTTCACGATGTATGCATATGGCCGACAGGTCGGCCTGCAGGGCAAGGCGTATCTTTAGCAGAATCAATCTCGTTCATACTTTATGTCTGATGACCTGCTGACCAAGCCATCAATCCTGTTGACACCCACCAATCCTGCTGACCAAGTAGCTGTCATGGTGCATACTCCACCCTTGACGCAGATTGCCACGATCTCATGCAGATCTCTTGAACTCTGTTGGAGCCGGTCCGGGAGGTAGAGCTATGTCAGTCCGGAAAGGAAAGCTCTGTCACGTGATACACCTTTGCTCCATTGCTCGATTCATGCGACTGCTCATGGTCGAGTCACGAGCGGTATGTTCTAAATACATCTCTGTAGAATCTCTCCACTTTACGTCTCGGTATGCAATCGCTACTGGAGGATACAGATATTCAGATCATGCACTGATGCAAATCTTTTCCCCCACCCCCAGGATCTGCCCCTCATTCGGCATCCACATCTGGGTGCCGCCGGGCTTCATAATCGGCCCGTCTACCATCATCGCCTTTTACTTTCCAACCTCTCTCGTCATCAACGCCGATTTTGGTGAGGTTTCTTGCGTGCGTGTACGTGGCTGCGAGCCGGATAAATACATGGATAGGTAAGCTGATCGAGGAAGAGTGTCTCCTGCTTCTTTCTGTCCTGGTATCATTTGTCCTTGCACGTGGATATCAACGGCGAACAGACAAACAAGATGCTCAGGCAAGCATTATTTGGCATCGCTGCCTTGTGCACTGTAGCTTTTGCTCAAAGCACGAATACTACCACAGGTGTGACGCTCAGCTCCACTGCGAGTGCAACATCCACTTTCGTCCCACGAGGAACACCTGTACCGGGCAATTATGCTGGACCATTGAGGCCAAGAGTACACTTCTCACCACCAAAAAACTTCATGAACGATCCCAACGGCTTGTTCGTGTACAATGGGACCTATCACTACTACTACCAATACGATCCGACGGCTACCGTGGCCGGCAATCAGCACTGGGGACATGCGACCTCGACCGATGGGTACACTTGGATTAACCAGCCCATTGCAATCTTTCCGCCAGGAAACGAGACATATATCTTTAGTGGCTCAGCAGTGGTAGACAGCAACAATACCTCAGGCCTCTTCCCGGATCAAAATAACGGTGTTGTAGCCATCTACACCCTGGCCAGCTACTTTGGCGGTACTCAAGGCCTTCAAGCCCAAGCGCTGGCCTACTCTCGGGACGGCGGCTACACTTTCACGCCATATGAGAATAATCCTGTACTTGACGAAGGCTCCACCAACTTCCGCGACCCCAAGGTCATCTGGCACGCTCCTACTTCTCGTTGGGTCATGGTCGTCTCCTTCGCTGCCGACTTTGTCATCAGCATCTACACCTCACCCAACTTGATCAATTGGACCTTCGCCAGCAACTTCACCCACTCCGGGCTGCTCGGTATCCAGTACGAATGCCCTAACATGGTCGCTGTTCCTTTCGTGCCTACCACCAACACCTCCATCTCGGCGTATTCTTCCCCTGCATCCACTCGGGACGATAGCTACATATTGTACATCTCCATCAATCCTGGCGCACCCCTTGGCGGCTCCGTAGGGCAATACTTTCCCGGCACCTTCAACGGCACGCACTTCACCGCCGACGACGCCGCAGCCCGCATCTCCGACTTCGGCAAAGACAATTACGCCGGGCAATTCTTCTTTTCAACCCCATCCGACCCAGGATCCACCTCGTCCTTCTCCTCTCCCGACTCTCCCGCGTTAAGTATAGACTGGGGCTCCAACTGGCAATACACCCAAGTCGTCCCCACCGGGCCCTTGGAAGGATGGCGCTCCATCGCCACCGTCCCGCGCAGCACGTACCTCACCTCCCTCCCGAACCTCGGCACCATCCTCGTCCGCTACCCCTACAACATCCAGTCCGTCTTCGACCGCCAGCTGTACACCAATTCCTCGCTCGGCAACGACACCGTCTCCCTCTCCTACGCCGATCTCTCCAGTAAAGCGCTCTGGTTCGAAGCCAACGTCACCGGTCTCTCCCCCACTACTCTCATTGGCTCACTGAACATGACCTTCTCCTCCTCCGTCTCAGGGGAGAGTATCCGACTCGGCACCAACATCGGTCTGGAAGTATGGCTCTCCCGCCGCGGAACAGTGGAGACCTCAGGGCTGGGGGATAATCCATTCTTCACGGACGCCGTCTCGGCGTCCGGGGTGTACGGCCAGCAAGGGACGTGGACGATCGCCGGCGTCGTCGACAGGACGGTAGTAGAGCTTTTCTTGAACGGCGGGCAGCAGGTCGGGACGATGGTCTATTACCCGCAGAGAGAACTGGACACGCTGACGCTGAGCGTGGCGGGGATCGCGGAGGAGGCGAAGGTCAGTGTCGCTGTCTGGGGGTTGCGGGATACGTGGGCGGGACAGGAGGATGGGACGGGGGTGGTCAGGGGCAACAGTACCGGCGGGCGATTGAGAGTTAGGGATGAGTTGTAGAGGACCGGGATCGTGATACATGGCGAGCTGACAGGTATCGCTAGGCGGAGAGGGGCAGTGGTGGGCAGGTGGTAATGAGCTCGTGATCATGCTTTTGGCTATGTACTGGGTCAAGTATATACAAGAATCTGCCCCACGGTTGCTCTCCGTCGTGACCTCCGAGGCCAAAGTTGACCACTTAGGTAGAGGTACCAGAGCATCCCACGAACGCATTGCCAGAGGCTCCAGTATGCGTTATATGTCCTGCTACTTCGCAGTACTCGTTGAAGATGATCCTGTCGGCTCCGGGGGAACCTCCGGTGTATGCTGTGTTATCAAGAATGGGGAACTCTTGCCTGGCAAATCGTCAGCTGTTGCCTCGCCCAATGCTTGACTCCACGCCATGGATACGCCACTAAGCATGCAGATGACGTCGTGGAATGATTATAGATTGACCTACCAAGGACCAGGGACATCGAACTCGAATCCCTCATAGTTGTTGTAGCGGTGGGGGTAGCCAGAGACGGTCGTACCGGCATTGAAGCGCTGGCAGCCAGCATTCAGAGCCAGCTTGATGTCGTTGGCGTCGTAGTACTTGCTGCCGCAGGTGGTCTGGCGTTTGTCGAGAGCCGGTGCAGCGTCCGCGGCAGGGATGGGGCCAGCGATGGCGGAGGCGAAGAGAATCGCAGAGGAGAGAAGGGTGGTGAGCTGCATCTTGACTTCTTACTCGGTTTTAGTAGAGCAAGTGGCTAACGAGAGACTGATGGAATGGAACGATGGAAAGACTTGTTGATGCTGGTATCCTAATCCAAGGAGGCGACAGCTTGCTGTTTATATGCTCCCTTCGAACGCGGTGTGGTGGTCAAGTCCAAGCAAGCAATGTGACCTCCCTTTCCCAGCTCATGCAGGAACAAGCTCAAGCTCAATCTCAGAGAAGCCAATCATCTTCGCCTTCATGGCATCCGTTGCATCTTCTGGGAAGGTGAACTTTACAGCTGAGCGCTATGCTGCTGATCATCGCCTGTTTTACCTCTGCAAGGAAGCAGGCCAAGCATAAGAAAGGTGCACTCGTCGGCGGTGCTGCCCGGTGCATGCCAGACCACGCCCGCTTCTGAGCATACCCGACGACGAATCGCTGACCGGTATCAGGGAACATGGTCGATAAGCCTGGTCCGTGATGCTAAGCTCGACACCAGCTCAGGCTTGGCTCGGAGTCGTGGGAATGCGGAGATGCTCGTTGGATGTGATGTGCACCGACGGCGTCTGATCGACGCTTGAGCCGGAGGTCAATTCATGCTTGATTCCCCTTATTCGAGGGAACCTGGATCAGGGCAAGCGTGCATGCTCGGACCTCGCCTCGATCCTTGGTCACGTTATACTTCTTGTCAGAAGTGGGGGAGATATGGGTTATCTAGACTTTCTGCAGAGATGAAGAGCTGCAGTCACGAGGTGATACAGACGACTCAGGCAGGAGTGTCGTGGTGAGGGAGAAGTATACTGAATATTCCGCCAATGCTGATCAACATCACATTCGCTCACGTCCCAGTTTCGCGGATCCCCGAATGTTCTGCAGCTTGTCTATCACCTCGTCTACATCCCTGTCGCCGCATGTTCCGTGTCGATCTTTGGAGAAACCACTGACAGGGGTCCTCCAGGCTACCATAGGCAAGTCATTGGTACACGTGGTCACATGTTCTATGGCATTACCTCTACACTACCGTGTCTTCGTTCATTAGATCCTCAACAAGGTCTCTCTGACATGCATCCAAGTCAATGTTTCCCATCCCATATGTCTTCTCATAGGCTGACATAGTGATGCCGCTGAAGAAGGGCATCAGCACTTGCCGAATAAAATCCTCCCTGGCCATTGCCTTTGCATCTGCAGCGTCCAGCTTCAGACCAGCGAGCATAGGCCGCTTGGTGCCGGACGGTCCGGACTCGTTGCTGAGGATGTTCGATTCGGATGGGACTTTGTCTGGACTCTCGTTGGCAGTAGTAGCCAGAGCTTCAGCTACTTCATCGACAATGGCTGTCGATGCGGATGTGCCTGCGTAGACAGCATCGATAGTGTTGGCAATAAATACCCATTCATGAAGTTGAAAATCGTCCGGCTGCATAGTAGCCAGAAGGTCAAGCAGCTTGCATGCCTGCAGAAGAGACAGATTGTTGTATGTATCTTGTTCTGATCCGTCAGGCAAGGCAGACATGATCGCAGCTTGAAGCGTAGCATTGATTGTCGGCCACAATCCCGCCAGATGGATCTCGCTAGTTGACAAAAAAAGTGCTCGCCAGAGCATGAACACCTCTGCCCTGGTAGCGCAAGATGGGGAACTGGATGGCGATGCTGTACAGAGCTCACCGACCTTCGCATCGATTATCGGCGTCGATGGTACCAGTGCGTCTGTATCGTTTGCTAGAAGAAGCAGAGCGGTTCGTCGGAGATTCTGCTGGGCCGTCCTGTCTGCGGCAAGTCGTGCACTGTTCGCTCCAACACCAAACATCAACGCTGCCGTGGATGGAGCAACAATCCTTGCTAGTGTGTCGGTCACGAGTGTCTTCTCCGTCAACGACCATTTGCGGAGGAGTGGGAACCAGCTTTCGGCCATCAAAGTCGTGGGTGTCGCAAATATTCGGGAGTCACTGAAAGCATCATGGACTTCGCGCTTCCACAGCTTTGCCTCGGGAGCTTGGGTAGAGATCAGGATGACGAGTTGAAGCACTTCTGCTCTAATGTTCTCTGGGAACGCCTTCGCGTGGAAAAATGGACCGACAGCGTATGTGGTCATGTTAATGACGGCTTGGAGAACACGATCGGGAGATTCCAAGATGGTCTGTAGTTTAGGTGCGACTATAGTGAGACTTGTAATCAGATCGCCTGTGCGAGCCTTAGATCTGCCGGGCTTGGTGGTACTGTCGTACGAGCCGCCAGAAGGTCGAGCAGTGAACATGGCCGTGAGAAGCCGAGAGAAGAGGTCCTATGACTGTCAGTAAAATCGTGAGGTGACCTGTCAGTGTTACACTCACCGCAAGAGCGCGATGCATCTGCTGCAGCTCCCCAAAATTGGTATTGTCAATCTTCTCGGCCAGGAGCGCAATGAACTCCAGAAGCGCTGGCAGGATCTGGCGGTGAGGTAATGGGTTCGAGAGAACGTCTCGGAGGAATGTGATGCAATCGCTCCAGATTTCATCAAGCGCATCGTCTTCTATGGTTGAGATGTACTGTAGCAGGAAATCGACCACTTCCATCGCCGACAAGTCGCAGGTCAGTGTTGACCTACGGGCGAAATCCAGTGCATCCATGTTGGTACGACTGTACAAAGCGTTGAGAATAAGTGGTACTGTGTTTCGTGGACGCGCTGCTCCAAGGACGTTCAGAAGACTGAAGACATTGTTTGCATCATAATCAGTGTTGTGGCCGTCTCTTGCTTTTCCGTACAGTGTCGCCATCTTCTCGGTGCACTCGAGTCCCTCTGCCGCAAACAGGTGCTCGAGTATCTTTTTGGTCCGGTTTCGTAGCTTCAGAGCATTGAAGGTGGTCGTTGCGGCAGAAGTCGGATCAGCTTCTTCACCTTCGGTATGGTAGCTAGCCCATGCCCACATATTGAAGCAGATCTCGACTGCATCGTGAACACACAATATCACAGTCAATCTGCTATTCGATCTGGCCGTCTTATTCGGGTTCCCGATGGGTGACATGATGCCACCGCCGAAAAGAGTTTGTGTAGAAGGTGACGGCCGAATGGCGGAGAGATCAGGAGCAGCAATTCCCAATCCGCTATGAGCGCTCGCCAATACCAACTCCAGCCCATGGAGGAGCCATGGCAGTGAGGAGATGGGTATTTGTTCCTTCGATGAGATGGAAGAAGTCGACATGACTCGAAGGTTCTTGAAAACGATGTTGATCTGTGTGCAAAAACATTCGACAAGGGGTATCATTGCGCTGAACATGACTTGTGAATAGATCGGAAGAACGCCAGTAAGAAAACTCATCCAATGTTCGAGGACTTGATGGGAGCTTGAAGAAGAGATGGCCTCCTTGACAGATTCGAAAAGGCCAGTAGGTGGTGCTCGAGAGGAGTCTACAGAAGGTTTGCTGCTATCGCTGGCTCGATTGAATGGCTCGAGAGATCGTGCATCGAATTGCTTCTCACTGATCTGCGCTTCGCGCACTCTTAGAGCTTTTGTGATTGTAATCAAATACTCGATTTGCATATTAGCCTTGCCGTGTTTGATTAGATCACGAACAACGCTGATCAGGGTCTCCTCGACAATAAGACGTTGGAGGACAGCAGCCGACTCACTATCAAATAAGAGATCCAGCAGCCGTAAAGACTGTCTATGAACGGTCTCGAATGATCTTGAATCGATAGTTTGGATGATATCGATGCAGAATTGAGCCAGGAACTCGGTCCCTGACAAGACCGGCTGCTTCTCATCCTCTTCTTGAGAACGTATTTCTGCAAGGACTTTCCACGTAGAAATGGAACCACGCTGCAGAATATTGGTGATCTTGTTTATTGTCCGCTGGATTGCTGTCACGCCTTCATGTTGCGCTCTGTGTTGACGTAATGCCGTGTTGTGCGCCTTTGTGAGGCCCTTGAAAGTTGCAAACTGCGTCTCTAGCTGTCCCAGTAGCCCAGAGAATATTCGATCCATACTTGGCAGGCTTCGAAGCCAGGCTGTGGAGTAGGCAGCGCAATCACTGCCCACGACCTCAAGACTATCCAATAGGACCATGAGAGGCTTTTGTAAAAGTCGTTCCGCATCGAGACTGCTGACCTCCATGGAAGGGGTATAATTGCTCGTGCGCCGGGTCAGGGCGCTGGCCTTCCTTTCTATCCGCATTGGCTGGTGTTGCACTGAATGTTCCCACAGTATTGTAAATCGCTCGTACTCAGATAGCTTGTTGTCTAGCGACAGCATACGTTCCGTCACGAAAGCTTCTACATCGAAATTGTCGGATGCTCCAGAAGACAAACGATTGAGCCGCCATAGCAGACGTACAGCTTCCACATGGTGTTTTGGGGCACCGGGTGACATGCTATTCCAGAATAGTTCTGCAGCAGCTTGTTGAAGTCGTGATTCACGTTCGAAGCCTTGTTGGACTTCTAACTTGGACTGCTCACATATGACTGTCCAGACATTTATGATCGACGCTGCAAGAAGGAAATCATATCGTCCAGAGCCCCAAGCGTTGTTGATCTTGCAGAGGCAGTGACTCATCGAATCACATAATGAGGCAATGTCTATCCCGCTCAGAGCACTGATCTTGCCGGAAAGTCCAATGAAGATATCGGCAGATTGACTAGCAAATTTGCTTCGTTTGCTTTCCGAGACGCAACCGGTGAACACCGATGCTGCGGAGAAAAGAAGTAATGCGCTGGTGCTTGGTGGTAGAGTTGCACTCATCGGGGTAGGTGCCATCTGATCAATGTCTGCTGAGCTACGCTTGATGTTGTCTACAGCAGCTGTACACTGGTCATCGGAGATTGTAGACTGTTGGCCGACTGCAGCCTCCTGAGAGAATGCATGGGCAGGGATAACGGCGACCAAAGCCAGTATGAAGTTGAAAAGAAGCTCAAGTAGTTCGTCATTTCTTGTTTCCGTCACTCTTGAGAGTCTTGACAGGCCATGCAGCGCAACTAGCACAGTCTGAGGTATATGTATGACCAGCATGTCTTCTTCGCGAATGTTGAATTTTTGAACGACGAAATTGAGAAAATGCAGCTTCTTTATACTTGTCGCAGATTGCTGTGTTGCAAACGTGAAGACAGCGATCAGCTCATTGATCATGTTCGCCCAGATGAGTCCACTCTCAACTCCATCAAAGAAAAGGCTTGCACTTTTCAATACCTCATTTGCCTCCTCTTTGGTGTGTGACTGACTGAATTCAAACGCTGCCGTCAGCGCTGGAACGAGAATTGTTGGAACAAGATAGCCACCAATCTCCCATCTGTCCATCAGTGCTGAGCAGACCCTGAAGGGCTTCGCACGATCAATGGTATTACTCAATTCACCGGTGAACATTGCTAGGAGGCATCTTTGCAGAGAAGTTGCGCCAAACGAGCGGAAGTATGCCGCTTGATTTGCTGAGCTGCCTTCAACGATGTCGCTCGCAGGAGTCTTCGGACCAGAATCATTCGCATCCCCGTCAGTCGCTGCAGGCTCGGGACCCAGAAACCAGGACCACAATCGACGATTAAGACTCATGTCTCTCCGCAATACAACCGTGACGGCCGCACTGACAAGCAGATCGAGATCAGAGTGCTGAACAGTGTGTTGAAGTAACCTCGAATGAAGAGGAATGTGTGTTACTAGCAGATCGAGAAATCCTCTTTGCACAAGAATGTTGGTATCGCTCAAGCCGGCCGCAAAGCACCTAACAAGTAGCCCAGGTTCTGGTCGCACGATGGAAAATGCTTCCGGACTCAAGTCGGTGGCTGTATTCCCGTTGGCGACCGCTGCGCCATTCGAAAGCTGCGGAACTGACTTGGTCCCAAAGGAGGGTAGACGCCTGGTGAGGAACGCAAGTGCACCTTGGCGACGATTCTCGCTTGTGATGACCGCTAAGAAGAAGCACTGCCAGAAATATCCGTCACCTGGTGTGGGACCGATGGTAGCTTCGCCATCTTCTGCGGATATGATTCGCCTTAGCCGGTCAAGCACATGAACACCTCTCTCGAAATCCTCGCTGGTCTCGTCTTCGATCCCTGGGAGGAGACCCAGAATGATCGATTTGACCGCAGGTCTCACACTGAGATTGTCAAGCTCCAAGATATGGTCATCATAGAGGTCATAAAGTAGCGGCCTGACCGTCAGAGATGCGAAGGACAGTAGAGGTAGGAGGCCTGGTAAAAAGATCTGAAGATCTCGCCCGAGATTCGAGCGCTGTGATTTCTAAGCACAGGATCTCCTCTACACCTTGATATGTACTTACACCAAGCAATCCGAATATAGAAGCATAGACGTCTAATGCCTTCTGGTGTACCCCTGAAGGTAACGAGGGGTTCAGACATTGAGCCAGTCTTAGAGAGACCAGTGTAGAGTGTGGTATGATCTCAGTCTCTTTGACGCCTTGGATTGCCTGTGTATTCGCTCAGCTCCAACTCATTAGAAGTGCTTCATCGCCGTACTCGTAGAAGGCGACCAAGGAATGCAATGTAGTCCGCCCATTCTTGCTGTGAAGGATCGAAGGACGCTAGAGCTTTCTCAACACCATTGGCATATCGACGTGTCGACTTGTCGCTCTTCAAAGCTATCCGGTTGTCAGAAGATGCCATGCAGTAGCAATAATGCGCTTACCATCTTCGATCTTGCGGCCAGCTCGCAGATTTGGCGAAGCACGTCCAGAGAGTGGTGATGTCGGTCGCTTCGCCGCGCCTGGCTCAAGGGACATGGTCGAGATAGTCGTTTTCCATGAGCTACTTCCTTCTAGAAGCCTTGGTTGAAGCTATAGATTGCCCAGGGAATTTCTGGCGGATGTATATGTCGCCGTTTACATTTCGACGATGCCTCGAGGTTCGCGTACAGCGGAATTGGCCCCGCCTGCATCGTCACCTCCTTACATCTCTCCATCAAGATCTCAACACCAACTATCTTGCAAAACTCCTCACACACGCCGTTAGTAGAATGGACTGAACTGTCATGCCCAAAAATGAGCTCGGGCGAACAGATCATGGCGCGACGACTAACGACACACCCACGATCATGGCAAAAGCCCAAGACCGTGAAGCAAGGCGCTCCCTGGACGACTTGAACGAACCTACTGAGATCGGCGCCAGTGATACGGCGCAGGATATATCGCAGCCACCACCCTCTGATAGATTGAACTTATTGGATGAGCGCGGCACGAGCACCTTAAAGCTTTCCAAAAGACCCTCGAGGCCGCACCTACAGGCAAGACCGACGACCGCACTTTCGGTCGCGGGTGCCCAATTTGATGGACCGCCGGACGACCCATCACCGAAATCGTTCATCAAATCGATATCGCGCAGACCAAGTCATGCTTATCTTGGTCGAGCTGTCAGTAGAGCGGCGAGTGAGGCTGGAGACACCAGCAGTCTGCTTAGCTATGCCCCAAGCGTAGACTTTGGAGGGCCTACTGAGAGTCTCCTAGGGGAGATCAGCTCGCATCCGACGACCCCTGCATGGAAAGCGCTAAGCGCTCAGCTCGAAATCGACAATCCCTTCGATCGCATCTTTGCTGAGGATGATATCTTCAGCGACAGGTTCTCACAAGAATTCGATGAAGTTGAAGAGGTCAACACTGACAGCTCCAATGCCGAGCTACTACTAAATGAGTGGAAATCAAAGCTAAAGCACTTTTTCATCTTCTCATCTTCAGGTAAACCGATCTGGAGCAGACACGGTGACGATCAATTGATATCAGGCTATGTCGGTATTATGCAAACACTGGTCTCTTTCTATCAAGGTGCAAAGGACGAGCTAAGATCACTTACCGCCGGAGATTCTCGTGTAGTCATCGTCTCTAAGGGTCACCTTCACCTGGTGGCGACAAGCAAGCTGGGGGAGAGTGACGTTCAGCTGCAAACACAATTAGAGTCTCTGTATATGCAGATTCTCTCGACACTGACATTACCAAGTATGGAGAAGATGTTTCTCAATCGACCTTCGACAGATCTCAGGAGACCCTTGCAAGGTACGGAAGTACTCCTTGACGCTCTCGCAGACGGCTTCACAAGAGGTTCTCCATCCACACTTTTATCATCCCTGGAATGTCTGAAGCTACGAAAGTCGCATCGGCAGGTCATCAATACTTCATTACTGAAGGTCCGGACCCCGAATCTGCTTTACGGTCTACTGGTGGCGGATGCACGTCTTGTCAGCGTCATTCGACCAAAGAAGCATTCTCTCCATCCTGGCGACCTCCATCTGATCTTCAACATGCTGTTTGAAGCTGGTTCAATAAAGACCGGAGGAGGCGAGAACTGGATTCCGCTATGTCTACCTGGTTTCAATAACACCGGCTACATCTACATGTATGTGTCCTTCATCAATCCGAACAACGCCCTCGAATCGTCCAAATCGGGTCCTTCGTCACCATCCCTGCGACCGCCATCCTCCAACAGTACGTCAAAACACGAGGACGAAGTTGCCATCATCCTTATTTCAGCCAACAAAGAAGCTTTCTTCGAACTTCGCGGCATGCGTGATGCTTTGCTCAGCCAGATGCGCAGCAACAACTCTTTGGCGACGGTTCAAGCAAGCATGCGTGCTGGTCGGCCCTCTGTCACATCACTCATCCCATCTGCCATAACTGCAAACCAGTCTGTCATTCGCCACTTTCTCTACAAATCTCGTGGTAATGTACAGTATGTCATGCCGTCCTATGAGCCACACTTCCATACTCCGGTGGCGAAGCGAAGACTGCTCAATCTCTATGGCGAGCTCAGTGCGGCACTTCATGGTAGGGCCGGCAAGTGCAAGGTCGTTCACTCGGTCGGCCGAGACGCTGCCGCTTTGGCGTGGGAGACACCTTTGTTCGAGCTATATGTTGTGGCCAAGCCGGGCACCGGAAGAGATCTGCTGGCCAGAGGCGCAAACAGAGTTGTGAATTGGGTTCGACGAGAAGAGGAAAGAGTCTTCATAATAGGCGGAGCAGTGTTTTAGTAGTCGCTGTTCGTGTCCCATATGTACAGCGAGCGTTGGTCGCATATCGATACCCGGTAATGATAGCTATGAATGGTATGGAGTGCTGTTCATCCCCCGTCAACCACTACGAGCGTTCTTTTTGACCTCGGAGATGAATTCCCGCATGAAGGACGGGCGTCGAGTGCGGTGGAGATCCTCTGCTGGCCAAGGGGATTGCTTCAAGTTTTGGTCGAGTCGTTCCCCTGGACGGCCTTGGTTTTTACTAGCGATACCAGCCTGATCTTTCAGTTGATCGACCAGAAGTCTCCCATATCCATGTTTGAATTCTTGAACGCCACCATGGACTCGGCGGACCATACGGTGGAAAGCCTCCCTGCGGAGTAGTGCTTGTACGGCATATGCTTCGAGGGCTCTGAACCACATGTTGAGGGTGGTATCTCAATGATCATGCAACGACAGTGTACCTGTTTGATGATGAATTGATGGTGTTGATGGCATCGATAGACACAGAGATGAATGTGTGAATCAGTGGCGATCCGGCCTGGACAAGGCGCCTCGGCTCGCGCTGACAGACGATTTATGCCCTCTTCCGTTAATCATCGCCGTTGACTCGCGCACGCGAAAGAACAGTCGGACAGGTTCTCGGCAACATTTCTGGACCTGCTCCATTGATGACTACCAAACCCTCTTCTTTGCCGGACAAACCCCCTAATACACCTTGCGTTACCAATCTCTTGCGCCTGTTATTCGTGACAGCCCCGCCATAATCACCACCCCACTCTCACACTCGGTACGCCTACACCTTCGCTCGCGCGACCCGAGACATTCTTGCAAGAGAAAAGACAGCAAGCAGGCTTTGGCATATCAGTACGATACTAGGGCCTTCGTCAGTCTCTTTGCGGACTTCAGAATGCTGCGACACCGGTAACGACGATTTTGGAATTCAGGCACGCGACAGCGCCTACTTTGATGGGCTTTGCTTCGCTCGTGACTCGCAGAGGTCGAGACCGCGACTCTTCTTCTATGGCCGCATCGCGTTCACCCAGTCCTCTCAAGATTCCAAAGATTGCGCGGAAATTATCCTGGTCACCCATACGATCGCCCGTCAGATCAAAGTCGATCATGTCAGACACCTCTTCTGTAGCGGCGGAGACGGGTAGTGATGTAGGAAATGCGCCCCTCCCTGCCTTCCTCCGTCAGAGCAAAGCTGGTATGCTAAATGCCCCTTCGCAAACATTCAAGACTGATCTCTCCCAGAAATACAAGATCGGTTCGTCGACCTCGAATGGCAACAACGAAACCGCCTTGCAGCTGGCCTGCAGCCCTCAGACCCCCCCTCCCAATGGGCCCGCACCCTGGGCAGCGGCGACCCCCTCTCGCGCAACCGCTACCTCAACATCGAAGTCTTCGCCAACAACCGTATAAAGCTAAAAGTAGAAGAGGGAGGCAACGACTATATCAATGCCAGCCCAATTGTGCTGGGCAATAGACGGTACATATCCACACAAGGACCAAAGGAAACCAGCGTGGCGCATTTCTACCGTATGGTAGCGAGCGAGACCTCCTCCGTCGCTGTCGTGGTGATGCTCACGCAGACCCACGAGGCGGGCAGGGAGAAGTGCTTCCCTTACTATCCCGACTCCACCTCCGAACCTCTTCAGATCCGCCCCGATGCTGAGGCCGACGAACCCGATCCCTCAGGCTTCGAGGGCACCGTCTCCCTCGTTTCCGTGTCCGAGGATGCCAAAGCGCGGTGCACCGTCCGCCATCTCCGACTGCGCAGTCGCATGCGCACAAAGGACGGCAGGGGCGACTCCGCGTGGAGCGAGAAGGACATCTACCACCTCCTCTTCGGGGCGTGGCCTGACTTCTTCGTGCCAGAAGGCGGCGATCGTAAGGCGCTGCTCGAGCTGATTCTGCTGTCGCGGAAACTGAACAAGGACGCGCCCGCGCCGAGCAGTAATAGTTTCGCGCCAGCGCTGAATAGGTTGCGTGGCGAAACAGAGGTGAATCCCAGGGTGGTACATTGCAGTGCGGGCGTGGGGAGGTCGGGGACGTTCATTGCGCTGGATCATCTGCTTACATTACTGGAAGGGGGCGAGCTGGATGAGGTGGAGCCGGCACGGGATCCGATTGCAGAGACAGTGGATCGGTTACGGCAGCAGAGAATGATGATGGTGCAGGGAGAGAGTCAATTCACTTTCTTGTATGAGGCGATTAGGGAGGCGTGGATGGACAGGTGGCGGGAGAGGGGGAGGTGACTTGCCGGAAGAGGAGTGCGTAGGGTGGAAGGGCAAGTGTGGCGGAGAAGAAGGAGCCATATCTTAGAAGAGGGAAGGAGGTTGTCATAGAGTGGACGACCATGTAGAGACTGCCTTGGGATAGGTGATGATGCATATGCTCATGGATATGGCAGATGAATAACGACAGCATTGGCGGCTTTGTTTCGCAGCGGTGCGGGCAATTGAAGGCACTGCATCTATCTGGCTAGTAGAGGGAGGTATCTTGTATAAAATCGTTCTGCTTGGGTCATGACACTTTCAGGATATCAAGCGTTTCTTCCCTTCCTGCATTGTCATCTCGAATACTCTGCCAGACAGTGTCATCCTCTGTCTCGGTGGCCTCAAGCACCCGCCAATTCGGACTTGCCCCTGCGCCCACCCAATCAAAGTCTTTGACGTCTCGCCAACGTCCCTCGCCCTCTTCGCTCTGTTTGAAAGGGCCTGGCAAGCCCCCGAACCTGATTTCCTTGCAGTCCTCAATCACAGGATCACTTCCGCTATAGAGGTGCACGTCCACGTGCCGACTTTCGTGCATCCTAAACTGTCGACATGACACCACGACCACGCACCTTGTGAGAGCAGTGAGGTGTACAGCGCCGTCAATACGGCCCAGTAGTAGGACAGAGTGCGATACATTCTTTGCCGCCAGAGTAGACAGAGCCTGAGTCGACGCCGAAGAGAGGTTCACGATATTCCGTGAAAGGGAGAGCAGTGTCGCTGTCTTGCCATTGATGTCAGACTCTGGCGACAGGGACAAGTGGAGGTCTTGGTGAGAAGATATCCGCAGTGGTAGATTCGAGAAGGAGGGCCGGCGCACAATAGGTGTGGCTGACGGCGGGAAGAGAGGCTCAGGATCTACCGTAGAGTCATGAGATGGCGCCGGTGCCATCAAGACATTTGGAACGTCCGTCTCCGCGAGCCTTGCAGGCACTGTATCGAGACTTGCTGGTGGGGGCGGGGCAGAGCCGGCGGAAGTGCTGGAGGTGGCGGACTTTTTCTTGAAGCTGAACTTCTGTCGGGGCTGGACGAGGGATCTCAGAGAATCATATTGGATGCTTATAGACTTGACTGTCTGCGGTCGTCAGCATGAGCTTCGTGGTTTCTCGGTATGCACATACCTCGTTCACTGTCTTCTGGCCATGAGCAGGCAACAAAGATACGACTTGGTCTCGAGCTTTGGTCAAGGACGTAAGATTAGTTGCAAGCTGGTCGAGCTCTACTTTTATGGCTTTCGCGTTCTTCGATTTATTCTTTTGCTCTTCTTCCAGAGACTTCAGAGCCTTACGTAAAGCTGCTCGCAATCAGCCGTGAAAGAGTGGTCTTGAGAGATGCATTGATGTACCAGCGGCTTCAGTCTGGAAATGCCCTTCCTCAATATTGTAAGAGCTCATCCCGGAAATGCAAATCTATATCGAATTTTCACATATACCATTTCTCATTGAAGGTTGGTACGGTTTTGCAAACAGATTTGGAGGCCATAGTCAAGGTATCGATCGGAGAGTGGTTCCACCAGACCTGGCAGGACCAACATTGCCTAGGGCATCTGAATACATGGTCAAAAGACTTCCCTAGTATCATCTTTAGTCGTTGAATTGTGTATTTATTTCTACATGATTGTTCTCTATGATGACATGGACTTCTCTGGTACCTCGATTCCGTACTTTGCCCGTAATGTCTCAGCTCTCCTCTCAGCATAACCTTGTCCGTACACGCCTGGCAAATGTCAGCTACATCGTCGTGGAGAGAGGATAGGGTCACATACCTCGTCCCTCTCCGAGCTCTGCAATGGTATCCTCCACAGGTCTCCGCCTGTTCCTCCTCAGAGCGACCTTGCGCTCGTACTCATCCACCGCTGGGTCCCTCTCGTATCCTGACATCTTTCCACCTGTGTAATTGAATGCAGCCAATACCACTGCTGTGAGCGTGCCGTATCCGAAGACGGCCGGGAAAGTTCGGACTGCGGTCATTTAGCACTGTGTCTGGACCTGTGTTCCCTTTCTCTTACATCGGAGACCCAGCATTGTGCCAGAGAAGAACCCTCCAATTGTCGGATTCCAGATATCGTCCTTTTCTCGGAGGTTCGCCGAAGCCAGCTTCGCAAATTCATACATACCACCCATCGCGCCTAGCTCACGTCAGCATCTCTCGCTGGAGAATATAGTCGTCTCATGTACCGAAGACAGCAATAGTACCGCCGGTCTTTGTAACGAATCCCATCGCTCCTATGTTCTGCCGGTTCAAGGTATTTTGTATTGTCGACACAAAAGCTCCGGCTGTAGATGTGATTACTGTCGCTCTGACTGCCGAGCCAATGGCATCTTTCGGGTGGTAATCACCCTCATTGGAGTCGTGTGAGGCCATGACTGCTAGTGATCAAGCTGTCATGAGCCTTCAGAGGCGTGTCAAGAATTTAGATTGGAGATAATTGGGTGATGGAAGATATGAAGTCGGCGGCATCTTCAGGATGGTGGTCCGAGCGTCGAGACAGCTCGTGGCTCATGCATGCGGGCAAAGAAATGCTCCATCGTCCCAAGGCTTCCATGTTTCCACAAATACGCGTGTGTCCCTTCGTCTTCTGGTAAATTGAAGAGCTCCCAAATGCTGCTTCATGACCATCCATTCATACTTTATAGGTAGCGATGATTTTCGCACCTCCTGATTTCAATGCAGACAGCTTGACCGGTCATGGCAGCACGACATCACGGCCCTCCAAGCCAGGTATGCTTGCTAGTGCTACCAGTAGAACGGCCCTTACTGACCACTTGGCCAGGCAAGACAGCACCTCGAATCCTCCATGATGCTCTCCTTCTAGACGTCCACCATGCTTCCAGGTACTTCGATATACTTTCAGACCCAGCTCCGCATCACTTTGAGGGTAAAGAACATGGCCCAGCCCGACCAGCCCAGGCTTGCGACCACAACTATGCACTCAACCTCTCCCGCACAAAGGTTCCTGTCAAGGACTATCGACCAGCAGCGGGCGACGACTTTTGGTTACAGGCCGTCTGTCGAAAGTGTAGAGCTCATATCCACATCGACCTGAAATACAATGCTTCAGGAAGGCGACCATGTCCGAATCATGACTACCCGTTACACCACTTCGTAAGACAGCGCGCATCAACTGGGTTCGAATACACTTTCCAGTGCTCGAGTCCCGATTGTGGCGCCCTTCTCAACTTCAGATACTCTCGCCGACACATTTCTGAGGAGGATGTTGATCTGATCGCGGACCCAACACGGCTACGTAAACGCTACGATGCAGCAATCGAACAGCATGGCGCACATAGGGGATTTATGCTTCCGACTGAAGTTTCCACGCTGTGGAAGCTGAGAAGATACGTCCGCGACTCTCTCAAACCGGATGGCATCGAAAAGCGAGTCCCACTTGAGAACAAGCGATACCTTGAGTCCTTCGCCAACGATTGCGATGAGATATTTGAGCGCCTCGGGTTCAGAAAAGAGATCGAGGATGGGGATGCGGTGTGGATGCTTCCCAAGAGCAATTCAGAGGGCATGGACAGCGACCGCATATTTCTAGAAAATTGGGATATGGAATTGCAGATCTTGATCGACCAACATGTGTCACGGCTTGGCGAGTTGCATCCTTGCGCGGACTATGTCTGGCACGATGCACGACCGGAAATGTCAAGACTCTTGTCAATTCAGTCGTATAGCAAATCAGAAGCCACTCGCAACGAGGTCAATCCTAACGGCCAGGATCACCCATACTACGCCAGTCTTGGTGCTATGAGAGACTTTGCCGACGAGTTGATCATATTTGCATACGAACGACAGATAGATTGCGATCCCCAGAATGGTCCATACTATTTCGACTGTCTACAAGATCTCGCGCGAGGCAGGGCTAGTGAAACCCTCGTCATGAAGACGTCTTTCCTGGAGGGTCAAGGAGTCGTGGGCAAGAAGGCGGTCGAAGAAGCATTTGCCTACTTCTCGATTGACCTCAAGTCAAATCTGACTGATCAGATGATTGTTGACAGATATCGTTCGAGGATGGAAGACACCGCGTCATCTCAACAGCCACACGCTCGTGAAATGCTCAAACGCATTGGAACACTCCGTCAATCGCGCCTGCTCATTGACGCAGCTTCCGATAGTGAGTTGCGCCTCATGATTTTACAACGCTTGCTGACACAATTAGCTATCGAGACGTACGAACAGGCACTGTCGTGGATAGGCGCCGATAAAGCATACCCAGACGAATCTATATTGACGCTGTTCACCACTAAAACGGCCGACAGCCCAGAGTCCGAGAAGCTTGCCAGGAAGGCTGTACAGATAATTGCAGATGCACGGAACAGCGATCCCCTACGAAGTTGGCTTAGCACTGGCGAGATGCGGGACTCTGGTATGAACATCGACGATGCGTGTTCTCATCTCAAGATCAGCCTTAAAGATGTCGACGAACAAATGCTCCAAGTTGTGTTCGATAACGCAAGGTCGGACAATCCTGGCTGGAAGACGGAACAAGCGATCGATACTGTCGCCAGGGCATACAAAAAGCCAGAAGAAGGACCGAAACATGATCCAGCAAATTGGCCTGTCGGTTTGACTAGTCACGGCAATACCTGCTACCTCAACAGCCTTTTGCAGTACTACTTTACCATCAAGCCTTTGCGTGATCTGGTGCTGGATTTTGACCAACACAAACACGACTTGAGCAAGGGCGGAAAGATTGACCGGGTTGGGGCCAGAAAAGTCACGACACTAGAGATCCGTGCTTACCAGAAATTTGTTGGCGACCTGCGTCACCTTTTCGAGCGTATGATCAGAGATCGAGGACCTGCGGTGAAACCGGAAGCAGACTTGGTATGTAGAGCGTTCCTTAAAGCAGAGGATACGGAAACGCAGACAGCCACACCAAGTAGAGCCGGCTCTCCTCCAGCAGACATTGGCATCGAGCAGCCGCCCGAGAAACCTCCGCGACCACACAGTGCGCAAATGGAAGATGCACCACCGACGATGCCGCCACGACCACCCAAGTTGGTCGACGAAGCTTCGGTCGTCAGCTCCAAAACTCTAGGTAGTGACGATAGTTCTGTCACCCTCGGAGATGATCAAGCTGATCGTGATGCCTTCGTAGGCCATCCCAAGGATGTTGAGATGGAAGGCACGAACCCTATCACAGTCAACCCTCCTACGCCACCAGATTCTCCGACGTTACCGTCTACCATTCACGATACAAAAGCTCTGGATGTTCCACCACTTCCACCACGTCCGAATTCGACTCCAGTCCGGCAGCAGACGAATCTTGCTAAGGCCGAAGAGGCAGCAAGACAGCAGCAGGACGTGACTGAGGTCATGGACGAGATTTTGTTTCGCCTCCGCTGCGCAATCACATCCGAGGGCATGGATCCTCAAGAAGAGCAGCTTGATGCTTTTCGCAAGATTTTCTACATGAGGACTTCGGAGAAAACACTTGGGGAAGGCGGAAAAGTCACTTCAAGGGAAGACTCTGCGCAAAATATCCTCCTGAATATTCCCAGCCATCCCACTGATATCTACTCTGCTCTTGACGAAGTTTTTGAGTTACAGACGATCGATCATGGAAGCAAAAAGCTCAAGCAGTACAAGACTCTGCAGACTCTGCCTCCCATCCTTCAGATCAACGTTCCCCGCAACACCTACGACCGGGCTACTGGTCGCGGCGTCAAGGTCGAGCACAAAATCCACCTTGAGGAGACATTATACATGGACCGATACTTCGAATGGCAGGGCACAAAGGTCATGGATCGACGCAGAGCCACATGGGCGTGGCGTCAACGTCTTGATCAGCTCCAGGCTCAAAGAGACCTCATCAACCGGAACACTCTCAAGGCCGATTCGAAGACGTCCACCGATGGGCCTACTGGACTCCAGGCAACAGCTCATTTCATCAGGGCGGTGGTGAAGAACAATGAGGTCTTGACATCAATGGGTCTTCCTATCGTCGACGTTGATGAAAGTATGGCAAGGGACCTTGAGGTGATTGCGGACGCTCAGCGAGTACAGCTAGACACCATTGAAGAAGAAGTGACGGCGTTGCAAACACGAATCTCCACCAGCTTCGAAGACTTGAAGGAGATCAAGTATAGACTGTTTGCAGTTTTCTTCCATCGTGGAGGTTATGGTCATGGCCATTATTGGACTTGCATCAGAGACTTTCAAAACAATATGTGGCGCCAGTACAACGACGAAAAAGTCGAGGAATTCACCAAGCTGGACGACATCTTCGACGCATCAACTTGGCAGCAAGGAACGCCGACTTATGCTGTGTATGTCAAAGACGACGAGGACTTGCCGCAACTTGTGCAGCCAGTCTGTCGCAATCCCGAGGAGCTGCTCGTGTCCAATACTGAAGTCAACGAAGGACCGGTCGACGAAGTCATGCAGGATGCGCCTCATGCACCCAACTATCCCCCGCCGAAGCCACAGACTGACGACTACCCCAAAGTTGAGGACAGCGACTCCAAGACCGACGTAAAACGATAGGAACAGGAGGCTGTGGTGGGGCAAATGGTACAAGCTTTCCTACATTCAGTACCGCCGCCAGGACTAGCATGAATGAGGAGTGTTAACATTATGAGCATTTTCAAGCGTGGCGCTAAGACGAGGAGCAATTGATACCCCGTTCGTTACTTAGAATTAGCATGAACGGTAGATGAGACGACGGCATCGCTCATAGCATGTAGATAATCGACACAAGACTTGACGAAGCATAATGTCTATCTCTTCATTCCATAGAAACGACCCTTTCGCTTTATTCGGGCTTGACGTCTATCTAATAACACTTCCGCGACTTTGGCTTGGATGCCAGAATTTCCTATTTGGGAAGCGTGGTGAAATTTCTCCCCCGAGCTTCCCCAGCATTTGCACCATCACTTCTCTAAACCAGCACGGCAGCATCTTTTCGGTCTTCTCTGAACTGGATTCCTTTGGGTTCGGGACTAGTGCCAATTATCATGAGGCGTCACATACGATTAAAGGTCCGTTCATAAGCGATTCTCACCTTCGAAGCTCTGGCTAACATTGGGGGTAGACGGCCTCTCACAGCCTATGTATATTCTGCGCCCACAGATTCTCGCCGACTCCATCGCTCTTACACACAGCCCGCAAGCCTAGCATCCGTATACAACGAAGAGGTCTACGATCCTCGGCCGTCTCTCCTCGAGCTGCCGAAGCGCCTGCGCCGGCGCAGCAGCAGAATGACCCGTTCGATCCCTTTGGGCAGCCCTTGCCCAGCCAGATCTTGAACCCGGAGGAGGCTGCGAGGGCGAGCGTTGCTCGCTTGAAAGAGCAGCGAGCAGAGAAAGAGCGGGAAGCCGCTAGATTAGCCAAGGCACGGCAACAGGAACAGGCGAGGGAGGACCATGAGCGAGAGTCAAGTTCGCTCTTTGGGGAGGAGTCGTCGTCTTCGAGGGCACCGATCAGCGCAGATAGACTGAGGTCCAGGACTAGTCAGCTACGACGAAGAGAAGTCATGGACAAGCATCGTACAGTTCCGCACAACATGTCCGCAAAACAGGACGGGCCGAGGGCGCAGCAAGGACAAGGAAATGGGCAAATGCAAAGACTGAGTAGTGGACAGCGGCAAAGACAGAGGGGTTATTTGGAGGCCGACCGTGCTACACTCGACAGCAATGAAGGGTCTATGACGGAGGCGAATACCCAGACCCCAAAGACGCCATTGTGGGAGACAGCGCAGCAATCGAACATTGGTTCTGGCAAACCGGCAGCAGGGTCAAGCTCGAGCAGTGATCAATCAGTACATACGTCGAACCTATCCATTCAATGGACATCCCAAGATCGGAGGAATACGGACAGTACACCACAACAGAACCAACCACAGCGAAGGCGGTCGCTCATGGAAGCGATGACCGGTGGTCGACAACGCCCAAAGCAGCAGCAGGCAGTCTCAAGAGAACAAGCTATCGCAGACATCACGGAGAAGATGAACATAAAGAGCATGCCCAGACTAGATCGAGACCGACCACATCGGCAACCTACAGGCCAAGGACGGAAAGCAAAGCAACCTTCTTTCCCGGTCTTCACAGAGGCCAAATCTGCATTTCCATCATTCGCCCCGATCTCGCAAGAGGACAAATCAGCAGCTAGCGGGACCTCAGAGTGGGCACATTCTGACCTGCCTGAAGTGCCGCCTGAAGTCCAAGCGCGGATCGATGAGGAGAACAGACTCGCGGAGGAGCGCAAAATTCAGGAGGAGACAAAACGAGAGGAGGAACGAAAGGCTATTGAGGCACGGAAGGCTGAGGAAGAGCGTCTGGAAGAGGAGCGGCGAAAGGATGCCGAGCGAAAAGAGTCGGAGCGTAAGCTGCGGGAGGCGCATCGACAGAAGATGAAACAGGAGGAAGAGGCACGACAGATTGCGGAAATGGCTCGATGGAATGCCCAGCAACAAGCACAGCAGCAGGCACAGCAGCAGGCACAGACCGCCACAGCGCACGCGGATCACGCTCATCGATCAGCAGCGTCTGATCGGGGACATGATACCGGACTCGCCATTTCCGAGGAGGAAATGGCAGACATGACAGAAGAGGAGATCGAGCTTCGTCTACGGCTACTTGCCATTCAACGGGCAAAACGAGCGAAGGCACGGAAGGACGCTGCGGCGCAGCAAACATCTTCATCATCATCCACGACGATTGAAAAGCCCCCTTCGTCGTCACCCCAGCGTTCCGAACTCGGTCAAAGTGGCCGTAATCAGGCTTCGGGGCAGGCGCTTGGATCTGGACTTGATTACAGTAATCTGTCGGACCTCATGAAAGCGGGCATGATGGCAGGCGTAGACTATGGGGGCGCACCCAAGAATAAGCCCTCCAATGCGAAATGGGAACCGGCACAGTCCGACGAGAATGACTTTCAAGGCGACACAACATTAGACCAATCTCCATTCACGGCAAAGTCTCAGGATAGCGCATCACCGCTCACACCTTTTGACCCGAAATTGACTTCGAGATGGAACGTCTTCAAAGCGCCTCGTCAAAAGGGCGATACTCAGCCAGCAGTTGCCTCGAGCAATCAGCCATCGGCGGAGAAGCAAAATCAGCCTTCGAGATCCCAAGACTTTCTTCGGTTGAGGAAAGGTCTCAGTACTGACAGGACTGAGGACCCTTTCACACCTGTAGGTCGATACGAAGGACCGAGGAGAGAAACGAGAACCTGCAATATGTGTGGACAGCCTGGCCACATCTCTTACTTCTGTCCCACAAGGCAGGCAAGTACACCGCATCCTGCCACTCCGGAGAGGGCCGAACAGTCTAGACGACCTCAATCCCGATTCTCGAGGTCGGCAGAATCTTTAACCTTTGCCAAACAGGGAGCTTCAGCTGATAGTGACCGTCCACGTGACGCTTTTGACGAGATCATGGATGAGCAAGAAGACAACTCGTCGCAACGTTTCACCATCAGGCATTCTGGCCGCCAAAGTGAGCACACATCATTCAAAGAAGACCAGGGACCTCAGACTGCCAATGACGTCCGCATCCGACATAGTGATCAGCGTGGACAACCAGGCAGAGAAGTACGATCCCCTTCAAATTTCGACGAAGAGATTCACGAAGACGAGCCGGAACGACCAGCGAGGATCAGATCAGCCAGATTCGCCGATCCTGAGGAAGAAGAGCCGGAGCCACAGATCATCCTGAGGTCACGCAAGTTCGCTGAGCCAGAAGAGAACGAGCGTCCACAACGCAAGGCTATCCGAAGACGACAGCGCGACGACGATGATGACCTCGACGAAGACTCCGGCCGTCGCCGTACAGGCCGCAAGTCCTCAGTGCGCGACCCAGACGACGAAGACGACTTCGCTCCAGGCCGCAGCCGCCGTAGCCGCGACGAAGCAGACGAGCTCGAGGACCTCTCCGGCGCCGCCAAAATCCGAGACAAGCGGCAACGCGAACGCGACGAGCGCCGTGCAAAAGCTCGCAAAGAACAGGAGCGCAGGCTCGCCATCTCAGCCAAACGCGCACAATCTATCACCAAGATCACCCTGCCGCAATTCATTACCGTCTCGAATCTCGCGCAGGCTCTCAACGTCAACATCGCCCCCTTCCTCCGCAAGATCGACGCTCTCGGCTTCACTGTCTCAGGTCACGACCACGTGCTCAGTGCAGAGGACGCATCCCTTATCGCTCTCGAATACGGTTTCGCACCCACCACGGGCGCAGACCTGGAGGTGGAAGAGCGCGATCTGCGCCCTCGTCCCGAAGCAGAGGACAAGTCCTCCTTGCCTGGTCGCCCACCGATCGTGACCATCATGGGCCACGTCGATCACGGGAAGACGACGATCCTGGATTACCTCCGCAAATCGTCCGTCGCGGCCACGGAGCACGGGGGTATCACGCAGCACATCGGCGCCTTCTCTGTGAAAATGTCGGGTGGGAAGACAATTACCTTCCTCGACACGCCGGGACACGCGGCGTTCTTGTCAATGCGCAAGCGGGGCGCGAACGTCACGGACATCGTGATCTTGGTGGTCGCCGCGGACGATAGTGTCAAGCCGCAGACGCTGGAGGCGTTGAAGCATGCTAGGGAAGCGAAGGTGCCGATTTTGGTGGCGGTGAACAAGGTCGATAAGCCCGAGGCGGATGTGCAGAGGGTCAAGAACGATTTGGCCAGGCACGGTGTGGAGATTGAGGACTTTGGAGGGGACGTGCAGGTTGTGCCTGTCTCGGGTAAGACGGGTGAGGGGATGGATGATCTGGAGGAAGCCGTGGTGACGCTAGGGGAAATTCTGGATCACAGAGCGGAGAGGGACGGTGGGGTCGAGGGATGGGTGCTGGAGGCGACGACGAAGGCGGCGGGAAGGGTGGCGACTGTACTGGTTAGGAGAGGCACGCTGAAAACTGGGGACGTGGTCGTTGCGGGACAGACGTGGACAAAGGTCAGGACGTTGAAAAATGAAGCTGGCATTGAGGTCGCCGAAGCAGGTCCCGGTGTCCCCGTGGAGGTGGACGGATGGAGGGATCAGCCTACCGCTGGAGATCTGGTGCTTGAAGCCGAAAGTGAACAAAAGGCGACCGATGTGGTGGACTACAGGGTCGAGGTCTCGGAGAGGGCGAAGCTGGCCGAGGACGTGGAAGCCATCAACGAGTCGAGGCGATTGGAGCAGGAAAGGAGGGAGAAGGAGAGGGAAGAGGCCGAGGCTAAAGCGGCGGGTGAGACCGCGGAGGATGGAGAGGAGGAGAAGCCAGGGGCATCAACACACCGAGAAGTGCCCTTCATCATTAAGGGGGATGTCTCCGGATCTGTCGAGGCGGTGGCCGGATATCTCCAGCAGCTGATGAATCCGCTGGTTTCGCCCAAGATCCTTCGAAGCGCTGTCGGTCCCATTTCCGAGTCCGATATCGACCATGCAGCTGCAGCTAAAGGTCACATCATCTGCTTTAATTTGCCCCAGCCCACGGACGCGATTTCCGGCCTAGCGCAGCACAACAAGGTCAGGGTGATTGAGCAGAACGTCATTTACCGTCTTCTGGAGCAGGTGAAGAGTGTGCTTGAGGAGAAGCTCGAGCCGGTCAAAATACAACGTGTCATCGGTGAAGCGGAAGTGTTGAAGCCATTCGACATCAGTGTGGGTGGCAGGAAGAAGCTCAGAATTGCTGGCAGCAGGGTAAGGAACGGTGAGATCAGGAGGAACAGTAGAGTTCGTGTGATGAGGAATGGGAAGAAGGTCTACGATGGTGAGTCCTCTGGCAGTTCAGTAGTCAGAATGCGTATGCTAACGATGCTACAGGAACGATCACTTCCCTCAAGAACGTCAAGAAGGACGTCACCGAAATGCGGAAGGGTACTGAATGCGGTGTTGGTTTCGAGAATTGGGTTGATGCTCAAGAAGGAGATCAGATTCAGACGTACGAGGAGATCGAGGAGAAAAGGGCTCTGCCGATCTAATGCATCTCCACTCTGTATAATGCTTGCATTGCATGATTGGAGTGTACATATAGTGTATAGAAAAGGACGTGTCGACATAGAACTTAAACTCTGTAGAATACAAGACTTTTATCAAGACGCTGATGCTATGCTATGCTCTGCTACACTGTTTTTCGCAGATTTACGCCGGCCCATAATACAGGCGCTAATGATTTAGGGAGGTTGAAACCGAAGAGACTGATGATCCAAAGTATGCCAGTCACCACGATAGGTGACAACAGTAGCTCCGTATGATGCAGGAAGGGCAATGCTGGATCTCATCGTCAGTGTCTATGCCATATAGGATCTCTCACTATACCTACCATTGTAACCAAGAAATGTAATGACAAAGTAGTAACCAAATGCCAGGAAGTACAATGAGTTGCCGAAAAACTCCGAGACCCAGTAGTCTCGCGATACGACAGGCATGAGTAGGAACTGGATGACATAAAGAAATACCCAGACCGGAAAGAATGCCCGTATCGATACCTGGAGGACGTTAACTGAAGCCTTTCGAACCATACCACAGCGTCTCACATCGAAACAATACCCAAACTCCAGTTGCTCGCCTGGTCCTCCACCAGGCGGTCCGAACAGTCCTGCTCTTCTACTTCTACCCGGCAGTCCCGCAACACCAGGTCCAAGGAACTTGCCCACTAAGAAGTACATTGCCGTTGAAACCAGCAAGGAGGTTGCGAGGAAATGACCGAATATGAATACCAATACAATCTTGATCGTCCGTGAAACACCATCTGCGTACGCCAGACCCCATGCAAGTGCCGTGAGAAGAAGGAAAAAGGAGAGGAGGTAGGTGAAGGATGGATCAGGCCGATGCCATGTATTTCGTGTTTCTGGGCATATCAGTACCCGCGGGCTTTGGGGAGTCTGCATTTGTCTTACGCTTCTGGTAGTACACGGATCGAAAGACCTTCTTCGGCGCAATGATCAGACTTGTCATTTCCCATATTGCCATCTCAAAGTCCATTTGGGGAAACTTGAAGAGTCGCTTGAAGAAACGAGGCATACGAATCGACGTCTGCCGCCGCGAGGACGAGACGCCGCCAAAGTTGGAGGCATTCGAGTTGTGCCGGGGTAGGGATATGGTCGGATTCATCGTGTCGGAGGAGAGGAGCAGCCGCAGGCAGATTGATATCTGAACATGCGGCTACTATTGGATCAGGATCGCATACGCTAATCTTTCGTCGGGAGGTAATCTGTTCGACTGCTCTAATATCTCGGAAAGTCGCAGTCTCATTCACGAAGTTGTCAGCTGGAAAGTCGGCAGATCTCATTGAAGCTTGAAGTCGGTTGCCGTCGGCTCGCGCTCCGACGACTGCAGAGCCGCATTTCTTGGCATGCAGCGCTAAAAGCTCCTCAAATTAAGACCTCTACACCTACTCCATCTTCCGCCAGTCCCACACCAAGCACGCACGGTCTCTCATGAAGCTGCCGTATTGGTAAAACGGAAAGCATTGTTGGTAAAGGATAAGAACAGCTTGCGAAACCCCAGCTTGGGGACATACGGCGATTCTCCTCCGCCATGGAGGGTGGAGAGGCTTTCCTCGCCGCCATGGATGGCAACGCAGCTCAGCCGCAAGACTCCATCCTGCAGCAGTCCGAGCTTGAAAACGACGACGATGATGATTACGATCCATCCGCGCCTACCGAGGGTGCAGTGAATGCGACCGAGCCAGTCGTGCAAGCCTCTCTTGAGGTTCCCGTCGAGCAGCCTTCACGTACAGCTTCGCGTACGTCGCAGAAGCAGACGACTATTGGTGGATTTCTCGCTGAAGAGAGCGACGAGGATGATGATGAACCAGAAGAAGAAATTGCACAAGAAACACAAACAAATGGAGCTGTAGCTTTAGAGACTGCGAACACTGCATCTCCAAAACCAGGTTCCTTACCACAGTCCCCTTCTTTGCCTGTTCCTTTCCAGACTCAAGCGACGAATGGTGTAGCCACAGAGTCGACAAACGGTGTGGTAGCTGAACAGCCGCCAACGATTCCAAGTCCACCGGTCAAGTCACCAGTGACAGCAGCTGAGGGCGATCGTGTTGGAAGTGCAATGTCTGCTCAGCCTTTTTCCGCGGTCCCAAGTGCTGTCCCTTCTGTACCAAAGACTCGTTTGCCAAATGATATTATCGGACAGTTAGAGGATAGGATAGCAGAAGACCCCAAGGGCGAGATAGATGCATGGTTGGGTCTGATTGCACATTTGAGGTCGAAGGGGAAGTACGACGAGGTCAGGAAAGTCTACGGACGCTTCTTCGAGGTCTTTCCAAGCGCAGTGAGTATTCTGTCTAGCTCACTCAAACAAATTCTCACATAGAACAGGCAGATCAGTGGGTAGCATATGCTCGTATGGAGTTGGAGCTGGACGATCTCCCGCGACTCGAAGCTATCTTCAACTTGGCCCTTCTCAAGGTTCAGAGCATCGATCTCTGGAACATCTATCTTGCACACATCCGCCGTCGCAATGATATTGCTACCGACGCCTCGGGTCAAGGTCGCCAGGTTGTCTCACAAGCATACGAGTTTGTTATCAACCAAGTCGGACAAGACAAAGACTCTGGTCAATTGTGGCAAGATTACGTCGCCTTCATCAAGTCGGGACCAGGCACACCGGGTGGTACAGGGTGGCAAGACGCACAGAAGATGGATTTACTCCGGAAAGCTTACCAGCGCGCCGTCTGTGTGCCAATGTCAGCGGTGACCAATCTCTGGAAGGAATACGACTCGTTCGAGATGGGCCTCAACAAGATGACTGGCCGCAAGTTCTTGCAAGAGAAGTCCCCATCTTATGTCACCGCACGCAGCTCATACACAGCGCTCTACAACATCACCCAGTATCTAAAACGCGGCGGAGTCCCTCGAATGCCACCTCATCCTGGTCACTATGGTGAAGAAGACTTCTGCGCACAGGTCGAGATATGGGAGAAGTGGATTGCATGGGAGAAGGAAGATCCTCTGGTATTGAAGGACGAAGACGCTCAAGCACTTCAGCAACGAACCCTCTTCAGCTACCGCCAAGCCGTGATGGCACTGAGGTTCTATCCCAGGATCTGGTTCGATGCTGCGCAGTGGTGCTTCGACCAAGGCCTAGAAGCTGATGGAACCTCTTTCTTGGATCAAGGTCTCGAGGCGAACCCCGAAAGCTGTCTACTCGCATTCAAGAAAGCGGATCAGCTTGAAAGTACAATGCCCACGGATGAGGGAGAGGACAGCATGGTTACTCGAGGCAACGCCGTACGTGTACCATACGACGGCGTCTTGAACCATCTCTACAAGCACATCGATATGATCCAAAGTCGGGAGCGGGCCAATCTAGCTCAGATTGAAGCAAAATACGATGCCATGACACCAGATCCTCGTGAAGGATCACCGGAAATTCAAGCATACGATAACGACGAAGACAATACGGACATGAACAAGCCACTCACGAAGAGGCAGCGCAAGGAAAAAGAGATCGCTGATCGCAAAGCGGAGACAGTCACACAGACGAAGTTGACTTCAAAGACAATTACCTACACATGGATATCGCTCATGCGCGCTATGCGCCGCATTCAAGGCAAAGGAAAGCCTGGCGACGCTGTGGGAGGCATGCGTGGCATCTTCAAGGACGCTCGTACGAGAGGGCGTCTCATGGCAGACATCCACGTAGCCACCGCCCTTCTCGAGCACCATGTGTACAAGGATGCTGCCGCGCCGAAGATCTTCAACCTCGGAGCGAAGCTATTTCCAGATGACGAGAATTTTGCACTGGAGCACATCAGGTTTCTGATCTCGACAGGCGATTCAACAAGTATATCTACCTTGCCATCCGAATTTTTGATACTATGCTAACATGTATGCAGACGCCCGTGTCGTTTTTGAGACAACAGTATCGAAACTTACCTCCAAGCTGGAGAACGCACACCGAGCAAAGAACCTCTACGCCTTTTTCCACGACTGGGAGTCCAAGTTTGGCGAGCTCAGTCAGGTCACCAAGATTGAGAAGCGCATGGCCGAACTTTATCCCGACGAAAATGTTTCCACCTTATTCTCGCGCCGTTTTGGAGCTTCCACCGTCACGCCTCCACCATTTGATCCCTGTGCGGTACTACTTGTGCTCAGTGCCACACAAGTCAGACCAAAGAACGCCACGCAAGCTATCATCCCGAGCATCGAGACCACAGAGCCAGCACAGCCAGGTCCATACGGCTACCCGCAGTCGCCCAAGCGCCCACTCGATGATTCAGACGCAGAGCTTCCAGCTAGGAAGCTGCTCCGAGGTGAGAGTCCGCTCAAGGGAGCGGCTGGTCGTCGTCAACAGCAGCGTCAAGCAAGGGAGCTAGGGCACCAATCGACACCGTCTGCCCCAAAGCCTTTGCCGTTGGCTGTATACCAGCTCCTCAGCATCATCCCACCAGCACGACAATGGAACCAGACCTTATTCGACCCAGCGAAGATGGTCGATCTTGTCCGTGCTTCAGATATGACGAGGGTACGCTTACCTGACAACAGCGGGCAGCAAGGTAAGCCAATCACTCTATCAAAATAATGATTGTGTCTGACGGTCACGCAGGGTATGGTTACAGCCGCTGAGACAAGTGATGAGCACGAAAAGCACTAGGGTCATATTCAGCACCTTTACAACCAAGTGTTTGCGGTGGAACGATGAGGGGCAAATTCCTTGCACTCTGCTCGCCCTTGCATGGTTACACGCACGGTCGATTTTGCTTCGGGGCATGGGTTGCACAGCTGGGCGTTGAGGAAGGAATAAAATACCAGCACTTCCAAGGTGAAGATTGCTTCCATACTCTGCATCTCAATGGAAAACACTTGTTGCCCAAATTGTTTACTGCGCGTTACTACTAGAAGAATTGTCCCTTACGTGCCTGAGCTACCCCGCTGCATCTACCCTTTCGATCTTGCCCTTCTTGACTAATTGACACAAATCGATCTTGCAGAAGACAACCCAGCAGCAACTCGCGTGTGGATATCGACACCGTGGTTTGAGCCATTGTGGCAGGCATCTCGGCAGTGCCCATCCCGAGCTGTACGGACAATATCAAAGCTCTACCTTCGTCAACAACACCGCCCACTACAACAATTTCCAACCACCACCGCTTCCCACAGCCTCTTCGTCTCCTCTTCCTGATACTCGATTCATACTCTCAGTGTCTGCACTATTCATCAAAGGTACGTTTCCCACGCCACATGCCAAGAATACCCTGCCAATATCAAAATCAAAATCACCATCTCCATCACCACCACTATCACCTCAACCCTCACCACCGCCCTCACAAGCTAGCACATGCCCCCTTCGCCCCTTCACGTGCCTCTACACGTCGCTGCTACCTGCGCACGGTCCTCACCGCCAGCTGGCAGTCTTGGCGCTCGAGATATTTATACAGCTTCCCCCCCTCTTCCGAACCCTCTACTCTACATCCACCTCATCGCCACTTCCGCTCCGTCCGCCCTTCGGCTTTTGGCCTTTTCCTTTTGACATTCCTCCTTTATACCTTCTACTACTATCACACATCAATACTCACTATCCTGTAGCTCACGACCGAGCTCTCACCAACTTCACAATGTCTGGCGCACAGCGCCGCCGAGGGCAGCAGCCCTCCTCACCAGACAATTCATCGGCTGGGTCATCAAGCCGTCAGATCACGACATCTACCCCACTCACCGTCCCATCACAGCATGATGGCAACCGCGAGGAGCCAGGCAAGGCCGTGGCGGTCAACAAGAATATTGACATGAGTGTCACTATGTGGTGCACTGTCAACAACGCCCCAGTCGCCATCCAGAAGCGTCCAGCACCAGTCAAGCTTGGTCGCGAAATCCAGGTCAAGTTGAACACCTGGGATGTGTCTAAGCTTCCAACAAACCCAGTCTATCAATACGACATCTTGATCGGTAATGGCGAAGAAAAGAGGCCAGTCATCAAGAAGGTCCTCACCTCCAAGGCACTCAGGCAGGGTCTACCCAATGGCAATAGATGGATTTTCGATCTCAACAAGCTTGCCTGGTCCACCGAGAATGCCTCTCGCGAGCTTCGCATCACTGTCGATCTTGACGCAGAGCAAGGCCGTCCTGCAAACCCGAAGAAGCCTGATATCCATTATGTGATCATCAAGCAGTCCAAGGTCATCAAGTTCGACACCCTCGTCGGCTACCTGGCCGGCACGAATGACTTTGACCAGACTTGTCTCGAGGTCATCAACTTCCTTGATCACCTATTGCGTGAAGGTCCCTCGAAGCGACTGACGGGGATCAAACGCAACTTCTACCAGATCGGTGACAAGCAGCGCTTTCAACTTGGTGGAGGCCTTGAGGCCGCAAAAGGTCTCTACCAGAGTATGCGACTCGTGCACTCTGCTAACGGCCCACACAAGCTCAGCGTCAACGCTGATGTAGCCAACACCGCCTTCTGGATCCCAGGTCCTCTGTCCAACGCAATTGCAGCTCTTCTCAATTGTCGTGGAGAGGCCGAGATTGCCAGAGCAATGTCCAACCCCAACGCCTCATACAGCCTCAGGCTTCTCAGAAGGCTTCATGTCGAAGCCAGACACAGAGGCACGCCCGACCTCTACTGCATCGATAGGATCCTAAACGCCTCTGCCAATCAGCAAAGGATCTCTGGTGGTGATCATAACGGCCAAACCGTCGCCGAGTACTTTCGTAAGAAGCATAGCATCACTCTCAAGCATCCAGAGTGGCCTCTGATCAAGATGACCAAGGGTCAGAACACCATGGTGCCACTCGAGTGCCTCTTCATTGGTCACAACGAACGCTTCGCAGGCAAGATCGATGACCGTCAAACTGCGAACATGATCAAGACTGCAGTGACACTGCCGGCGCAGAGGTGGGCCGACATTCAGAATGGCCTGGCCATGGTCAACTGGGGTGGTGATCAGTACATAAATGGCTACGGTCTCCAGATCAAGACCGATCCTGTCGTTGCGAAAGGACGTCTCCTCCCGAATCCGAAAGTTCAATTTGCCAATGGTCCTGTCGATCCGAGGACTTCTGGTAGGTGGCGGGTCGATGGAAAGAGGTTTCTACTACCACCAAAGCACTCCCTTACGCATTGGGGGGTGTGTTGTGTGCTCGACAACAACCCGAGAGCTCGTGGTCCTGACAAGGCCACTGTTGACAAGTTCATCAGCGAATACGTCAAGATATACACCGGTCATGGTGGTAGGGTTGACAACAAGAATCCGTTCATGGTCCCACCTCAGACCAATGCGGACGTCGGCAAACTCGTCGAAACAGCCTGGATGGCCACTGGCAACCACTACAAGGCTAACCCACAGTTGATCATATTCATTCTGCCTACCAAGGATGCTATGACCTACGGCAAGATCAAGAAGAGCATGGAGTGCCGCTATGGTGCACCCTCGCAGTGCATGCAATACATCAACATTCAGAAGTGCCAGGCTCAATATATCTCTAATGTCTGCTTGAAGACATTCACGAAACTTGGCGGCACCGTATCTCGCGCTGCTGGACCAACCACCAGCAAGGGCGATGCCAGCGTCTTCAAGGTTCCATCCATGATCGTTGGCGCTGATGTCACGCACCCACCTCCGATGTCTCAGGGCATACCAATCGACGAGCAGACAGGATCCATCGCCGCTATTACTTGCAGCATGGACAAGGCCGGTGTTCGCTACGTTGCTGACACACAGACCAACGGCTGGCGAGTCGAAATGATCCAGACTGAGAACTGGACCAAGCTGTGGAAGCCGATGCTGCAGCGATGGATGACTCAGGTCGGAGGAGGCAACTTCCCGAAAAACATATACTACTTCCGCGATGGTGTTTCCGAAGGACAATTCGCATCCGTTCTCAACCAAGAAGTCCGCGACATGAAGGAGATTATCAAGTCGATCAACCCCAAGGTGGATGTCAAATTTATTGTCATCATCGCAACCAAGCGCCACCATGTTCGCATGTTCCCAAACCCATCAGACCAAAACTCGTCAGACAAGAATGGAAACCCACTGCCGGGTACTGTGGTTGAGACCGCCGTCACTCACCCTTACGAGAATGATTGGTTCATGTGCAACCACGTTGCCCTCAAGGGGACTGCGCGCCCAACACACTACCACTGCTTGGTCAACGAAGCCGGGATCTCCAACGAAGATCTGATGACCCTCATCTACGAGGGCTCCTACCAATTCTCCCGTGCCACTACTCCGGTCTCCCTCTTCCCCGCCTGCTTGCATGCAGACATTGCCGCTCTCCGCGGCAAGTTCCACGATGCCAAATTTGGCTCCAACTCTTCCGGGCCTTCTGGACCGCCTCGTGGTCGTGAAGAGACCCCTCGTCCTTCTGGATCTGCTACTCCAGCTGGTAACGACTCGCGCACCAAGGGGTCTAACTCCAGTGCCCCATCATCAGTGCCAGAACTTATGCCACTCAAGACACCACTCCTAGCCGAGTCCATGTGGTGGGTCTGAGCATCAAACCGTCCTTCAACAACAGCATCCTGAGTCTTACTCGGCCAACACCACTCATCAGCCTAACGAATATACCCACGACCATGAATGAGAAACGACCAAAAACACGAATAAACAAGTAAAAGCCAAACACAAAAAAAAGGATTTGCATTTTTCGCGCCTGTACCACAAAGGAGAAACGGACAGCTTTGCTAAGGAGGAAGCTTGAGGGGATTAATGACGATGGTAACCAGAGTGTGAACTCTGTCAGCATCAGCTTGCAGTCTTCCACTAGGTAGCTGCAGCACAATCCGAATGTATCATATGTAAAATACTTACTGTGCCATCTGTGATTGTGATGGTGCTCGACTGTATGCTGCTAACGTTGCGTTGCGATGGAAATTTGAGTACGAGTATCATTTGGTCGCTGTGTCAAGAGCTAAATTCATGTTCGCTTGCTAGAATCGTGCTCGCCATGTCATAGTACGGTCTTCTCCACTTGGCATCTGCACCACCCTTTCGATCCCTCACGGCGCCACGGCTCCGTCACTCTGTTTCAAATGTGCTTTTTGATCCTCTCTAGCCCAAGAGACCTTCTCAGTTGTGCATGGCGAAGCCTGATCATTTCTTTGTCACGCCCGCCTTCTCCTCCAAGCTCTTGACGTATCCCTCTACCCTTTGTACCGCAGACTGTAAAGTCTAGACATCGTTAGCTTCGATTGATTGCTTCGTCATCGCAAGCTTCATCGTACATAGATGTCCTCTGTCAACAGTTGGTTCGAGACCTTGTACTCATCGATCACGTAGTAGTATAGCGCAGATCCAGCCAACATCGAGCCGAGGAGGAAGCCAAGAATACTGCTAGCATCAGCATGAAATCCATCAGACCGCATATAGCATGTCCTATGCGACCTACCCTCCTCTGAAAGCTCCCACGGGTTTCCGCACTGGTGCCGCAGCCACAGTCTGCTGTCGCGTGGCTGAGACAGAGAAATTCCTTGCTGCAGTGCCTGCTCTCCATACGCCCTGCCTTGAGGCGCCGCACGCCAATCGCGAAAGTATCCTGCTCGACATGTCGTGCAATATTTCTGATATGAAGCTCGCGAGAGAGGCATCACAAGTCCGAAGCTCTACTGTCTGGTCGTCCTCCGCAAACTTCCCTCCTAGTAAGTTTAGGCGAATCGGCAGCCTCGTTCGGTAGTTCCAGCCGTGATCCACCTTGAAACGGATCCCTCGACAAGGCCAAACGCCAGAATGATGGCAATTTCTTGGTACGCAAGACCTTTGTCCCTTGAATCCGTCTCAGCTTCCTAGAGAATGCTCGTGTCGGAGGAAATCTGGCGACGGAGAAAACGGAAGGACATTCAGATCACAATCTGATCGTACACGATATCGGGGTATTGCAGGGGTTTGCACTGACGAGCCAGCCTCGCCACGATGACAGACGATAACATCTCCTGGCTCAACCGCGCCACGACGTGGGCTACACGCCGCGGCAGCGATGATAGCCGCAACTCACGCAACCGTTTCGGCTCGGGACATATCACGCTGAGCACGCCCAATCGCGGCTCCATGCGACGACCAGGCGTGGAGAGAGAGCAGAGCAGTCGCAGCATTTCCGAGGCGATGCGCATGTTGCGCTCGAGCGAGGAGCAGGAGACGTTGCTGGATGACGACGAGTTGGCGGATGACGATGGATGTTTTCCGCCGAGGAAGAACGATGATCCCCATGCTGAGAACCCGCATGCGGATTTGCCTGTGTATACGACCATTCACAGAATCAGGAGGCTGGTGATTGCTAGTATCGGTGAATTTCACAGGGTATAGTGGGGGAAAGTAGAGCTGACGATGGACAGATGATCCGTATGATATGGCTATGCTCATGTCGCCGAGGGTGAATGTGGCGATTGTGAGGCCGTTGGTCGATCACCTGTATGATTCGGATGATGTGTCGATTGTGTACTGCTTGCTGGTCAACAGGGTACAGTTCCTGAGGGAGCAATCTTATCAGGCGCATCATCAGACGGTGAATGTGACGAGAGCGAATCTATGTGAGATTGTGGCTGCGCGCGTCCTGAGGCGGTACGACGAAGACCACACTGGACGATCTGGACTGCTTATGCTGGCCAACGTACTCGTCGCTGGGTTCGAGCCATTTCAGAATGCACCTGCGGAGGTCATGGTCGATCGGAGACATGGTGCCTGGTCCATGGACTCACTGCTGGATCCGACAAGGAAGCGAACGTTGACAGCACTCGAGGTCGCCATTGTCTCGGAAAGCAAGACTTTTCTTGCGACAACCGCTTGCCAGAAGGTAGTGGACGCAGTATGGAGAGGCCGCATCACATATACACCTACAGCATGGCTTGATCTGGTGCCTGACAGATACAAGCGCCGCAACATCAGTCTCTACGATCCTCGTCGAGCACCACTCCTGAATCAATACCGTCTTATTGTTCCTCGCACACGAAACATCATCGAGACTACACAGTTTGTCATTCTATTTATCCTCTACATACTAGCCATGGCCAACAAAGCTCATACGATTGGTCCGTCGCACCTGAAGTTCACCACCGAAGAACTGCTTTTCGCTATCTATGGCATGGGCTGGGTCCTGGATGAATTCGCTTCGGTCCTCGAACATGGTTGGAGCGTACATACAGAGAATCTCTGGTCCTTCCTCGACTTGACCTTTGTCGTCATCTACTCCGCTTACTTTGGCCTGCGTATGCACGGTCTAGCCACCAACTCGGGCGCGCAGGGGAAACAGGCCCTCGACGTCCTCGCCCTCGCCGCACCAGTTCTCCTGCCCCGCCTTGCCTTCTGCCTCATGAGCGAAAGCATGCTCTTCATCGCCCTCCGCGCCATGATGGCCGATTTCCTCTTCCTCACTGTCCTCGCAGCATGGTGCTTCGGCGGCTTCCTCCTCGCCATGCGCTGGCTCAACGAATCCCAAGACGGCTTCGCAAGTCACAAACCAGTCGACATTGCGAAATGGATGGTATATCTCTGGTTCGGTCTCGACGGGACCGGCATCCAAACCTCCCCTGAATTCCACCCCACCCTCGGTCCGATTCTGATGGTAACCTTCACCTTCCTCGGCAACTCTCTCTTCCTCACCATCCTCGTCGCCATGCTCTCCGACACCTACAGCAAGCTCGCCGCGTCGGCCACCGCCGAGATCCAATTCCGTCGCGCCGTCCTGACTTTCGAAGGCGTTAAAGCGGACGCACTATTCAGCTACCCGCCCCCCTTCAACGTCATCTTCCTCTTCGTCCTCCTCCCCCTCAAACTCGCCACCTCCCCACGTTGGTTCCACAAACTCAACGTCTCCTTCGTCCGCATCCTCAACGCGCCCGTCCTGCTGATCATCAGTCTCTACGAGCGACGCTACCTTTGGAAGCGCAACTCGCACGACTCGATCCGCGGCCGAGGCATGTGGGCTAATTTCTGGGAAGGTTTCGGGGCGCACGCGGATCTACAGATGGTGTTTGAGGAGGAACCCCCGGAGGAGGTGGTGGACCGGATGGACGAGATGGATCAGGCTTTTACGGACGATCTGTGGGAGAATAGCGAGGGGGTGTTGCAGGGGAACGGGGTCAAAGTGCCTATGGGTAGGCGGAGGGGCAGCATGAGTGTTAGTGAGGCGGGGAGCGGGTATCCCAGTAGTATCATGCGCGTGAGGAGGGTTATGAGTGCTAGGGAAGGGGGTGGGCCGGCGGGGGTGTAGACAGTCACTCCTCGTGTGTATTGAGCTGGGCTATGGGATTATTGCAAAGTGTCTTGACGCTGCTAAAGTGTATGGCTGGGAACTTGCTCGATGCAAATCATAAATTAGTACAAACTGTCGTGCTTGATGGGCAGAGCGAGCAGTCAAGGTCGTACCGTCTGCATTCACAGCGACCATGTCCCGAGTCCCCGATCTCGGCATGCACATTCATTCCAAACCCTTTTCAAGGCTCTAGCAGCAGTGACGTCGGGTGCCTGGATGCCTGTCGATCAGCCGTTCGAGCATGCAGATCTCCAAACGAGGATTTCATCACTTCGGCAGATACATTTTTTATAATCGGGACACATTCCATGCACCCTTCAGCTAGAGTAGACATTGGTCCTCGTCACGAGAACCGTCAAGATGCGCTTGTGGCGGTCTAGTGTCATGGTCACTGATGGACTGCATTGATGAGGTGCGATGATGCTTCTGGGGCGATCAGGATAGTCCGGAGACGTGCCCGACGCCGACGTATCGAGTCGATCAGGAAGGTTGGTGGCTCGACCTGCATCTGCATGTGGAGCCGAGGGAACGTGTTTGATACTGCATTGTGCATCTCATGATAAGACGGGGAGGACTAGAAGGCTCATGACGATTCACGCTGTGTCCAATACTCACTGTCGACATATTTTCTTGTGATGCGGCTGTTACGTCAGACAACTGATATCGCGGGGCGAAGTTTGTTGAGCGACGGTAGCAATAAGCTCTAAGACATAAACGACATTTGGAATGATGATCGTCGAGTGACATGTGCAACGTCTTTGACGTATGAGCATATCGCATTGCTGACGGAGCTAGATGTTGGCGTTGGATGCACGGCGCTGCGGAGAGCATGCATCTTCACAGTGTTGGGACAGCGGTTATACACCTTCCAAACAATGCACGTGTAGAGGTATCATTCCTTTTACTGATCAGATACAGACGTAGCTCGTCGAACATTGTAGATTGCTGCTGTGAAACCTGCTTTTAGATATCCTCCATTTCAAACTTGACAAGCAAGGTACAATGCGTCTCCGCCCCTTTCAGGTCAAGCATACGTATGAAGACCCAATCCGGCTGTACGTAAGATAGTCGTACCGCGGCTACTGCATAGATGGGATTTGCGGCGAAGGCGTCGTCGCTCTTGATCAGTAGCCTCAGGAAAGTCAACTCATTGCCCGGAAACTCCCACTCCAGCACTTCGTCCCACACAGGATCGGTTGCCTCAGGGTTTTCTCCTTTGTGTAGGAAGCTGGAGACCTTGTGGTGTTTGTAGGCTTTCGTCTTGCGTTTCTCATTGTCATCACTGTCGAGATGATCGGGATGGACGAGAGTACATGTCAGATATGGCTTGACATCATCCTTCTTGTCGTCTGGTACTGGTATATCGCTGGCGCCTCCAACATGCAGTCGCAGCCGTCTCCGACCTTTTGTCAGGACACCATCGCCACCTTTACGTAGTGCCGCTGGTTTGAGCACGAAACCATCGGTACCACTGAAGAGCGCCTCGTTGAGCTGCATTGAGGCTCCAAAGGTCTGCCAGTTCAAAGCGCAGATTTGGGCGCCAATGCCCCAGAAGGGCACTACATCCAGGTTGCGAGAAGATATCCGTGTTCCCTTGGGGTAGACCCGCATGAGATGCTGAGAATTGTGCAGCGAGATCTTCGCCGTAGAAGCGGGGATGTGCTTCGCAAGACCAGACTCCGAAACATTGATCAGGTGATGGTGAGGAGCGTCTTCCATTCCGGAGACTTGCTCGAACCACGAATTGTCACGAGGCTTGACAGACTGTGCGTAAACACCTAATTCGGCTAACTCTGAGATGATACCCGCTGCAGGAGCTGCCTTCTTCTTCTTCTTCTTGTAGTCTTGGTGTTCCGACTTGGATTTCTCGTCTTCGCTATCGCTGGAATCCGAACTACTGCTGTCAGGCTCATCGGGGTAACGGTACTCGACGATGACTGCGACCTTGGACCCGAGATCTGCCAGAGCGACATGATCGCCACCTTGTTGCTCTTCGGTACCTTTGTCTCGAACAGCTTTGCTCAGTAGTCTCTCCACAAATACCTCCTGCATGATCTGGGCTAAGCGCAACTGACCATGAGCATCACAATGATTTTCCAGGGACAAAAAGATTGGAGCAGCCTTGTAGCCCTGGGCGTCGACTTGCTCGGCAGCTTCCTTGTCGACGACATCACGGATCGTTTCACAGACCTTGCGAAAGGAAATGTTGGATACCAAGGTGTAGCCGTGAGTGACTTTGGGCTCTTCTTTATTGTCGTCATTGTCCCAAGCATCGATCTCGACACAGCGCGAACCAGTCCTCAAAGCCGTTTCATACGCCGAAGCATTGGAAGAGCCGTACAATTGATGAGCCATAAGATAGGTATTGTGACTTGAGCTTATGAAGTACTCGGGAAGAGGATGTGAGCGATCTGTCAGAGCAGCTGGCACTTTGATATGTGGCCTATCCAGGAGATCCTGAACCTCTCCTTGTGCATCTTGATTGGGAATGACCTTCTGCTCGACGAGAAATGAGCGAAGAGCGTGGCTCACCATCAATTGCCTCTTGGTAATGTCTGTCTGTCGTGCGCTGTGGCCGCCTCCAGCGACGGTATTGGCGTCAATCTTTTCGCCAACATCGTCCTCATCAACTTTACGCTTCTTCGCGAACGGATTCAGACTGGCTATTCGAGAGGTAAGGTCCGACATCTTCACTTACAACAGGGCTAGGTTGTCGCATCACATAGCGTGTCGTCTTACCTGCTCCTGGCCATCCCCCCACGCCTGTCGTCAGCCAAGTCCTAGGGTTAGGGTCAGTCCCACTGTCCCCTTCGGAGATGGGAAAGATCGAAAGCATTATCCAACTTGTTCACAGCCATGTCGCTATGATACATCCCCCTCACCTCGTGATACAGTCAGCTCAATCCGGGAACGGTGTAACGTGCACATGCAAGAATGGGCTGACCAGTCTCACAGCCCAACAAGCGGTCACCACTCCGGCCAGCTCTGATCTTCAGTGTCGATTTTTACACAAGATGTAAAAATGTGGCTTTTTGCACAAATCTTGTGCAAACGCGTATTGAGCGCGTATTTGTCTCGCAAACAGCCGCATGAGCATACGCCTTATCAGTAAAACTCACCATTCCATAGACTTTTTTATTGTTGCCTGGAACTCTGCTTTGCAGCCAAGAATGCCGTGTAATTGGCAGGATGGCGGTGAAGCTAAATACGGTGACAGACAGTATCACAGATGCAACTAGCGAAATGAAAGAGGCTGTAGAGGTGGAGTTGTTGTAGACACAAACTTCTCAGCCCTTGGAGCCCAAGACAAAGTCACCTGTCCCTAAGAAGTGGGAGAAGGCCAGTATTTCGGCGAGCGCACGACGAGCGCCAAGCGAATATATCCGCCGAGATCTCACGGACGTCAGGGTTGCTCAAGCGGACGGTTCTCGCCCTGTGGTTCGCGCGTGATTCTGACGGAGGATCGAAAGCACGGAGACAAGAATAATCCTGAGCAAGAAGGATTCACCTCAAGCTTCGACAGCACATGATCTGCTGATGATCAGGAATCTTTCTGGTGTCACTTGGCTTGCGAAATACGGAGACTGGTAGATTGGGAGATTGCTCAAGAAGCTTCTCTTCACGAGCACGCGACGTGTCAAATGACCTATCTGCGCTTGAGAGGTGCGACAGACAATCCTTGCACGTGTGCTATTCGGGAATTTGGTGCGCATGGCGGCCCCCCAGACGGCACTGTAGACCCTGGTAGGGCGATCATGAAACTAATTGTCGCCGATACTCGCCAGAACCGGGCGTTGGATGTCACGAATTGCGGTCTTTGACCTAAAGGCATTGTTTTCGAGAAGGCAGGGTTAGAGTGCCCAGGCCAGAGCATTTCGGGCGCACCATTGTCGAATGCATAGTGAGCCATAACTCGAAAGAGTCTGTCATCGCAACGCTCAACAAACGATGGACCCCGGAGTTTATGCATGCTTTACTCAGGCTATGTAAGGTCGGCAACACATGACCTCCGTGGACCGTCTATCCATGTAGCAAACAGGTTGGCTTTCACGGCTCGCAGACCCGAATTCTGTTGTGCATCTGGCACTTGTTCCAACTAGTTGTGGGACCCCCTGTCAATCGAGACACGAAATGACGTTACTCTACCGACGAGAGTAGCGATAGTGTCTTGAGGAAGAAGTCGACTGTTTGGCGCATAACATCATGACAGATGCAAGCTTGCATCAGTCCCACGCGCGAATCACAAAATTCAGTGCTTAATGCATGCATGCCTCTTGCACAGGGGTGTCCACAGCTCTGGTTGGCCAGAGGAACGAAGGCCAGCGATCATGAACGTCACTTTCCAACGGTACTTCCAAGGACTCGTTCGTACCAGGAATACTCCCTCAATTGGGGCTTGTGGTGCCAGACGAAACACTTACGATCGCGTTGCATCCCATGAGTCTGTCAAGTAACGATGAGGGTTTACTGTCTTGACAAGTGCTATGGCTATAGCAAAAGACGCTCAGCAGTGAACATGTACCTGGTCAAGTACCACTCGCTCGGAACTTACAAATCTCAAACGGAGCATCGGACGAACCGACCCACCGACTTCGCACGCAACTCGGCCACTATGATCAGACTGATCTGAGCTAATTAAGCTTTTGGCTGCGTCCGTTTACTCGATTCCATGACTCGATCCAGAGAAACATCCGAATGCTGACAACATCCTCGCGTTCTTTCCGCTCTTTCCTTGTCTGGCTCTCACCGAGCCTGATCCAGTCCTGAGTAATCCTCACACCTATCGCGGCGGTTGCCAACCAACGGCTCCCTAATGGTGCCAGGTACTGAGCTCAATTAGCACCTCTTACCGGGCCCACCATCCTTTCATCATCCGTCCGAGCCACGCGCGTTTGTACCCGTCCACGCATCTTCCGTCCTCCGATCCTCCAAATTGTCAAGCTTTTTGCGGCTTGGTACTGTATGCTCATGCTCATCCCCAGGCAGCTCTCATCTGATCCCGCCACGGTAAGCTTGGGAGCGTGAATCCGTCCATCGAACCCTGCATGCCCTAGACGTGCACTTGGGTTCCGAGAGCCGTTTGAGTTTCATGCACAAGCTGCCTTGCGTTTGTATAAACCACCAGATATCTCGATCCCTGCTCTCGTCAAGTTTCCTGCTCTCCATATAACAACCCCTCCCCCTTGGATCCACGCTAAAGAAGAGCTGACAACTCCTTGCCAATTACTGACCATATCAAACGCTGAGGCACTCGCCACTACATTACCAATTCCATTTGACTACTAAACATATCGTAATAACCACATCGGGGATCAGCTTGAATCATCAACAGTCACCTAGCTGACAATATCTATTCTGTCGGCTACTAAAAGAGATTACGGCCTTTATTGAGACCGGTGGCTGCATCCTTCGTGTCTTACTCGGGCCTGTCAGCTTAGATCACTCCACCGGGACCCAACTCCCCGGCTTCCCATACTAAGATCGAGCACTGCCTCGTCAAACCATTCTACCCTCGGACGTCGCTTCAAGTACTTCACCACAACATTCAGACTGTTCGACACAAACAATGTCGTCGGCACCGGGTCGGACTTTGTCCGACAGTTCGCAACATGCAGACACACTTCGCAAGCGAGTAGGAAAGGCCTGCGATCGGTGTCGTCTGAAGAAGTCAAAGTGTGATGGTACAAGCCCTTGCTCGAGATGCAGAGCGGACAACGCCATCTGTGTGTTTGGAGAGAGGAAGAAGGCTCACGACAAGGTTTACCCCAAAGGGTATGTCGCCGTCTTTTACGTGCATTGAGTATGTCTGACCTGTCTTCAGATACGTTGAGATGCTGGAGCAGCAACAGAGTCAATTAGTAGCTGGTCTTCAGGAGACATATCGACGTCTGCTCGCGGCAAATCTCTGGCCAGGTCAAGCTTTGGACGAACATGAAGGACATCCATTGACGCACGACATCCTCTCGGCGCTGGATATTCTGCATCACAAGGCCGATGGACCTATCGACATGTTCGAGGAGGACACCGATAAGCTCCAACAGCGATTGATCGCCCACGGCGCTCCCTACATGCACAGGCGAGGATCAGTCAGCTCCGACTCTGACCACAGCACAACGCACAGCCACAAGCGACCAAGGTCGATGATCGACTCTCCGATCTCATCGCCTGCACAACCTGCATTCAGGAAGAGCTTCGACCACGATCGTGCAACTGCTTCGCCAGTGAACGCCCACCCTGCACAACTCCCAAATAAGTCGCGACACCCCCACAGGCCATCACCGCTGCACACCGAGTCACCCGTCATCGACAACCTGCAAAATATGGAGGAGGATGCACTCATGTCCGCGTGGTCATGGCAGGACATGCCTGCAGATGGGATGCAATCGCAAGAGCCTCAATTCACGTTCCCGCAAAACCAGAATTTCAACATGGTCGACACATGGTCAGGGCAAGGGTTCGATCCTACATTTATGGGACAATATCCGACAGGTATGCCAACCGACCTCAACTTTGCGAGCATGCAGCAGCTGCAAAAGGAGCCCATGGACCTCGATCTGAGTCGATACATGCCCGTTGCTTCCTAAAGCCACTCGTTCGGAACAAATTTTCACTTCTTGTACGATATATATGAAATACAGCGATCAACATAGTCGCCAGGAGGCATAGTCTGATTTGCAACGAGACCAGGGCGTTTGCGTCTGTTGGTGAGGCGCACAAACACAGGACGGAGGATTTCCAAGAGCTGTGATATGGCTTACATGATGGGATAGAATACATATAGACACCCGTGGCGACACAGCCCAAGATTCTGAATCATTCCTCGCTCTTCACAGCATGCTCATGTCGGGTCCATTGCACATTTTCGAGAATGCTTATGAAAAATCCCTCACGGCCGAATATGTTCGGCCGAAGCCACCTTCCGACTAAGCGTGTCGATAATCACTGAGGAGCTGATTACGCATCATGGGTTTACGCACGACAAATCAATCAGCTCACTACGGTGCTTAGAAGAACGCACGCAGGGTCATCGTCGATACCGCTCCTGCATCACGGCCAGAACGACCGCAGACAAGTCTTTGTTTTTCACAAAAAATCGACTCCACCATTGCGCGATCGACAACAAGGCAATAATACATCCTTGTCTCGACGCACATCATCGACAGTTCTTCTAGAAGACCCAGGGAAAACTTGTCCCGTCTGAATTACCGATGGGTCACGGGCAGATCAGCCAAAATTCGGCGACCGATCAACCGACACAGACCCTGGCTCTCATTTTTGCCCTCATACTGTAGCTTTTTGTTTTCAGAGCTCCCCTCCGCCCCGCAATTCGCAGATCAGATGAGGAACAGCACTTTATCCGGTGGGGGGTTGTAGTGACGTCCGTCAGGAACAGAACAGAGGCAAGGTTTGCTGCCACTGTACGTATCATTCTCTTCCTCTTGACCACCTTTTCCTCAACTACCACCCAATTCATCTGTCCGAAGTTTCCTGCACCTCCCGCTTCCTCACCAAAATGTCTCCCCAAATCTCCTTCCTCCCCCTCGGCGCCAACCTCTTCGAATACACCGTCGCCTCCGTCCCGCTCGTCCTCTCCCTCCCCCAACAGTCCGCGTACACGGCGACCGGCAACCCGGCCTACTTTGGCGAGACCATCGGCCGCGTCGCCAACCGCACCAAGGCCGGCCTCCTCCACCTCAACGGCCAAACCTACCAGCTGCCCAAGAACAATGGCCCCAACTCCCTCCACGGCGGGCACAAGGGGTGGGGGAAACAGCTCTGGTCCGGCCCCGTTCCCGAGAACAGGCGCGGGTCGGAGGGGGTGAGGTTCGAGCTGACGAGCAAGGACGGGGACGCGGGGTATCCCGGCACTGTCCTGGCCAAGGCGTGGTATATCGCCCGGGAGTCAGGGGGAAAGACGGAGTTGGAGGTCGAGTATGAGTGCGTTTTTGCCGACAAGGAGGCCGAGAAGGGACAGAATGGGGAAGAGGTGGTGGAGACGGCGGTCAATATGACAAATCACACGGCGTTTAGCATCGGTCCGGTCGCGGGCAAGGGGGAGAGCAGGAGTCTAGAGGGGACGGAGGTGACGCTGTTCACGGACTTGAGGCAGGAGGTTGATGGGGAGGCGATCCCCACTGGAAACATCACCAAGCACGAGAAGGTAAAGCTGGGGGAGGCGGTGACGTTGGGGAAGACGGAGCCGGTGTTTGACGATTGCTTTGTGCTCAGGGACGTGGATCCGAGTAAGGTGCCGCTGGATACCAGAGGAGGGGAGATGAAGAAGTTGGCGAGTTTCTGGCATCCAGAGACGGAGATCAGGTTCGAGGTGGAGAGCACGGAGCCAGCGTTCCAGTTCTACACAGGCGAGTTCATTGATCTGGAGTATGAGGGCCAGGTGTTCAGGAAGAGATCGGGGTTCTGTGTCGAGGCGAGCAGATATATTGACGCCGCTGGGAAGAAGGAGTGGGCGCCCCAGGTGACGATGAAGAGGGGGAATGTTTGGGGGAGCAGGACCATTTACAGAGCTTGGAAGGATGAGTAAATCCTCCACAGATATTGCCAGAAGCTGTTGTATATATCAGAGTATAAAACAAGAAGAGCATTGAGAGCAGCGATCTGGAGTGGGTGGAAGTGGATCTGCGATGAGATTACGTGCATGGAAACTTTCGGCTGGCGGACGACATCTCCCGCTTTCCATTCGCTGGTCGTGTTTTGAAAGATGATATTGGTCCCGCTCTTCGCTGATCGGGTTTGCAAGAAGATATCGATCTTGCGCTGATGGCTCGGAGCTTCATCGACAGGTGCGGTGCTGCTTCCGAAGAAAAGACGAAGATGGCGATGCTGATGCTGATGCTGATTATGATTAGCTGCACGCACTGTGCCGCATCGCTGCAGCCACTGTTGTATGATTGGACAGTCATGCACACTCGTCAATGCAAGCTATGCCTTGTTCCACGAGGCGCAAGCGCTCGTGCCCATGACTGAGGTGCCTTTGCACTTACAGCTGATCATTCTCTTTCCATCCATGCCTTACAATTACCTTCAATACCACGCTACTGGAGAGTTCACTTGACGTCGGCCATCCGTCCCGTTGCGGACAGCCAAGATGCCGCCATTTCGGCCGAGAGATCGCTCGTCCTTCGAGATCGCAATAGTCTGCGCTCTGGCACTGGAAGCTAGCGCCGTCCAGGACATTTTCGATCGCATCTGGGAGGACAAGGAGGGCTTTGGTCAAGCATCTGGCGACAAGAACCACTACACGACAGGTGCTATCGGTAACCACAATGTAGTCCTTGCATACATGCCCGACACTGGTGGAGTTAGTGCTGCCAGTGTTGCATCCAGTCTCGCCATGAGCTTTCCCAATATCCAGCTTGCCATTGTAGCTGGTATATGTGGTGGTGTGCCGCAGCCTCACACCCAGGACAATGAAATCTTTCTCGGAGATCTTGCAATCAGCACATCCATCGTTCAATACGATTTCGGACGTCAATATCCCAATGGCTTGAAGAAAATTTTTGGAATCCTCGACAACCCCAGCCGTCCAGGTCGACAGCTCAGGGGCTTCGTGAAGAAAATGGAGACCAGAAGATACCGCCAGGATATGCAGAGAGATATTGCAAACACGATTGTAGCCCTACAGAAGGTCTCACCTGACCTCGTCCATCCAGGTCTCAAGAACGACATCCTCTTCCAGCCGGACTACCAACACAAGCATCGAAGCGCGGCCAAGCTCGACTGCCTCTGTGCTAACGGTTCGGATGATATATGCGATGAGGCTATTAAGGCTCCCTGTAGCAAACTTGGTTGCGCTAAGCTCATGGTTGAGAATCGTATGCGAACAAATCTTTCGCACCCCAACCTTCCCGCTGATACTCACATTCCGGGCCTCCATTTTGGCACAATCGGCAGCGCCAATACTGTTCTGAAGTCAGGAGTTCATCGTGAGAAAATTGCAGAAGAGTATGACCTGATAGCAATTGAGATGGAAGGCGTTGGAGTTTGGGATACCTTTCCTTGCTGTCTTATTGTCAAGGGCGTCTGCGATTATGCCGACAGCCACAAGCACAAAAGCTGGCAGAATTACGCCGCTTTGGTCGCTGCTGCTGGCGTCAAGATCCTGCTTGGCCACTGGATGCCAGCTAATCCTGGAGAAGGATCTGCAGGAACCCATGGTAATTAGACCCATGTCCGATTTGCAGTGGTCGGCAACATGAGCATACTGATCAAGTACAGTGAATCGGCACTGGATGGTCCAGCGGTCCCTCAATGCCCTCTTCACTGGCAGATCAAATGAATTCGAAAGGATGGAAGCCGCCATCAACGACCATATCGATTGCCCTGAACCAGATTCACCATGTAGGCTAGTGATAACAGGTATGGGCGGAATGGGCAAGAGCGAGCTATGCCTGAAGATTGCCAACCGGCTTCGAAAGCGGTATGGTTCGACACTCCTCCGTCTTTGGCAATACTAACGACACGCCCAGCTTCTGGGGCGTTTTTTGGATCGACTTTGACAGCGAAGTACGGGCAGAAGCACGCTTTTCCGAGATCGCCAAACTCCTCAACTGCAAAGGAGATACGATTTCGGATGCTTTGGAAGGGCTGGACAGTGTCAGCCGTCACTTTTTACTCATCATCGATAACGCAGATGACTACCGGCTGGAATATCAGAAATACATCCCTACGTCTTGCTTTGGCACAGTCATAATCACATCGCGGAATCCGTCATGGGGAATTCACGCCACTGCCGGCCATCATCTCAGACTGGAGCGATTGCAGAATCCGGACGACGAGCTTCTTCTTCGCAAGACCATCGAGAGTAGTTCCTCAGGAATTCAGGACGTCGAACAAAATGCTGTTGCAGAGCTCTGTGAGCTGCTGGCCGGGCATACGCTGGCCATCATCCAGGCTGGCTGTTACATCGCAAACAGATGCACCATCAAAGACTACATCAGAAGTTTCCAAAGTCAAAGAGAGAGCTTGCTCCGATGTCACGAGCCTCAAGCATCTTCGCGATATCTCACGGTTCACGGCACCTTTGAAATTGCCGCCAAGCTGCTCACACAATCAGATGATGACATTCACAGAGATGCAATGGAGCTATTGAGCATACTTGCAATGTTACACTGGGCTTCAATCTCGCTGTCCTCGCTCCAAGTCTCGAACGATCTCATGGAACATATAAGACGCGATGACGAAGGGCGGGGATCTGTGGTTTTGCCAGAGCTTACTACTTGGCATATCGACCAGCTACCAGGATGGACACAAGATACGCTGGGACGACAAGTAAATGCGACAATGATCTCAGATGAAGACGAGAACAACCCAGCGGACCTCACGATTCAGGTCCAAAACGTGGACAGTCCGAATGCCCAAAGAAATCGGCTCCAGTCCGCCGTCAGTCTACTGACTAAACTTGCACTGATTACTCTCAACACTTTCGATGGAGATTCGCATATCAGTATGCACCCACTCGTACATGCGTGGGCAAGGGATCGTCAGACCAGTGCTTCACGAGAGAAGTCATGGACATCTGCGACCTGTCTTGTCGATTGCATTCATAGCAAAACTCTAAGGCCACTAGAGGGTCGGCGTGTTTCGCGACCTCATGTCCGTGAGCTGTTGAGATGCTTGCCTATGCGATTGCTACGTCAAACCACATCGATGCAGGTATTGGCTGCCTCGTTGAGACTCTTAATCATTGCGGGCAGTCTCAGGCTCTTTATGCATTGCCTCCAAACGACTGAGCGTCTGTTGAAGACACTCAATCTGACTGATAATGAAAGTCCATTGATGCCATACTGGCCGCTGTGGTGGCAATATGGGTGGTCCTTGTTCGCGAACAACGAATTGGCAAAGTCGATTGCCACGCTCAAAGCTCTCCTGGATTCGATGGTAGAAGGAGGCATCACAGAAGATGATGAAGACATGATTCTCGTTCGAAACGATCTCTGTGAAGCCCTGATCAAAGCAACAAAATACTCCAAAGCCCAGGCTGTACTCGAAACGACCTTGTCTCAATGCCAGGCAGCACGATCTGGCCCAGAGATTTCGTTTACAAGAAGAATGTTGGCCGAGACGCAGTATCGCAATGGCCAGGGCGAGGCGGCTTCCCGGACACTACTGGACTTGATGGAGATGCAACGTGTGGAATACCAGGACGATCATGAAGAGCTCCTAGAGACACGGATTGAGTTAGCTGAATCATATTGTCATGATGGCCGATTCCAAGAAGCCATTCAGCAATTAAAGATGGTAATGCGGGTGCAACAGAAGCACCTTGGTCAACTCGATTGTTATCCCGTGTTCGTGGAGATATCGTTGGGGGCAGCTTATTTAGGGGTGGGTCAAGTGACAAAGGCGATTGGTCTCCTCGAGAAAAGGTATGCAGTGTTGTTGAGGAGTTCGGATGATGACGTACCATATCGAGACTGGTGCGAGAGGTTATTGATGCGAGCCTATGACACGGAGCAACAATTTCCCAACCTCCTCCGCGTTTGCGAGCAAAGGATGTATGCGGAGCGTGCCAGGAGTAAGCCGACTGCACTATCGAGATTGGAGGCTGAAGCTGATTATGCGTGCGCCCTCTGGCAAAACGGGGATCCCAAGAATGCCATCGACACCTTGTCAGCGGTGGTGACCATTCGGGCTGGGATACTCGATGCTAAGGATCCGAACCGTCTGGAGGACGAAGAGAATTTGAGTCTATGGCAGAGCTACATCCAAGTGGATTCTACTCAGGACGACATGCACCCTCCGGAGCACGCTGTAGCAGAACCGATCAGCACCACGAGTCAACCCGATACCTGCAACGGCCCCGTCACAGTACCCATACCTCACAAAAGATCAGCCAACGACGCCGGCTAACAGATGGCGAAACATTCAATGGCATCAAGGTCCACGGAGAATAGCATATAGCGCAACACACTCCACCCACACTTCTCCTACAAGCCACTCTACTGCATACATCGACTTCCCGCAGTCGTCACGCTCCTCATGAGCCCCTGCCCACCAAGACAAGCCGCACATCAGTCCGCAGCACTCCATCGAGCCTCGCCATCGGACGTAAGGCAGGCGGTAGACGAGACCGATATCCCGCGACACATACGATGGGCTGGAGAGGTCATCGTCTCGACGCTGACTCGACGGTATCTCTGTCTCCCAAGTTGTCTGCTGAGGCATATGGCGCGACATACCTCGGCCTGGCCCTCGTCATAGATATGGACTTGTCGGTCCTGGAGAAGGGCGCCTCCTGGTCACAAGGGGATGATTGACCGAGAGCAGGAGACAATACTATACTGCCCATGGGCAGAGGTGGAGTCTGGCGCTAGATAGCCGGCTTCAATGAAAAGCGGTTCTGGGGAGAGAGTAGGAGTGACTGTCTTTGACACTGCACATTGTTTGCGGCATATCGTTCAAGGATATAGTGGCACTTTAACTCTCTTCGCAGCATCACCCTACGAGACTGCGATGTGGAAATCATCACAAGACATTGGGATCATGAAATGTAAAGTATCGTTACCATTTTACCTCCTGTACATAACATGCATCTTATGCCTGTCAACGATTGACCCTCCCAATCCCTCCTTATCACAAGCGGCAGTCCCCTTCTCGTCTCCATCCAGCATTACACGCTCTGCCCGGCCATTGATCCTGCTCCATATGCTACACCAGAACATGCTTGCTAAGCCCATACTCACCCGTCACCCTCTTCCTCCAACGCGTCAATATCACCATGACATGCAAGATACTCATATCTCCATGTCAAGTCCAGGCCCAATGCCATCCGTACTCCAACTCATTCCTCGCTTTGGATACCAGTCTCAAGTCCCGGAATACAAACTTCCCCCACCATCATCCATCCACTCCTCCCTCTCCCTTCTCCTCTTTTCCTTTCTGTTCCTCCCACTGACTCTCCTCAGCAATCTACTCCCCTTGTAAAGCACCCCCTTGAACTTCTCCTGCAACTTCTTAATTCCCATCTCCATCCTGCCCCTACCCATGACCTGCACGCCCCTCGCTCCTCCATCGCCCATCCAATCCGGACTAGCCACCCCGCTCTCAGTGCCTGCTCCCCTGGCCACCTCGTACCCTCCGACCCCAGACGAACGGCTGATGTAGCTAAGTCGACTCCCTGCCCCTCCCCTAGCGGCGTGCGAATAACCTAGACTAAAAGCCATTCTGGAGCCCGCTCCGGTACGCTGGGAAGCACGACTGTCGCCGCGACGAAATACACCTGTGACGGTCCTGGCGCGGCCTAGCTTACCCTCAGTGCTGACGCGGCCGAACTCGTCGACCAATTCATCACGCTCAAGAGCGGTGGCTAGATCGCCGGGCGAGGCGCCACTGATCCAGCTTCCTTGGCTGCCTGGGCGATCGGGGCGGGTCACCATGATGCCGGGGCGGAAGCGGCTGCTCAGTCCACTGAGACGCTTGCGGAGGACCTCGCCTCTGCTGCCGGCGCGGGAGCGGTTGCGTTGGCTTGCGCGAGAGCGGATGCCGGTGCGGGTGGAATCGTTGTCATCGCTGAAGTAGGAGCGGACTTCGTCGAGATCGGCGCCGAGGGGCGGGGTGAGAGTGGTGTAGGGGTAGCGGTCACTAACCGGGTGGGGTTTTGGAGGCTTGTCCTTGATGACGTCGACAAGAAGAGGTGCGGAGGCATTGAGCTTGTCGGCAGACTTCTTGTTGAACAGCTGAGGAGTCTGAGAGCGGACTTTGCCTTTGCTTTTTGCGGTGCCGGCACTCTTGACAGTCTCGGTCTCAGCGATGACATCAGCGTCGCGGTTGAGTGCGGTGTCCGGGTTCGGGCTGAGAGCACCGGACATGCCTGTCCCAGGACGCTTGTTGGTGAGACTATCTATGCTCGGACGAAGAGGGCTGGACATCTTGGCGCGACGGGACAGGGAGCCAAAGAGTGAGGTAGCCTTCTTGCTAAGGACTCTTTGATGGCGATTGCCGGTCAAGGTATCAGCGGTGACTGTGGCTGTAGGCTCCAGCTCAGAGACTTCTGCAGGAGATGAATCCTCCGCTTCATGTTCGCCGACTCGTGACAGAGACACGTCGAGAGCAGAGACAGAGCCGCGATCAGTCCCTTGAGCTTTGGCTCGAAGTATATGGCTTGCAATACTCTCGCGGTCTGGAGTGTCGGCATGATCCACCTTGAGATCGATATCCATTGGACCAATGTCAGTCGACCAGGGATAATTTTCGTCGAAGTTCCAAGGGCGTGAATTTGGATTGGAAACGGTGAGTGATCGACGAGTGGTGGATATACCAGGCGGCTCGAGTGTAGTCGGGTTGCTGTTGCGGCTGTCAGACTGGGTGCGGCGCAAGGGAGCAAGGATTGTGGCAGTCCTGTCTGAGGACTGAGAGTCTTGTGATGCATCATCAGTGACATTCTTCGAAGTAGGAGTCGAGCGAGTCGTCTCCTCAGAGTTCTTGGGCAGTGGTGGAAGGCTCTTGTTGTATCGAGGACCTGGCGCCACGTATTGGGAGGAATGCGTACCATTCGTCGCAATGTCGTCTGCTATGGCTGCGAGCGAGCGAAGTACTCTAGACGACCTAGCTGACAGCATAGTATTGGGACGTTCACCCAGATGATGAATGTCGTCGATAGTCTGCTTGACCTTCTGCTCATCGGCAATAGTACTGTCGAGGTGGAGTCGTTTCAGTGAAGGTAGAAGCTCCGACAGGCGATATGATAGAGCATCCACAGATGGCACCGAGATGCGATTAGCCTCGGACGCAACACCTAACAGTTCAGTCGGGGATAGAGGACGGCCATCTCCGCCGTTGTTAGGGTGGGGCAGCTCACCGGAGATGGCTTCAAGATGTTTCCTGTCCTCGACCAGCATGTTCTGGATCTTATCTTTCTGAGCTGGGGTGAGAATGGACATGCTCATACTCTCACTCTCGTCAGCAGGTGTTGGGACGTGGAAGTCCTCAGGTTTGGCGAAGAAGCTTGTGTATCTCTCCCGAAGTGCTTCCGTGGACGAAGGGCGCAATGGCGAAGGGCTAATGATGCTACCAGAGCTCAGATGCTTGCGCACAAGTTCGATAGATCGTGAGTCACGATAGTCCAATGCTGCGTTGAGCTGGTCAATCAGATTCATCTGGCTGAAATTGAGAGACGGTAAATTGCGGATCTCAGACAGGGTCATCTCTGACCGTAGTCTGATTGTTGTGTCTGACACAGCATGGTCTGAAGATATGCGACCATGACCTGCAAGCTGCTGTGACTTTGCGCTAGCCATGTCTTCTTGCGACGCCTCCTCGAGGTCCGGAAGTCGAGAAGACTGTCCGGTTTTGGGCTTGTCGTTCTCCTTGGTATGTCCCGACGCAATCTGAATCTTATCGCGGAGAAAAGCAGAATGGCGACGAGGGAAGGATCTGCGAATGAAGCTGGAAAGATCTGTACCTTCATCTGATTTGCCTGTGTCATTCTTGACAGGCTCTTGTTTGTCCTGTTTGGTGACCTGCAGAGGAGCGATTGTTTCCATGTCGCAGTAGACCGACTCCCGTGGTGAGATGGTCTCTGGTAGCTCATGAATATCTTTGTGTAATTTGGACTGATGCTCTGGTACGGATGATACTCTGATGATGCTGGCTTTGGCCATGCTCGACTGGCGAGGAATAGAGAAACGAACGGCAATGTCGGTCACAATGTCACTGGTGACGCCGGCATTGGTGTCGACGTCCTCATCAGTCTCGATCTGAGAGACGATGCGTGTGAGAGGTGCAAGAGTGGCGGGTTCTTCGGACGTCTGTGCGGGTGAGGTTGTGTTGTCGGATCTGGGAGAATCACATGCTTCGTCAGGAAATTGTCCCGGCATTGACAAGCGTTGAGGGCTGGGTCCAGCCACTTGCTCATGCCGCACCTTCACCTGAGTTGCTGCGATACCAGTGGGTATCACCTTGACCTCGATGACCCTTTCCACCTCGGCTTGAGCAGACCCACCAGTGACCGTGTCCGGAATGTCCATGTTGACAGCAAAGTCCTCTGGATCTGATCGAAGCATGCCCTCCTCATCGAAACTGGCAGTCGAACCGCTGCTGGTAGAATCCTCATCTGTATAAGTTGTAGGTAGCGGAACCATTTCTGACGGATAATCCGAGCTGGGCCTTCTGACACTTGCCATCTCTTCGTTGATGGATTCGTGTTGAGAAGCTCGCTTAATCCTCGCTAGATCTTGCAAGAGTGTCTCATGCTCGGAGGAAGATGGCGAAAGTGTTGCCCGGACCAGTTCCCTGGTTATTCTGACCTCGCCTCGCGAAGCAGTGACTTTCGGAGATTCACCATCCCCGGAACGGACGACCACTTCGGTCACCTTGACCGGAGTCGCAGGCAACTCTGATATCGTCCTCTCGCGACGAAGCTCAGGCTCACTGATCTTGCGTGATGATATCTTGAGTGGCGCCGGCGGCGAAGTGTCGTTCTTGTTCTCCAAAAGGGCCTTCATGCGCTGCACAAGTCCCCCACCTCGAACGGCGGCAGGAGGTGGTGTTGTCTCCTCCGGACGAGCTTCGGCTGACACTGGGAGGACTAGCACTGGATCTTCTTCTGACTCATGTTTATTCGCCTCCAGGTCTTGATATTCCGGTCCGAAGTCTGGCTCTTGCTCAACTTCCATGATGGGTTCCACTTCAGGCTCAACCATATCTTGTGCCTTGGACGTGTATGCAATGTAGCTGGAATACGCAGCCTGCTCGCTGTTTTCGTCATGAAGCTCACTAAGTGCCGGATCGATGAATTTGGGGTCAATGTCGACGTTGCCTCCACTTAAGTCTTGGGGTGTCGAAGGGTTGGATGAGTGAGGAGCTGAAGAGCTTGGCACTGATGAAGGAGGAGTAGCGTCCAGACCTGGTGTGTATGCTTGACGAGGTGGAAGAGCATAGTGGGGATGCAGACCCTGTCTAGTTGGAGGTGCGTACATGACTGCATGTCGATGATGGATTGATACTGGTGGAGGAGGCTGATACGCGTACTGTGGTTGGTCGTACCCATGCATTGGCATTGGGGGCTGTGGCACATATCTGTGCGGCTGGCTCGGCAGAGGAGGATACCTTGGCTGATGACCAGCCGGTTGAGGGGGCGGACCATAAGCGTAATCACTGTGGTAAGACGTCATCGGTGGTCTTTGCGGCATGTGTCGACTGGGCGGAGCCTGGCGGGGGACTTGGTAGTAGTCACTCAGAGCCGGCGAGACTGAGCGGTAGCCAGGTCTAGGAGGGCGGGGAGGATATCCAGCAGGACCGCGAGGATACATGCGCGGTGGAGCACCTTGGCTGCGCAGACTGCTGACCGACCTTTGATTCAGGAGGGCATGAGGAAATCGCCCCTGGGTGAGAGAATACGATCTTCCATCCATGCTGCTGGGTGCCGGAGATGGATTGGGAGGAAGACCACGTACGGGAGGTGGGTGTGATGGAGGACCAGGATTATCGTATGGTCCGGTCCTGGTCGTTTGCAAACTGCTGATTGATCCGCGATGTCCAGCCGAGCTACTATCCCAGGCTGCATGGTTCGAGCTGCGCTTGGGCATCTTGCCAGTGTTCGTGCTTCTCATTGACCCATCAGACAATCTGGCTGGATGACCTCTGCTCCGTTGTGCTGGACGATTGATGGGTGGCATGCGACCCTGGTTGACGGATAGCAACCCCAGATCACCTGTGTCTGTTGATGTACGAAGCATACTCATTACGCCCTGTGCACTTGCACCAAGGAGGTCTTCGCCGGGGTTAGGAGGCTTCAATCGAGAAGTAGTCGACATGGTCGACGTTCGACTCTTGTGGCCCGTCGACACCGCATCCCTATCGTCAAAAGGCATGATAAATGGCTATTCCGACCGGTGTCATATCCAAGTCAAAGCTATTTGATGCAATCCGAGTGTGGAGAAAAGTGATTTGAACGAACAAACGAGTGCCAGGCTTGTCGATGCAGCGAGTGATGGCGTTAGTAAACAAAGCTGCCGATGTTGATGTCCTTAGAAGGACTGAATCTCTATGCTTGCCGTGTTTCGAGCAACCGCGCATAGTGATTGCTGCTGTTACTCTCTCACGGGCGGTTAGTTGCTCCTTCCATATACATATTTGCAAATGCCAAATCCAACTGTCAACTACACAGCAGATGCGTGGTAATTTATGAGATAATAGCATTGATACCTACAAGAAGCTTTCCTATTCAGCTGTTACAATCCTCAACTCGTGTCCCACTGCCGCACAAGGGTATGATATGATCGTTAAACTTCGTTATATGAACCCGTCCAGATATTATGCTTTGGTATTTTCCTTCAAACATCAACTCTTACAACGCCGTAGACAGCGCGATCATCTCCTCTCTTCAGCCTGGTGAGACTTGAACGTAAGAGTGGTCATCTTTAGTCTTGCGCTTGAAGAGTTTGCTAAACTTGTTTCCCTGTTTTGGCTGCGAATAGCTCATTGTGGCGGAAGGAGACATGTTGATGGTGTGCTGCTGAGGCGGTGATGAGTGGCTGAAGCTGCCGGCGCGCGAGGAGAGTGGAGGCGTAGTTATGGATGTGTCTGGAAATAGTCCAAGTCGTGAAGGAGTGCGCGATGATGTCTGAGAAGCAATATCTGACGGCGGCTTTACGGAAGACAGGGCATAAGCCGAATCCACCTTCGAGCCTGATGCGCTGCTGATATTGTGTGTGAGCGCATGCGTCTGATCCGATGGCTGTCTTTCATGGTAGTTTGAAGGACCTTCTCCATTCGGGTTGTGGATCATCTGCCTTGACTTCTCCTGCATCTGTCTATGAAGTGCCCTAGGATCATAGCTGTGCACGGTCTGGATCTTGTCCGGAGCCTGAACTGAAGTCTGTATCTGTGTATCTGTGGGCAATTGTACTTGAGCTCTGGACTTCACGGTCGAAGGTACTTGGGTAGCAGACATCTGGAACGATTGCTGCGGAGGTATGTTGATAACTTGTCGAGGAGGGTATGGTGTCGCATCCAACTCTGCTCGTGGTGGTCGTTCGAAGGTGACAGTGTACTCTTGTGGTGCGGGCTCTCGATTCTCTGTCGTCTGACGATGCGCTACTGCAGTCAGAGCATTATATGCTGGTCGCTCGGATTGGATCGGATACTGCATGACGGATGGGGCCGTCGACACAGGTAGCATCGCGACGGGTGGAGGCGGCTGGAAAGGGAATTGCAAAGGCATTTGTGGTGGAGGTGGCTCTTGCATAGGAGGTTGCGGATGTGGTGGAGGCTGTCGTGGTGCTGGGACTGGGTTTGGAGGTACCGCCGATACCGGGGGGCGAGAGGGTGCCCATTGATGTGGTGTGGAAGGAGGATATTGCTGCTGCTGAGAGGGGAGTTGTGAGGTGAAGCTCGGAAGCAGTTGGGCTTGTGGTTGCAAGTCTAGTGGTGGGGGAGATGGCTGGCGTTGTTGCGCGGGAGTGTAGTAGCGCTGAGGAGGAGAATGAGTACGAGACTGTGGTTGAGATTGAGCTGGTTGGTAATGCTGGGTTGGAGGAGATTGAGGCCTTCCTTGCTTGGGCATGTATGTTGCGACGGGTGTTGGTTGGCGTGTAGTTGTCGCATTGGCTGTGTCAAATGAAGCAGGTGGTTTTGACGTCTTCATGAATTCAGCGAGGTCTTTTGTCTGCGATGTCTTTGGACTCGTTGGCTCTCGAGGTTGCATTTGACGTGGTTGCCGTTTACCCGTCTCTGTAGAAGGCTTCGCTTGATGCAGAATGGAGTTGCTTTTTCTTGGCCTGGATGAGGTGACAATCTTCTTTGGCTTCTTGTCGGACATGATCGTTGAGTGCGCTTTTGGAATAGTGGCTCTGACAGCGGCGCCAACGGCATCTGGCTCTTTTGGTAGTGGTTTGTCTGAGTTCTCGAGAGATCCTCGACCATCCTGGCTACCACGACCGTGACGGTTGTGCGATGGTCCCCCCATGGTCGGTGATTGTGGCGTGCTATTCTGGCTCTGTCCTTTAATTAGTTCGAGCGCACAACCACATAGATGGACACCTACAGCATTGCGACGGCTGGCCGTACCGGCCAATTTGCTCATCTCACCCACGACCGTTCCGAGCTGTACCAGTGCCACGCCCAGTTGATGACCCTTGCCTTGCAGGTCGCGCAGACATGCTCGCCAACCTTCTTCATTACCCTTCATCGCGACAAAGATGGCACTTTGATCCGGTGTCTCGTGTGGCCAATCATCCTGTACACTGTCAAGGTACTCTGCCAGCTGCTGTGTCGTGTTGACAGCCTTCTGCACATCTAGAAGAGCAGCATTCATAGCTTTTGCCGTGCGCTCAATGATTTTCTCGATCTTGTCGTTCCCCTCGATCAGCTGAGTACGAAACTTCTTGTCGTCCAGCATTACATCAAAGACCTCGAGATGTGTCATGGGCAGCTTGAGAAAAGAGATGCGTTCGTCAATGTCCTTCATGGCCAGATCGAAGTCCTCTGTGGTCTTCTCCAGAAAGGCATCGATCTCGTCGACGTGCACTTGTAGAATCTTGACAACCTCAGCATCCGACTTGGCCTGCCTCTGATGCAGCAGATGTAGACCAAAGATGACTTGACTCATGAGCTTGACAATTGGGTGACAGCGCGCATTCGGTCTCTGCTTCCACCGAGTCGTCCACGAAGCATCATATGTCGGCTGGTCGAGCAATTCCCTCCTCCGCGCCTCCGCATCTGCTTCTGTGGGAGTCTTTGTATCGTCGTCTCCATCTGCCGCCTCTTGGATTGATTCCTCAAATGCCTCCTGCATGGCTGCGACCGGGTGTACTGGAGCTTCGTCGTCTGACATGGCATCCTCGTCGAGTTCCGGATCATAGTTGCGGCCGACTCCATCGCCGGAGTCCTTGGCTCTGTCAGCCATGGTCTATGGTGGTTGAATGCGACAGAAGACGAGGGCTAGAGAATCCTCGGAGCCATTGGATTATGTTTGCTGGAAGGAAAGCACCAGCAGATGGTCCATGGTAAGAACACAAGGACCCGAGCGAACAGGCTGCGCCAGGTCTGATTAAACCAACAGGCTGGAGCGACATCATGGCTGAAGATGGAGAGTCAGAGTCAGTTGATCCTTCATGCAGTGCCGGTTGGCCTCGCGGTCTAAGCGCCTGTGCATGCCACTAGTTTCGGCTCACACTCTCACAGAATTGCTTCGCATCGTGAGTCTGTCGCACCAAATCCGGTCTAGTCCTCCCGCTCGACCTTCAGCTCTGGTGGCCCAAGATCAGGCCGACCACCATCTCTACCATATTTCTATTGTGCACTTTCCGCGATTCCAAAATGGGCTGAGTCTGCATTTGTCTCTCGCTTCCAGTTTTGCAAGTGCGTTATCGTACTTCCATGCCTCGGATAGCTGAGCGATGCCGCAGCTGGACTACAATTGCTGCATCACAAATCATGAAACGCGCCTGAACACAAAAAGGCATGTACGCAGTTGGGTTAAGCTTGCACCATACATCAGAGCTTGGAGACATGTCCACGTGGACAAAACCCTTCTAGCGACCCCTTTGTATCTCTTCTGTTGCTAGACATCTTACATGCACGAGATACACCGAAATGTCAAAAGCTTCGCCAGCCCTGGTCCTCCTGACCCTCTCCCATGGCGCCGGCGCATCAAGCTCCACCAACCCCCAACCCAATCGGTGAGAACATCAAGCTCATGACACCCTCTACCAACCTCTACACCTCACCCAAATGTCCGTCACCACCTCCCCTCCATCCACCACAAAGTACCACCCAAAGCTCGGTCCAGCCATGCACGCATGATTCGGCCAAACCATGACCCTCTCTCCCACTTTCAGTTCCCTGATACCCACGGGCGGTCCTTCCCAGGTAAGTATGCCATGCTCCTGACTGATTCTGCCCACGATCCAACCCGTCTTCTCCCCAGACGGATCGTAAGCCTTCTTCTCCTCCGCGTCATCTTGCTCTGTCCACGGTGCCACAACGCCCCAGCCGGAGTAGCTCTTGCAAGGCTCTCGTCCGAGCACGATGGTGCCGGCGCAGATGAGCGCTTCGGGCTTCTCGCGCTCTTCGTAGACGGAGGCGACCTCGACCATGACGCGCAGACCGAGGTTCGCGGTACTGAGACGTGGGGAGGTGTCGATGCTGGATGGACGGGCGCTGGTGGCGAGTTGTTGCATGTCGAGAACGGGGTAGACCCCGGCGTGGATCTCGAGCTGAAACGCTTCTTTGACGCTGGCGATTAGGCTGGCGACCTCTGCGCCCTCCGGGCAGGTGAACAGGTTCTGTGTTGCTGTTGCGGTCGGCGTGGCGCCGATGGAGATGATCAAGGGGGAGGGTGGAGGAGAGGGGAGGGCGGTGATAACGGTCTCGGCGCCAGAGATGGCTCCGGTGAGTTCGTCGCGGAGAAATGTTAGAGCTTCAGCGGGGGATGAGGAGGAGTAGGAGTGGCCCATATGGCAGTAGACGCCGACGATGGAGATGATTGGAGAGGAGGATGCGGTCGTGGTGAGTCTCTCAAGAAGAGACGACTTGGGCGACACGCCAGCTCTATGGTAGCCTGCATCGACTTTGAACATCACTGAGATTGAGCCTGGCCAGTTCGTGGGCGATGCTGTGGCGAAGGATATGAGATTCTGGACCTGCGTCACGTGGTCTATCAGGAATGTAATGCTACCGGGTCCAAGGACGTGGGCGACGTCGGCCAGGCGAGGTATCTGAGATGGTGCCACTGGTATTCCGTAGATGATCTAGTCACGTTGTATCAGTCCATCAAATTCACTTCTACCACTACGCAACTAGCATGAATACGAATGCTGTGACGCGGCACGCGCAAGTGCAGTGCAGCAAGCACGAAACCCATTCAAGATATATTGCACTCACATTGACAGATTTGCCATCCTTGACACATTCTAGTAGCCATGGCACAAGATGTTCGGCTTCAGCCACGGTCGAGATGAGCAACCTAATATCTCGACTATCCTCCCCCACCTGGTACCGTGAGAGCTGCACAGTCTAGAAAACGCTCAGTCTTGATACACAAAGATGTACGGGCACTGAATCTACCTTGTGCGTTTTTACATGTGCTCTGAAACCCAGACCGAGCGCTTTCGCTGTATCGAGCATGTGTTTGCAATTCTGCCTGATCACTGCGGCGTCCAGCACCGCTGCTGGCATGGGCAGTGAGCGAACATTCTTGCCCACATACTGTAATTTCAAAGCGGCCTCGGGCGGCGAAGGGAGCATCAGTGATGTTGGTGTAGTCATTATTAACATATTAAGTCTTCATATGAAAAGGCAGTAATAAGAGAGTCATGAATGCTTCAATTTATGTCCTCGTCCGAAGTCGGCTTTTGCCATGACGATCACAGGGCGTGGGCTATGACTGAAACGATGGAATTCCCATGCACTGAACCATTGACTAAGTTCTGCTCGGAAGCAACTGCGTAGCTATTCTCGAAGCTTCCTCATCCGCCACAAGCAACAATAGCATCTTTCACATGACGCTGCAAGCACACTCCCATCCAGGATCCCTATAATCCGGGCCGAGACCAATCTTGAATCCGGCTCTCTTGATCGTGATCATCCTCGCATAGCGGCGGTCGTATGCTCCTCCGCAGTCGCACCTTGGGCATGTTCCGTCTTCAGCGATGCGGTAAGGTAGTGGCCACATGAGAGCTGGTCCGTATACCTGGCCTTTCGTGAAGTCTGGACAGGTGAGAAGATTTGCATTTCGAGTGCACGGGGAGTCTAGAACCAGCCTAGAATGTCAGTCTTGTATGTCAGGACCATGAGAAGGTGTTCTACCAGGTGTGGCGGCAGCCAAGAGACCGCCAGCAGATGGTTCTACACATGTCTGCAATGTCCAGGGCCTCTTGGCGTGTATCGATAGTTCGTGGTCAAACTCCAGCCTGGACCTAGATGCTATTGCAGCGGATGAGGTCGCTTAGTAGAAAGTTGATTCAAGCTTGTGGCAGCAACGCACATATGAGATCGTGTAAAGTGTTCTTGCAGATCATTCAGAGCACTGGTTGCCCTGGAGAAGCCTTGATTGAAGCATCCATGTGAAATTTTCGGCGTGTGTATTTTCTCTTGCCGTGTGCTGTACGTAAGAGTACTCATGTCGGGATCGACATGTGAAGTCATCCTGAGGGTAAGGTTCATCACGTGTTCTGGTCGTTGAATGTTGGTTGCCCCCGTTGACCCTTGACGACGCTAATCGATACATCGATGCTCGATGCTTGCACTCATACGTCTTCTGGCGTTTGCTTCGATACACTACCACGGATATGTTCCGGATCGTTCTCCTGAAGTTCTTTCTCGCGAATGGCCTGCATGAGCTCGTACATCTGGGCCACTTGTTGATCGCTCATCTTGTCCACCTTTTGCTTGTCCATTCTCTCGCCTCGCCAATTATCGCCTTCAATCTGCTGGACATATGTCTGCCACTCTGTCAAGAAGCCGACCTGTGAGTAATCAGCACATGGTCTAGCACCGGGTAGGTTCAAGCCGTACAATGTGAACTGGGTTGTCGATCTTCTGATGGTTGCGGAACTCGCTTTTAACATAGTCATCTCCGAGCACTCGCATCTCGACTGGCAACTTCTGACGATGTGCTCGAAGGATACGTCTATATAGCGGAATCGGAGGAAGCAAAGCCATCGGCACCTGTCGAAGCCCCGAAGGTTGCGTGCCAATGGAGGAGTGGGCTGCCATGCGGCGAAGGGTAGGCTGTATCATTTTGAAGCTTGCACGATTGGACTGCGTACGTAAAACTCACAAGCTCGGATCTTTGATTGATGAAGATATGTCCGAAGATGGAAGATTGCTCGACCTTCAAGATGGAGATCTCCAGAACGACGTCATGAAGTTCTGAAGCCGAGGCGGAATTTTTCCACTGGACAGCGCTCGTGGGAAGGATAATGATCTCTAATTCTTCTTTCCATCTATGACAAAACTTCTCGGGCATCCTTCCATATCAGACGTCTCATTAGCATGGCAGTGTGCCATGCTGCCAACTCCGTCGACCTCTCATGTGCCTTATGACCGGGTGTACGAGCCGGCGGAAGATAGCTACCTTCTTCTAGACACTCTGTCGTCTACAGGCGAGACAGCGTTCCTTGGAGATCGATTCTCAACTTTCCCGTCACCTCTGGTCTGTGAAGTTGGCACCGGATCTGGAGTTGTTCTGGCCTTTGTGACCGCGAATGCAAAGACGATCTTCGGGCGGAGTGATATCCTCTCGCTGGGAGTCGATATCAACTATTTTGCTTGCAAGGCAACCAAGCAAACAGTTGAACAAGCTCTGATTGAGAAGAAAGGAAGCCATGATGAGCTGTCTTTGCTGCTGGGGGCCACCAATGGCGATTTGACGGCAGCCGTGAAGCCGGCCTCACTGGACGTCCTCATTTTCAACCCGCCATACGTGCCAGCTCCGTTGCCTGATAATAGTCTGCATAGACACGAGGTTTCAAGACAATACTCTACTCATGACGCATTCGAGCGAGACAGCCATCTCCTCGCCATGTCCTATGCAGGCGGTGAAGATGGCATGGAAGTTACAAATCGACTGCTAGAAGACGTTCCGTCCATTTTGTCACAAAGAGGGGTGGCGTATGTATTGCTCTGCGCACAGAATAAGCCATCACTCGTGATAGAACGTGTAAAGCGGTGGGATGCGAGCTGGAACGCCGAGAAAGTGGGAGACAGCGGTGGTAAAGCAGGCTGGGAGAAACTGGTCGTCATTCGCATTTACAGAGTGCGATAAGCCAATGCCCAAGTGCATGTGCAAGGTGGGGACATAATCTCACATTCACTCGTTCTCTGCCTCTATTTAACTCATGCCAGCACATTCCGCTTGTGATCTTTTCAACCCCAGTCTTCACCAAGTTCACGACAATCGACCAACATCCTCCTGGCGTGTTCACTACCAATCGACGAGCATGTATACCGACAATGGTGATGAACATGGCCCTCTCGTTCAGTGTGGGATGAGCGGCATTTTACTCACTATCAGAAGTCAGGACAGGTCGGCCTCACCCGCTCATACGGCTCTTACTTTATCGGGACCGACAACATTCAGGGCTTCGATGCCGGGTAATCAGAGCGAGCTGATCATTTCCATCGAGCCAGAAACCTTTGATAGAGCGCAACGAAATGCCATCGATCCAGCCTCTCACGTGGTTGTCTCAGGCGCTAGCGGCCCAAGTACGCTTACCGGACGAGTAGAAAGCGAACATGATAGCAACACGGCGCCCACTGAGGACAATAAAAGAAACGAGTGTACTAGTCGGAGTCCGACGCTACAACAACTGATCTTCTTCCCTACTGCTGCTTCAACGGTCCCAATCCAGATTTGTACAGAACCCCTTCGCGATCTGCGAAGTGACACTAGTGGCAATACAAATATGGCCGCAAGTAGTCCAGCTGCCTTCGCCGCTGGTCACCGCGGCCTTCTGCCCATGTCTCGACCGAGAATTACCCTGATCCTGGCCCCTCCAAAGCTGAGGAAGGGAGTGTCACGGTCTCCAAACCCCCCAAGAAATTGTCAGCCAACAGTACGTCGACCCTGCAGCGAAAGACTACGGAAAGATCAACAGCTCGAGAAATATGCTCCGCTCGATGACTCGCTCCAAGATGTGGCAAAGGAGATACGAAAGGCGCCGATCAGAGAGCAGAGGACGTTCATGAGGAGGTTGATCAAACACAACTTTGACCTCTGGAAGACTCAGACAAACCATACCACGGGGATGATAGGACTTCACGAGCACATGCGAACCGGCAGCGTCGAACTACCACGCCACGACAAGTTGACTTTCTATGGGAGTAGTGTCTTTGAGCAGAACATGATGCTTCTCAACATTTTGCAGAGACAGTACAAAATCAACGAAAACGTTGCCATGAGGCAGGATTGTCTAGACTTCTTGAGCGGCCTAGGCGAGAAGTACGGCGAACTGTGCAACACCAATCAGACGATGCATATTGTCGCCAACGAGCTAGAGGCCGCGTGGGTGCCAATGTCGCTCGGGCACGAGGCACGCAAACCACGCAAGCGTAAATCGGCAGGAGCAGGCACAACTGAAAGGGGTAGTTCGAGCAAGCGAGTGATGTATAGTCGCGACTCCCAGGGCAATGGTGGGTACGAGTGAGAGAAGAGGCATGGACATTGCTGGGCGAAAGGTCACCGCAATCATTGTTGATTGTGCTCGGCACAGTTGATCATTTGGGTTCTGGTAGACATCTTGATGGTCCCTGCCAAAAGAGTCCGAGGGAAGAAGGAACGATATCATGATTGTACTCGGACAACATTACCAGCAAGTTACAGGAAGTGACACATCAGGCTGGCACATAGCTGCGATCATTACTTTCTGTCTCTTCTAAACTTTCATGGCTTAGCATGCATGGTAGTATACACCACGTGCGACAATGACCAAGCGCATCTGTGAGGACTCTTGTATCCCCATGTGTAACCGCACGCTCATGGCCATAAAGGAGCGCGTACATGCTTGCCGCTTGCACCATTCTCCAATTGTATGATTCGTACCATTCTCAGGCTATCGTCGATGCCTCCACTGGAGACTGAGCCGAGCATGAATTCCAGCGACGTCCAAAATTATCACCCAGAGGCGCATGTTCTTCTTTATAGTCATCCCTCTCAGGCATTCCCCCTCAGAAACCCCTACCCCCTCCCCGTCCCCGGCCCCTACCTCTCCCGCCTCCTCTGCCCCTCCCACCTCCTCTCGCGCCGCCACCCCTCGCACCACGATCCTGCTCCTTCCGCGCCTTGTTCTTCGCCTTGGGCGCATCGTCAATCAACAACGTGTCCAACGGCAGAGAATCAGGCAAGATGAAGTACCGAATCATGCTGCCGCGAATATTAATCGTGTCCATGGCGACGGGCTCGCGGCCTTTCGGGGTGAGTTTGACGGTGCGCAGGGCCGTGTTCATCTGCGGGGAGACGGAGGCGATGGTGCCGTGGATGAGGGTGCCGTTCTTGAGTTCCAGGGTGACGGTCTCGTTTTGGCATTTCATTAGGAAGCTGGGGGAGGGTTAGTACAAGCTCTGAAGGGGTCGAGGTGGATTGGGCAAGGACGGACCGGACGAGCTTCATTGTGACGGTTTAGGGCGGTGCGCCCGGGATTTGTCGCGGATGAGTATGTCAGTTGGGGCGATGTATGTCGTGAGGTTACTGTGCGACTATGGTTGCGTTGTTGAGCAGGGGAAATCGATGTGAGGATTGGGCAGATGTGGTCGAGTGAAGCCTTAGAAAAATTGAGGTCGCGAAGCTGAGGATGCGTCCGGAGATGCTTGGCATCAATCTATGCCAAGCGAGTGGTCGCTACCTACTCATTCAATGCGATAGCGACAATTAAGCTCGGCAATGGCGAACACATTTACCACTGGCACAGTACAATGAAGAGAAGCACAAAGTCCAACACTACTCATGTCGGATGGAGATATCGCCTTCAAATGGTGAACTTTAGTCTTTAATTCGGGTATATCTATGCCAGCATGTCCACCTACTAAATTCCAGGCAATTCGAAGTGTATCATATCTATCGTCTATCGCTCGCCTTCGATCTTCTCCCATTCGCTGTCCGTACTGGTATCACCAGTGGACTCGGCGATCTTCCTCCTTTGCGCCGCTCCTTCGTCCCTGCCTGTCACGTGTACTTGTTCCTTGACTCTTGTGCTCCGCCTTACTTTCTTGCCGCCCTCAACCTCTGTCTCCGTGCCCGTACCTGCTTCATCATCTCCTTCTTCAGCTAGCCTCTTCTCTTCAGCTTCGCTCTTTTCCGCACTCTCCCGCTCTGCTCGCTTCTGCTCTCTCACCTTCTCTGCCTCTGCTTGCGCTTGTGCAGTATGCAGTTCGTTCGCGAACCAGTTGATTGAGACCCAAAGCCCTGCAGACAGCAAGGACAAGATAAGGAAATGAATGGAATATGTTGCGACGAGAAGGGCGAAGAGGACGGTCTGGAGACAGCCGAAAGTGACATTTGTCGCAATGAGGAGAGTCGGCGTTGGACCAGGGGTGAACACGGAGGTCCAGAGGTTCACAATGAAGTCGGCCATGTTCTAGGCAGGTGGTAAGAGCCTTACTGTAGTGTGTAGTATGCAACGGAACTCGCTTTAGGGGTGTAGTCGAGGTTGACTTGGGAGTTCGTGAGGAGTAATCTAATGTGCAGTCGTGAAGGATCAGCACGAGCAGAACCACTGAAGCTGCAGGTGATATACAGAGTCGCGTGAGGAGGGAGACGACTATGACGAGGCTTACGCCGGACCTGGCGGACCCAGAGGTTATGTATGTCAGGTGGGTGCGTTCGTGTGGTTCACTGCGAGGCTCCCCGCAAGTTTGGTCCAAGTGGGAGGAAATTGCAAGGTTGTCTCGAAACAGAGATAGATTTGTACAAGCACAATGGGCAGAAGAAGAATAGTGTGATTGACTGACCAGCTGGTCACCGCCAATTGCGGAGAGTCAGGCACGCTTGTGCGTGATGTTTAACCCCGACAGGCGTTTGTAGAGATCATATGACGCACATAAAAAGTGGGAGCCGAGGTCGGCAAGTGCACCCCAAGCAACCCCCATTTCATTTACCCTGATTTGGGGTCGTCTGAACCGGAATTTGTCCGTTCACGGTGTTTCGATATGGGGAATGACCTGACAGTTTCAAAAACAGCAGTGCTTTGCACATATATTGGTATGCACAATTCATGCTAATTGTCCTCAATCGTCGTCTTTGTTCATTCCTTCCGGCATACAGGTCTCCTGCGGAGGTAGAATATGCCGCGCTTTTTCATCCTGCAACTCGTCTACTCCGATACCAAGCATGGCAGCCTCACGGTTCTTGAGGAACCAGTCTATCCGCTCATCTTTTGGCCGTTGATGTGTACTTTGCCGCACCTTGCGCAACTCCTTACTTGCCTGATCATGCACCGCATCTCTCGCAGCTAAGAAACGTCCACCTTCCGCCTCTGCTCGGTTGTAGTTCAGAGAGCTACCCACAGCCGCAAAGACAAGCAACAGAGAGACAAACGTCGAATTCTGAAGATATCGGACGCTCTGTGTTTCCCGAGTTCCTCCTTCTTGCTTATCTCGCCAGCGTTCCCAATCTTCCCATGTAGCGTTGGCCCAAATGTTTGGGTCATGCTCGCGCCAGGAGCCGGATGTGAAGGGACCGGGATGTGCTTGACTGTTGGCGTATGGGGAAGTTGAGGGCGAGTCTGCCTTACCAGCCCACCCTGCGCCGACGCGGTCGTATGCACTGCGTTTGACTGGATCGGACAGTATAGTATGAGCAGCCACGATAAGCCTGTATCGTTCTAACTTTGTTGCATGCGAGCATGAGGTTGCGCTGTTGTTGCGATCTGGGTGGTAGAGCTTTACAAGCTCATAGAATCGTGCCTTACTGTATGGTGCCGTCCTGGAAATCGCAAATATCTGGTAAGGTGTAGGACAAGATTGACCTTTTGGCGCTTCAGGCCAGCTCGTATCTGGTATGTCTTCTCGGCCGTCACTGGCTATTGTTGCATATCTTCGCCGGTGATCCCGATATCTTCTTTCATGGTATCGGACGTCTCGCGTGCTCAGACACTTGTATGACGTATTACATGTTGCCGCACTTGGTGTGAAGGAATGTATAGCGTTGCAGGTGGTGACAATACTAGACTTGATGAATGTCATCTTCTATGACCGTGCCGCTGTCGGTCATGGTAGCGACAGAAGTTATGCAACAAAGAGAAACGCACTATTTCGATCTTGCTCAATCGACCTCACAGCGATCGAGGGTCAGTATCGGCGGATCGGAATTTGTGGTGGGGCAGATCTGCTTAGATCTCTTGGCACATCACGTGCTCGCGTGTCAGAAAGCTGCAAGCAATTGATGACCGTCAAAACGCGTAAGTCGACTTCAACTTTTGCTACACTGCACCACTTTGTGTGGCGATCTATCCGCATCGACACCGATGCAAATACAGCAAATGTTTTTGGAAGTCACGACATGTTCCAATGACTCGCAATAATCTCCGAGAGCATCTAAGCTGGTTGATACGCGAAAATCCACAGTTCCCCGCCGACAAAACCACGCGCCTTGCTGCTCCCCTGGACCTGGTAGCATCGATCTCTTCGTCCCAGCCAAAGGCCCCCTCACCTCCGGTACTGGTCAAAAATACCTCCTTGCAAGGCGTCCCTACAAAACCAGTGACGACTACATTCTCTACTCAGCCCAGTAGTCCTAATTCCGAGGAGAGGCATTTCAATGGAGTCGGGATCAAGGACGAGACAGAGATGGCAAGAGCACGTCCAGGATATGGCGGACCGTCGCGTGGGACTGCACCTCCAGCGTCAGCGCCCAGTCCCAAGAAGCTCAAAGTAGCAGAGACGCCCGCACGCAACTCTGAGCCACGAAGGCGACAGAAGCTTGAGGAGCCCGACGAGCAATTTGGGCTCGACGATAGCCTCGAGGAGATTGATATGACATCCGCGGCTTTTGAGCAGATAGCGTCACAGAAGAACGTGCGCAACCCGCCTCAGGTTGCTGGGAAAAAGCGTAAGAGCAGCGAAATGGCGTTGGACAAACATGTACTTGAGCAGGACGCATCAGCCAATGATGTAAGGTCATTGCCGTCCAAGATGGCAAAGGCAGCTGCACACGTTGAAATGCAGCCTGCAGATTTGGATGACCTCGATTTCGAAGATCTCGAAGAACCGCCTGGACTGCCGAGTCTCGTCCACCGTCCCACGGAAGCCAATGATATCAAGTCTAGAGGAGAGATGGCACTCACGGAGCATGTCCGAGACATGCCGTCAGAACCACCACCACCATACTCTACTGTCGCGCCGGTCACCTACACAAAGCCAATCTCGGCTGCAACACCCAGTAGTTCTGGTTCCGTGCTGCAGTCCATATCGGCGGAGGATCAAGCATTACTATCCGAGTTCTCAAGCTGGACTGAGGAACATCTCGCATGCCAGATCTCGATATTAGATGCAAAAAAGCAATCACTGGTTGATCGCTATGTTGAGGCCTTGATAGAGGACAACGATACGGCACAGTCATATCTCGACGAATCACACATGGTAGGCGGGCAGGCTGATACACTTCAGAAGCTACCCTCCTTTAAACAAAAGATAAACAGTCTGGATACAGAGACCGCTAATGTCAAGCAACGGATACGAACCAAAGCTCTTGCTGGACAGCCTCATCCCGCTGAGCTCGCAGAGTTGAAGCGTACACAGGAGAACATCAGACAGATACAGCTAGACTGCATCGCTTTGCTGCAGACAGTCCGCGAAATCATTGAAATGGGTGCAGGGCGGAACACTGGAAAATCAGTCCCGAGAACATCTGCCACACCAAGACCGGCGAACACAACAAAATCGCCCAGGAAACCTGCAAAATATGGTGATGCTATGGACGTCTACTTCTCGCCTCCGAAGATGCGAGTCCATGCACCGGTTGTCGACAAAGAGAATAGCTATCCAGATGACAGCTTCGGCAAGTTCGATGAAGACGATGGCTTTTCGACGGTCATGGGGATGCCTCCTCCCAGAGTTACCCATTCTGGTAATCATTTGCACGAGGATGACTTTGATGAGTTTGGAGACGATGATGACTTCATGACTATTTGCGAACAATCTGGTGCAACTCATCTGTCAGAGACTCGCATGACGCCAACCATTAGAAGACCTCTAGAATCAACACACACCAATGGACCTGCTCGGCAAAAGTCGACACCGAATACAAAGAAGATCGAAGCGATGAATCAGCCAGCAATGCAACATCCTTGGTCAGAAGCTGTCCGCGATATCCTTCGCCACAGGTTCAAGCTCAGGGGTTTCCGTCCAAATCAGCTTGAGGCTGTCAATGCGACACTTGGCGGACGCGATACATTCGTGCTCATGCCAACAGGTGGTGGGAAGTCTTTGTGCTATCAATTACCAGCTGCGGTCGATGCTGTCCGCAAACAAGGCGTCACCGTCGTCATATCGCCTTTACTAAGTTTGATGGAAGACCAGGTCGGCCACTTACAGAAGCTGGGCATTCAAGCATCTGTTATCAACAATGAGACGAGTCCCGAAGAGAAGAGAATCTTGTTTGATGCTCTTTCAGGACCCACCCCTGGCAAATTCGTGCAGCTTCTTTACATCACCCCGGAGATGCTCACGCTGAATCTGAGAATGGTTGATACATTAGTTCGGCTTAACGAACGAGGCTTCTTTGCACGCCTGGTGATCGACGAGGCACATTGCGTCAGTCAATGGGGCCACGACTTTAGACCGCCGTATACCGAACTCGGCACATTGAGACAGAAGTTTGAGGGCGTACCTGTCATGGCTCTGACTGCAACAGCCACATCTAATGTCAAACTTGACGTCAAGCACAACCTTAGCATCAAAGACTGCGTCGAGCTGGAGCAAAGCTTCAACAGACCAAATCTGTATTGGGAAGTTCGACCAAAGTCGAAAGGCGTCTTGGCCGAGATGGCTGAATTGATCAAACAAAAGTTCCGCAACCAGTCTGGGATCATCTACTGCCTCTCCAGGAAGAAGTGTGAGGACGTGGCTACAGCTCTTCGGGACCAGTACCAGATCAAAGCTGATCACTATCACGCCCAGCTCACGCCCGACATGAAACGCAAAGTCCAACGGAACTGGCAGGCTAATAAATGTCATATTATCGTCGCAACCATCGCTTTTGGCATGGGTATCGACAAGCCGGATGTTCGATTTGTGTTTCACCATAGCTTGCCGAAAAGTCTGGAAGGATACTACCAAGAAACTGGGCGTGCTGGCCGCGACGGACTTCGATCGCAGTGCTTTCTGTTCTACAGCTACGGAGATGTCACCATCCTACGGAAGATGATCGACGATGACAAGCAAGACAAGAACGACAAGGGCGGCTCTGCCGCAGTTCCGATCGTGCGCAGTGAGGAGTCCAAAGAAAGGCAACGCAACTTGCTGAGAAAGATGGTACAATTCTGCGAGAACCAAGCAGATTGCCGAAGAGTACAGGTACTCGGCTACTTCGGTGAAACGTTCAGTGCTCGTGATTGCCACAAAGGCTGCGACAATTGTGCTTCCAATGTATCGTTCGAAACGCGCGACTTCACCGAAGAAGGTCAAAATGCCGTCACGTTGATGCAGTCTATCCAGAAGGCTCGAGACGACGAAACCAAGGAGAAGCTGCGGGGTCTCTCACGCAGTGCCAATGCTAGAGATCTTGAGCACATTCGCCAAACCTCTCACTACCAGCTCACGATGCTCCAATGTGTCGACATTCTGCGAGGCAGCAAGGCCAAGAATATCAAGGACCGCGGCTATGATGACTATGACGAATACGGATCACTCGAGAAGCTTGATCGAGGCGAAGTGGAGCGTCTTGTTCATCACTTGCTGGCAGAAGATGTCTTGTCCGAATATAGTGTCGTCAACAAGGCCAGCTTTCCTGTGCAATACATCGAGCTCGGAAGGAACTACCAGGTGTTCAAGAATGGTCAGAAGCACATCCACATGTCTGTCAGGTCCTCGACAGCGAAGAAAGGTCTCGGTGCAGCTGTGCTTGAAAGCGCTGCCACCTCCAGAAAACCAGGCAATTCGAAGAGGGCAAGATCCGATATCCCGCTTTCCACAAACGTCTCGTCGCCTCCAGCGGTCAAAGTCCGACCGAAGAAGAGCAAGACCAAGGATTCAAGACAGCTTGAGACCGGTGTCGGGCGAAATCGTCAGCAAGGGAGATTGTCGTTCGTGGAGGCGGATGATGAGGGCGCCAGCGCTAACTACGGGGACGAGTCTGAAGACGATGGTTTTGAGCCTGTCAGAGTTGCGGGCACCATCAGTCGTAAGCGGCAGACCAACCAACGCGAACTTGGCCCGCCTATCACCGAGGATGCACTGCTGGACGGCCTCAGCGAAGTCCATCGAGATCTGGTGGACAATTTTGTCAAGGCTGCCAAAGTCATCTGCAGTAAGATTTCGAGCGAAAGATCGCTACGTATGAGCCCGTTCACAGAGACACAGCTCCGATATATGATCATACGCTGGACTGAGGATGTCGACACCATGATGAAGATACCCGGAGTCTCCGAGTGGAACGTCACCCGCTTCTCGTCTGATCTCAGAAAGCTTGTCAAGAACTTCCATTCTCAGTACAAGGCAATGATGGGTGAAGAGCATGAAGACACCGATGGCGAAGCTCTGGAGAACGATATCGCCGAGACTGATGGACCTGTGCTGGATCCAAACCACCAGAATGTTATTGACCTGGTGTCGGACGATGAGGGGGAAGAAGAGGACTTTGATGAGCCTGTCAGACCGACGAAAGCTACAACATCGAGAGCCAAGTCCAACACCGTCATCGAGGATGAGGAAGATGATGACGAAGACGCGGAAAGCGATTACGGCTCAGAACTGGGAGGTGATCTGGAATTCGAAGACGACGAAGGACCAGGTATAGCTAGTTCCTTCTTTGCGCCCTCGTCCGAGGTGCAACGTTTCAATGAATCGCAGAATGCCGCTCGGTCGGCTCGACCAGCACCGAGGGCTAAAGCCAGCGAATCCGGTAGTCGAGGAGGCACGAAGAAGCCATACAGGAAGAATGCTTATGGACGAGGAGGATCTCGTGTTGGGAAGGCCGCGAGCACCAGGCGTACTAGCGGTGCAAAGTCAAGCAAAGTGACGAAGAGGACCTCTGGTGGCAAGAAGAGTGGTGGATCTGCCAATCTGCAGCACTTTGCGTACGATCCAGATACTAGGACGGCCTCAAGGAGGGATGGTGGAGGGGGCAAGAAGAGTGGGGGTATTAGTGCTATGCCTACATGAAGTAAGAACGACACTAGCTGTATAAACGGTAGTTGTACGATATATTATGAACAGCATGAAGGAAAATACGGAGCCATTTCTATTGCACTGGAATGTTTCTTGGGGTCGCCGCCGTCAGCTGAAATCCGCATGACTTGCGTAAGCGCGCTTGACGCTGTGCTCGAATCATGTGAGATTCACGGCCCCATCATGCTTCCATTCCTGTCTCCTTGCACGAACATCCTTGCTTCATTTTCTAAAACTGTTGTCCGACTACATCACTTGCTATGGCGTCTCTGTGGCGTCCGGCTCAGACCGCAGCATCATTATGTAAGAGGTTTTCAAGATCGTACAAAACTGCTATGATGACTTCCTCTACTTGCTCTCATCCACGAGCGCCATTCCATACTTGTCAGCCTTCGCGATTCTTCAATCAATTCAAACGGTCGGCTAGAAGTACTTCTCTGCGAGCCATGCCTGGGACTTGCTTCCTCGGCCAACCCTCCAGGCGCACTTTCACCTCCTCCCCCAGCCGCTTCTTCTCGCGACACACGCCTTCACGACCTCAAAAGATCAAACCTTCACGATGGCGCTGGTCCTCCCCTTTCGTTTTCCGCCCCTTCAACCCCACCTATAGCTACGGCCGTCCCTACTCCACGCCCCGCTCCCTCACCTCGGCGCGCTCAGCCTTCACCCTTCTCCTCGCCCTCAACGCCATTCCCTTCGCCCTGACCTCCCTCTCCTCCTACCTCGACTCCTCTCCCCTGATCGCCAAAGCCGGCGCCTGGCTCCGCTCCAATTTCGCCTTCACCTACGCCTCTGCTTCGGAGAAACCATGGACCTTTCTCACGGCAGGCTTCATGCACGCCAACCTCCTGCACATCTTCTTCAACATGTACACTCTACGCACAGGGTTCGATATCCTCGCTTTCACGTCGAGGATCAGTCCGCTCAATATGGTGTTCCTCCATCTCTACGGCGTGCTGGGCGGGAGCGTGATTGCGTACTATTTGACCGCGGCGCAGGTAGGCCAGGCCAAGGATACGGGGGACCGCAGCGCCCAGGTGCAGGCTGAGCAGAAGCGGTACGTGGGTGCGTCCGCCGGGGTGACTGGAGTGCTGGTCGCGGCCGCGTTGACGGCGCCGAGGTTCCCGATTCAGTTGATGCTTGTTCCGATCGATTTCCCGTTGGCGGGGGCGGTGGCGGGGTGGTTGTTGTTGGATGCGTATTTGATGGGGAATCCGATGAGCGTGGTCGCTCATGAGGGCCATCTGGGAGGGGCACTGGGTGGGGCCCTTTTTTGGCTACTGAGGATGCGGTGAGATGGTCACGGGTGGTGAAGAATTGTGTTTGACATTCTGGGGGGGCAACGGGTGGCTTCAGGCCGTTAGGTGACTGGTCGACGGATTTGACGAGCTTCGGGTCAAGCGCGTAAGGGTCGACCGCTCAAACTCAGTAGAAACATTATATGCAGGCGCAGCGAATCGTGAAGCGAGAGGCATTACATCGGATCTGCCACCGCAGTCGAGCAGCATCAAAGTCATCACATTGGGAACACTGGAGGGCACAGGAGGCTGACGGTCATGTTTCGGTTTGTGAGTCAAAGCGGGGACATGAAGAATGTCTTCACCCAGCATTTACTACATTATGATATGTACTGCATTATCAAGTCTCTTCCGAGCATCTTGTGTGGCTTCGTACGAGCTCTACTTCTTCAAAGCGGCGTTGACCAACTGCTTGAAGTTGGGTGTACCAAAGCCAGTGACGGCATCCCACCCAGCCTGAGCGGGGAAGCCATTGGTGTTGCAGCCGAAGCTGGATCCAATGGTGACATCAGTGAAGGTCTTGTAGGCCGTGCTGTACAGCCAAGGGTTGATGAAGCCGAGAGGGGACTTGCCCGCCGCGAGAAGAGCGTCGTTGACGAGGGCGAGAATACCGGCCACAGTCGGGCTGGAGGCGCTAGTGCCACCAACTCGGGTAATGTTGCTGGACATGTTAGTACGAGCCCAAACGTTGTGAGGAAATGGTAGGCACTTACCCAGCGTAGATGATGACATCGAGATTGCCCTGAGCAGAGATATCGGGGTAGGCTCGGCCCTTCTTGTTGTACAGACCATCGTACAGGCCGTTCAAGCTCTTGATGTAATTGTTGACGGTCGAAGCCTGGTAGGCGGGCTGAGGGAAGTAGTTGCTGAAACCAGCACCGGAGGCGAAACGAGTCACTGCTACCTCTGGGTTGAAGTTCGCGGTCGCGCCGATGGAGGTGACCCATGGGCAGGATGTGGGGAAGTCAGGAGTGAACTTGGTGGTGTTCTTGCCGTCGTTCGAGAAGCAGGTGTCGTCGCCACCAACACCAGCGTCACCTGACGAAACGAGGTAGGTGATGCCTCGGGCCCCGAGCTGTGCGAAACCTGAGCAGGCTCTCCTGGCGTAGGATTCCGGTACACTCTGCTCGTCGTCGCCGTAAGAAGAGCTGAATACCAGGGGGAGATCCTTGCGGGACAACGCTTCTGCAAGGAATCGTAGGTATGGCTCGTTAGTGTCAGTCGGCGTGCTCAAGGATGGTATAAACGGTGGGCTGCCACCAGTAGAGAAGGCGGTCAGAGGAGTTGGGTAGCTGATACCAAGGACAAGCTGAGCATCGAGATTTCCTTCCACATCAATATCGGCGGCGACAAACTCGGTGAGGTTGGGACCTTGATAGTTGTTCGCGTTGTCGATGATTACAAATTGGAATTCGTCTGCAGCAGCTACAGCTTCGGGGCGGAATCGCTGGAGGAAAGTTCTGGCGTCGTCCCGACGATTGGTCTCATTGAGATAGTTGTTGATGGCGACCGAGTTCTTGTCTGCTGCCTTGGCCTCGTAGTCGATTGTGCCATAGACTGTTCTAAGGCAGTCAAGTGTAACAAACGTAGCATTGCATACCGCAGTGACGTTGACTGGGGCTGGTTGCTTGCCATACTTGTGCTGACCTATCTGCTCCCACCATGACTTCTCGGCCTCCGATAGCTGCTGTCGAACAGGCTTGAATTGGGCTCGAGGAGTCAAGAACGAGGTGGTTGGCTGGACCACATCGATGTGTTCGTGGAGGTGTGCCGGAAGCGACCATTCTGGAGCACGATTTGCGACGTGGCCATCGCGGTGTTGGAACTTCGAGTAGGTCGTCTGCAACAGCTGTTCGGCCTTCTCGATAGGGATGACAATTGAGATCCAATCCTTGGCGGGCGAGAAAGCTGCGTCACTGATGCCGTGCTCAATCAGCCAGTCGTGGACGCTAGAAACAGTAGTGTCCGCAGGACGGACGATGTCTTCAATCTCTTCGATGCTGAGATGCTGGCCAAAGCGCTCATGCTCAGGGTCAGACACCTCCATCAGGTGCTGCTCGACAACTCCCTCATTCGACTGCCTAAGACCAATCTGGAGGTTGATGATATCGGACTTGTCAGCAGGACCAAGCTTTTGCCATGTCCGCGGTACCGTGTGACGTTCCTTCACGGCGTAGCTAGTTGTACCAGCTGTCGAGGGGCGAGCGCTGACGCCAGCATACCCGACAGCGCCGAAAGCGAGTGCAAGCTTGAGGAATGCCATGGGGAGTATCGATGAGCAGTTGGAGAAGGAACAGGTGCGGAAAAAGCATGCATGATGAGGGGATCTGTGGTAATTATACTGCCCTTATCGACCTACCTTTGCATGACATGATGGCACGGAAAATGGGGACCTGGTATGTTGTGATTGCCATGGTGTCTGGCGAACAGTGGTGGATCTTGTTCCGGATGCAGAAGGTGAATAAATGAAGAAACTCGCAGCGATGATGAGGTGTTCTTGAAATGAAGCGTTAAGCTTCTGGTAGTACAAGCCCGTCCTGAATGGCATGCCTGATTCGGTCTGGCGCGAGCGATATGTTGATGGGTTACCCCGCTATCTCGACTTTCCGGCTCGTCAAGCTCGTCAAGCTCGTCAAGCATTTTTCTCGAGCTTGATAAAAGCTTGGAGCGTATCGATACGATCGGCACGCCCGTGAGGTATTATTGATTAGATTCGCACGGCGAGTCGATTTCTTTTGGCAAGCGACCATGCCGACGCAGATCGTCTGTATCCGCGGTAGACCGATGTCTGCCGTCTGAATTCTCTGCGAGCTACAGGCGGTCGTCTGGTAGGGAATCTGTGTGGCAGTCTCGTGCTCGGTCGCCATCCCAAAGGACGAAGACTGTCCAAATTTAGCGATGTAGCGGTGCAGTTGTGCATGGATACACGGTCAGAAGACCGCTGTGTAAGTGACGCGGAAAGGGTGCTGCAGGGGAAACAGCCATTGCAGCTGCATTTGCAAGGCATCGCATCTGTACAGACAAGATCTGTGACGCGATCTGGCACAGACAATCCTGGAACATATGTTCTCTCTGGGAGATCGGATGTGATACCTTTCAACCAGGACCAATAACGAATGCTGACATCCCGGATGGACGAGACCGCGTCTACACAGCCCGTAGATCGATGTGGGGTTTCGTCAGTGTCACTGAGAGCCTCATTGACATCTTTTTGGCGGTGACTGTCGCTAGCGAACTGTAGGTCTGGTAGGCAAGAATGGCCACTAACTTGCTCCAGCGGGACCGGACGAAGGCACTGAGCTTACCGAGTTCGCGATCATTAACCTCGAGGTGCGACCTGACAAGTGCTTACATCGACCGAGGAAGCTCCGAATATGGGCGTCAGGTACTAGAACCGGCGAAAACGAACGTGACCACAGAAATTTTGAAGAAAAGGCGTAATATGCGTGCCGTATTCTGATATCGATGTAACAGCTGAGCTGACTCGAATCGGCTCCTTTGTGCCAAGCCCAGCCTGGGCACACCGCACCACTGCCTATATCGGACATGTTTCTATCCTTGCCTACAACCTTTGCTGCTAAAACCCCCAAACCCACCACTTTCACCCAACAAACCTACCGAAGCTTACTGCTGGCGCTGCCCGTTCTGACTGCTGTTACCGTCACTCTACCACTCGTGACTTTCAAAGAGACTAATCTCGACCTCTTGCGGATCCCTCCTCTGTCTGTCCCCGACACAGTTCAGCTACGATCTTGCCATTCGGCCGTGACGAGCACACCGCACGGTTTTGCGACACATTAAGTCTCACCGTCTCAGTAGAGCGTCACATCTGCCCAGCTTCTTCTCGCGATATAGAGGAGCACTTCCCCGGCAGCCGCCCACAAAGCCGTCTCATCACGAGAACAATCACCTGCACAGCAACACGACAGTACGGTTCAAAATGGCTTCCGAATTAGCAAGCCAATTGCAGAACACCTCATTGAATGACAATGAAGTTCAAGGAGATGATTGGAGGGCGGGGTTGAAGAAGCCAAACAAGGATGCCCGGCAACAGACTGAGGTGAGTTGATGCTGTCTTCAGCCTGCGTTCATTGCTGACAACGACAGGATGTCACAGCCACAAAAGGTCTCGAATTCGAGGATTTCTACATTAAGCGCGAGCTCATGATGGGCATATTCGAAGCTGGTTTTGAAAAGCCATCACCGATTCAAGAGGAAGCTATCCCAGTCGCACTCACTGGCCGAGACATCCTGGCAAGAGCGAAGAACGGCACGGGAAAGACTGCATCATTTGTCATTCCAACACTTGAGCGAGTCAACCCAAAGAACAGCAAGATCCAGGCTTTATTATTGGTCCCCACTAGAGAACTCGCGCTCCAGACATCACAAGTATGCAAGACGCTAGGGAAACACCTCGGAATCAATGTCATGGTTACTACCGGTGGCACCAGTCTCCGAGACGACATTATCAGATTGAACGAGACGGTACACATTCTTGTTGGAACCCCAGGCAGAATTCTTGATCTTGCTGCCAAGGGTATTGCCGACCTCTCTACTTGTCAAACCTTTGTCATGGACGAGGCCGACAAGCTCCTTTCGCCAGAATTCACATCGCAAATTGACCAGCTTATTGCGTTCCACCCAAAGGATCGCCAGATCATGCTGTTCTCTGCCACTTTTCCGGTCATTGTCAAGGATTTCAAGGACAAGCACATGAACGACCCCCACGAAATCAACCTCATGGACGAGCTTACTCTTCGAGGTATCACTCAATACTATGCTTTTGTCGAGGAGAAACAGAAGGTCCACTGTCTAAACACTCTTTTCTCACGACTTCAAATCAACCAGTCCATCATCTTCTGTAACAGTACGCAACGTGTTGAGCTTCTCGCCAAGCGCGTTACAGAACTCGGCTACTCATGCTACTACTCTCACGCTCGCATGATGCAACATGCACGTAATCGTGTATTCCACGATTTCCGTGCTGGCCACTGTCGCAACCTTGTCTGTTCTGATCTTCTCACTCGTGGTATTGATATCCAGGCCGTCAATGTTGTCATCAACTTTGACTTTCCCAAGAACGCTGAGACATACCTCCATCGTATTGGTCGTTCAGGTCGTTTTGGTCACCTTGGTCTGGCCATTAATCTGATCAGCTGGGAAGACCGCTTCAACCTCTACCGAATCGAGCAGGAGCTCGGAACAGAGATCAAGCCCATCCCAAGCAACATTGACAAGAGCTTGTACGTATACGACACTCCAGAAAACATCCCCCGCCCCATCTCCGGAGCTCCTCAGCAGCGCCAGCCACAAGGTCCATCCGACAATGTTCGTGGACGTGGCGGTTTCCAACAGCGTGGAATGAACCGCGGCCGCGGCGGCTACCAGGGTCAAGGTCAGGGTCAGGGACGTGGTGCTCCTAGGGACCCAAATCAACAGCGTCCTCAGAATGGATTCGCACCACGCGGACAGCAACAACCTCGTGCTCCTCCAGCTGCTGCGCAGTCCTAGGGAGAGAACAAGCACGAATGACGGCGTTCTGGCGTATCACCAACTTTGTACGGACGATCTGGATGATCTCAATGAATCTGACGCTCGTCCCGAATGGTTGGACTCAGGTTTCTTTTTCTGGTGTTACGATTTGCTTCTCATCCACACCCCTCCTTAGTCTGGGTTCGCTGTTTTACGATACCCGGACTGTATGCGTTGCCCAGCGGCAGCAGTTCTGCCGCTATGCATACCAGACGACTCTCAGCTTCACTTTGCACACGACCTGTACAGTACTCTCCGCCCTCTATATTGGTCCGCATCTCGTCATCTCTCTTACATGCCAGTCCGTTCATTGACCGAACGAGCACTCTGTACATATCCCCTCAACATCATTACGCTCCTGCCCCAATGAAAACAATCACTGAAAAGCAACAACAATAAAAGCATCATGCGAAGTTCCTCGATCCTTCGTCCTCCACGGATCATCGACAACGGTGTCACAGCCACTCAGCTCTACCAGACACTTGCAACAACCACAACAAATTCTGCTCGACAATGTTGATCATCTGTGCTTCACTCTTTCAGCGACAGACCTGATCAGTCCAGACCGACAGCGTTATTTACACTGTGTCGTGTACGTGCAGCGCGCATCAACAAAGTATCACACGCGTGGACGACGCAGCGGTCTGGTGGAAAGAAAATCGTCTAAACAATCTCAAGAATGATCAACCCAGCTAGAAAGCTTTGTCTTATCTGCCGACGTCGTCCTGGGCTTCCATTGAACCTTCTTTACATCCCGGTTTTTGGCTTCCTGTCTTATGACATGGGGTCTTTTTCCCCGGAATGCCTAGAAGGTTGACGAGCCTTCGAGACAGACGAGAGAATTAAGGTCATAGCTGTGACAATCAAAATCATTCTTGAGTGCAGTCTGAAAGATCGCGTGACTCCACTGACAAACATTTGTGTACGTGATCATTCACATCTGATTATCCCCTGAGCCTTCGCTCGCCGTTCACTAACCATTCCGACCCTGCTGGAACGCTCCACACCATCCCTACGATCCATCATCAAATTTGAAATAATCCTCTCCCCACCTCCTATCCCACTCGCGGTCGCTGTCCACGAATCGGATCTCCGTCCCAACCCTAATCCTTCCCTGCTTATCATGATTCACCGTGCTAGCATGTACCGCAAACGAATTATGCAACACCACGTCTCCAGCCTCATACTCTGCAATCAACCACCTCGTCCCGCGTAGCGAGAGCGGAGGGTGGAGAGGGGTTCGGTGGAGAGGGGTTCGGTGGAGAGGGAGGGGCGGAGGAAGGAGACGTCAGAGGGGGAGAGTGGACCATCGTTGACGTAGAGAGAGGGTAGGGAGGAAGTATCGCGATCTCTGGTGAAGTAGGGAGAGGGCGCAGAGTCGTCTGGCGCGTGGACAGGGGATTCGGCGTGTGGTGCCATTGTGAGAGGATAAGGGAGAGCAAGGGGAAGCTGCCGATGAGAGGAAGCGATGCTTACCCTGATATACCAGGCAACTTTGCTACCTACCACTGCATGGCTGTCACGTTCACGGTTGGGTTGTCACATTTGGGTAGGAGATGGATGAAGGATGTCACGGGCGATGCGGGGATCTGCAGAGCTAGAATGCACTTGAGGAAGGGCTGTCTGTGACATCTTGTTATGGAGATGTTCCCCTGGTGAGCAGCAGCAGAAACCAGGGTCTTGTGGTTGGAGCTCTCCGCAATGTTCGACGCTTGGTGGCCGATCCACAGCTTTGGTCCGATGCTAGCGATTATGTCCGACGTCCTGGTGGAGCTTCTCCTTCAGTAAACTGTCATTACCAGGCGCAAATCTATAATTGCGAATTGCCCATCATGGCGAACGTGTTCGGGGCTCTCAATCGTTTCATCTCTAGACTCGACTCCGATCAACCGCAAAAGCCTGGTGGACAAGGCGCGTATGGGTTTCAGGTGCTGAGGAACCTGAATCTGGAGCTGGCTATTGAGCCTTGGTTTGACTTCATCATTGGCATCAACGGCCATTCAATTGTAAGTCAGATTGGTCACGGTGCATACTGTATACTGAACATGATGAAGGACAATTCCGATCCGGAACTCTTCGCAACGGAGGTGAAGAACTGCGCTGGATCAACAATTAGTCTAGGAGTCTTCAGTGCAAAAGGTCAAGCAATCAGGGAGCAATATGCGGTTGTACCGCCAGACACAGGATCGCTGGGACTGTCCCTACAATGGACGTCTCTTTCGAACACGGAAGACGTATGGCATATCCTCGATGTCACTCCGAAATCTCCCGCTGACAATGCTGGCCTCCTCCCATACAGCGACTACGTGATCGGAAGCCCAGAGGGCCCATTGAGAGGAGAGAATGGGATGCCGGAGCTTATAGAGGCATTTCTCAATCAGCCTTTGCGACTCTACGTATACAACCACGAGTACGATGTAACAAGGACAATCACAATCACGCCGTCAAGAGGGTGGGGAGGAGAAGGAGCTTTGGGATGTGTGCTTGGATACGGAGCTCTACATCGAGTACCTGCACCCTTAACCGAACCAACTCAAGCTCCCGGGGAGACTCTATTTGAGACCGCAAGGTTTAGCAATGAAGAACCTCGCGCATCGCCGGCCATGCTGCAGAATGGCTTCCAAACCCAGCCCACTGCAGGGGCGCCGGAATTATTGACACCCGCGGGTCTCCCTTCTGGGCCACCCAAGGCTGCTGGACCTCCAAAAGCTGCCAAGAAGAATCGCGCTCACCACAACATTTCTCCTGGAGCAGGCATCGACGAGTATTTCGCGGAGGGTGAAGCAAAGAGCCGGGAGTTGGAAGGGACATCCTCAACGCCAAAGAATGCATCCTCACTTCCACCACCTCCAAAGGGTGGTCCACCCAAGGCGAAATCACCGGCTCCGGCAGAAGAGACAACAGCGGAATGATGAAAAAGATATCATGACTAATTCCATCAAAAGCTCTTCTCTACTACGGCGACGACTTCTTCCAGGCTTTTGACGATGGCTGTCGGCCGACCCTTATCATCTTGGACAAGCTGGTCTACCCAGCCTTTGCCGTCCCTATCTACCCAGATAGCCTGCATACCGACCGCTTTAGCACCAACAATGTCGAATGGATTGCCTGAGATCAGCCACAGTTGACTCATCTCACTTTTAGACAGTCCGACCTGCTCTGCAAGATGGTAGTACACTTCTGGTGCAGGTTTAAACTTCTTGACCTTCTCTACCACAACAATGTCCTTGAATGTACTGGAGTATGGTGACAGGTCTGGTGACTTGTGGACTGAATTGGCCACCATTTCTTGCGTTCCATTGGAGAAGACAACAGCGGTAATATCAGACTTGTTCTGCAGTGATGTCAAGCAGCCTGGCACGTCTGGGAAGGTGGATAGGGAGTCGTAGGCAGTGATAAGCTCTCCAATGTCAGAGTCGGATAGTGATAGAGAGTGCTCGGCCAGAGCATGGAGCAAAGACTGGCGTGTCAGTGCAGAGAATGGCTCGTACTGGCCTGGCATTGATCAGCGAAGTTCGCGATGATCAGATTGAGCATGAGTACCCATAGAAGTTAGGCGCCATGTATACTCGAGCTGATATCGCCTCCACAATGTTGCAACTGAAGTCGCTTTCTCTTGTCCAAAGTGTGCTGCCAGCTTCGAGGCAATGGACGCGGTCGACAGGAGAGTGCCGTAGGCATCAAAGGCAATGACCGTCTTGGGTGCCATGATGTTTGGTATTGTAAAATTTGGTGTTCAATCGCAAAGATACGTGAACATTCTGAAAATGTAGAGTTTCAAGAGCATGAAAAGGCCCAGGGCCGCCCCTCGCACCCAGTACGTCATGCCCCGTTGGTCCGTGGACATCTGCCAATGCGCCAGCTTTCACCTTTCGCACTTCTGATCCAACATTCACCACTTCGACTTCGAATTAGCACGGGAATACGTGTGACACTACTGTCTAACGTCGCTGGCTCATTATCTTCAGCGACATGATCCCTGGTGCACGATAGAGTGCCGGCATGTCTGTTCGAAGTATGCCGCTTGGGGGGCCATCGTGTCCCAACGCCAGTCCAGAGCGAGACGATCCCTTTGGGATCACAGAAGCAGAACATCATTGCATTGACATAGAAAGGTAGTGGTAAGACACTTGCATTTGCCTTGCCTATACCGGATGCTTTGCTGGACAAGCCTGCAACAGAATCACAGAGGTTCCAGGCACTTCAGCACCCAGCCTTGCACAAGTATCGATCGGCGCTGACACCATTACCTTTGAATCACTGGATTATTGTTATACTTACCTTTTTCGAAAGCCATTCAAGGCCAAAGACAAAGGTTCTAGAACGTTAAATACATCGAGTTATATCTCATATACCAAGGATAGGTTATATTCAAGACATGCATCCGTGGTGTTTCTCCGTACAGCACGTACTTCTGGGAGCAGAATAATCGTCACATCGTTAATCGGCTCACGAGATACCTGACAGAGCATTCATCTCTCGCAAAAATGCGTCTCGATAAATCTTATGTTGTATGCAAGAAGCATCAACCATTCCCACGTCATCGTCCCGCCATCTTGGGTCTCACATCGGCCCGCGGTAGATCTTCCATCTTCCCTAGTCAGATCACTCCCTCCCCCACTTCTCCTTGTATTTCATCTACAGCTTCAGATTCCCATGATCGAAGCAGATGAGGAGTCAAACTATGCCATATTCCGAGAATGTCTCTCCGAGCTGATCACATCTCGTCTCGCTCCTACAAAAGAGCGTCGCCGAGTAAAAGGACGCAAGAATGAAATCAAGCCAGTCGCCACTCCTTCCAACGATGAAGAGAATGACGCAGAAGACCTAGGGGAATTCATCGATGTACGTTCCCCCACCACCTCACTTGTCCACCATACCACCAATCCTGCACCGTGCTGAACAGAGCAGTACCTCGCCACCGAGATCTTCCCCTCCCTCCCTGCCCCCTTACGCAATCTCTCCTACTCGACCCTACAATCCATCCCCTCCCTCTCTGGAACCTACTCCCTCCCCCTCTCCCCCTCCTTGTCCGAGGACCTCACCTCCCATCTCCCCCCCTCGGTCCCCGAGTCTTTCTCGACCTACGCCCTCCTGCCCCCAACACAATCCCTCGACCGCCTCCTCGAACCCGTCTTCGCCTCCTACATCAGCGCAGTCACCGCTCCGCCGCCGGAACACACTTACCTCCAAAAGGCTTCGGAGTGCGAGATCTGTGCCCGCGAACACCTCCCGCTGACGTACCATCACTTGATACCAAGGAGTATGCACGCGAAAGCGGTGAAAAGGGGCTGGGTGGAGCAGTGGGAGGTGCAGAAGGTTGCGTGGTTGTGCAGGGCTTGTCATTCGTTCGTGCATCGCGTTGCGAGCAATGAGGAGCTGGCGAGGGAGTGGAATACGGTGGAAAGGTTGCTGGAGCGGGAGGATGTGCAGGGGTGGGCGGGGTGGGTTGGGAGGATCAGGTGGCGGAAGACGTAGAGGGTGTGGAAGGATGGAGGGGATGCGGACGGGGGTGGCACTGATGGGAGTTGCATTTTGGAATGGCAGGAAGAGTAGGTGGGGAAGGGCGGTTACATTTGTGGTTGGTTTGTAGATGTTGTTGTTACATAAGCTAAAGGGGAACCGTATGCGAGCACGGTAGCATGTGCTGTTCGGAAAGGCGTGGCCCGGCGGCAGAATTACCAGCGTTCGATTGCAAGGGAGACTGCTTCCATCTCGTAGACAGGACCCGGTAGTGATATGTGGCAATATTGAGGGATACCATGCTACCCCTGTCCCAATCGCTGCCGCCCTCGATCTCAGGTCTGGTGGTTCGGCGGTGACAGGCGTGATGGGTCGAAGCTAGTTCTTGATGTGGGGAGCAAGCGTGGTGGTCAACGAATTTATCCTTGCAACTTCAAAGCCGGTGGCCCATGCACGGTCCACTGGTGGCTCATAAGGGCAGGAGGAATGCCGTTTGAGGTGGCGACGTCTGGGTTGGGATAGTACCAGGCCGCAATAGCGACAATGGCGTAGATGAGGACCAGCAGGGCTCCTTCTAGATAGTTGCTTTCCTGGTCGCGGAGGAAGTTGCCAACTACCAGAATAGACACCAAAAGCAGAGCGATCATGAATATCTCAAAATTCAGGTCCATCTGCTTGCCCATGATCCAGCTCACGATGACAACAAAAGGTCCGTTGAAAAGTGCAGTCTGGATAGAAGGACCCAGGCAGTGATACAGGGCAAAGTTCTGGCAGTAGTGTCAGTGAAGGGCAAGGACGGCTGAGTGGAGAGAGGAGGAAACAGGGGCGGTAAGTGCTTGGGAAATGAATAAGGGACATGGTGAGGAACTGGTCCAGGATTGAGATGGGGAAAGGACTGACCATTTGCCCGTCCCATGCCTCATCAATAGCGGTCAGATGCTCGGCTGCTTTCTCGACGAGAGGGATCAGGATAAGACCCAAAAATTGATCCGGCACTCCAGACTCGACAATTTCTTCAATCTGCTCGACCAGAAAGATTGCCATCAAAGTCACCAGGGTCAGAGACATGATCAGAGCGACACAACACTCCGTGAAAGTATACTTGGGCTTTGCCAGATCGTACTCGTGGTCGGCATCCTTGTGCTCGTCGGCTTCGAGCACCTCGTTGAAGATGCTGTCGCTGCTACGGGCGTTGTACCATATGTAGACACCGAACGCAACCATAAGGATGATTGATGTGGCTCGACTAATGCTCAGCACGTCGGCAAGCAGCTTCTCTTGGGTGAACTTAGGAGCATGACCCATGACTATGCCTACCACAGTTTCGCCCTTGAGTGCTGAGTAAAAAGCACTGGGAATGAGCAGGCCAAACCCAGCAATCAGTAGTAGACCAGTGCCCGTTTCGCTAACAACTGCATGAAAGGTCTGAACGCTCTGGCGTATCCCACCGAAGAAGAAGACCAAGCCGAGGCAGAGGAGAAGATTGGTCAGGATGCTACCAAGAATTGCAGCCTGGATGATGGGGATGAGATTGCCTTCATCTGCATTTCCCTCGGTATCCTGATGCTTGGTAATAAGTGTCAAGAACAAGATGATCTCGACAATACTACCAAGAGCGGTCTCGATGAGGATACCAGAGACCTTTGGTAGTTTGCGAGCCAACTCCTGGCCAGCGAAGCCCACAAGATTGGCGCAGGGGACCATAGCGACATAGGCCAGTCCAAAGATCCATTTCGCTTCGTGAGGAAATGCGAATCGGACGACGATTGCAATCGGTACAAAAGGCCAGAGCAGATTGACCCAGGACGAGACTACACAAGAGCTCCTCCAAGTAATCTTCAGAAAATGGGAGATGTGAAATCCAACTCGACCACTTTCGCCTTCGTGGTGGACTCCATCGAGCAGAGTGTGGACATGCTCTCTAACGGTTGGCAGCACACCCTCCCCGCTAGCTTCAGCGTGTGTATGGCTGCTCTCCCCTTGCTCGTGGTTGCCGCGAGGTGACATGGCTGCTGTATTGGCCATGTGCCGTGTGGAAGTAGTATCAAGCCGCAGTCGATGCAGTCATCAATTGACCACCCTACCTATGACGAAACGAACGTGTCCTGCCACACGAGAACCGCGTGTCAAGGTCGTGGACCTGCCAAGAGACTCCACTCTTGCGGCGCACTCGCCGTTAGCCCTACGGGAGCTCCGACAGCCACATCGAGATGCAAGCGAAAAAAGGCGTTTGAGAGAGACACTGATTTTGTCGGAATTGGATGGGTGTGTGTCTCAGCTGGCTCCGTGACAGCCACTTCGACCTTGTGTTGCTACTTTCGTCTTGAGGTTGCACCAATTCGGACCTGGTCAGAAGACACGAACGACGGATACGTCGACGCGATTGAGATCATCCCCAGATTGATATATCTTTCATGATTCGGACCAAAGTTGGGTCGCCAATTGTCCCCGACCATTACTCAGCTGCCTGTTTGCCCCGCCATCCCGTCTTGGACCGCGCAATCAATCACATCTCCTGCTTCTTGCAAGGAAACCCTTGGACCTGCATCAAACGAACCTCGACAACACATTTTGTAACGACCCCTGATTGATCGTCGTGATCGTCTCTTCGTCACTGAGAAAAAGCACAACGCTGGTCATAGCTCCGACCGTCTAGCTTCTTTCTCGTCCTCATCTTTCAATCCTCGACTTCTTTCTTTCCTGAGCATGTCCTACTATCCGGGCCAGGGCTACCAGGGTGGTGGCGGGTACGGCGCACCTCCTCCACAACAGCAAGGAGGGTATCCACAGCAGGGACATCCGCCGTAAGCTTGAAGACTTCAGCTCGCCTCGAACAAATGTCAGGCTGACTCCACGTGTAGACCTCAACAGGGTTACGGCTACGGCGGTTCTCCTCAGCCTCCGTACAATGGCGGCTATGGAGCGCCGCCACCACCACAGCAGCAGTATGGGGGATATCAGCAGGTGATGATCTTCACTTCTTCGACATTGCGCAGCTTGTTAACAATGTACCAGACCCCACCTCCTCAGCAAGGCTACGGCCCTCCTCCCAACTTTCCGAATGTGAACCAAAACGCATACAGCCAGGGCAATCATAACGCGCCTCGTCCTCCTCCACAGCAAGCACAACAGTTTGGTCACGGTGCGCCGCAAGGATACAATTTCCAATACTCCAATTGTACTGGTAGGAGAAAGGCTCTTCTTATCGGCATCAACTATTTCGGACAGCGCGGAGAGCTAAGAGGATGCATCAATGATGTCAAGAACGTGTCGGCATATTTGAATGAATACTTTGGATACAAGAGGGAGGACATGGTTGTGTTGACAGATGACCAGCAAAACCCTATGAGCCAGCCGACAAAGGCCAACATGCTCCGGGCCATGCACTGGCTCGTCAAGGATGCGAGGCCCAACGACTCGCTCTTCTTCCACTATTCCGGTCACGGCGGACAGACAAAGGACCTGGACGGAGACGAGGAGGATGGATATGATGAGGTTGTCTATCCGGTCGACTTTAGGCAGGCCGGTCACATTGTCGACGACGAGATGCATAACATCATGGTCCGTCCTCTCCAGCCAGGTGTGAGGCTTACGGCCATCTTTGACTCTTGCCACTCTGGATCAGCGCTCGATCTACCGTACATCTACAGCACCCAGGGTGTGCTCAAAGAGCCAGATCTTGCCAAGGAGGCTGGAAAGGGCTTGCTGGGCATTGTCTCCAGTTACGCTCGTGGCGACATGATGGGCATGGCAAACACCGCCATGGGTCTATTTAAGAAGGCTACAACCGGTGATGAAGCTTACAAGAGAAATCAGAAGACAAAGACTAGTCCTGCAGACGTCATCATGTGGTCTGGTAGCAAGGATGATCAGACATCGTAAGTTGATAACGAGCAGAGGGCGTGATGAACGACTCGTCGTTGGCTTGTACTGACTGAACTTTTCTAGTGCGGACGCGTCTATCGCCAACCAGGCCACTGGGTAAGACATGTTGAGAGGAATATGACGATTGTGTACTAAAGCAACCAGTGCTATGTCATGGGCATTTATTACAGCTTTGAAGAAAAACCCACAGCAGAGTTATGTCCAGCTCCTCAACAGCATTCGCGATGAGCTGCGTACAAAGTACTCGCAGAAGCCGCAATTGAGCTGCAGTCACCCACTGGGTTAGTAATCTTACCTGTCCTCAAAGTCTTTCGCTGATTTAATTAGATACCAACCTCCTGTACGTCATGTAAACTGGCAGGTGTCTCATCCGCCCTGACCAGCGATGACAGTCCTCAGCCCACCATGGCCGGACCGTCAAAATCTCCTTCTCGTTCGTCTCTCTCGTCTGTCCCTTCTTCCGCTGTCGATTCGAGATACTCCTCACGCGCTTCGTCACGCGCAGCTTCTCCAGTCTCTTCATCCACTTCTCCCGGAGATTTTGCGACTCCATCGAATATGGTCTCGGCTTCTTCTGGTCTTGTCAACTCGGCTTCTGATTTTGCAATCCCGGAGTTGCCTAGGAAGAGGCGAAAAGTTGGGAATGGATGACTATCTTTGGCTCTTTGTAGGTGGGACAGGGCTGGTAGTGGGCGGCTGCAGGATTGGTATGTACTGTGCATAGAAGGTGTTTGGAATGCGACAGTTCCCGTCTTGACACGAGTGATTCCAGTGTGCCGTGAACGAGGACCTGTGCATGTCAGGATTTCGTAATAATTATCGGGGTCAATCTACGTAAAGTACTCTTGTATTTTCTGTCCCTGAATATTGATTTCAGCTCCACCATGATGCTGGTTGGTATGGCTGCGCTATGACGCAACTCGCACTTCAGCCACAAAAGTTGGCACTTTGCCGTAACCTCCCGTCTTTGACGACAGATAATTCTTCATGCACAATCTCTCACGCAACTCGATTTCCCGTTCATATCAGCCCATTTCATGCACCGCTGTCTCATCTTGTATCGATTGCGTCTTCTACCGCCCTCAATTGGACAGCAGGTTCCACAACAACCTGGAGCGGACTGTCAGGCTGTCAGCCACATCAACCAGCCACAATCTACCACTTTCACATTCAATACGACCCCTGAGAATCAAAAGCCTTGGTAGCAGATCATCTACCACTAGACTCGTGTTCATCTGGATCGCATAGCGGACAGCAACCATGTCAAACGGTCTCACACCGAAGACCGACTTCTTCTCCCACCTAAAGTATCACAAGACATGCCACATCCTCCTAACAGCAGAGACCGACGACTTTGACGAAGTGACTATTCAAGAATGGCGACAGGAAGGCTTCACAGTCACTTACATGGGCTTTGGTGACGGTGGCGTGGAGTTTGTTCGGAGAGTGCAAGCGCACGCAGACAAGATTAGTGTGGGGGAGCAATATGCCATTGTTGGTACGTTTACTCTGCTTTTCCTCTCATGTTACCTTCTGTCATTTCTAGATTCTGCCATTAAACCTTTCTATCACCCTTTCCGATGCACTATGGCCCTTGCTCCACTCCGCTCTCCTCACTTCCATCATCCATCCTCCCCTGTCCCACCTCCCGGCTCCTTCCCAACGAACCCTCATGTCTTCTTCCCCTTTTCCTCGGCCCCTTCTCCCTTTACTAACATCTCCAAGCCTACGGCTCTCCTGGGGCCCCCCTGCTCTCCTCCCTCCGCCACCTCCCCCGCCTCCTCGCCTTCATCGCTTACTACCCCCCACAAATCCCCTCGGTCGGCTCCATCACCTACCCCGCCTCCGTCTCCATCTTGATCCATCTCTGCGCCAACTCCACCATCTCCGTCTCCAAACGCCCGGAAGTCCTCGGCATCCAGGGTAGTCGCACCCGCACTGTCCAAAAACGGGTCGAATCCGGCGCCGGTCTAGGCGGCGAAGTCGAGCTCGGCCGCAAGGGCGTCGACGGGGAGAAGGTGCGCACGTACGTCTACGAGGGCGTCGAGCCCGGGTTCGCGGAAGGGGACGTGGACGCTTACGACTCGGTGAGCAAGGAGATGGCGTTCGGCCGCTCCCTGCAGCTGGTGAGGAAGGCGTTCCAGGTGCCCGAGGTGGACGTCGAGGGGATCAGGGATGCGTGGTTGGACGACGTGGGAGGGAACCCGGAAAAGGCGTGCGGTGAGTTGCCCGCGGACGTGGGGAGGATCAATCTCCCCACGCTCACGGGCGGGTTCGATCGAGACGGCTTGCGCAAGTTCTATCGCGACCTGTTCGGCCCGAGTGCCCCTTATGTCAGGGCGAGATTGATGAGTAGGACGGTCGGGCAGAATCAGGTGGTCGACGAGATGTTGGTCACTTTCAAGCATGATCGGGTGGTGCAGTGGGTACTGCCGGGAGTGCCGCCGACGGGCAAGGACGTGAGGATCGTCATGGTCAGTGTGGTCGGGGTCAAGGGCGGGAAGGTGGTCGCGGAGAGAGTGTACTGGGATCAGGCGAGCGTGTTGGTGCAGATCGGGATGCTGGATCCTCGGCTTGTGCCGGACAGTTTCTCAACGGGGCAAGCGAACGGGAAGGCTAAGGGTAAGCTGAGGATGCCGGTCGTTGGAGTAGAGCAGGCGAACGCAGTCGAGTGGGGAGACGACTGGGACGGGAACGTGAACGGACTGTGCGGGAACATGGCGAGGACGAGTATATCATGAGTGAGGGACGCAGGAGTCAATCATATACGTTCATGATTTCAATGACAACAGCTGGTTTTGGGTCAGTGTGGAACATATGGGCGTATGAGCTTCTCTGTACCTTTCATTGACAAGATAGCCGCACATACCAAGCGAGAGACTGATCTGTGGTCATAATCATACTCATCAATTCTACATAAGATCATCAATTCCTCCTCTTCCCTTCGAGACAGCATAAAGGTTCACGCCGATTCCGCTAATTTTCTCCTTACGAGCCGCTCAGGGTCTAGGTTTTCTCTTCATGATAAACATCCTCCACCTTCTCTGGATGATCGCAGCAGCCCTGACCTCCCTCGCTTGTGGTACCAATTTTGAGGCCAGCCAAGTCAGCACGCACAGCGCTGTGCTCTTGGACGGTATTGTGGTACCAGATGTGAATAATATTAGGAACGACGGCGAACAGCCGAGTGCTTTCAAACGTTGGGTCAGTGTTCTGGTATTGGTTTCGCTAGTGCTACCTTCGATATCTCCGAGTCGTGCGCTGTGCTCTCGCAGAGATGGCATCATGGCAACATAGTACTCCAAAATAGCCGCATAAGGATCGTTGGTAGCAAATGACGTTGTGAGGTTGCTGATATCGACTTTGTGGTTAGAGCACAGATATTGAGCCCATAAAGTCAACGCGGCGGCCATACCATCTGGGCTGGGAGAAAAACTTTGTGGTGTTCTGGTAGTTGCATCACACTGATGCGGATGGAGGAGCTTGATCTCTTCCTGGAGCAATCCGATGGGAATGAGATATTGAAGACCCCATCTCGCGATAATGGTCCAGAGCAGAGATACTGTCTTCTGTCTATGTCCGTTAACGATGTTCGACTCGAGAATCGTGGAAACTGGTGTGTGGACCATGCCGCGGGTATGCTGGAGAAAGTCCAGTGAGAGACGAACATTATGCAACTTCTGCATTCGTGTAGGTGCCGGGTATTGCAAGTCCTGCTGAGTTGGTCTTCTGTTCGTGCCCATTGACTGTACATGCTCGGTATTGGTCAGTATGTCCAGTAGCCGAAAAAGTCGTACTCCATCCCGCGAATCGACAGCTAAATTTGTCATGCGGTATTCATATTCGTCCAGAGGTGATTGGACGTGATCGAGTGCATAACCCAGATATCCTAGCGTGCGAGGTACGTTGATTGACGGACACACCAATGCAGCAATAGCTTTCAGCATGGCCTGCGAGGACTTGATAGAAGGACTCCTGTTGAAGAGACAGCGGGAGACTTGCCGACATGTGTGTCCGAGATCCAGAAGGTGAATGATGCTCAGACTACGTAGCCAAGTCCTCTGCCATTGCCGTCTGAGAGTAGCAGTGTCAGTGACATTGTTGACGTTCTGGATTTCCTGCTGCAGCAGAGTAGCTGTAAGAAAACGCTTCATCGATCTCCTCGGGTCACTCGAGTTAGATACCTTTGACCCCGAGCCCATTCCAGGCGACACGCAGAGCCTGGCGGTCATGGCCTCTGAAGCAGCCTGCAGGCATTCCAGGTCATAAGTGTCTAGCCACAGGTTGAGGAATCTCCGGCGGAGGTCGATATCTTCGTACAGCTGTGGAATCTCTGTTTGGCTCGGGAGACTTAGCGCACCCGCTTGAACTGACAGAAGAAGAGCCTGATGAAGTTCGACAATTTCTGGCTGATGGTAGAGGTGGAGAAATACGGATCGCAGATCATCTGATGACTGGATACGTCTCTGAGTCAAGATGCTTTGGTCGAAGATGGTGTTGATGATTTGGGTCAAAGATGCCTCTTGATGTGCCAGCCAGGAGTCCTCGAGTAGCTTTGGGTGCTCAAGATCCTCTTCCAGCACAGGGAGCTGGGCAGGGAGAGTTCGCCTGGACGCGTGATACTCATGAATCCTTCTGTCTTCGACCATGTTATCCTTCGATCCACAAAGTGGTGGCGCATGGCCGATGCTGGCTATTCTCGAAGTTGACGATAGCCGGGACGATGCTGAATGAGGGACTTTTTGATGGATCTTTTTTGTAAGGAGTGGATCTTTTTGCTCGATCAGATTCTCCTTCCCAGTCGGGCAGCCTGCCCGATCACCGTGTACAGCATTCGCCATGATTGGCGTCAAGGCTGATAGTGGTGCTTTCCTTGGAGCAATCAGGAGCGAGGAATGCCTTTCCTTTCGAGCACGAGGCGGACCATCACTGAGCGATTGGAACGAACTTTGTGCATTCGGGTCACGAATCTGCCTGGGATATTTGCCTGTGCTCCTAGCAAGCTGTATGGTCTCGTCTTTGAGAGTGTGGGCATGAGCGCCTGGATGGATGGTCATGACGGTCGTATCGTCCGGGGGAATCCATATCGTTCTTCGTCTCGCTTCTTTGGCTGTCAAAGATACCGGTTCGTATGATATAGGTGCCGCATTGTGCTCAAGTCGTAAGCCTTGGTGGCGTGGCAGTTTTGCAGACTTTCTTGCAGACTTGGCAAACAGAGTACTTCTTCGGTCTTGCGCTCCACCGCCAGGCTCATTGTGTCTCAGAACAGCGACGTCCTCGAATATGTTGATCGTGGATTTGCGACGAGCACCAGTCAGCATCGAAGACTTTCGCGAGTGGGGCTCCAAGCAATGGTCTGCATGAACACTGGACGCTCTCGTGGAACACGTCGTTGATCGTAATGTCATCTTGTGAGGTCATGGATCTGTTCGTGACGCATGTGGATTTTGAGATCCAAAAGACAAATCAGAAGCCTGATGTAGTAGTCCGGCAGCGACATGGGTGGCAATCCTTAACCACCAGCCTATCTCCAGAGTGGTTGGCGGGGCAACGTCTGACATACTAGTACAACTTGTGTGAGCTGAAAGACTCCGGCCCTAGCTTGCCTCGTTACTCTGCACAAGGACATCTTCCGTGCGGAAGAAGCTGATGATATGGTATTGGTGTGAGGTGTGACGCTCATCATCGTGTCCAAGCTATGTTGGTCACGAGCCTGCCCCGGTTTCTTGCTGGTTCCACGCTCGTGATCTTTCGATAAGAACAAGTCAAAAAGGTCAAAACCAAGTAGTTAATAGACTCATACAGCCGCTCAGGCAGTCTTGACGACTTGTGATGTCTGTTTGCAATGTAGAACAGCTGCAATTGGGTCTGAATTGCTCGCGCCGAGTCATGCATAGCAAATTGCCAAGGAGGCGCGTGCAGCCGCATCCCAAGGGAAGCCCAGCTCGAAAAGTGTTCTCCTGAAAGCATGCGCGCATCGAGTCTTTGTCTCTTTTGTGTTGCCCATACGTTCTTTTGATCTCCATTCCGTCTCAGCTTTGCCTCAATGGCTCCTAAATCCCGCGACGGGGGAACCATCGCCTCAGTATGCTAGACGTGCAGAAGTCCGCTCACTTCCGCTTACCTGAGGACAGATACCTGGAGAATGGATATCATACGCCCATACCGCACTCGCCTACACTGCATTCGTCGGAGCTCTTGTTGTTGGAATGTAAGTGAAGGTCGTACACTCCAGCATGAGCTCTCTGACAAAGCCAGTGCCCTTCACTACCAGAAAATCGTGCAGAATGAGCACTACGTTAGCAAGCCCATATGCCGCGAACCCAAACACCCTCTCACAGTTCCAGGGCTATCCCATCGAATGGTTCCCTTCCGTTTCTGCGACCATTGGTGATCGCTATCCTGAACGCGCCGTCTTCCAGCTCTTTATCGCTTTGACATCAGGTGAGGAACAAAGAGTAGGAGAAATGAAAGAGGAGTTCTGACAAAGGAAGGACCACGCTTCATCCTGGTTGGGCTGTGGTATGTACTTACCGCACGGCCTGGGACGTCTCTGCCAAAATTCATCGCTAGTGTGGGCATCTTCAGGACTTTGACTTGCGGCGGATGGACATACGTGACATCCACCGACGACCATGACTGGCACGATATTTTCATGATATCTTACCTGGTCGCGACTCTTCCCTGGACTGGAGGATGCCTGGCTCTCAGCCCAAACAATCCTCGCGCCATATACTGGAGAAAAGTCTTTGCTGGCAGTTTCTTCGCAACCATTATTCCACTGGTCTATTTCTTCATCCAGCATAAAGTCCACAAGGTGCCAGGCGCATACACGATCTATGCCTTCTTTGAGTGGGCTCTGGTCTTGCTGGACGTAGCATTCGATGCTGTGACAGTCTGGGATTTTAGTGGTCTGGAACTTGTGATCAAGGATGTAAAAGGCTCGAGTAGAGGGTACGTTCAGTGGCTCCCGAAGTGATTTTGGTACGGCCTTGTGTTCTGCAGTCGTCATTGGAGGGAGTGCTGACGGTATCGTAGCAAGTCTGGCGTAGTCCAGGAGTCATACGAGACAATGGAGTAAGAGTCTCTCGGAAATCATCCCTCGTCTTTGACTGACGGTCTGCAGGAAGGACAAACCGGTTGGGAATGCCCTTGGAGCTGCATTCTCGTGGGACGGCTTGCTAGACGCCGCTGCAGATGTCTACGCTGGTGTAAGTACCTGTCAGCCAGCTCCATGAACGTAGCTCATACTTGCCAGTACATTTTCTGGTCCATGCTTACCTCCCTTGGCCTATTGATCTGGTGTAAGTCACAGTGATCACGCCATAGTAACACAAATTGACAAGTACAGACTTCCCACTGTGGCATATGGGTATCTCTGGTTACGAAGCCTTGGTCATGGTGACCATCTCACCTTTCTTGCTCGGGATTGGTCCTGTCAAGAGACTAGTCGTAGCCCAGATTCGGTACGCTCACTTGCTGTCGCTCACCGGCTTACTCGCATACTTGCTTGTCAAACCTGAACACAAACTATTTGCCGTCGGCTTTGGAGTGTGGATGTCCGTTCTGTCCTGGTCAGCGACGTTCACCGCTGAACGATCAAATCCTGGCAAGCTGGAGTTGCGCATCTTCGCCTTCAGTCTCGGCCTGATTGCGTCGAGCATAGCTAAATTCGCTTATCGCTCCAACAATCCTGCTTGGCCGGTTGTCCCCGCCGAAATCGGTGGTGCGCATAAGACTGCCATTCTGCTGGCGATTCTCTCGTATATCAGGATATCTCGTTCACCTTTAGGCGTCACTGAGTCGTCCGAGTCCACGACTAGGAGTGGCGGTTCTTCATTGCTCTCTGGCCTTGGTTTGGTCGGTCTCTTCTTCGCCATGCACTCTCTTCTTTCCGACTCAAGCACCATGATCTTGTGGGTCTGGGACGGTTATCCAGTTCGAGGTCCTCTCCCAGTGCCACATGGAGCTGTCACTATCTTCTTTATGGGCTTTGGCTTGTTGGTTGGCTTGTACTACCCGACCCTAACTCGAAGCTGGACTGCGTTTGGTATCGGGTGCGTGGGCGCCGCTGTCTTGACTGGCTTCCCCCACTGGTTCGGCTACTATGGCGCTCTTGCTTTCACCACCTATATCATGGCCATCGCACCTATCCTGCTATCGTCAGCCGCGAAACAGAGCCCGGGTCGGACTTTCTTTCTTGGGTTCTTCGGCTACAACCTCCTTGTCCTAGCTCATGTTTGGGTCGTCGCTTACGCTTTCGTACCCGGAGGCTTCCTCTTGAGGGAGCGGACATCTCATGTCATGGCTGCAATGATGATCTGTATTGGATGCGGTGTCTTTAATGTGCAGGCTGTCAATGCCACTAGCAAGAGCCGATCGTCCAATGGAAGCTCGAGTCCGTTCTTCCGCAAGCAGAGGTCTTACTACATTTGGATCCTTTTCGCACTACAGCTCGTGTCAGCATCGGTTGCTTTCCTCAGGTTCCCTTCCTACGACTATAAGCCATACCACGGTGATGAGAAATCAATCACTGCCGGTATCTGGACTATCCACTTTGCTCTCGACAACGAGATGTGGACTTCTGAGAAGCGCATGGCAGACCTTATCCGCGAGATGGAGCTTGATGTTGTCGGTCTGCTTGAGAGTGACCTGCAACGCATTATCATGGGCAATCGTGACTCTACTCAGTACCTCGCTGAAGAGCTTGGTATGTGGGTAGATCAAGGTCCAGGTCCGAACAAGCACACTTGGGGGTGCGCTTTGTTGTCCAAATTCCCCATTGTCAATAGCACCCACCATCTGCTTCCGTCGCCAGTCGGTGAGCTTGCGCCTGCTATTCATGCCACCATCGATGCGTATGGTGAGCTTGTCGATGTTTTTGTTTTCCACTCCGGACAAGAAGAGGATCCAGAAGATCGCAGATTGCAGTCCGAGTACCTTGCAGAGCTGATGGGCAGCACGACAAGACCTAGCATCTTGCTCAGCTACCTTGTCACAAAGACCGGTCAGGGCAACTATAATACTTACGTCAGCGCAAAGAGTGGCATGCGCGACATTGACCCAAGTGACGACTGGGATAGATGGTGTGAGTACATCTTGTACAAGGGCTTCAAGCGATCGGGCTACGCTCGCGTCAGTCGAGGGACGATTACAGATACCGAGTTGCAGGTAAGTCATACTCCTTTGTTCTTGTTGCCTGTACTGACAAAGCGCAGGTGGGTAAGTTTGTCGTTGGTCAGCCTGAAAGCGGCAACGAGCAGATACCCGAGTCACAAGTCCCAGAAGGTCTTCGCTTCCCAGCTCTTTTCAGGGGTGAAGGTGTTCGAGGGCATAGATACCACGTCTTCGACGAACCAAGATACTACGCGTAGTCAGAGTAGACGTTATACAATATGGACCAAAGTCTAATACCGAGAGCGTCGTCCACCACCACTCCCTTTTGCGTCAGTGCTTCCCGCCAGCTACAAAACATGTGTCTTGGCTCGCCGACGCGTCTAGTATTTCTGCAGATCCTGACCGTCTTTCACCAAAAAGCTCTAAAGGCAGCTACTGACGTGCCTTGTTTACCTGAAAGAACTGGAACGGACCCACATCGCCAGAACAACCACTTTGTCTCTGATCTATAGAACGCCTTCACTCACAAAGTCCACTTCAACCATTTCCCTTCTTCTCTTACACTCACCCCTCTCCTTCCATACAGCTTGTCAAGCTATCTGTCGCAACCTCTCTCGGTCCATCTTTATTGACCACGAGATCTCATTCTCCGTCTCGTAAGTACTTCGAGAAGCTCCAGACTTCTAAATACTGACGATTCACAGCTCGACATCGCCGAGATTAGAGTCTGTGTTCGACTCTACCTGAGTTTGTGGATACAGCTCGACGACAATCTTGACTTATCCCCGTGAGTACTCCTTATCAATAGTGGCTGCTGAAAGCTCTGGCCTCTCGCTGACAATACTTCTAGCTTGCACGATGTCCGACAACGTGGCCCGCTCACGTCAGCCTGAACAAAGCTTGTTGCGCAGTGTGGGCGAACGCATGTTCATAGATTATATCCACTCGTCCAAGAACAAAATCGGCGCAACTATCCCCAGTTCCTTCAACATCACCACTTCCCGTCCGACAACAGGCAGGTTCACATGGCGCCCAAACATGTACGAGGGCAAGCCAAATCTTGCCCGTCGCCTTTTAGACCGAGACTGGATAAATCAGAACTGCAGCGTCCGCGACACAGTCAAGGATGAAGGCGTCTACGTTGTGATGATGGACGGCAGTGGTCTCGAGGGCTGGGTGCCCTGGGATGCTGTTCCGACCAATATCAAGCGCTCCTCTGCTGCCACCAAGCAGCGCATCGCCAAGAAGTGGTGCGCAGAGAATGACCTCCTCGAGGGTGGTCAGGTCGTCGCCGCCGCCGCTACTGCTCATACCTCCGCCACCGCCACTACCTCTACCACTGTTGGCGCACTCCCTGCTACCCCTTCCAACAACGGCAATAGGCCTGGTATGCTTCTACGCTCACGCACTGCAGGGCATGGCACGGCCTTGGCGACAGCATCGACTGAGCTGGCCTACGATGGTCTTTGCAACGAGGAGCTCAAGGGCCTGGGCCGCCACCGTGGTCACCACCATGGCCAGTCTCGTCAGTGCACTGGCGACTTTGTCCCATACTTCACCATGGAGTATATTCCGCACTGTCACTCGACTAACGAGTCTACCTCCGCGCCTTGCAATGACGAGCTCTGCGAGTCTGGCAAGATCGCCAACTTCAGGGTGTGCGAGGGCTGTGAGGAAGCTGTATGGGACAGGGTCTACTCTGCGGCGGAGAGAATGTGGATCTCGAAGTCGTTGGAGTTGAAGAGGCCTGTCGATTGCACCGCCCTGTGCAAGAGGCACGCCGAGAGGGTCAGGACTCTGTTGAACCAGGGGTCGATCGAGGTCCACACCTGTTACTGCAGCTACTGGACTGGGCAGCAGGGCACCGTCAAGCCCGCGGACTTGCGCAAGAACGAGATTGCCGGCCCTGTCAACACGAAGTATGGCGGTCAGTATGGCGGCGACGTTAACACGATGCTCGCCGAGGCTCTGGCCACCTGTGCCTACCGAGGCTGTGGCAGCTCGGTCTTCTTGGAGGACAGCTTCTTTCGTTGCAACCACTGCTTCGGATACGTCGACAAGACGAACGGCGAGGACATTCGCTCTTTGTTTGGTGGTCACGAGGGTTTGCCCGAGGCCAATTGGTCCCGCACCGATGACTTCGACTCCATGTCTAGCGCCATGGGCAATTTCCCAGGTTTCACGGGTGCTCAGGGTGGTGCGTTCAACGGCTTCAACTCTACCACTACCTTCCAGAACAACCACTCTTACAATGACTCTCAAGGCGGTGAATACTTCGACAACACCCTCTCGGCCGGTACTTCGGGCAACAACCTCCTCACCAACACTTCTCACAACGAGTTCACTCAGGACGAGCTGTTTGGTCCTAACGCGGCCGATGTCTTTGACTGCAACAACGAGACTCTACTCGACACAGACATCACCGAGGAGCAGTTTTGCAACAGCAACGCTGCCGCCCAGAGCATTCCTCCCATCACTACAGCTGCTAAGCTCGATGCTGTAGACGCTGCGAACGATGTCGACATGATGGACGTCGATGCTGAGGACGTGACCAATACTACAGCGTACTAATCCTTCGTGGTCGACGTTGGTGACTTCATTCCTCAGTCACTCACCACAAGCTCAACAGAGGACTCGACCACTTCTTCTCTCTTCAATTCCTTCCTCACTTCAGCGTTCAAGCGAGCACAGCGACTGCTTCAGTGATGGCGTTATCAGATTTAGTTTTTCAACATCGGATTTTCAACGAGAAGTCCGTCCGGCTAGCTGCTCCAGCCAGCGTTTCGGCACGGCTATATCATCGGCTTTCAAATCGGGAGCTTTTCATTCTGGATCGGCGAAGGGATAGACCTGCACGGCACGGTAGAAAGGTTCAGAGTCGGGCCACCAGGTGTACAATACAGTATAGCTTCATAACTCAGCTCACTTCTTCAAGAGTTTTCCCAGCGTTCAACAGATCCTCTAGATAGTCTTTGACAAACTCAGATCGATGAAGCTATATCTGCTTATGTGCCTCGTGAATAAGATCTGCACTTGTGCACACAACTTGCCGCCCGGGCGGTGGTGTGATGGCCAAGAATCTAGGCTGCAGTGAGCATTGCCCAGAGCCATCTCGCTACATCTGCCGGGTGCAGGTTTAGCCTGAGATCTGAATCCTGCGTGCATGTCGGGTCCATCTTAGCTTAGTCGGTGAATCTAATATTATGTATCACCCTTACTTGCCGTCTCAGCTACAAAATTGCTCGGGAGACATTGCTGGAGGATGAATGAGGTCTGTAGAAGCAGAGTATACGTACCGTGGGACGGGACGACCACCGTGCATGTTGTCGTGCAATTTGGGATCAGGGCGCTGCATATGTGGATCCAGAGATACTGCAGGGTCTGACGGATCGGGTTGAGATGTGGGGGAGAACAGGTACGGCACGGTAGATCTAGGTACGGCACGGCACGGTAGGTCTGGGTCCGGCGCTGATTTTCCGGCCCCGAAGACGCCGTTTTCTACCTCCTTATCTTTCCGGCGACTGTGCGGCGACCCCTCTCGCTGGAAGCTGAATGGGAGGCACCTCGTTTTGCGATTGTACGGCAGTGAACGTGTTCTGAAGAGACTGGATTTCCGTTTGGACTCGGCTATGGTCCGTCCATCCACGTGTGTCTACAGGGTCATAATTACCAACAGTCAACGAGAGCTCGCCCTCCTCCGACTTCCAACCAACATCCAAATCATCTTCATACTAGAGATACCGATAGGACATGTTTTATTCGGTGGCGCGTCATTAGCTGACGGCACTCGACACTCGGCGAAACTGTCGATACATCCTTCATTCACCATCTTCCGGGGATGATTTTAGCACCGTGCCCCTGAGGGACTCATAGCCCGTTGCACGGTATGCGTCGCCGTTTGCGGCGTGGCACTCAAAGTATCTTAGGATTATGAGCTGGGTTGTCGTCGCCCTCTGAAAGGAGACGATACGGGAAATTGATGACATCGATGCTGCTTCCCTTCCTGATACTGTGTCTGCCCTTGAATCCTGCTCACTCAGTACCCGCACACCACTGACTGGACATGACGATCCAGCTCCCAGATACGCAGCCGCGGTCGTCATATCGCCGTCATCTATCTGTTCTGTTCCTCGTCTTTTCAATCCTGGTGGCAGGTTTGCGGGCTCTATATGGTTCGCGAAGGGAAACAGTCACGACATGGCTTCAACAAGCGAAGACAGAAGGACTCAAGGCCGTCGCATCGCAGTGGTCGAATGCGAACGGTGCTGTAGATGTGTACAACGACAATCTATATCAGCTTGAAGCACATCCCGTAAAGGTGCTACATGACGCAGCAGTACAGCGGTACCAGGACATGCTTAATCGACAATCCAGCACACTAAACGAAGCCATCGAGGAGTACATTCGGCGGTATAAGAGGAAGCCTCCCCCGGGATTCGGCGACTGGTACCGATTCGCTAAAGAGAAGGGTTCACTTATCATCGACGACTTCGATGTTATTGAAAAAAGCATAGAACCATTCTGGTGAATTGAGCCAAAGATGCTTCGTGGCATGGTCGAGCATCTGAAAGGTGCGAAAGCCTTGTGGTATTTCACTATCAAGGACGGTCACGCATCATCATCTGATGGCAACTGGAGGGGCGACGAGCTGAAGACGCTGCTTAAAGCAGTTTGGCACAAGATTCCGGATCTTTCTATATTCATGAATCCTCTCGACGAGCCTCGCATCGTTGCTCCGAGCGAACCCACTCTCGGATCCTATGACGATGTGTCCTGGAAAACTCTTACACACCAATCCATCTGGAATGAAGCAGTGGCGCACTGTAACACGACAAAGAGGTCTACTCCGCCGTCAAGCATAGATCTGCACAGGTTGCCGTTCGTCACAGATCCTGAATCTGAGAGGGATGTCTGCCTCAACCCTTCGTTGGCCGTCTCCCACGGCTTCTACGTCGCTCCTTCAACCATGATCATGAGCCATTCCCCCATTCCTATTCTGTCACAAGCCGCAGGATCTTCTTTCACGGACATCTTGTTCCCTTCTCTTGCCTACTACAACAAGGCCTTTCTGTACCGACCTAAATTTGACGTCGATTGGAGAGCTAAAAAGCGAAGCTCTACTGGGCAGGCTCGTCGATTGGAGGCTGGAATGGACCACCGATCAATGAACCCACACCGTCAACCGAGTTCCAGCGTCATCGTCTGATCTCACTGACACACCACCTCTCACCTCGCCGCGTATACAAGTATCTTACTCGCCCGCGCCGGTCGCAAGCATGGACTCGCTATGAATCGGACGAACAAATGCCAACACTTTACCACACTACGATGACCGCCGCTGTGCAATGCGACCCTGCGACTTGCGATTTCATACATAGGTACTACGGAATCGGTCCGAAAGAGAACGCTGACAAAGCGTTACGATTCAAGTTCCAGATGGACGTGGATGGCAACTCCTTCAGTGGACGCTTTTACCGACTACTAGCGAGCAAGTCGTGCGTACTAAAGATGACTGTCTTCAAGGAGTGGCACGACGAGAGATTAGTGCCTTGGCTGCACTACATACCCATAAGCAACAGCATGGACGAGCTACCTGAAACCATGCGCTATCTGGCTTTGACAGACGAAGGCGACGGAATTGCGCATTCGATAGCCGATGCTGGCAGGGAAGCCTACCGCCAAACGCTGAGAAAGGACGACGTCATAGTTTACATTTATCGCCTTCTACTGGAGTACGCACGGGTGAGCCGCGACGATCGCGAGTCGCTGTCCAGGGTACCCTGATGATGCTTATGAGACCCTTCGATGGACTAGATGTGAGGGAGAAACGCTCCAAATAGATGTCCTTTGTCTTTCCCTGATTTTGAATAGTCGTCCGTGACAGTGACTGTAGTGCCCTTTGTCGAATAAAGACAAGGCTTGATAATGACAATCTTATCCTTTTCACTCTTCTTTGTTCCATGAGCATCTGAAGTATCCCATGCATCCTCGAAGTAGTCTACCAGCCCAAGTCTTCCATCTTGTCTCTATTACTTTATCATCTAAACCGACTTATCTTTCCACCCTCATCGACGATACCAAAACCTGAAACATACCTGTCACCCCTACCAGCTCTCATGCGACATCAAAGCCCAAACATGAACTTCGCCTTGCCCCATCGTGCCAAACATCCCTCGTCCCTACCTTCTAAACAATCACTTCTCCCCACTGACCTTCCCCAGGAAACCTATGCCTACCTCGACGCCCCCAAGCCCCCACCAGGCGACCCATCCAACCCCATAATCATCCCGTACAGTACCCTCGCACCCCTCGATATCAAGATCCATCCCGTCCCCGACCCTGTGCCAGGCACCGTCCTCAGCATCTGCGAGGTACACGACGAGAAAGTCGTCAACGGATGCGTATACCTCTGGGTCCTCGGGTTCGAGTACGCCCCCAGCGAAGAGGAGCTTGCATCTCGGGCGGGAGTAGGTCAGGTAGGTCATTTGTTCGAGAAGGAGGCAGTGATGGATCTCAGCATGGATCTTACGATGGAAATGGAAGGAGAAGAGGACAAGGTAGGTCCGTTTCTGGAAGATTTATGGATCTTTGGAAGGGATTTGCCAGACGACTTACCCCAGGACAGAGAGAGTAGGGTCTTTGGGGATTGGGTTCCGGAGACGTGGGTGCCGGAGGTGGTGAAGGAGGAGTGGGAGGAGAAGAAGAAGTCGAGCAAGAACATTGAAGAGTGAATGGGCGAGAAGGGGTTGAACGTCTAGTCATCAGACTGAGGATGGGAGATGTGAGTCAAGCTGAGAATATGGTACTCATCATGCCGTAGTAGTGGCTACCTTTACTTACGCTGCTGATGGAATAGGAAAGTGGTAGCTGGTCTGCCAGGCACTCTGTCTGTACACTTATATGTCCCCCGTTGATACCTTGACTATTTCATTTATTCATAGCGTCGAATGAAAGACCGGAACTTGACATCAATTTATTCTGACTTTGAACCAGGTCACGGCTTTACTGCAATCTTCCAATTCCACCATTCCAGACTCTCACCTCTGGATGCATGGAACAGATGTAGCATGCAGTCCTCATCGTATTGTCCGGGAAACTCACCGTAGCACATCAAGCCCGTCGACAAGCGCGCTGCAACAGCTTTGTGCCTGCAAAGTCTTTCGATTCACCGGAAGCAGCATAACGGAAAATAACACTACATTGAGCGCCCGTGACGGCTTCACCCAATACATCCGTATAACCGGGTACGCATGTCATTTGCTACCGAAAGAAATCGTCGGGTCAAAGTCCTATTTATCCTCAGGTATGGATATCGAGGCAGCGAGATGTCTTGGCAGAGAAGATGATGGCTCTCCTGGTGGTGGAAGTCACCGTAAGTATACCGTTCATAAAGACTAATTGTCGCCTATTCCTATTGATATGACGCTCAAGGACACCGACAGACCAACCGAAGAGGAGAAACAGTCTCAGCAGGGCATTGATATCACGCAGTCCGATCCCGACGACTCAGACTCGTCCCGATGTCCAGGTCCCGTCCGGGGAGACTTCGAACACTACCGTGCCAGATATAGTCCACGGGGGATTAGCCTACCGGTGGACGTGGGTGATTGACCGTAGATGGCAAGTCTATTTGCCTGCCATATCGTCCAAGCAGGCCGGTTCGGCAAGAGACTGAAGGGAACCAGCCACCAGAAAGCTACTGTCCAGAAGCATGATGTGTATCGGGGCACTTATCTTTGAGGGGCCAATCCCTGCCGTTGCCGGGTGTAGGTCCAATTGATTAACATTATATTGCTATGATAAAGCAATCTCTACAGATACGACCATAGGCAGTTGAAAACAGACTATCCCGTCAGATCTAGTGTACTTAAGCAACTGACCGGCCAGTTAGTATTATGGTGGGTGACCACATGAGAATCCTGGCTGTTGTATCTTTTGCACGCACCGCGGTCGGCTCGTCGTAGTGAAGTGGTCGTAATAGTGCCAACAAGAGGCCCGGTATAGAGCCCTTGGGAGTCACAAATCGCGGCGCATTCTTGCCGCCGCTAGTCTTCGCTTCACACGGCGAGGCTCAGGACGGGCCGCTGCCGCTCGTGACCCCGGCAGATCTCCATCAAGCGCTCAATAGTCTGCCAATAGTGCTGCATTAGTCGGTGAGCTTGGCAAGAATGCGATCCAATGGTATCTCTTTCTCTGCAGCTCGTCCCCGATGGCAGCGCGACACTCATGGCTTTTCTCAATCGAACTCAGGTCACGTGCGTCAGACTGGTCAATCAGATGCCTCAGATTCGTGCTCAAAGGTCACATGACTTTAGTGTGACTAAATGTAGCGCGTTGATTAGGTACATGCGCTCGATGGTTAACACTTCGGAGTCTTGAGATCGAACAGACTGACCAGCTTGTAGGATCAGCGCAATCGGGCACTGTGGCCTTTTGTGCCGCCGCGTGTGCTCGCTCGTTCCCGATCACGCCGTGATCACCACTACACTACGTGACCCGATGTTACAATCACAGCCTTGAAATTACACATATAATCTTTTGCAAAAATGACAAGTCAAGCCTGATGATGCCCTGTTATACAAGAACAATGAGAGATCGTTGTCACCTCAGTGACAGAGCAGGTTCTCAGTCAGAGCGAAAAACGTCGACGCTTGGGTAGTATGCTGAGGGTGACTTGTGACACCTACGTCTGTCAGCATGATCCGACTTGCCAGACCTCGAAGCGGCGGGCAAACGGCTCGGGACGGCGGCAACGGGCCGTACCCGCCGCCGGCGTGCGGAAGATCGCCCACCACTCTCAATAGTCTTGCAATAGAACTGCATTAGCCTGGCTGTAGCTTGTGATGCTGCGGCGACCAATCACTCCCTGTGTTGTCACGGCCAGCAAATCGACTCCTTCGCATCGCAGAAAGCGGCTTTGTGGAGACGCACAAAGCAGCTCTGATGCCTCGCTAATTTGAGATAAAAGGTAAGTCAAGCTGAGGGCGACTTGTCTCTGCAGTTCAAAATATCACCAAATGATGCGAAAGAACACGGGCAAGCCTGCCTCGATTCACACTATCCGTCCACGCTCTCGCTACCACTATCTGCACAGAGCAAGGAACCAGTTGTCAATTTGCATCCATCGCTTCCGTCACCTATGCGCCAGGCTATGTATGACAGATCCACCAGCCCAGATATGTAAAAACACGATCAGCTTGCCATACGACCACTGTCCTAGTGGAATTCTACCGACTTGCGACACTCCTCTACTATACCAGAGTCGTAAAGAAGCTCGCTACTTCTTCTACGACGATCCATGGCTACGATCGCCTAGTTCGCCTTCCTCAGTATATGATAGCTGGGCTTCACGACCTCGTCAAGTCTCCTTTGCCTAGAATTAGCCTAACGTTAGTGTCTGGATCTGTCGGCGCTAGATTAGCGTGCTTTAGCGCTCGACATGATATCGGTACGCAGCTTTCAGTGGGGCAAAGACGGCGGTATCACAAGGCTGTAGTTTGTGAGAAGTATAGGACGGCAGGCGGCACAACAGGATGTTACTGGCAAAGCAGTGCTCGAGGATCTCGAGCCTTTGGTGAGTCCCAAAGCCGTCACAAATCAGGACCTGCGGTCTACCCCTAGCTCTTTCCTTTGTCTGAGGGTCGAAGACTCGCGTCAGCCATTCTAGACTGATCTGGGAATTCGAGTATCCTGACTCGGAGCAAGTATAGTGCCAGGCAGGTGTGGAGAAAGTAGTCCAGTTGCTCCTATAAGTAGTGGCCAGCCATATAATTAGTCGATCAGATACCTACCATTAGCGCTAGTGCACTCGATTACTGTCACTATCGTCCTCTTTACTCGCTAGCTTTGAGCTTTGGCCTCTTAAGAGCGTCGTCCGCAGGCCTATTAATACAATGTGAAGCGAGGAACTCTAGAATGATCTACAATGGCTCTCTACGATCTCGGAGCGCCGTCAGGCAGATCTCAAGACAACACGTGGCTAGCCCTGTCAATGTTCACTAACGTCCATCCCAGTGACACGGGACACCGCGTGTAGAGGGACGCCAGACCAGTTTTGTGCAATTATTTTCGTAGGACAAATCGAAAAAGTGTTCTTTCTGTCCTAACGCCAATTGTCTATTCTATTGCTCCTGCTAGCATGTGACGTGATCTCGGCGCTGCAATATTGACCCTGCTATCGACCTGAACGCCGACGTCCCAATTTGTACCCCGAGCTCTCCGGTCGTATTCCAGCCCAATTATTGCGACAGACCAAGCGAGAAGTTGTTGACATAGGAGACGGACATCTGCGGAGCATTTTGCACATAATTAGTCACTGTGAATTGTTGTAGCAGCCAAAAGGCGAAAGAAGGCATCTGAAAGACGAAGAAAGCCAACGAGCGCTTTCCGGTCTCGCTCGAGCACAGAATTGACCGATATCGCGTACTGCATGCATTTGATTCGTCGGGACGATCCTTTGTGTAAGCGCCAATGAAATCGAGTATACTGACCTGCGGTATGCCAGAGAAGCAGTTGCGTAGTATGTGGGGCTGATTAGGCTGAGCCCAGAATCTTCTATTAGACACTTGTCATCATTTTTTTGTAGAGTAAGGCAGGCTCTGTGTTCTCTTCACGTTTGCTCGTCGAGCAGAGCAGTTCCTGTCCACGTTAGAGACATGGACAAAGCCAGTCGCGTCTTAGCGCAAGATCTTCCCGCTGATGTACCCAGATCCTATCGTGCCATGGCTGATCACTTTGGGGTGCCGCGCTCCACACTCCACTACCGTGCACGCGGCCGGCGATCGATCGAAGCCAGAGCCCAGAGTCAGCAGTATCTCCGTCCTGCAGAAGAGCAAGCGTTGTCCGACTACCTCATCCGGATGTCTAGCCTTGGGACGCCCGTGCGAATGAAATACATACCTCGACTGGCGCTTATCGTCGCTGGAGTGAGGCCAGCCAAAGACCAACCACGTAAGCAACCAGGCAAGAACTGGGTCAAGGCTTTCGAGAGGCGACATCCCGAGCTGCAAGCCCGGCGAGTGAAAGCCATGGACTGGAATCGTCATGACAATAACAATCGCGAAAAAGCAGCAGAGTGGTTCGAGATCATCGGGAGAGTGCTGCATGACCCAGCAGTCGTAGCAGAGAATGTGTACAACATGGATGAAACGGGAGTAATGCTATCGAAGCTTGGCTCAGTGAAGGTGCTTGTCAGCAGAAGTGATACACGTGACTGTAAAGGCGCCCGCGTGAAACGGACAACGATCACTGCCATCGAATGCATCAGTGCCGACGGCTGTCACTGTCTCACGGCAGACATCCACTAAGTAGATACGATCGCCACCGACTTCCGGGTTACAGGATCATTGTCCGCAGGGCTTCGGCCACTCATGCAGAAGGGGGAGCTCTTGTCCAGGCTTCGGCCAAGGTTTTCCTCCCTATGTAGCTCCTATAGAAATAACCCGCATGGACCTGTACGAGAGCCACAACGGTGTAAGAGCGAATTATAACAATAATCAATCGATGGTGTTCAAGGGCTCCGACAATTCAAAGTCTACTTTGCAATGAAGGCCAGGTAGTTGAGACGGCATTGTCTTATGATCAGTCAGTCATCGACGATACATGATTATCCCACGTAGCTTCCTGCTATCCTTCTGCCTCGTCGAAATTTAAATTAGCAGTGCTCTGAGCAACAAACGATTCCCACATGCTTGGCTCAACGCGAGCCTTGAGCCAATCAGAGTCTTCAGGATGCTCTCTCATATAAACCAATTCTGCCACGGGGATATATTCCATGTTGCGAAGCCTAGCTCTCACGATTGTGCGGACTAGAGGAGGATTTCGCGGTGACCGCTGACGATCGAAAGGGATCTCGTGCAGCAGCGCCCTTCGGACTCTCGTATTTTCGGCAAGCTGTGGTGCTGGGACACTGAGAGTCTGGTGTAAGTTTGATGGTTTTCTACAGTGTATATACCTACAATTTTTTCCCAGTCCATTCATAGGACACAATCGGCACATTTTCCCCACTAACGGACTCTCCGAAATCGATGAGGAAGAAACATCGCTGATTCCGGAAGGCTAGCTCGACATCATATGTCGCATAGCGGAACTTGGGACACTCGAATGTGCATTTCCAGTGAAATAGGCATATCTCGTTCAACATGGCGTCAATTCGTGCGAGACTACTCTCGCGTTCGGGGAGGAGATGAGTCAGTGTCTGCACCAGAACTCTGGTTGATGGTCCGAGATCTGTAGTGACAGATTCGATGTCCTTCATAGCGTAGGCCGGCGGAGTCTGTGTCATGTCGTTAGGACGGAAATCGTCCGGAACAATTTTCTCGGTAAGACGGTGTATAGATGCTTTTGGAAGAGCCACAGGGTATGCGAGTGCGACACTACGAACTCAGTCTATTGAGGTGAATAGAGTGCTGAGTGCTCCTTGAAATATCATGAGGCATGGAAGATGGTTGAAAGCTCGTGGGGTAAAAAAAATGGCACGTATTAGTGATTAGTCATTGCACCGTCCAGCTTCGATCGCCATCGTGCGTCTCCACGACAGTCCGTCTGGACGATAATCTAGTACATTCCACATATGAAATGAACAGATCAAGTACTCTACATATTAATGACTTCAACAAAAGATACGGCTTATTTGAGATACACGGTTTGTTGACCTCTCTAATGAATGCGACCGAGCCAGAAGCGCTTCAGCTGGCCTAAGAATCGATCTCATGACATCATATCTAGCAGCGTTTTGCAAACTTGTCATGGAAGTGTTTGTAGCCTATAAGACACAAGCGTGTTGTTATTAAAACCAAATATTTTTTTTTAGATAATATCGTCATTTTCGGATGAACCTGAATTAGTTAGAAGTACGCTGCTTGCGCAAATGGTTTCCTCGATAGATAGGCCTGACGTAGGCTCTCTATCACTCTAGTTAGATTTCAGGAAGAGATGATTTGTTTAGATGGCTACCTATAAGCACATGATTTGTGGTGGTCATGCTCTCTAACATTCAGTGACGACAAGCACAACGGATGCTAACTGTGATAAACACGTGAACCTGTCGAGTCCCTCGACCTCTACAACTATAGCAGGACACCGCGTGCCTCTCTCTAGCAACGCGAATTTGTCCTACTCCTCTACATTGTTCGCATCTACGATCCTGAAGTTGTTGTTGGGTCTAGTTATATTATCCGCGACTATGGCAATCCTCGCATGTTAGGTCGGGAGCTATCATGCGATGATCGATACTGAAAGTGCTTCGCGTACTGCTAGAACTACTTTTCTTCGAGTGTGGCATTCTGTACTTATGTGGTTGTAAGTACCGTGAAGCCAAGCACAACCATTACTTATAAGTATCTAGATATGCGCTCCTTTGCGTAAATCGACAGCGCCTTAAACAAGGGTGAAAACCGTCGTATCTGGGTTTTCGTGGCTGCCTAGAGCAGATATACTAAGCGTAATGTGGGAATTGTCCAGTCACAGTGTATAGTTAGCCGCGGAGTGATCTTTACTTGACTCATAACTCGCAGACGCTAAGGGCTACAATATTTTTAGCGGTGGGCAGCATTCTAGCGTAGATGGCTTCCGTGACAGAACAAGATCCCTCTATTTAGCCCGTCGAGTGGTGCCATCATCGAAGATGCTAGCATTGCTAGATATAATGAATCTTAAAGGACTATAGCGTAAACGAGCCCAAATTCGAGGACGCAATCGGGAGAAGCTACATGCGTTTTCAGCGTGCCTTGTTTCTTACAATTAACCTGACGTTTTGCTTAAAGTGTGCTCGATTAACACGCCACGGCGTTTATTTGCTAGAGGTCACTAGACCCGGAAAGGCCCGCGCTAGTGTTAGCCCCTTTCGTGTTGTAATAGAAGGCTAGTACAGCTTCTCTAGTACTAAAGAACTAGTACTAATAAGTTAGCGCACGTATAGTAGATAATTAGTTATTGTAACTCTCTAAATAAAATATACATCTCTCGATCTAATTTACTAGTTATAATAGGTTATAAGCCTAGCGCTTCTCTAAAAGCACTTAAAGCTATAGCAAATTAAGCGTATTATTATTAAAAGGATTACTAAGCTACCTATACTAAATTCTAGACTAGCTATATTAAGATAAATACCTATAGTAGTCTATACTAATCCTTTAGTCTAAATAGCTTAAATAGCTTAAATAAGCTAATTATATTAATTAAATTAATAGGCTCTAGCTAATTATTATTATTATATCTAGATTATTAAAAATACTCGAGATATAGATTCTTAAGAGAGAGAGTAATTATAATACTTAGAAGTCTACTCTTAAAGTAGCTCTCCTTAAGAAGGATATCTTTAGATATACTATCTATAGTATTATCTAGATACTAGTAGCTATAAAACCTAAAGAACTAGATAAGGATACTAGTAAAGGCGCTAAGTCTAGTTATAAGTTTAAGAATAAGGTCTAGTATATAAATAATAGAATTACTTATAATATTATTATAATAAGAGTCTATAAATCTATTAGGCCTTACTATAGTTTAATATAGAAGACTATAAAAGAGCTTCTAGATACTATTAAAGCTACCTTTAAGTCTATTATTATATATAAGCTATATATAGCTATATATAATCTTAATAAAGTAGTTATAATAAGTTATAATACCTAAAAGTACTATAAAGAATTTATAAAGTACTATTATTAATATACTATTATAGTAGAGTAAAGAGTAACTATAATTAGTACTTAACTAGATAAGTTTAGACTCTCTCTATATTATATTAAGACTATATTTATTATAGGAATAGAGACTACTAAATAGTTAAGGAGCTAGAGAGTAAGCTTTAACTATAGTAAGAGTCTTAAAGAGATAATAGGCTCTCTTAGAATATAGAAGTCTTTATATAATAGAAGAACTAATCTAAATTCTATCTATAGAGTAGCTAGTTATATTAAGAATTAATATACTTAGTATACTTATTATATCTATTCTAATATAGATTACTTTAAGTAGTATCCTAAGAAAGTACTAAAGAGTTAGAGTAAAAGGAATAATAAAGGTAGATTAAGTTATAAAGGTACTAAGGCTAAGAGTAAAAGTAATAAGTTAAAGACTAAGAAAGTTAAAGGTTAAGTAGCTACTAAAGAATCTAGAGAACCTACTAAAGTAGGTAAATTAGATAAGTACTCTAATAGTAAGATTAATATAATTACTTTAATCTATAAAGAGGTAGTAGTATCTATATTATTATTATCTTTAACCTATAATAAGAATAGAGTAATCTATAACTCTAGTATATTAAAGTACTTTATTAAAGATAGATTATAGTTCTTAATAATTAAGATATATAAAAGTATTCTTAAATTTAAATAAGTAGTTAGTATAAAGAAGCTACTTAATATAGAAGTTAGTATAGTTAGGCTTACTCTAACTAATAGTAAAGGTAAGAAATTAACTATTAAGCTTTATAATTATATATATTTACTATTATTAACTAATACCCTTATATCTAATTTTTAGAATAAGGAAGAACTTAGGATCTCTATAATTAGTAAATCCCTAATAAGGAATAGAAAGGAAGTTAGCCTTATTAAGCACTTTAAAAGAGTAAAATAGCTTAAGAACTTTAAGGTTTATAAGCCTTAGAACTTAAGCTAGCTACCTATAAGACTAAAACCTTAAAAGCTATAGACTATAAGAGTAAATCCTACTATTACTACTATATAAAAGCTAATATCTAAGAGATAGTACTAGAGATTAGGCTATATTAGTAATACTATTCTCTCTTTTACTAAAAGCTAAGCTATTAGAATAAAGGAACTTTAAATATTAGACCTTAGCTACTATAAATTATATACTATATTAAAGGTATAAAGAGTAGTATTAAGGGAGCTAAGAGATCTCCTAAAATACTATTACGGTGTAAGTGTCTTCCTAGTCGAGGTATTTAGTAAATAGTATACGCTTATCGACGATACTCGTTAGTTAGTTACTACCCTCGGAAACCTCGTAGTCGTAGAAACCTTATATATATAACTAAACGCTACCTTTCTACCTAAGCCCTTTAATAGACTATATATCGTAACCTATAACTACTGCTATAACTATAACGACTAAGCCTACTATAACTGTCCCCTCTCTCTCTAGTGTCTAACCTAGACACGAACGACCTATACGCCTTAGAGTCCTTAACGACGAGCTATACGATAACGACCCTTACTAATAACGAGCTCCTCGCTAAGGCCGGTAGCTCCGTCCTCCGCCTCCTTACGCTAACGACGCTATATCTCTAAATTATTACTAGAAAGACCTTCCTCTTTATCCTCTAATAAATCTATTTTACCCTTATTATCCTCTTCTTTAGAATCTAAATCTACTTCCCTCCCTTCCTTATTAGAGCCTATCTCTATATCCTCCTTATCGCCCTCGACTATAATAGGATTAGAGTTATCCTTCGTAGTAGAGACTAGGCCCTTCTCGGTATAATAGAAGAAAGAACGAGCGCTAATAAAGTAGGCCTTCTTATACTACTAGACCTTAACCTAAGCCTTCTCTATAGCTATAGTAATCTCCGTACGAATCTCCCCTATACGATCCTTAGTAGCTTAGAGATCGACACCTAGTAGGATATCTCTCTCCTCGATAATAGTAGAATTATCCTAACGAATATAGCTAACTAGAGTATTACTAATAGGACTATCGATTTATAGAGTAATAGCGGTAGGGAAAGTAGAGTATATACTTCCGTATATATTTAGCTTACTAGAAGGAGTCCTAGGACTAGAGCGCTTCTATATATAAGCGAGAGTAAGCTCGCTATACGAACTACCCTCGAACTACTCTAGAGTCTCGTAATCGGCACTAATCCTATAGAACTAAGGAAGTATAGTGCGACGAATAGAATCGGTAGGACTAGTCGAACTATATAAGGTATAAGGTATAGTAATACGAACGTTACTAGCCTTATAAATAGTTAACTCCTAGTCGGCCTTATACTTCTTAATATCGTCCTACGTAAAGTACTTATCGGTGATATTAATAACTAGAGCGTCGGTAAGAACCTTACGAGCCTTTATATCCTAAACCTACTCCTTTATATAGTAATATATCTTAGGCATAACAATAGTATAATTCTTTAGCGTCTTATTGTTAAGGCTAATAGAACCTTAGACAGTATCTCCTCTATACCTATTAGTAAGGCGACTAGGGTTAACGTTAATATAATAGAACTACGTGTAATCTCTAGGGATAGTATATTTAGCGTAGTAAGGGTAGGAAATTAACTAAGTAAGCTTATTAGGACGACTAGTAATATATACTCGATAGTATTTAGGATCTATATATATAGCCTACTATCTAAGAGAGTAAAATATATTACGTAACTACCCTAGCTAGTTCTTACCCTTAGGATAACTAAAATAGTAAAGATATATATCTATCTCGGTATAGAAGATATCTATAAGAGGAGAATCCCCTTCGGCTTACTATTTAAAGATGTTAATAACTATATTACTATTAGTAACCTATTCGTTATAAAGCCCCTTACGGAAACTATCGAGGATAAGCTTCCTTATATCCTTAGAGATATAACGATCTATAACTATAGACTTATACTTAAAAACACTACGCTTAGCGGACTCGCGAGCGATATAGAAAGTTAGAATAAGCTACTTAGCTATCTCTTTCTATATACGTATTAAGTCTAGAGTACCCCCGTAGTAGACGTTATACTAATAGCGAATACGCCTAGCTAAAACTTCGTACTTAAGGTTAGTAAGTAGGTATAGACGACGAGCTAGAAGACGAGTATATAAGTAATAGACGGTCGTATTAGTAGCTAAATCCTTACGCATCTAAGTATTTATAATAATAGCGAGTTCGGAATTAGAGAGTAGCTCCTTTAAGGTAAACTCGGCCTTAACTCTTAGAGGGACTCTAGTATAGTTACACTCCTTCTTAGTCGACGAAGTAATAGCCTTACTCTTACTCTTGTCCTACGGAGTAACTAATATAGAAATAGAGCGATTAGGTATCTCGTACTACCTATTACTATTATTAAATTCGTTAAAGCGACGCTTCTTAGAAGGAGAACCTTTACGACTAGTCTCTACTAATAGAATAGCCTCTTATTCGACTAGCTCTTCTTTATCCTCTTCTTCTTCTAAGCGACTAAGACGGAGACGTATAGAACGACGTAAGCGGCTTAAAACCTATACGGGAGTAGCCGCTCCTAAGCCCGGCTTAGGTCTAGCACTATCGAGGTTTACCCGAGAACTTCCTCCTACGAATATTACGGCTTTAGTAATACGTACTACGTTAGTATTAGAAACACTAGGATAACTAGAAACCGAAGCTTAATAACTTCTAGACGTAGTAGTAGACGAGGTAGTAGGGGTACTACTAGTGATCTAGGACGGAGCGGGAACCTTATATAAGAAACCGAGCTTATTCTAGGCGAAATACTTAGTAAATTATCCTTTATAGACTATACGAAGCTCCTTTACGTTAAGTGCCTTAACGCTCGGCTACTTCGAGGATTCGACTAATTTAGCCGTAGTAGTAATGTCTTATAGGCGGACGTTATAACTAATAATACTCTTTAGGGTGCTAATACGTTTAATAGTTACGCGAACTACTATATTAATAGTCTAACGGAAAGTCTTCCCCCTAGAGATATAGTTAAACTACTAACGAGAACGATCCCCTAGACTAGAGTACTAATCCTTATAGAGCTTATAGGACTACTCGTAGTCCGAAACGCTACGCTAGAGAGCGCTATAATGTTCTAAGCTCTTGTTCCTATTCTCCTTAACTCTCTTATATATACTATAAGCCTTAGGAAACATTTCCTCCTAATCCTTCTTACTTAAGGCGATAATATTACCCTTAAGGAGACTATAGATAATGTCGTATATAAGTGTCTCGACGTAGTTCTAAGCCTTTATAGCGATACTAAGGACCTACGCGATGAAATCTATACGGATATTATTATTATACTTATAGGCGTACTTTAAGACCTCCTCGGTATTTATAAAGCTCTTATCCTTATACGTAAAGACTCCGACTCCTCCGTTCTAACTACTACCTCTATTTATTACCTCTAAGTCGCTAGATAGGATTATTACACTTAAGGTAGGATTAGTCTTAGACTAACCTCTACCTCCTTATATAGCGTAAAAGCTATAAGGCTATAAAACTCGTAGCTATCGATAGGGTATTACGAATAAATAGCGTAACTATTGTCTAATAACGCTATAGTCTCGTCTTACTACGGAAAGGAGACCTTCTAAGAGCTTCGTTAGATATATTATCTTACGGAAATAAAAGGTAGGTTTCTATAAGGTATAGGAGATCGAGGGGTTATATTAGAAAATTTTCGCGCGGCAACACTAGCTCTACTATAGTAATATCTATATATAGGTGTATCTAGTAAGCGCTATACCTCTTATAATTCGCTATATACGGCGGCACTATATGTTTATATAGTACCTTTATACCTTCTTCCTCTTTGTCCTTTTACTATACCGTTTACTATATAGAACCTCTATAAATATATATAAAGAAATCGAATTCGGAACTAAGGAAACATAGAAGTGCTTCGAGGAAGTAATCTAGGTACTATAAATAGAAATAACAAAGGAAACCTTTTACCTTACCGTTTATCTATTCTAATACCTCGTTAGATCTACTACCCTTAATAGCGGCGGCGTAATATATATACAATAGTTGTAACCGACTATATATATAATAAAAATCCCTCTTTTATGAACCCTACCCCCTCTCCCTAGTATCTAACCTAGACACTAAACCTATTCTATAATCTCGTACTCGTCGCGATTAAAGCCCTCTAGACGTGTAATCTCGACGATAGGTTCTTATTCTAATACGTAACGAAGTACTACTATATATACTTACTCCTTATCTACTAATAAGTACTTCTTTAGTCTCCGACGTGTATATATACTACAAACCTCGACGCTATCTAGCTCGGTAATCTTATATAAACCTAAATCGTGAACTTTAATAATATAATACGGGCTCTACTACCTATTCTTAAGCTTATCTTATCGAATCTTCTTATAATAAGTGTTATAGACTAGGACGATATCGTTAACTTTAAGCTTATTATATTAAATCCTACGACGTAGATTCTATGCCTCTTTATATTCTTAACGAAGACGATATATACGATCCTACGTCTCCTAAAGATCCTCGTCCCTTCGTTTAAGTTATCGAGTACGAGCGGTAATAAGCTCTTTAGTAGTGCGAACCTACGACTAATCCTATATTCGCTAACTATAAATATCGAATTCTACTAGAAGGATAGTGTCGGTCCTAAATATAAGTAACGAAGGTATTTAACTAGTAATCCTATTAATAGTTAACTATTTAGCCTATAGGACGTAAGTAAGATATTAAACCTATTAGCTATTGTCCTCGCCTATAATCTTCGAAAGGCTATCTATAATATTTAGATGCCCTCGTTTAGCCTTATTAGATTATAGATTATAGGCTAAAGTAACGACGTAGTCTATACTAAACTACTCGGCGAGAGAGTAGACTAACCCTTTAAACTCGGAACCCCTATCTACTACTAGTGTCTTAATAGTACTAAACCTATATATAATCTCCTCGTATAGGAATTTCGTAGCGGACTTACTATCGGAATTGTGTAGTGCCTTAGCCTCTAGCTATAAACTAATTAACTCTCGAGTAATAATAAGATATTAACATCCTTCTAATATAGGTATATAAACGACATCGACGTACTACTTCGTATAAAAGGTAGAGACGCTGCTCGGATATAGTTCCTCCGTTTCTCGTAAAATCGCTCTTCTTTAATATTCGTCGTACGTAGCTACGTAGTGACGAATATCGGCATATAGCGTCTTCTACTAGTACTAATCGGTAATCTTCCTCTAAGTACCCTTACGACCCTTATAACTACTTCCGTTATAAAGCTCTCTAATAATCTTATCTCTATAGTCCTCTATATCGACGACGTAGCGTAATAGTATTAACCTCTAACTACGTCTAAAAAGGTAACTATTATTAATAAGGAACATCGACGTATTCCTCTTAAATTTAATAAATTTAGATGTGTCTAAATGTGGCGGTCGTTGTAACGTTATAAGATAGTCGGCAATGTCTTACGATTCTACTAAATATTCCTCGCGAACTAGAGTAGTTCGCTTATTACTCCTATCTACCTAGAGAGGACGAATAGACACGTAAAATAGCTCGGAATCGATTAAGTCGTCTACGTCTACATTATATGCCTTATTATTATTGTCTAACGGACCTCGTAGGCGGCGAGAAAGCCTATTAGTAGCCCTATTCTTCTTACTAGGAACATGTCGAACGTCGAAGGCGAATAAGCGTATCTATGTAATCTACTAGGCGGTAACTAAACTAGGAAGATTAGTAGTAGATCGATTAAGTTATACTACTAAGGTGTTAGCGTCTATCTCGATAATAAATAGGACCCTATAAAGATATAAACGGACCTTCTATAGTGCCTTAAGCACGCTATAGTACTCCCTCTTACTAGTATTATACTTCTTTTCGGCTTTAGACTATATACTAGATTCGAATCGAACGATATAGCGTTTCTTCTTAGCCTCTAAACTCTCCTATATAAGGATTATACTCTATCCTATTAAACTAGCGTCTATAGCTAAGATAATCGATCTAGCTTATTTACTATAATTAATCGACGTAAGTACGGGTATAGAAGTTAGCGCTTATTTAAGTACGTTTATAGAGGATTATACCTCCTCGGTCTATTCGAAAATAATACTAACTCGTAGTAGCTAATATAATAGCTAGGTAACGATAGTAAAATCTTTAACCTATATATAGTAATATATATAGATACTAAGGAAGGCGCGTACCTCTATACCGTTCTTATATAGTAGCTACTCTATAATCTTAACGATCTTAGACTAGTCTAGATAACGTCCTCTAGAATTATAGATAAACCCTACTACCTTAAGACCTAACTATAAAAACTAGGACTTTCTACTAGAAATAGTAACTCTAGCTCTCTCTATATCGGTAAGCGTATAGTCTAACGTCTATATATATTCGAGTATAAAACGTCTAATACTAGGAAAAGACTCCTCTCTACTATAATCTATACGAGGTCCCTTAATGCTATTATCGTCTACGAAAGGTTACGTATCGTAAGGTATCCGATCCTATAGAATTATATTATTAATCCTATAGAACTACGTAACTAAATTCGTAGCTCTCTAAGGAAGTCTTATCTATCGGACGAGTCTAATAGATGTTATAAATAAGGTAATATTGCGGCTTTCCTCTATAAGGGGGACTTAGTCGTATCCGGAAAAGTAATCTACGAGTAAGGCGACGTATATACTAGTAAAAGACTCCGAGAATTTATCTATAGAAGGAGGGAGGTTAGTATCTCTAATCGTTACGCGATTAATACTTATCGCTATATTAACTAACCGATACTTATTCGTATCCTTCTTCTTAACTAGGAAATAGGGATTCCTATATAGTATATAACTTAGTTTAAGGAGCCCGTTCGCGATCCTCTCTTTTACTATATCTACTATAATACCTATTAAAGATCGCAGAATAGGGAAACTAGGTTCCTACTATAGCGTATAGTCTATAGTCCTAATAGACTATACTAGCGTAACGTTACTTCTTACTATACTAATCTTAGAGAAGTCCTAAGCTAGAATAGCTTCTCGGTTTAGGAGTACTTATATTAATATCTCCTATTTAGCTAGAGTAACTTCGTGACTAATAATAAGCTTACGCTCTCTCTCGGGTATAAGTCGCGATCGCTCCTTAATATCGGAAAACTTAGCAATAAGTAGGTAACTATATAGCGCTAACCGGAAAGGTCGTAATGCTTTACGAGCTAAGTACTATTCTCGCTACGTATTTACCCCTCTAGGTATAGAACTATCTAAGATCGAAGTATCTACTAGCCGAACCTTCTTATTCTTCCTTTTATATAAGGTATTTACCTCTACCCTTAGTACTCTATAGGAGGCTCGACGTATTCTAAGCTATATAGCTATAAGCATCGATTATATATTATTCTTTCGAGAGATCCGAGGTATACTATCGTCCTCTAATAATAGTATAAACTAAAAACATCTATATACTAGGTTAGCTAGCCGTTCCTCTCTAGAGAGTAGAATATTAGCTATATAGCGAATTTAGTAAATCTCCGGTAATGCTAGTTCTAAGCCCGGCTTAGATCTAGGAATTTTTACGCTATTCCTAAAAAGGAAACCCTCTCGTTCTCCTATACCCTCCTCGAATATATAAACCCCTTTATCCTAAGTAACCTATAAAAGTAGAGAATTGTTTTTATCGTTTTCTAGTAGTTTATAAAGAATTAAATCCGTGTATGTATTATTAATATAAGAAATAGGGAGATCCGATCTATAAGTAACCTATAAAGAAGAAATAGAAACCGAAACTCCTAGTCGATATCCCGGCTCTCCTCGCGCGATATTATAGCTAGGACCGATGCCGCCTAATCGTTTAAAGACCTCGATAACCTTATTAACTTATAGAAAGATCTATTCTTCGGTCCGCTCGATTTCGCACCCTAAAAGGTGACCTTTTACGAACTATTAGCCGACTAGATCGTCCTATACTAGGAACTATTATCTATATTTTAAGAAATAAGACGAGACTTACGTTCGAAAGGCCTTCCTAGAATAACGTATTCTAACCTCTTCCTAGTTAATAAGAAATATATATAGATTACGACACCTCTAATATTAATAGGTATATTAATATAAGCCCTAGAGAAAGAGCCTATACCTGTTATACTATCTATAATAATCTTAATATCTCGCTAGATTAGTAAACCTAGTTCCTTAGCTAACCTTAACGATATAAGGTTATATTTAGCACTACTATCGAGAAGTATATAAACTATAGTCGTATTAAACCTAAGACTAGTAATTAACCTCGGACTAGTAATAGTTATTAAATTAGTAGAAGCTCCCTTCTAATCTATATCCGTATTAGGATCGAGATTTACGAATTCCTCCGGTTATTAGACTAGATTTACCTCGGTATAAGGGTAGAAGAGCTCGGGAATATTATTACTAGAAAGATTAGAGTTATCGAACCTTCGATAAAAGATCTTAGATAATAGTTATAAGATTCTAAGGAGAGACTCTATCCTTATTATAATATTAGAGTTTAATAAGGATTATATAGCTTACTACGGATTAGTAACCTATTATAGAACCTTATTAAAGCGCTTAGTACGAGGAATACGCTTTATAGGTCGTAGAGCCTCCTTAGCGACTAGATCCTCTATATCGGCGTCTTCCTCCTTAGTCTTAGTAACGGCTTTAATAGTAGCCGAATAAGCCCTAGTAATAGTTACCTCTTCCGGAATATTAGTAATAGCTACTAGACGATAAGTACTAGTACGAAGGGACTTAGCGACACTATAGGACGGTTTAGAAGGACCTACCTTAGTAACTCTATTAGTAGAACCCTTACCTTTATCTATTCGAGCATTGCGAGGTATAGTACTCGGCTAAGTAGTAGCTATAACCGGAACTTCCTTAATAAAGTTATTATTATCGTTATTATCCCTCCTAACTAGATCCTCTAGGTAGAAATCCTTATACTAAATAGACTTAGACGCTTTATCCTTAGAATTATCGTCGATAGTTAGCATCTTTTAGTCTAGATTATTAACTACTAACTTCCTAGTAGCTCGGAGTCTAGCCTTAATCTATTCTTATTATAACTAAGTAGCTCCCTTATTACGTCTTACTAGACGACTAACTAGACGCTATAGGTTCTCCGCGGTTCCCTAAACTAAGCTATTACCTTCTAAATGTAGGAGACTAAGATTAATAAGCTTTCGAAGCTCTAGATAATTAGGTCGAGAGTAACCTTCCTTTTTATAGTACTAGTACCTACGAGGACCGAGAGGAATAGTATTCGAACTAGTCGCTAGTATAAATCCCGACAGTTAATACGTAATAGGGGCTAGACGAGGTAGTCCTATAGGAAGAGACTAGCTATTTATTACTTATACGACTTAGACCGATAGCTTGTCTATTCTCTTATAAAGAGCTTATATACTTAAATCTAAAGGAGAGGTAGTAGTAGAAGTATTCGTTAGAGCCTTAGTAGAAAAGTTAGAGACACGAGGCGGAGTAGTGCTTTCCTTAGTAATAGCCGCCGTAACCTTCTTACGCTCCTTACGAACTGACTAAAAGGATTCGAGTCGTTATATCTTAGAGATCTTCTCTTTAGCTAAATAGTAGATCCTCGGAAAATCCTTAAAGGTATCGGAGTGCTTTATATCTATACTACTCTTTACTCTAACGTAACTACGAATATTAGCTAGAAGACCTTCGGTGAACTACGTACCTCTCGTAATAATATCGAGTCGAGTCTTACCTAGAGCGTTAGTAGTCTTCCTAAACATCCTATAGTACTAGAGTATATTAGAGAAGGTCTCTCTCGGTGTATCTCTTAGTTATTCGAGATAAGTATAAGACGTTATTAGGTAATCTAAGTCCTTATTCTCGAAACTAAGCTTTATCTCCTTCTTAAGACTAACCTAGTCTCTCGAAGCCTAACTAAGGTAGGATTTTACTTATCTACGGATCTTAACGCTATAATACTAAGGTAACCTTCGAATAGTAACCTCCTTAGAAAGATTATAGGATCGAATAAAGGTCTCCTATTCTTCTATAAACTCTATAACGTTATAGCTATCGAAGTAAGGAGTACCTTATTACCTAGGGCTAGGAGCTAGTAGTATTATCTATACTATAAAAGGCTACTCTCCCTATTATATTAATACTAAACCTTTAGCTATTAGAGGAGTCCGTTTCTCGTCCTTTAGTAGGTTCGAAGGGGTCGTATACTCCTCTATAGAAGGAGGTATTAGTTAAGGGGAAGAGGTACTCTCCGGATTAAGGCTAGTATTTATTATAACGTTTCCTTTATCCTCGGACTCGTTACTTACTACTAAATAAGTAGCTTTACGGAATTTAGAAAATCCTTATCTAGTACTAAACTCTTCCGGTAATATCGATATCCTCTTAGAATAAAGAACTAGTACTACTAAGATGTTTTCGAATAGTAGTAGGATTAACCTTAGTATTTAAATAAACTATTAGTGAACTCTATACTACTACGTAGTACCTAGGCTAAATCTAGATAGCCCTTATACGCTATATCGTATACTTTTAGCCCTTTTATCTATAAAGGCTTAGTCCTTCTATATTAGTCGTCGTCTCCGTTTACTTCTACTACTTCTAAACCTAGGTCTATTCTAGGTCTAGGGTTACTATATTCTCCGTCTATATAGATAACTCTTACGAGTTAGAAACTCCTAATTAATACTCGTGTCGAATATCGTTTAAATCGAGTAGCTATAGCCGCTCCTATCGGGGTCTTCTAGATGCCTAACTAATTCTCTATTACGAAACTCGTCGTGCTCCGTATATACTAGAAATCGTCCTTAGAGGTATAAAAAACTTTAAATCCTAAGAGATAGTAGCGGTCTTGTCCTAGTGTCCTCGTATAGTGCTATAATAATAGCTATAGAACACTAAAGAAACCTAATAAACCTAATAAGCCTAATAAACCTAATATAACTAATAACGAGCTACTCGTTCGATAGCTACTATAATACTACTTAATAACAATAGTAAGGCACTACCCCTAGTACTAAATTACTATTATTATAGTATAGGTGTCTTCCTAGTCGAGGTATTTAGTGAATAGTATACGCTCGTCGACGACACTCGTTAGTTAGTTACTACCCTCGGAAACCTCGTAGTCGTAGAAACCTTATATATATAACTAAATACTACCTTTCTACCTAAGCCCTTTAATAGACTATATATCGTAACCTATAACTGCCGCTATAACTATAACGACTAAGCCTACTATAATACTTACTAGATAAGCTTTATCTAGACCTTATTAGTCCTATTAAACTATAATTAAGTAAAGGTTATAGATATCTTCTCTTTACTATATATAGTAAGAGTAAGTATAAGTTCTTTACTATTCTTTTTCTAAAGAGTAATACCTCTATAGCTATTAAGGCTATCTATACTAAGAACTATATAGCTTATAATAAGCTATTATTTATCTTTATCTCTAATAGAAGTAGTAAATTTAAGAACTATAAACTAGTAACTACTATTTATCTTAATAAGTAGAGATAAGATATCTCTATCCTAGATACTTAATATTAGAATAGTAAGTTAGAGGCTACTAATAAAGCTATTATTCTTAGAATAAGATATATCTTTATTAACTATAGAATACTCCTTAAACTCTAGTACCTATTAGTAGAGTTTATAATTTATATTAGTAATAGAGTAGCCTATACTAAAACTAAGAAGATCCCTATATAAGAGCTAAGAAGAGATCTTCTTAATAATAATAGACCTATCTTATTAATATATATTAGGTACTTTAGCTATAGAGTATATATCTATAATTAATATATTCCTAAATTCTATAAGTTTTAAATAAGAGTATTACTTAGTTAGTATATTAGTATATAACTTAACTCTTAGACTAATTACCTTATCTAGATACCTTATTAGTATTATACTAAATAAGTCTAGAAAGGAAAGATTATTATATTACTCTATATTATATTTAATAAAGATATAGTCTATAAGGACTAGGTAATATAAATTATTAAGTAACTATATATCCTATAGATATAACTACCTAAGGCTTTATAGCTTTAGAGAGAGTAGATATTTAGTAGTAACTATAACTATAAACTACTCTTTAGTTATAAGAATCTATAAACTACTTAGGCCGAGTAGATATTTAGTAGTAATTATAACTATAAACTACCTTTTAGTTATAAGAATCTATAAACTACTTAGGCCGAATAAACTACTTAGACTAAATAACTAATATATAAATAACCCCCTATCTCTATTAAAGAATAGAGGGAGTATTTATAATATTATTACTCTTAATTAGATCTCTAACCTATTAATAAATAGAGAGAGTAACCTAATATTAAAAACTATAAAGGTAAAGACCTTATAATACTACTATCTAAAGTTATTAGTAAACCTTATTCTATCTTTAATCCTATAATTAAGGTTAATTAACTACTAATATATATATAGAATAAAGATATTAACTTCCTTATTATACCTTTTAATATATAGCTTATAATAGGTAAGAGGAAGAGATCTCTCTTACTATAAGAAACTATTAGAAAGTCTCTTAGAATATACTACTAGATTAATTATAAGAAACTTAATACTAGTAAGATTATTATATCTATAGCTATTAACTTTAAGTCTAATCTATAAATAGTAAAGGAAGTACTCTCCTCTCCTAAAGGTTATTATTAGTAGACTATAATAAAAGAAGAATAGAAGGCTCTAACTAAGTCTAAAACCTTCTTAATTATTATAAAATTATAAGTACTAAAAGGTATTAGACTAATAATAGATAAATAGGTCTTTAAGACTAAGAAGCTTACTAATAGTAAAATTAAAAGATATAAGGCTTACTAGACTATAAGAGGCTTTATCTAAAGATAAGATATTAACTTTATTAGAACCTTTATACTAATACTAAGAGCTAAAACTAGAAGAGTAATTCTTATATATACTCTTTACTATAGCTAGATTATTATAATAGTAGATACTATTATAGTATTTCTTAGACTAGATATTAATATTAAGAACTATATCTCTTACTCTAAAGGTATACTAATCCCTAATATAAAGAATAAACTTATTATTCTCTTAAAGGGCTTATATAGGCTTAAGTAAGCTATAGCCTTTTAGTATAACTCTATAGTTAAAGTACTTCTATTACTTAGCTTTATTAAGTCCTATAGTAATACTTATCTCTTTATTAGTAAGTACTATATAGTTCTTATATATATTAATAACTTTAGGATTATTACTACTAAGTAGAAGTATACTAATAAGTTAGTTAAAGACCTCTATCTTAAATTCCTAATAAAGGTTATAAACTTAAACCTCTTCCTTAGTATTTAACTTTATAGAACTAAGGATATAATTAAGATTAAGTAATTATATTACTTAAAGGAGAAGCTTAAAGGCTATAATCTTTACTAAGTAAGAACCTTAAAGTATCTTATTAATTAACTCTATAAACTAACTAATAGCTAAGTTAATACTTAGTATTATAAGATATTTAATAGGATTATTAGTAAATTATAATATCTAGCTAATAATATAAGGCCTAATATTAGTTATACTACTAATTACTTAGCTAGGTTTCTTTAGAATCTAACTATAGCCTATATAGTTATTACTAAATAGATCTAGAGGTATATTAATAGTACTATTATAAAGGGTCTTACCTTTAAGAAGACTAATAGACTATTAGTTAATATAATTAAAGCCTACTCTAACTCTAACTTTACTAGTAATAGATTAATAGTAAGATCTATATCTAGTACTATTATTTATATACTTAGTATACTAGTTATCTAGAAGTTAAGGCTATAAAAGATTATAGTATTATTAAGTACTAAGGCTAAATACCTTACTCTTACTAAGACCTATAGAGAGATTAACTAGTTAAGGAACCTTATTATTAAACTTAGACTACTTACTAATATCTACCTTAGTCTAATTATAGTCTTTATTAATAATAAGTTAGCTATTAAACTTATAAGAGATTATACTAATTTAAGAAGATTAAAGTATATTAATTTAAGGAATTATTACTATAGAGAGTAGTATAAACTTAGTATAATTAAGCTTAAGTATATTAATATAACTTAGTAATTAGCTAATATACTTATAAAGTCTAAGTCTCCTAATAAAATCCTTAACTAACTAGTAAAAGGCTAGTTACTTAGTATAACTTTATACTATATACTTATTTAGATTTTATATATATTATTATTTTAAGTATACTATTTATACTATTACTACTTATTAAGCTATCTTATTTATCTAAAGCTTAAAGTAATAACTATTACTTTATTATTAAAAAGAGAGAAAGGAAAAGCTATTATAACTCTATTACTAGCTACTTATACCTAAGCTATATCCTCTACTTAATACTATTACTACTATCTTAATTAATTTCTACTACTCCTTAATCTAGTATTTAGTTAGAAGCTATAATAATTTAGGACTCTAATAATAAGGCTATTACTTATATTAATAGTCTAGTACCTATAGAATAGTATTATCTACTCTAGAATATTAGTCTAATTATTATAGCCTTAGACTAGATTTAGGTAAATCCTACCTAAGGCGTACTCTAATTAGCTAGAGCCTCGCCGAGGTTCTACCGACTAACCTACTATCTATTTTCCTTCTATTTTATCCGTACGTAGCTCTCTTAAGCTACGTCCTTCGTCTTTACTATATACCTATAGCTAGCTAGTTAGTTAATCTACTACTCGTTTAATCTAACTACCTACTATTCTATAATATTATATAGCTCCTTTCTACTCGCTATATATCTCTATAGCTCTATTAGAATACTAGATCTACCCGACCTACCTATACTAGTCGATTTAGTTAATACCTTCGGACGAGCTATCTAAGACTACTCTATAGTCTAGTTCTAGTATATAGAATACCTATACTAGTCTATCTAGAAAGAACACGCCCTAGCCCGAGTCGTAGTTAGCTAAGCTAAAGAAGAGGTAACTAGCCTCTACGAATAGCTATAGTAAAAGGAGAGAGCTATTATATATTAGAAAAATAAGATTTCTAAACTTATCTAGTAACTCTAGAAGTCTATCGTCGAACGGGACTACGCTCTTACTACTACTATACCTATAGTTAGTACCTCTATCTTACGCTCTATCTCTATTCTAGGTACTAAAATACCCGTAGGTTCTCCTATAGGAAAGACTCTATCTACTCCTACTATATCTACCTCTACTACTAGACTCTTAGAGCGTTTACTAGATCTAAAGCTATTTAAAGGTAACTAGAAGGACTTCTACTAATTCGCTTTAAAGATATAGGAAAAGATAAAGACTAACTAAGACTAATTCCTATCTACCCGAGAACGTATATCCTACGTTACTAACCGCCTAAAAGGCGCCGCTTATATATAAATCCTACTATATATCCTAGAGGGCGAGTATAAATTAAGCGACTACTCTAATATCCTCTAGATTCTAGAATAAGTCTTCGGTGACTCGAATTATATAAATAACGCCTAAAAGGAACTATTCTACCTAAAGTAGATAAACTATAAGTTTAGTACCTTCTATACTAAGTTCTAGCGTCTTACTCTTAAAGGAGAGGTCGCCGAAGACTCCTAGATAACTCTACTCGAGAACGCTCTATCTAAAGAACTTCGTATATAACTAGTAAATATCGACCTACCCGACTAAACTATCTACGAGTTCGCTATCTACCTATAGAAATTAGAGAATCGCCGCCGCTACTACGACGCTCTAGCTAACGTAAGACCTACTATATATCGTAACTTACTACTATAGACCTTATAAACTACTACCTATCCCTTAATCTCGACGAGTTATTCCGCTACTACGAGAGTTAGGACCCCTACTAACTCTAATACTATAGACCTATCTAGAAACCGCTATACCTCGCCTAAGCCTTATAGGACTATATATAAGGAACGAGGCGAATATTTCCGCTACAGCTCTAAGGAACACTACGTAGTATAATACCCCTAGCTAGATACCTATCCTTAGTATCTCCGCTATTAGGAAGACTACCTAGCTAGTCCGCTATCTCTACGATTACTACTATAAAGTCTACCTCGAGGCTATATCCTAGCCCGGGAACTATTACTTACTAACTTAGTATCGGTAAATAGTATAAGTCTACGAATAGTCGCTTATAGACTCCTATATCGCGTATAAGTACTACTCTCTACCTATACTACGCGACTCTACTAGAGGAACGAATCCGCCTCGATATTAAGCCCGTTCTTAACCTTAAGCCTAAATACCGGATTTAGCTAGTGCCTCTAAAACTACCTAACCTCTAAAACTATCGTACGAATATACTCGTCTTACCTACCTATCTATCTTAGAATAATAACTCCCTATATACCTATAGTATACTAGACTATAGAGCTAAAGGTTAGTCTTTTATAGATAAGTACTAGACTAAAGATTACTATATCGCCCTAATAAGGCTCCCGACGCCGATGTCTATCGCTAGATTCTATAGAGAAGTCCTTAAGGAGAATACTATTATATACTACGCTATCGCTCGGATATAAATCTATAATTACGTAGAAGTAGAAGCCTTCTTCTATATTACCGTTCTAAGTTATTATCCGATTATCCTTAGAATGCCCTAGCTTATAGTCTATAATCCGCTTATTAACTAGACCTTCTATACTATTAGCTTCTAGAGCTCGTTCTACTACGTAAACTATAATACTCTAGTACGACCTATAATCGTATCCTACCTATAAGACGTACTACCTAAGGCTCGCCTACGAGAGACGCCTCTATATAAGCCCGACCTAAAGGAATAGCCCGAAGTTTAACCTAGCTCCGATCTAGAAGACTAGTCTCTACTTAAGACTTAAACACCTAACTACTAAGTACTCGATATCTAGAGAATCTCTCTCCTCGCCTATGCCGCGTTTACTCGTCGCGGAGATAAGATATACGTAACTAGTCTAGACTAAGTTAACTACGAGTTACGTCGCTACGAAGTTACTACTACTATTCTAGAGGAACTATTACGACGAGACTCTACTCTATTATAACTATCTACCTATAAGGCTATAGGCCTATCTATCTAAGCTAAATAGGAACTAAACCCCGCTAACGTACTACCTACTAAACTACGTAACTTTACTAATATATTTAATCCGAAAGAAGCTACTAAACTACTACTATACTAAGACTTTAACTATAAAATTAAGCTAATCCCTAGAAAGGAACCCTTATTCGGACCTCTATACCTAATGTCCCGACTATACCTTATAGAACTAAAAGCCTAGATAGAAGAGAACCTTACTAAAGGGTTTATCCGCCTAAGCTCCTCGCCTACTATATTACTAGTCCTATTCGTAAAGAAGGACAGCGGTAAGTCGCTTCGCCTCTATATAGATTATCGTAGACTAAATATAGTTATAGTAAAGGACTATTACCTACTACCTCTAATAAAGGAAATATTAAATAACCTAAAGGGGATAAGGTACTTCTCGAAGATAGACATTATCTCGGCATTTAATAATATCTAGATAAAGGCTAGAACTAAATACTTAACTACCTTTCGAACGAAACTTAGCTTATTTAAATCGTTAGTAATGCCTTTTAGGCTAACTAGCGTACCTACTACGTTCTAAAGGTATATTAATACTATTCTACGTTAGTATATCGACATCTACTATAACCCGTTTATCGATAATATCCTAGTGTATAGTAAGACCTACGAAGACTATATACGCGACGTATGTAATATCCTTACTTATCTACGAGACACTAGACTATTCGTAAAAGTATTAAAGTACTCTTTCTTTAAAGAAGAAGTTACCTTCCTTAGTCTAATTATCGGCTATAATAGTATCTATATAGACTCTATAAAGATACGAACTATCGTAGAATAGGAAGCTCTAAAGACTATTACCGATATTAAAGCTTTTACTAGTTTTACTAGATTCTACTACTAGTTTATTAAAGACTTCTCCTATATCCTTACTCTAATTATAGCTCTTAAGAAGAAAGGGACGCCTTTCTACTAGACTACTAAGTACTAAGAGAGGTTTAACTACCTAAAAACTACCTTTACTACGGAGCCGATTCTACGAGTATTCGACTAGACTCGCTCTACTATCTTAGAAGCTAACTCGTCTAACTTTGTCTCGTCTAGCGTACTATTATAGCGCGACGACGAAGGTATCCTATACTCTATTACGTTCTTCTCGAAGAAGTTAACTCTAACGGAGTATAACTACGAGATTTACGATAAGGAACTAATAGTAATTATATACTACCTCGAAGAATAGAAACCTAAACTAGAGGAATTAGAATCGCCTATCTTAGTCTTAACTAACTACTAAAACCTCGAGTATTTTATAAGTACTAAGTACTTAAATAGACGCTAGATGCGCTAGTCTAAGTTCCTAACTCGTTTTAACCTTAGTATTACCTACTATCCTAGTAAATATAGTATAAAACTAGACTTACTAACTAGGAGATTATAGGACCTACTAAAGGAGGGGAATAAACGCCTTATATATTAAAGCTATATAATTATTAAACGCGAGATGCTATAAGACTTCCCTTAATACGAACTCGACTATATCGCTAGCTAGGACTAGTCTAAACCTAATACGAATTCTAACTCGAACCCTAATCTAGCTAGCTTAATATCTCTAACCTAGGTTCGCGTAGGCTACTATAGCCGCCGCGTACGTTTCTAGCTACCGACACCTAAAGAGACTATCTCTAAAGCGTCTATCGAACTACCTAACTAGCTTAAGGACCTACTAGAAAAAGGCTATAAGGAAGACTCTCTACTAAGCTCTATACTATATATATTAGACTAGAGCGACAACCGCTACCTCGATATTACTCTATCGCTATACTCGCGCCGCTCTAGGTACCTATTCTATAATAGCTACCTATATATCCCTAACCTCGATAATCTAAAAGCTAAACTTATAAAGGAATATTACGAGAACTCCGTAGCTAGATATCTAGGAAGAACGAAGACCTATAAGCTTATACGACGTAATTATTACTAGCTAGATATATTAAGGTAAGTTATATAGTAGGTAAAGAACTACGACACCTACTACTAGATTACTCTATTAAGAGAGAGCTAATAAGGTGTCCTCTACTAGCTAGAAGCCCTAGACTAAGCCTAGAAGTATATTTCGATAGACTTTATTACGTACCTACTAGTAAGTAATAGGTTCGATATAGTTCTCGTTATCGTCGACTACCTTACGAAGTTCCGCTACTTCGTCCTATATAAGGGCACTACTAATGCTAAAGAAGTCGCCTATCTATTTCGTAATAATATATAGCGAAGCTACGGCCTACTAGAGACTATTATATTAGACTAAGGGCCGTAATTTATCTCTACCTTTTAGAGCTACCTAAATAAGATTCTATAGACTTAAGCTCTACTATTAACTACTTACTACCTATAGACTAATAGTTAGACCGAGTATATAAATACTACGCTAGAATAGTACCTCCGCGCGTATATCTTCTACCTATAAGACGACTAGAGCGAATAGCTCGCTACTACTAAACTAGCTAGAAATAGTATAATCTCTAAAATAATACGCTACTTACTATTCTTCGTAATATATAGGTTCGAGCTACGAATAGGCTTTAAACTAACGACCTCTAATAACCGCTCTATAGTACGCGACGCGTACGCCTTCGCTAAAAATATATAGAAAATCTAGGATTACTACTATAGTAAGATAATCGCTACGTAAGAGCGTTAGGAATACTATAAGAATAAGAGCTAGAAGCCTACCCGCTACTTCTATAAAGGCTAGCTTATATAGCTAGATTTACGTAACGTCGCTACTCTACGTCCTTAGAAGAAGCTTAATTAGAAGAACTTAGGCCCGTTCTATATTATAAAGGTCGTTAGCCCTTAGGCTTACTATTTAGACTTACCTAATTCTATAAGAATTTACTCTATCTTTAACGTAAACTTGCTCTACTCTACTACCTCTAGACTAGTCGTTAGGTAGGTATTAGGTCGTCTCTAGTCGATACTAGACCTAATACTAATACTCCCCTAGAGCTTACCTAATATAATCGCTTAGTATATTAGGTTATAGAGGTATTACTCTATATTAGGTAGAGGTTAGTATCGAGGTAGTGTCGTAGGTACTCGCTAGGTTATAATTAGGTCTTAGTTAGTATAAATCTTCCCTATATAAATAGAATAAGTGTCCTCTCTACGTATTATTATTATAGCGTATAATTATAGAGTAATTTTGTAAAATAGATTAATATTTAGTTTATAAGTCGTAAGGTTATAGTAGCTATCTAAGGCTTTTATTGCCTATTTAAGCTAAATTTAGCTAATAATAGTAGTCTCCTTAATTAGAAGAGGTATAGAACTCCCTCTATTAGTATCCTCCGTTATCTCCTAAACCTCTAGATTATAAGGAATCTCTATATTTAGTAGAGTATAAGTAATTATTATATCCCTCTTTACCTCCTTTATATTTAGATAGTCTTCTAGAAAGAAGGAGTCGTATAGGCCGTAAACCTTATAGTAGGCGTTATTTATAGCTAGGGTAAGGTATTCCTTCTTAGAAGGATACTAGACTTATTAGTACTTATTATTAGTATAGGTATAATATATATATAATCGTATTTCTCCCTAATATAAGTATAGACCTAGTAGTCTATATAGACCTTAAGATAGCGAATATAGTAAGGGTCCTATATTATATTAGGCTAGTCACTAAGAGTATAGCGGCGTATAAGGTCTATATAGCGCTTATATATATCCTAATTATATCCTTATACTAGAAGCTAGCTATTCGAATTATATAAGGTAGGTATATTAGTCGTACTAACCTAGCTACTACGTATACTATTAAGATTATATATACGACTATTTAGCGTTATATCGATACTTAGGTTAATTCTAAAGGTAGTATTACTAGTTAAAGATAATATAGTAATAGCGAGATATTATAAGATATAGAACTAGATTAGAGTAGAGGATTAGATATAATCTAGATATATTAGAGGCTACTATATTGTCCTATTATCCTATTATTCTATTATCCTATTGTCCTATTGTCCTATTAACCTATTATCCTATTATTATATTATTATATTATTATATTATTATATTATTATATTATTATATTATTATATTATTATATTATTATATTATTATATTATTATATTATTATATTATTATATATTTTTTTATTAGCCTAAAATTTTATATAGTATTATTATAGATTATTATTATAGAAGAGAGGTTATATTAACCTAGAGACTCTATCTATATATCTATATTATACGTCCTAGTATAGTAGGCTTAGTCGTTATAGTTATAGCAGTAGCTATAGGTTACGATATATAGTCTATTAAAGGACTTAGGTAGTTAAGTAGCGTTTAGTTATATATATAAGGTTTCTACGACTACGAGGTTTCTAAGGGTAGTAACTAGCTAACGAGTATCGTCGACGAGCGTATACTATTTACTAACTACCTCGACTAGGAAGATACCTATACTATAATAATAGTAATTTAGTACTAGGGGTAGTGCCTTACTATTATTATCGAGTAGTGTTATAGTAGCTATCGAACGAGTAGCTCGTTATTAGTTATATTAGGTTTATTAGGCTTATTAGGTTTATTAGGTTTCTTTAGTGTTCTATAGCCGTTATTATAGTACTATACGAGGACACTAGGATAAGACCGCCGCTATCTCTTAGGATTTAAAGTTTTTTATACCTCCGAGGACGATTTCTAGTATATACGGAGCACGACGAGTTTCGTAATAGAGAATTAGTTAGGCATCTAGAAGACCCTAATAGGAGTAGCTATAGCTACTCGATTTAAACGATGTTTAATACGAGTATTAATTAGGAGTCTCTAACTCGTAAGAGTTATCTATATAGACGGAGAATATAGTAACCCTAGACTCGGAATAAACCTAGGTTTAGAAGTAGTAGAAGTAAACGGAGACGAAGACTAATACGGAAGGTATAAGCCTTTCTAGATAAAAGGGCTAAAAGTATACGATATAGCGTATAAGGGTTATCTAGATTTAGCCTAGATACTACGTAGTAGTATAGAGTTTACTAATAGCTTATTTAAATACTAAGGCTAATCCTACTACTATTCGAGAATATCTTAGTAGTACTAGTTCTTTATTCTAAGAGAATATCGAGGTTACCGGAAGAGTTTAGTACTAGATAAGGATTTTCTAAATTCCGTAAAGCTACTTATTTAGTCGTAAGTAACGAGTCTAAGGATAAAGGAAACGTTATAATAAATACTAGCCTTAATCTAGAGAGTACCCCTTCCTCTTAGCTAATACCTCCTTCTATAGAGGAGTATACGATCCCTTCGAACCTACTAAAGGATAAGGAACGAACTCCTCTAATAGCTAAAGGTTTAGTAGGCTAGTCGTTAGGTAGGTATTAATCTAACTTAGGTAGGGGTTAGGTTCTAGGTCGTATAGGCTTAGGGTTAGAGAGGTATTAGGTCGTACGGACCCTAGGTTAGGGGGGTATTAGGTTCTAGGTAGGTTATACTAGTCTATACCTAACCTAATATAACCTAATATAACCTAAACGGGTTATATTAGGTTATACCCTACATTATGAACCTTAATTATAACATATTTATCTATATATACATTAGAATATTAGTATTATTATTAAAAACTAAAAGTTAGAAGTATATTTAAGTATTATTATAGTAAATAATTATAGGTCTAGGAGGATAGGTTAAATTCGAGCTAACTCTTATTATTAACGCGACGCTACTTTAGATATCTTCTACTAACTTTATTATTACTATTATAGTCCTTATCTTCTTCTAAAGTATCCTTACTTATATTAGAGATATATACTATTATAGGGAGGTTAAATAAGTCGTCTACTTCGTTAAAGGGCTCTTCTTCGTCTTATAATAAGTCTAAAGCCTATAAGCTAGTATTATCTAAGCCTCTACTATTTAATATAGTATACTTTATAATAACGATCTACCTAATTACTTATATACGAAGATGTTATAGGTATTTTTAGAGATAAGGTATAGGCTTCTAATTAGGTGTAAGGATCTAGGGTCTAGCCGGCTTCGGATGGCCTAAGCGTATAGCCTCTAGTCTAGCTACGTATAGCCTAAGGGATTTTCCCTCCTTAAGTATTATTTACAATACTAATCGAGAGCTATCCTTATACTACTATAAGTAGGTTATTATATATACGAACTAGTATTAATATAATCTACCCCTAATATAATAATACTTCCTTACTCTACTTAGGAAGTAGTCTAAGGATAGCTATTATAAGGACATAGTTAGGTTCTATTAGTAATAAAGAAGGATTAGGAACCTCTATAACTACACCGGGAGAACCGCTAGTAGTAATAGCGTCGCTAGAAGAGCGCATCCGCGACGCGGAACAACGAAGGGATCGTCTCCTATAGGAGCGTACCCTTAGGTAGATTAAGGAGTAAATTGCTCTCCTCGAGAAGGGAGCAAATCCGGACCCTTTAGAGATCTAGAGCGATGCGGGAACAAGATTAATAGCGACGAGCTACAAGCGCTACGCTTCTAAAGACGTAGGACTATCGCGTGTAAAGCGTAGTATAAGGCCGAAAGACCCTAGGGAGTATAAAGGAAAACACCTAAGGGAATATAAGGAGTTTACTCGAAGCTATAAAATAGCCTTCTAGCTTACCCTAGAGAACTTCTAGTTAGAATAAGAGAAGGTAACTTAGGTAAGCTAGTATCTTATCGGAGACCTACGCGAAGTATAGTACTCTTATATAGAGCGCGAGCCCCTCGTAAAGATATACACCTAGAGCTAATTTAAGACCTTCCTGCTAGATATACTCTCTAATCCTATTAACCGCACCTTAGAAGTAACTACTACGTATACTGCTACACTCTAGCTTCCTAGATAGAGTATTAGGGCCTTTACTACCTACTTAGAAACGATTAAGGACTAGCTACCTCTATACTTAGAGGAGTATCGGGTGTAATACCTATTCTCTAAACTCCGCCCTAAACTCTAGCGAGTAATCACGAATTACTATACTATACCCCCTATAAGAGAGGGCCTTATTATCTTAGGATCTACGCTAGAGCGTAACCTATAGGGCGTAGGTAAGCCGTAGAATCCCCGTAATCGCCTAATAGGGCATAGCCGGAAGCTACGACGGGAGGACTAACATAAAGAGGGATTAGCCCCTAAGAAGGACTCCTCCTATAAGCTAGGAATCGAGTGCTACTTCTATAAGAAGATAGGTCACTACGTAAATAAGTGTAAGAAGAAGGCCTAACTCTTAGATGCTAATAAAGAGCCTATTACTCGTATAAGACAGGCCTAGGGAAAAGGCCGAGCCTTATAGTTACCTCGGGCACTACGAGGCGTAGAGCCGTCGACATCTTACCGGAGATACGTCGCACTTACATCGCAATAGGAGCGACTAGAGTCGACTATAAAGTAGGAGTCATCCTAGACCCTTAAGCTAAGGTTAGCCTTATTAGTTAACATATAGCAATCGAAATGGACCTTAACCTAGTCCTAAGTAACCTACCCTAACTAGCCTAGGTAGGGTTAGAAAGGAAAGCTATATACGCTATATACGAGATATAGGTAGTACTTACCGACGACTAGGGTGCGACCCGCCGGGTTAAAACTATCGCTTATAGAGTGGATAAAGAAGGACTAGAGCTGCTTTTAGGTAATCCCTTCTTATAAAGAGAAGCTATATAGCTAGACTATAGATAGTAGACTTAGGCTTAGGGCATTAAAGATAAGTTACGTATCTAAATAGTAACAATCTAGTAGCTAGAGTAAGAGGAGAGTTATATACACTTCTTAGGTGTAGTTCGTAGCGACCCCTAAGGAGAGGAAGTCGTCGCCCGCGTCTAAATCGCCGGTACCTCTTAGGAAAATCGGGTGCTAGACGCATTGTTAGACTACTAAGACGTCTTTAACACTAATGTAGCCAAAATTCTACCTACTACTAAAGAGGGAGATCACTAAATTCCTATTATACTAGGCAAGGAGCCACCTTATAGCCCGCTTTATAACCTCTCTATACGCGAGCTTTAAGTGCTACGAGTATACCTTAAAGATACTCTTAAGAAAGGGTAGATTCGCTATAGTATAAGTCTAGTAGGAGCACCTATCCTCTTTATGCCTAAAAAGGACAGTACCCTCCGCCTTTATATAGACTATAGGGGCCTTAACTTAGTAATAATTAAGGATCGTTGTCCGCTACCCTTAATCGGGGAGACACTAGATCGCCTATTAGGCGTATATTACTATACGACCTTAGACTTAAAGGATGTATATAATAGGATCCGTATTAGCCTAGGGGATAAGTAGAAGACAGCCTTTAGAACGCGCTATAGCCACTTTAAGTACCTAGTTATACCCTTTAGACTTATAAATACGCCTACCACCTTCTAGGCTTATATTAATTAGACCCTAAGAGGGTTAGTAGATTATCTCTATATAGTATACCTTAATGATATCCTTATCTATACTTATAGCGAGGACCTTAAGACCTACTAGCGAGTAGTTAGCTCTATTCTTAAACGCCTAAGATAGGCTAAGCTATATACTAACCTATTAAAATGCACTTTTATAGCTAAGTAGGTCTCCTTCTTAGGATTTATTATAGACACGCGAGGTGTCTACGCTAATCTAGCGAGAGTAGTAACTATCTCCGGATAGCCTCGACCGACTAGCGTTAAGGAACTTTAGTCATTTCTTAGCTTTACTAACTTCTATCGTAGATTTATTTAGAATTATACTAAGCTAACTACGCCTATAATAGATCTTCTAAAGAAAGACTAAGGTGCCTTCTCTTAGCTAGAAGCGGCAGAAGCCAGTTTCGTACAGCTTAAAGAGCGCTTTATAGATGCGCCGCTCCTATAATATTATAACCCTAAGTTGCCGATACGCCTAGAGATAGATGTATCTACATTTATAGTAGCAGGTATACTCTCCTAGCTATACGAGGATAGCAAGTAGTATCTAGTCGCTTTTATCTCTTAGAAGCTATAAGGGGCTAAACGTAATTAGGAGGTCTATAACTAAGAACTGTACGTAATTATATATTGCTTTAAGCAATAGCGCTACTACCTCGAGGGGGCCTAGCACACAATATAAGTCCTTAGTGACTATAACAACCTACGAGGCATACGCGATATAGCGAAGCTAAACCCGCGCTAGGCCCGCTAGGCGTCCTACCTAGTAGCCTTTAACTTTAAGGTAGAGTATACACCTAGCAAGTCTAACCTAGTAGACGGGCCCTCGAGGAGGGTAGACTACTTTAAAGAGAACTACGCGCTAACAAGACTACTACCTACCCTTTAGAATAAACTTAGTATAGCTAGTGAACTAGGAGTAGATCTAGTTACTGCTAGGGTGCATCTTATCGGTGGAATTAGCTCCTACCCCGAGTATAGCTCGGAACTCGTAGGTTAATAGCCTACGGGTTACGAACGCGGATCTAGCCTAACCGCTAGTGCTATAGAATGCATGCTATACGTACTACGCTACGTAGTAAGAGTTCTTGTTACTAGCGAACTTACATTAGTAGGGGACACCTCCCTATTATAGACTATCTATACACTTTAGTAGAAGGACGCTTTTACAATTAAGCGCATAGCCGATCTAGAGCAAGAAGGGCGCACCCGAAGCAGCAAGAAGTCGCTAGTATAGCGTAAACGTGAAGATAGAACCCTTATATATAAGGGTAGGCTATATATTCTAAACGAACCTAGCCTTAGATAAGAAATCTTATACTAGCACTATAACTCTCGTATAGCTAGCTATTATAGCGTAGCAAGAACGCATAATCTGATTAGTAGACACTACTACTAGCCCTTATTAGATCAAGAAGTGCGTAAGTATATTAAGAGCTATAGCACCTATTAAAGGTTAAAAGCTCTAAGGTATATACTATATAGTGAGCTATCTTCCCTTCCTATCCCTTCTAATATCTTTAAAGAAGTCACACTAGACTTCATTATAAAGCTACCCCCTACTATTTACAATAGAAGCGTATATAATGCGATCCTCGTAATCTACGACAGATTGTTAAAGATAGCGCTCTACATCCTAGTAAAAGAAACATAGACAGCTAAAGACTTTATAGATGTGTACTTTAAGTATGTTATATACAAATATAGGGCGTAGAAAGGGATAGTATTAGATAGAGGGACGCTATTCACAAGCTATTTCTAGTTAGAGATTTACTACTAGATACAGGTAAAGCGTAGGTTAAGCACGGCGTTCTATCCGTAAACCGACGGCTAAATAGAGCGCTAGAATTAGACGCTTAAGCATTACCTACGTGTCTTTACTATAGAACATACTAAAGACTAGCCTAACCTACTTTATATAGCTAAGTTTATATATAACAATTTAGTGTATATAACTACTAAAGAAACACTATTTTATGCTATTCTTAGGAAACACCTAATCCTTTAAAACCCACCTAAGGATAGGCGGCTAGAGGGGGAGGTACCCGTAGTAGTACGATAAGTATAGGATATGTACGTATTACGAGTAAAGCTTTAAGAACGACTATAAGCCGTAGTAGAGTATTAAACCCGGTACTATAATAGAAAGTACACTCTAATAAGGTTTAAGCTAAGAGACCTAGTATAGCTAAATATAAAGAACCTTAAGCTAAAAGCCCTAAGTAGGAAGCTAATAGACAAATTCGTAGGCCCTTTTCGGGTTAAAGAAGCGATTAACTTATAGGCATATCGCCTATAGCTACTAAGCTCCTATCGTATATACGATGTATTCTATATGTCTCTACTAGAGCCTTTCTACCTAAGGGAAGGAGAAGAACTACTAAATATAAGGGCTCTAGAGTTAGTAGAAGATAGAGAACAAGTTTAGCTTATAGAGAAAATCCTTACTAAGCGCACTATACGCGCGGGAAAGAAAGAATACCTACTTAAATAGGAAGGGTATAATAAGACTAAGAGCTTATAGATAAAAGAAGAGGACTTTAAGGAAATAGATGACTTACTAAGGGAGTTTAGAGAAAGCGACAAGTATAGCCGGGGACAAGATAAGAGTAAGCGACCTAGCCGTAGACTATAGTTAGCTCGCACGAATGCCGCTACACGCTCGTAATGAAATGCTTAGCACTAGAGACTTTAGCTTCATAACTGTAATAGGAACATTAGCTTAAGGATTAAGACTGTCTATTTCTATCTATAGGTCTTCTAGCCGGGTATTGTCGCGAGAATCACCCTAGAAACACCTACGCTATGCTAGCTCTATATAGCCGAGTCGTAGTTAATAAGCGCGCCTACTTATCTTACATCTTAACATCTAAATTACCTAAGTTATTAACCTTACTATTCTCCTCACTAAATTCCTTAAACTTATCCTCCCTACTAGCCTTACCTCCTTTAATAGGCTTACTCTCCTTACTAGACTTATCCTAAACGACGATATTAGCTTACGAGTAAACAGCAAGGAAGGTACGAACTTACGCTACTACTACTACTAACGTTACTACTGTCGTTACTACTGTTATTACTACTGTTATTACTACTCTTATTACTGCTACTACTACTACTATTACTATTACTATTACTATCCCTATTAGGACTACTATTTCTATTACTACTACTATCCTATACTACGATATTAGCTTACGAGATAATAGCGAGGAAGGCGTAAACTTATAGCTCCGTTCCCGCTACTATTACCACTACTACCTCTATTACTACCTCCTTCACTACTACCCTAACCTCTAGGGCTAGACCTAAACATAGGGTAGGGGCCACTACTAGGAGCACTACTACTAAAACTAAGGGGTCTAGGCTATCCTAGCTATTAGTATACGATCTAGACGCAATTAAGGTACGAACTTACGTAGCTAAAGGCCTATATAGCTATATACTCTAGAATATTAGTAATCCTCCTCTACTCTAATAGCTATAGCCTCTCTATGTTAGGGCTAGACTTAGGGACTTTAGTAGGCATCTCTAATAGATTGCCTCTAAGAGCTACGATCCTCCTATAATTCTCTAGCTATTAGGTTAAGGTGCGCTAGGCACGCGTAAGAGCTAATCCTATATAGCGGACAGTAGGATCCTGTCCCCTTCTCCTAATAGGAAAGGTGCTAGCAGTAATAGCCCTAGTGTAGGAGTCGTAAAATCTATAGACGCGCTCGACGCGCCCGTTAAAGACAATAGGAACCTAAAGGTATTAGTAAGGTCGTATACGGGTCTCGTTTTAAGGATTCCTACTAGTGTGTAAGAGGACCTGTTCCTAGAAGTGTAGTAGCTACACCTCCTTAGAGTTAGTTTATTATAGACAATACTATAGCGGGTAATCTCGTATACGTAGCGTATATAAGTAGCTACGCGGGGCGCAGTTGTGTCGCTAACGACTCTAGCGCTGAAATCATAGTCGGGAGCTGCACTAAGAGTAGCAGTAGTAATATATTAAGGTCTACTAAAGGCGACTATAATGCTAGGCGAGAAAGATACGGTATACGTAATAGGTGTTATTAACGAAGTTAAGGAGTGTAGGCGCGTCGTAGAAAGATATGTTAGCTATGTTTATTGTTGTTGCCCTACGTAATAAAGGCAATCCTAGCACTAAGGACCTAGGGGGGCAAAAATCCTAAATGAAGCCTAAACAAAGCGCATATTACCCACCTTTCTAGAAGCGATAAAGCCGTAATAACCTCACCGATCGCATACGGTTCGCGTAAAAATCACATAAGGGACGTAAGTAGGTAAAGTAGCAACGCTAGACACTCTTTTCCTATAGTAGCTATAAAGGCTAATAGGTTTTTATTAAGGCTAGCTACTAAGGACATTAGCTTAGAGGAGGAGGTAATGTTATAGGTATTTTTAGAGATAAGGTGTAGGCTTCTAATTAGGTGTAAGGATCTAGGGTCTAGCCGGCTTCGGATGGCCTAAGCGTATAGCCTCTAGTCTAGCTACGTATAGCCTAAGGGATTTTCCCTCCTTAAGTATTATTTATAATACTAATCGAGAGCTATCCTTACACTACTATAAGCAGGTTATTATATATACGAACTAGTATTAATATAATCTACCCCTAATAGAAGATTATACCGACGGTCTCTAATTATATCCTTTATAGTGTTAAAGACACGCTTAATACCTATACTAGTAATTAGAATTACTAGAATATCCTTAGCTACCTATACTAGACGAGGATAGGTCTTCTCGTTTATATACTACTATAGAAGGATATCGAAGTTATTAAGCTCGCGGAGTATAGGTGTACTAAGGTAGTCTTCGCCTTTACTTCTCGTAGTATAAGGAACTTCTTCGTATAATATTAAACTATAGCTAGAGAGTATACTAGGTCGAGGAGATAACGAAGGAAAAGTAACTATTAAGACTAGCTTTAAAGCTAGCCTTCGAAACTATAGCTAATTAGTGCTTACTACTAGAGAGCTTATATACTCGCGTTATATAGTAGGACCTATTACTTACTTATCGTATCGCTCTAGATATTATAAGAATTACTTATAGTATATAATCTTATCGGAGTGCTCCTAAGTACTATTCTAGGTAAATTATTAGTATAGAACTATAATAATTATCCGTAATAAAAACCTTATAAGCCGTAAGCTTTTATATTAGATCGAGAATTGTAGTATAGTTAAATAAAAAGCCTCGGTCTTTGTCCGTACGTTAATAGTACTTTAAAAGCTTAGTTCTGCCCTAATTAGTAGCTATAATAACAATATTAGGCCACGAAGAATTATTATTAGTGTCGTCGCTATCTTTCTAGTCTACTATTATATTATTAAGAAAGTCGAATAGGCGGTTATATATCTACTAGATATATTAAATAGTTAGCTAATTTAACTCGCTAAGAGCGTTTATTACTGTCTTAAAATTCTCTAGTATCTTCGTAAGTAGAGAGAGGTATAACTACTCTATATAGCTTATTCGGAGTCGCCGAAGGTCCTACTAATCGATATCTTTATAATCCTTATTAGTAGTTAAAGCCTTCGGGCCCTACTAAGTAATTTCCTAATCTAGCTATATATTAATATATTATTATAGCTTAAGAGCTCGCTTATATATATCGAATATTAAGTTCTATCTTATCTTTATATTACGAATAACGTTTAGTCGTTACCTTAGTAGTAGCTCTTTTTAAAGTGCCTAAAATCGTTTAAATCGCTATAGAGATCTATTAATTATAATATAGATCGCTTAGAGCTATTCGATGTCTTAGTCTATAATAATATACTATAATTATATTAACGTACCTTTCGTAATAAGTTTAGTATAGAAATTATTAACTAGATTACTCTTATATAGCGCTTCTATAGCTTTAGAGCTAGCTCGTTATTCTCTATTATAGTAAGTCGGAGGTGCTTAATAATGTCCTATACTATAAGGTTAATAATATATATAAGATATAGAACTACGTTTTCGTGTACTTTCTAGGATATCTTCTTATCCTATAGTCCTCTTTATATAGCACTATAAAGCGTATTATTATTAGTAGTATTATCGGTAGTAATAGTAAGTAATTATACTTTAAGCTTTCTTTCTTATAATATATATAGTAACTTAGTACCTAGTACTTCTCTAGTATACTAACCTCTAACTAGTATAAAGTTAAGTAGAATCTCCCGTAGTTACTATTAGTTATTAATATAGTATGCCTTAATCCTAATAAAGCTAAGGTAGTTATTTACTATCTAACTATTAAGAGCTATTAAAACCTTTATACTACGAGGGAGATCTTCGTATAGATTCTACTAGATAGTATTAAATTACTCTTAGAAGATCTATAAAAATATCGTTCGACTAGGAATAGATATACCTTAATAGAGGAAGTATAGAAACCTTTAAAAAGACTTATATTTAACTATATAGAAGGACTAATTATAATTAATAAACACTCTAATAAGCTTAGTCTTAAAGCGACTACTTAAGTAGGTAGGAGTAATTATATCTTAAGTAGTATAAGACTTAAGTTACGCGAGTAAGGTTTAAGTAATTAAGCGTTAGTACTTAAAAGCTATTATATTCTTACATCGCCTCGAGGTATAGTAATTTAATAGATACTTATTACTAATACTACTAGGAGTAGAATAAGTAAGAGTATCGCTATAGCGTAGGTAGTATATAAATAGCTAACTAGTAGAAAGCCGAGTAGCTTCTCTAAACTATAACTAGATAATACTAGTTCGAGCTTTAGAATTCTAGCTTAGAGTATTATAAGCTTTATTAAAGCTAGAGGTAGTTACCTATAAGGTTTTAGTCTACTAATTATACTATACTTAAGCTATAGGTTAGTCCTTAGTTCTTTACTTAGAGTTAAATGGTAGATATTTAACTAAGTAGAGTACTTCGCGGGACTTTATTAATATTATATAACTAGCTATAAATTAGAAAGGTTCGAGTAGAGAAGGAAGGCGGCCTAAAGTTATCTTAGAGGTTAGAGTAGGTCGTAGCTCTAGATTAAGTAAGTCTTCGTTAAAGTCTAATATTTTAAATAAAGTAGTAGGTTATACGCTATAATTATACGCTATAATTATATAACGTAAAGATAGTAGATTTTTCGTTATATATAGAATCTAGCGATTACCTATTATCTTTTTAAAATCTCTACTACTCTTAGTTACCTTAGCTACTTTTAATTAGTAGGATAGGCACTAGCGTTTAATCGTTAATGTTATTAGTTAATTTAGTAACGAATTAGAATCTAAAATATAGTATAGTGAAAATTTTTACCTCTACTTAGTATCGTCTATTTCCTTATCCTCGTCCTTATTCTCTATTTCCTTATCCTTATTATTATCCTCTATTTCCTCGTCCTTATTATTATTATTATCCTTAATAACCTTACTAATATCCTCTTTAGAGTTACTATCTAACTCTTCCTACTTATCGCTCTTAGCTTTAACCTTATATTTATTAGACTCTACTATATCCTATACTTTCTCTACTTTATTATTATCGAATTCGACCTCCTCCTTATACTCGTTATCGTTATCGCCTTTAATATAGGGGATATATTCTTTAACTTTAAGATTAACGTTCCCTAAATACTCTAGTAGAGGCGTTAGATCGCGTTATCTAGTATTTATTAGTAGAGGTCTATAATTATATACTATAATTAATATACTACTATACTAGATCTTAGACTATTACTAGCTCCTTAGGAGTTATTCCCTAGACGAAATTAACCTATTCCTTCTTAGCTATCTTACTATTTCTCTTATCTACTATAAGCTTAGTATAGCCTTACTTATAAATATCGCGCTAGAGCTTCTTAATAACGCCTCCTTTACTATAGAGCTATTTAGTAGATCTTATAGGGAAGTAAAATCCCTCGTCTTTCTTAGTAGCTTCTTTACGTATTTTACTAATAGTATCTTAATACTACTATCTATTATTAGCCTTATAGATCCTTTACTACTTTTTATAGACTTCTATAAGTTTAGATTTAAGCTATTTACCTAGTCCCTATTAGTATTATATAATAATACTCTATAATAATATATACTACTCTACTAGCCTTTAAAGCGCTTCTATATTATCTCCTCTATTCTCTCCTACTTTATTACTTCTTCGGCTATTCCCTCTATAGCTAGCTTCTTAAGTAGAGTTAATTTCGCTTTATAATCTATATTTCTAGTAGCTATAATAGCCTTCTCTTTAGCGGATTACTAAGCTACTATATCTCTCTACTAAATAGTATAGCGGCTATTACTAAGCCTACTAGAGAATCTAGCTTAAAATCTAGTAGAGCGGCCTCTATAAGTTTATCCTTATCTACGCTATAAAATCTAGAAAGTAACTTCTTATAGCTTAGTCTTAAATCCCTAGCCTTATTAGATAATATCTATAATAATATACTATAATAAATACCTCTCTAGGATCTAAAGAATTATTAATATTAAGATCTAACTCGACCTTAATAATTAGAGAAGAACTTAATACTATAGTAGGAACTAAATTTAGATATTACTAAGTAATATCTAACTTAATAGAGTAAAAGAGGTTAGATAGAATAAAGGAGTAGGAGGATATAAGGTAAAGTAAATTCTACGAGGTTATAAGTATAGAATATAAAATATAAATTTATTATTATTATTATTATAAATAACTTCTATTATTATTAATAGTTACTTATACTATAAATATATATTATCGTTATAAAGTATTAGTAATTGTTATATTATTAATAATAATAATTAATAATAATAATAATAATAATTTTATATTTTATATTTTATATTTTATATTTTATATATTACTTTAGCTCCTAATTAATATTTATATCTATCTACTTACCTCTTTTATAATTATACCTTTACTAATTAATAACACTACTATATTACTAATATAGCTCGTACTAAGCTAGCTAAACCTCGCTAGAATAAGTCTAGAGGGAAAGGTAAGAATAAGTCTAGATTAAAAGGCCCTAGAAAGATAGTTAGTCCTAAAGATATTATAAAGAGAAGATATAAGCTAGGTAGTATATTATTATAGTCTATTATTATAGTATATAGCTAATAGTTATTAGCTATTACTCTCTATAAGATCTACTACTACTAGAAAAGTACTAACCTCCTTATCTATAAGCTTCTATTCTCTCGTCTTATTCGTAAGATTATAGAAGATATTCTACTATTTAGAAGTCTTAGCCGTAATAAGCTACGCTTCTAGGTATCTACTATAGGTATAATTTAGGAGGTAGCTAAGGTATACCTTATAGGCATTTTAGAAGATAGTAAGAAAACTTAATATATATTTAACTCTATACTAATATACTATATAGATTATAATCTAAATACTATTTATACTAAGAGGGTTACTATCTAGAATAAGGATATATACCTAGTAAAGTATTACTATACTAAATTTATAGCTAGTAATATTAATAGAT